>CANSNZ010001111.1:1200000-2400000 GCA_947646795.1 Beta lomatogona
TTTACTTAGAATTCAAGGAATTGACCTGTGACGAACATGAGGACGACACTGGATTTTCCAGCTCCCATATAACTGAATTTAGAGCAATGACGACGTTGTAATTGACCTAATAATCAATTAAAACGAAGAAAGAAGAGGATTTTTAGAAAGAGCATGGAAAATCTAAATTAAAAGCCAAGTAAAATAGATAAATAAATAAGCATACCAATTTTGCATTGAGATCGTTGCCAAATTAGCAAATTGATGCTTTAAAGAAAAGAGAGCAAAAGGAAACTTGCATATGAAATTTAATATATTGTCATCTTGCAAGAAATTATTAAAAGCTATGAATCCTACAATATCTAGCTTCTGGCTTGCAGTTTCATTTTATCTTTTTGTCTCGAGAAAAGGATAAATAAATTTATAATAGAGGGAAAATTATGCAAAGTTGAAAATACCATCCTTTCTTTTGACAATGAAAATTTCGTTATATTAGAGTGGATATAGCTGAGGCTCATACAACCGTTAACAGAAAGCATGACTAATAGGCGAAGGAAATAGCAACACCTACCAAAGTAGCAAATTGATGCTATAAAGTAAAGAGAGAGCAAAAAGACATACAGATATTTATATTTTTTTTCCATAAATTACGACAAAGTATTCATGTCATAATTTTTTTTTTAAAAAGTCTTAAGTAACATAAAGTATATCCAAAGATATTATATTATTGTAAGACCTCATTAGTCATTAAGATTATATTTTTTCCCGTTTAGTAGCTTTTATATGTTTAAAATCATAACTTGACATACATCTCATGTATATCTAATGAGCCTCACTGATAAGTTTGCAAAATTAGCATGCAAAAGGAGTCAATTTTCTATCAATAGATTGGCATAAAACTCTCCAGTTGCACCACCAATGCCAAACAAGAATACTTGACATTAGATAATGCTAAACATACGGTTAATGATTTCCTTACCATTAACTTGGAGAAAAGTTAAAGACGGGTAAATCTAGAATACATAGGGCCTGTTCTCTTCGGCATAAAACTACTGAACTGAACTGAATTGAACTGAACTGAACTGAGCTGAACTAAATTGAACTGAACTGAATTGAACTGAACTGAACTGAACTGAATTGAACTGAATTAAATTATAACTAATTAATAGTAATGATTATCATTTAGGAACTGAACTAAACTGAACCGAATTGAACCGACCGAATTGAACGAGCGAACCCGAATTGAATTGAAGCGAACCGAATCGAATTGAACTGAACCGAATTGAACCGAATCGGCGGGCAATTGAACCGAGCGAACCGAACCGAAAATAAGCTGGGGAGAACAGGCCCATACTCTATTATTCGCACTGAATCACATAATCTGCACAACACGTTGCATAATATCACGCATCAACTTGAAATCAAAGGGGAGATAATATCAATGAATTAGGACTGGTAACTTATCAGAATACTTACCACAAGCAGATTATATTAAAAGTGCAAGGAATAAAGCACCTCTCTTAGAATTCAAATTGCTGAATAAAAGTATGCACTCTCAAGCCTGGCATGAAAATTAACACATTAGTTGATCTATCTATTCATCGCATTGGCCAACGGAACCTACTCACTCTACAAATCTCAAAATTACATAAAATAGAATATCATAATTACATCCGAATTTCAAAACCTTGGCAAGGAAAGAAATCTAACCAATGTTCGAGAGTTTTCAATAGAAGATCATATCAAAGTTGCGAATTGTTAGAGCAAGACATTCAATAAATATAAACAGCAAAACAACTTACAACCTAGCAACAATAGATTAACTTGATCCCATTTGAATCACAATCACATTTGAAAAGAAATACAAGTGAAATAGAACGGTTCAAATATTTTTGTCCGTTCTTTTTAATCATGGACTATCAAGGTCTAGCTCTTAACCAACCTCATGTAGAATTAGTTCAAGAGCTGCTCCTAATCTCTAACTATTAACATTGGCTAATCCCAAGAATCATTATTTTATTAATCTAATAGCCCCTAATAGCGTATCTTTTACTAGTGAGGATGAACAAACAACATGACAGTTAACATAGGTATTGAAGACAATCAAATAGAGAAAGAAATATAATTGAGAAAAGCATTACAGTGGAAAACAAACTCTTAGAGCCAAAAAAGACCGTACCATAGTAGCGGCGACAAGAGAGCACTGGCACAAATCAGACAGCCGACGACAAGGAAGTTGGCATGGAGCTAGTAAACTGTGCCACTTTCAAATGAGCTCTATACAATCATATAAAAGACAATTAGACATCACTTCATAATAAACCTGCAAAAAAAAGTCATATACACATCAAAAACTGAGAACCAAAAAAAACTCAAAGACAAGCTTTTGAGTGTCTTGCTCACTCCTACTACTCAAGGAAAAATCTCAAAATATCTAGATACATTTCTCTTCCCCCTTCGCCTATCAATAACCTCCTTAGATATCATTTTGTGCTATGATATTCTAACCCTTACATCACCAGTCTTCTAACCTATTACCAGCAGTTGCAATTCCTGATGTGTCGTTCTCTTTGCCGAGCCTAACATACGTGAACCTTATAGGGGCTTGGTTGGATGCATGACAATTGACAAGGCGTTGATTCCTTGCAATATAACACTTCATACGATATCAACCACATGTAAGGAAAGAGATAGATAGGACAAGTAGTGAAAATAGGCTTAGAGAAGGCCATCACTTGGAGTACTTCTTTTTCCTTCTCTTCTCAATAGCTCGTATATTAGGTTATTCTGGTAAAGAATTGTACTATAAGAAATTCAAATGTGATTTCATTGCATTCATGTCCAATTTTAGAATTGAACCCATATATCCTGAATTTGAGGCATGATAATTCGGACTCTCGGCAGGGCCGTATTTGGGCCTAGGCGAGAGGGGCAGGTCACAGGTGCCTAGGGCCCCAAAATACATCGCCCAAATAAGCAAAGGCAAAAGAGAGAATAAAAGGAAAAGTAGAAAAAAAAGGAAAAGAAAAAATCACTGCAATACTGCAAATGCGCCCGAGAATTACGCTTACTCTTCAACATATAACTCCTTCAATCAAATTCAATTTCTTATTCAATTCTCCCACTTGTTTTCCAATTCAATGCCAAACACTCAAAATTTTTGGGTAATTTCTCTCTTTTCTCTGCAATTTTTGTTCTTTATTCCCATGGTTTATTAGTTAGGTTGAGTAGGTAATAAAATGGTGGGAATGAGAATTAGAGGGTGATAAGAATAAAAAGAACAAATTCATAACTTAATCCGACATACCAAACATGAGATTTATAATTTTCTCAATCTTATGCCCGCTAAAATATTATGGAATTGAGAATATTTTATAAATTATTATCACCTTCGAATTCTCATTCCCATGCCCCGCAAGGGTTTTCACACATATTTTCATTCTTCAATTTTCCATTACGTCCACGATAATTGTTCAAATTACCTTTCGTTCACTAAGGTATTATACACTGTAATATCCCGAAAATTTAAACTTGCCTAATTTAATTAATAATAAATAGAGATTAAAACTTTCCTTTAATTATGAGGTATGACTAGAATTTGTTGCTCTACATCCAAGTATTGATAAAAGGTATTTAGTTCTTTAAACAAATATATATGGTATGTATTACAAGAGTTGCAAATAATAACAAGTGAATGATAAATTAAAATAATAATAGTATTAATAAAAATAGAAAGAGAAGAAAATAATAAACAAATCAATTAGTTCTAAGTAATAACAAAGGTTGGACTAAAACAATAATAAAAAGAGAAATTAAAAGAAATAAAATAATAAAAAAATTAAAGAATGAAAACCAACTGCTATAATTTTGGGTTTTGCTAAACAACGCCCTAGAATTTCCTATTAACGCCATAAATACAGTATTTTTATACTGTATTTATATACATCCAATTCTTTTCTCTCTCCTCCCCTTGACTCACTTCCCTAACCCCTCCTCCTCCACAACCACCACCACCATCACCATCACCATCTTCTTCTCGACGGCACCACCACCACCACCACCACCACCGTACACCGACACACCACCACCACCGTACACCGACAAATCATCACCACCACCCCTTCTCTCCTCTGGTTTTTTTTTTTTTTTTTAAAAAAAAAAAGGCAAAAGCTGGGCGTGCGCCTAATTTAGGTGCCTGCACCATTGGTGGCGCCCCACCAATGGTGCGGGCGCCTAATTTAGGCGCCCCATAATGGTGCGAGCACCTAAATTAGGCGCCTGCATATATTTTTAGAATTTGTACACTAACCTTTCGCCGGAGTTCGTTATTAGCCGAGGTGTTGCCGGAGTTTTTGTTGCCGGAGTTATGTTGGCCGGAGAGAGGGCCGAACTTTGTCGCCGGAGTAATTGCGCCTCACCGGAGTTCATGGTGTCGCCGGAGAAAATTGTGCCTCACCGGAGATAATTCTGTAAATCGAAATGGGGAAAATAGAGGAGAGAAGAAGGGTGGGTGTGATGGTGGTGTGCCGGCGGCTGTGGTGGTGGTGTGCCGGCGGCTGTGGTGGTGGTATGCCGGCGCCGGTGGTGGTGTGTCGGAGGCAGTGGTGATGTTGAAGATGATAGGGAGGGGAAGTGAAGAAGGAAGGGGTGAAATGAGAAAAGAGATGGAAATATACCAAAGCCGTATTTTTATACACGTATTTAGGGCGTAAATTGGAAATTTCATGGCGTCATTTAGCAATCCAGATAATTTTCCCAACTCCTCACAAGAACAATGGAGTTTAAATCCTTGTGTGCACCGAAATTTGTGACCATCAACAACCTCCCCATCAACCTCCATAATTTCTCCCAACTCCAACAATTTTCTCCCTCACAAAACTCAAATCTTTAGAGTTTTTAAATCAGACTAATATACTCTTAACCCAAACTCAAACATCAATATCAAACATCTTCTTCTCTCTTTTACAACAAAAAAAAAAGACAAAAGTTGCATCTGATTGTCACCATCGTCCCATCTTCTTCATCAGACCAACAAGATAATTTGATTCAAACCTTCACATCATCATATCAAAACCAAATCTCCCATAAACCAGAATAGTTTTACAAAAATTCATTAATCCAAAATTCAATAGAAATACTCACATCAACATCCAAGAATTTTTGCCAAGTTTAGCAACACCAATTCTGATTTTTTTTAGAATTTTAAGAACCCATCCATCGCTATAAATAGCCATTTGTGCCCCCATCATCACCCCCACACCACTTCCGTTCTCTCTCCTCTATTTCGGATTAGCCACCCACCCCACCACCGCGCCGCTGTACTTCAGCCACCACACGCACCTACCCACCGTCGCCTGCCCAGACTCGCGACCCAACCCCCTGCCTTCTCCCTCATTCGCTCGTCTTCTCACTCTCGCCCCAACTCTTTCTCTCTAGTGCTCCTTTCTATCTCCTCGTTGCACCGACGAACCACCCCCAGGACCGCCGGTTTTTCGCGCCTCCCGCCGCTGCTGCCGGAGCTTCATCACGCCGCACCCAGTTTCCTTCCTTCCCTGTTTTCGTGATTGCTCTGTGAGCAGGAGGTATTTACCTCTTCCTCTTTTGCTTTCATTTTTATTTAGTTTATGTATTTGGGCCCAAATATCACCCATGGTTAGTTACTTCTATTGTTGGGCCAAAAAGAATATGTTTTAGCTAAGCTAAGTAGTTAAGTTTACATCTTTAAATTGTTGGACTTGATAGACTGATTTAATAGTGGAGTAAGTTGTTCTATAAACTAAACAAATTCAGTTATGTAACACTAATTGTAATCTGAAAATCGTAAGTGAATATTATGAATTTTACGATTAACTTGCTTAAGATAACTAAAATTATTTTACAACTTGTTGAAGATAATAATCTTATTGTACATCCTAGTATAAATAAATTGATAAGTAAAACTATAATCCTACTATTCAAGTAACGCAAGTAATGTTATTTATAAAAGCTTAAATAATGAGTCTATGAATTGTCAACAACAATAATAAACATAAACTTAATAACTAAAGGTCTAAATGTTAAAATAAAATGAATACTTATATTTTCGTTGCTCGTTTTCATGGTTAGATTAAAAGGAAGGGGTATTACAGCCTCCCCCGGCTTTCAAGATTATTAAGCAGGAATCGAGGTAACATCTATTGCTAACACCCACGATCCCCTTCGAAATGTGTTTGTGAAATGATGTTTATAATTCTGTTAAGGATTTTGTGATGTGATTCTTTACATGGATTGTGGGATACTTAATTTGTTTTCGAATGAGTTTCTTAAATGATGATCTTATGAGTTATTGATGCTCAAGTATGATTCATGAAAGATTTATGGCTTACGCCGATGAATGCTAAAGAAACGAAACATGATAAATAAAAAGTGAAAGAGGTTCTGGCAGTATAATGTTACGCTTATCTACTTTATGGTCGTGCAAGTACCTTCACACCCGTCGTACACCCAACAAGGGAGCCGGGCTCCTTGAGGGGTACCGCATGTTATGTTACTACTCTATTTTGGTGCGAGCGGTGTATCCAACAAGGGAGCTGGACTCCTTGAGGATCATCGCATGGTGGTGTATCCAACAAGGGAGCTGGGCTCCTTGAGGATCATCACATGGTGGGAGACGTCCCGCATGTCTATACTTGCCAGTTAACATGTTAAAAGATGAAAAGATAATGGGAACTTATGAAGTTTCAAGACGCTACTTATAATTGGTTATCTTGCTATTATTTCATTGCTGATTTCTAATGTGTTTTACTATATTCTCTTCCCCCTGTTTCCAAATAAAATGAATTGAAATGAATTTACGTTGTTAGGGTAGTATGTTACTGAGCTTCGGCTCATGATGTTTTGTTTTCTGTTTTAGGTATGAGCATAGCCATTGCAAGAGCGCTGTTAATAAGGAACGTGTTCAAGGGAAATTGTGCGGTATCTTGTGTTAGAGAAATTATTATTATTATTATTATTATTATTATTATTATTTGATTCGAGTATTTATGTATAATTATCAAGGACTATTTAAGGTCGCGTTGTATTAGTGGGCCATATCCCACAGGCTTAAGTTTCATTTCCGCTGCTAAGTATGAGCAATTGTGTTTATTTAAGGAGTATGAATTTTCGGGGCGTTACACAAACTTATTATCATACTTAGGTGTTGAGAGTGTAACCCACATGTGACCCACATCGGAAGATTGGAAAGATGATGACTAACATATAAGCTAATGGGATACTCCACCTATCACCATATGGTTTTACAATGGAACCCTGTTGGGCTAATGTGTGGTCAAACTCTCCTCTTGTGTGTGCTTGTGTGTCGAGCCCACCAAGATTTGTCATGGTATAAGAGCGAACGATTATGGCCGATTGTTGGTGGCCCATTAAATCCAAGATGGAAGGTATTTGAAGATCTGTTTGGAGCACGCAGCCCATTGACCTCGTGTTGGTAGTCCAAGAAGGCCCAACGAGGTGGGTTTGTGACCTATATATCACCATATGGTTTTAGGATGGAACCCCATTGGGCTTGTGTGTGGTCATACTCTCTTCTTGTGTGGGCTTGTGCTGAGTCCACCAGGATTTGTCATGGTATCATAGCGGACGATCCAGGCCCATGGTATGTGGCCAATTGAATGCAAGATGGAGCCCAACGGCTTATTGATTGCAAGATGGAAGGTCTTGTCTGTTTGGAGCACGCAAGATGCAAGAATTCGTTTAGCTTCGTATATTGATTTTTGCTCTTTCCTTTTGTTAGGAGGGATAGGAAGTAACAGTGTAGCCCATTATATAGCTAAGCATGATTTTAATGCTAATTGCTAATGTTGACTTAATTTGGCTATAAGATCTGTAAGATTTTCATGACTTCGCTATTGATATTGCTAGCCATGATATTATGATACGTTGGATTATGTTCCTGTATGTGAAATCTGATTAATTAAATCTCCTCTTATTTTTTTTTTTTTTTGAAAAAAGCTTATTATCATACCTTTTGCATGCATGGCAGTAACTTGTGTTTACTCTATTTTATTTTTGAGTTAATAGAAAGAAAGGGAAAATTTTACAATAGCTACCTTAGAAATGTAGCCATTGTAGTAGATGAAATCTGGACCATTGAATATATTTGACCCATCTAACACCATTCATTAAGATGACCTTTTGTAGTTTTGTTCTCATAATTTATAAGCTATTAATCTATCCTATCAAAACACAACTTCTTATCATCTACTGCCAAAACATTGCAGTTACTCATTCAAAAAAAAAAAACATTGTAGTTAGACTTCTAATCCAATAGTCGTCTATCACGCGAAGAACTCCAACATCGTCTCTCTCTTTAAATTCCAATGATCGCGATTCTATGTGAATTTATGGATTAGAGTTTCTTCCATTGAATTAATCTTTAGCAAAGCTAGTTTAATTTTCTCTTTGTTTCAATTTTCGTCCATCTCTTTCAATTATCTGTTTTGAAATTGCTAGGATTTAGGATCAGTAATTAATTTTGGGAAAATTTTGTAATCTGGGAGAGTGTTGATTGCTAATTTTAAATTTCATCTGATGATTATTGACGCAATCTAAGTTGTGTAGATGAATTATTTTGAATTTGGGTGAGAATTGAGAAGGGAACATCTCAGCCGTCAGATGGAACATGGACGGCTGAGATTGAATCTCACCTCTCTGGAAATCGCTATCCTCGTTAGCGATTTTCCAGGTAAATCGCTAACGAGGATAGCGATTTACATGGAAATCGCTAACGAGGATAGCGATTTCCAATTTTCCATTTCAATCTCAGCCGTCCAACGTAAATCTAACGGTTAATACTTTCCCTTCTCATTTCTCACCCTAATCCCCCCTTCTCACATGATATGGCCCATATATATATATATATATATATATATATATATATATATATATATATATATATATATATATATATATATATATATATATATATTCTTTCCTAAAATTTTCTCCTACTTAATTTTTTTCTCGAACATCTTCTCGTTTTTTATTTCCTTCCTATATATCATGAGCCTTTAATACAGGTGCGTTCTTTTTATTTGAATTTTTCTTATCTGATTTGAATTTATTTGATCTTCTCCGATCAAAATATTTCTTATCTGATCTGAATTTTTCTTATTGTAGTTGTTTTTACAATTATAATTTTTCAAATCTGATCTGGTCTGATCTGAATTTTTCTTATCTGATCTGAATTTTCCTGATCTTACTTGATTTGATCTTATCTTATCATTTTTGAAATAAGAACTAAAGGGCTTATTTAAGTTGAAAAAAACGCATCCGTAACGAAATAAGTGCAACAAGTATGGCTGAGCAGAGTGCGGTTTAAACCGCACCAAACCGCAAATCAAACCGCATTTTAGCGGTTTGGTTTGGTTTGCGGTCTGAAAAAGTGCGGTTTGGTTTACGAATTTACCAAACCGCAATTTTGCGGTTTGGTTTGGTTTACAAAATATTGAGACCAAATCAAACCGTAAACCGTAATTATATGCGGTTTGTGGTTTAGACCGCAAACCACAAACCGTGTTAATTATAAATATACTAAATAATTTACGATGTGAGAAGATTAGTGTGTAATGTACTTTGTATTAAGACAGTTGTGATTTTAGGTATTTTGTACTTTGTATTAAGACTATTGTGTTAATGTACTAAGCGTTACTCCTCTCCTCATATTATTTGTTGTTCAGTACTTTGTATTAAGATTATAGTAGTTCAGGACTTTTGTACTAAGACTTATTATATTAGTGTGTTTGCATATGCTTAAATTAAGATTTGTTTGTATTAAGACTTTTTTTAAACAGGTTATATGAAGACTTGTAAAAAAAATATGTTCGGTGGTTAAACCAGTAGTACATGAATTTATATTTACCCTATTATTTGTCAAAAATTCAAAGGTTTTTATTTAATTTAATTTCATTTCATTTCATTGATTGATTTTTTTGTACAAAGTCATGACTACTTTATTGATTATGTGTTTCAGGTTTTATTGGTTTGCTGGCTCTTGATTTTGTGTTTTAGATTTTGTTTATGGTATTTGAAGGATTTCAAAGATTACTCATGACTATGTTGGATTTTATATTTTAAAAATTTGGTAAGATAAATTACATTAACGCCTCTCACAGGGCACCTAAATACAACCTACCCTAAAGCTCCCCAAACCCCTCTGATGAGAATCGAACCCACAACATGTGCACTAGTAGAATTAATGCTTATTGCTGCGGTGATATTGCTGCGGTTTTACCCATACGCAGCAATATATAACGACAGAAAAAAAGGTAAATTATAAAATAATTATATTGCTGCGGTTTTTATTAAAAACCGCAGCAATATGGTTGCAACAGTAAGCTTTGGCCAAATAGTTGACCTTTTGACCATATATATTGCTGCGTTTTCTAGAGAAAACAGCAGCAATATATATTCAACGAATTTTTTCAAAAAAGTGCAACATTTTATTCCTGAAATATATTGCTGCGGTCTCTTTCAGAAACCGCAGCAATATATTAAAATAATATTAAAAAAATATTATTTTAATATATTGCTGCGGTCTCTGTCGAAAACATGACAGCAATATATTAAAATAATGTTAAAAAAATATTATTTTAATATATTGTCTGCGGTTTCGACGAGACGAAAACAATATATTAAAATAATATTTTTTTAAACATTATTTTAATATATTCTTGCGGTTTCGACGAAACCGCAAAGCAATATCCCCCCATACTGGATCTAAAACACGGTTTTTTTTTTTTTGGCTTCATTGTTTCTCTACTTTCTCTCTCTCTATTCGCACTCTCTCATTCTCTCTCTTTCTCTCTACTCTCACACTCTCTCACCATCTTCAAATTTCCGGCGATAAGGTTTCATTTTCCGGCAACAAGGTTTCGGTTTCCGGCGACAAGGGTACCTAACTCGTTTTTCCGGTGGTTTTCGGCCTTTTGGAGCGGTTTTCGGCCGTGTTTTCGCCCCTCTTTGGTGCGGTTTTCGGCCTTCTTTTGTGCGGTTTTCGGCCTTCTTTTGGTGCGGTTTTCGGCCGGTTTTGCGCTCCTCTACTCCGTTCACGGCCGCTAGGGCCACCTTCCCCTTGTCATACGGTTAGTTTTTCATTAATTCTTATTAATTTTCAATTGTCTTTTTTCATTTATAAAAAAATTGGCTTAAATTGTAGTTAAAACTGCTCAATATAATATATATATATGATTACTTGTGAGATTTAAGGATTAAAAACTAAACTTGTGATGATTTTGCTTAAGTTTTTGTATGCCCTAGAATGTTATACGGGATTGTTTTTGCATAAGTGTGGTGAATTGTTTGAAGTGATATACATAATGGGGTTATTTTTGCAATGCCTTCATATTAATAGACTCACCAATGGGAGAGGAAGGGAAATCTAAGGAATGGTTTGGTATTTGTTGTTTGGTTATGACTTGAAATCGCTTAAATGCG
The DNA here is from genome assembly GCA_947646795.1 of Beta lomatogona. Lineage (NCBI taxonomy): Eukaryota > Viridiplantae > Streptophyta > Magnoliopsida > Caryophyllales > Amaranthaceae > Beta > Beta lomatogona. The sequence goes on from CANSNZ010001111.1 coordinate 1,211,455, forward strand.
ATTGTTTGTATGTATAATGCGATTGTTTTTTTGCAATGCCTTCATATTTATAGACTCACCAATGGGAGAGGAAGGGAAATCTAAGGAATGGTTTGGTATTTGTTGTTTGGTGATGACTTGGAATCGCTTGAATGCGATTTTTTTATGTACATCATAATGCCTAGATACCCGTTCAAGATTTACTCATTAGGAGTAAGTCTTGAATAGTCCCCGTTTTGGGATTGTTCTTAAACGTCACATCTCACTTAGGTAGTGAATGTGTGTTGATTCTTTGATTCTAAGTGAAATACGGTTAATCATTTCCCTAATTTGTTCTCCGGGTGCATATAAGATAAGCAATTATCTTCATCATGTACTTGGAGAACTGAACTGCCGAATTTTACTTAGAATCAAAGATGATACATGCATTCACTAGTGGGATTGGACGTTTAAGAATGGGTTAGGTTGGAGTGATAAGGACCCAATGGAAGCATGCATTGAATATTAGTTTGTTGTGTTATATTTATGTGAATTTTTTAATTGATAATAAGTTTTAATGGATGTATATATGTGTGGGGGTTTTTAGAAATGAATCGAAGTTGGATGTATGGAAAGCGGAATACGTTGGAGTTCGTACAAGGTGTGAATGAGTTTTGTAAACGTCTTTGTAGAGCATCAACAACTTACTTGCGAGGATGAGATATATTGTCCATGTGTTGATTGCTACAATGTGAATACGATTTCGATATTAGGTTAATAAGAGATCATATTATTCGTCGAGGATTTAGAGCTGAGTATTATATTTGGTTATGGCATGGTGAGAAGGGAAAGTATACTCAGAATAGGGTTATTGTTGATGATGGCACTAGTAACTCATTAGAGATTGATATGTCGAATGTTGGGGCAGAGAATGAATTTGTGATTGAAGATCATCATGTTAGGATAGAAGGTGATGATGTTGGAAGGGGCACGTGACCATTTTAAAGAGCGGTCACGAGTGTTTGACAGTTTGTCTGAAGCTGCTGGGAAACCCCTTTATCCAGGGTGTACAAAATACACTCAATTGAGTGGGGTTTTAACCCTTTTCAACATCAAAGCGAAACATAATTTGACTGATGTAGGCTTCACAGAACTCTTAGAAGCTTTACAAGATATGTTTCCTGAGGGTAATTTATTACCAAAATCCACCTACTATGCCAAAAAATTAATGTGTCCTTTGGGTTTAGAATATGAGCGGATTGATGCATGTCCGAATGATTGCGTGTTGTATCGAAATGAGAATGCGGACCTTTATGAATGTCCGAGGTGTGGTAAGTCCCGCTATAAATTGCCGGATGGGGTTGAGCCCGGCCGGGCAATACGGGTCCTTCTGCGAAAGTGTTGTGGTATCTTCCAATTGTGCCAAGGTTTAGGAGGCTATTTTCTATCAAAGAAGATGCAAAGAACCTAAGATGGCATGCCGATCGGAGAAAGAAAGATGGGATGCTTAGGCATCCAGCAGATTCTCCTCAATGGAAGGCTATAGATTCCAGATATCGGGAATTTGGTCAGGAAGTTAGGAACTTGAGACTTGCATTGTGTACGGACGGAATGAACCCTTACGGTACTTTGAGTAGTCAACATAGTACTTGGCCTGTTCGTTAGTGATATACAATCTTCCTCCATGGTTGTGCATGAAGCGGAAGTATATTATGTTGTCTCTCTTAATTTCTCGGGCCTAAACAATGGGGAAATGATATAGACATATATCTTGCACCTCTCATCGAAGATCTCAAAAAGATGTGGGACGAAGGTGTTATGGTATTTGATGCGTATTCCAATGAAGATTTCAGGCTTCGTGCTATGCTATTCTGTACTATAAATGATTATCCTGCTTATGGCAATTTGTCGGGGTATAAGGTCAAAGGAAAAAAGGCATGTCCCATTTGTGAGAATGGTATGGAGGCGACACATTTGCCACATTGTGGGAAACATGTCTATATCATTAATAGGCAATTCCTACATAATTCTCATCCATATCGAAAGAAAAAAGCACCATTTAACGGGTTAGTTGAAAATGCTCCAGCTCCTAGACCGTTGACCGGAAAAGAAGTTTATAATCGTGTTAAGGGGATGGGCACAATATTTGGTAAGGGGGTTAAACCTTCGGAAGACGATGGTGTCATTTGGAAAAAGAGTCTATATTCGGAGACTTCCTTATTGGAAATACTTACCGGTTAGACATTGTCTCGATGTAATGCACATTGAAAAAAATGTTTGTGATGCAATTATTGGTACTCTGTTGAATATGCCGGGAAAAACTAAGGATGGTTTGAAAGTTCGCAGAGATATGGAGAAATTGAAGATTCGGCCTAATTTATGGCCAAAGATTAAGGAAAAAACTAAGAAAGGAAAGGGAACAACAACATATTTGTCTCCAGCTTGTTATACATTGTCTAGGCAAGAGAAACGATTGTTACGTGAGTGTTTATACGGTATTAAGGTTCCCACTTTGGATACTCATCTAACATGAGAAGACTTGTTTCTTTGAGTTATCTCGAAATTAATTGGGCTGAAGTCCCATGACTGTCATGTGTTGATGCAAGTGTTTTTGCCGATTGCAATACGCGGGATTCTTCCAAAACATGTCAGACTTGCCATCACGAGGTTGTGTTCATTTTTCAATACCATATGCAACAAGGTTCTTGACCCTGATAAGTTGGATGCTTTGCAAAATGAGGTGGTGATAACACTTTGTCAATTTGAGATGTATTTTCCACCTTCTTTTTTTGACATTATGGTTCACTTAGTCCTTCATTTGGTAAGAGAGATTAAACCGTGTGGTCCTGTGTTTTTAAGATGGGCATACCCTTTTGAGAGACATATGGGTTCTTTGAAAAAGAAAGTGAGGAACCCAAAGAAGACCGAGAGGCGAGTATTATTCAAGGAACAATTGCCAAAGAGGTTGGAGGATATTGTTCTTCTCATTTTGCTAAGGGTGTGACGATAGGCCTTCCAAAGTCCGGACACGAGGGAAGGTTAGAAGGCAAGGGTGGTGTCGGAATGCGACATATTTCGCCTTCATTGAGTGAGTTGAATAAAGCTCATCTTTTCGTGTTGCACCATGTTACTGAAGTTAATCCATACTTAGAGAGACATATGCGGGAATTGCGCCACAAAAACCCGTCAAAAGGGGAGAGGGCGTTGATGAATGAGCATAACAGGTCTTTCATTGATTGGTTCCATAATAATGTAATTGGTGAATTGTCTCGCAAACGACCATCATGTACCCGATACAATTAAGTGGTTGGCATACGGTCCACGTGGCAGGTTTTAAATCGTATGAGGGGTATGATATCAATGGATTTACCTTTTACACCGAACGTCAAGACAAGAAATCGAAGGTGGTACGGAATTGTGGGGTTTCAATGGTTGCATCATCTAGGGAGTATGCGAGTGCAAAGGATAAAACTCGATTGATGCTACACAATCATATTATGGGATCATTCGGGAAATATGGGAGCTCGATTATTGTGACTTCACTATGCCTATTTTTCAATGCAAGTGGGCGGATAATAGACGTGGTTTGCGAAAGGATGAGTGTGGTTTTACTCTAGTCGATATGAGTCGTCCGCGTGACACCGAAGAACCTTTTATCCTCGCATCACAAGCAAAACAAGTGTTTTATGTATTCGATCCTGTAGACACTCGGTGGTGCATTGTTGTTAATGGTAAAAGGCGAATTTTAGGAGTTGGTGATGTTGACGATGAAGAAGAATATGATAAGTTTGATGATATTCCCCCTTTCTCAATCCCAAGTGATGATATGATGGATGTGTATGATCCGAAAATAGTTACATGCGAGTGGATCACCGAGGAGGGTATAACGGTCATCGAGCAACCTATTGACCAAAATTAAAGGTAAAAAATGTTCTATATGAGTAATTTGAATACTAAATTGATGTACTTATAATAGATTTCATTACAATAATGTGTTGATATATATTGTTTTAAATTTTGTTAACACTTTTTGTTGTTTCTATGTATATGTTACGGATATGGCTAGTGACGGTTCGAGCGATCGGTCATCGGATTCGATGCACCATTTCACCCGGAAAAGGAGGCCGATCGGGGGAGGACAACGATCGTGCTGCGGATGCGTTTGATGCTTGGATGGAAAGAATGGAAGTAGAAGGCGATAGAAATGCTTTACTTGACATTGAGGTGACATCTCGATCCACGTCGCCCACCCCCCTCGGGTTCGCGATTATTGTAATATTGAATATGTCATTTATTTGTTCGTTCTCTAATTCATAGTTTCCTTATTTTGATTCTTAGATCCTCGTCGGACCACTTGCATATTATGGTGCACAAGGGGAGGGGAAGAAGTCAGGTGGGAAGACAAAGGCAGCTAGAAAGAGTAAAAGAGGTCCCACGATGAATCTCCACAACACGTAAGATATGTTCTTACGGTTTGATGAATTGGGGAGACCAACAGGTAATTATTGATTGTAAGATAGTTATAATTTACCATGCTTAGGATTTAATGTTTGTATTTTGTAATTGTTTTTTCTATTAGGCACGTGGAGATCCAAGTATGGTATTTGGGACGGTCTTTCTATACGCGAGCTTAACATCAATTGGAAATGGAAAAACATTTCTCCCGCCTTGTTGGATTTGATGTGGACGGACACTATGGTAAGATTTGTTTCATTTACAATTTTGAGATTTATTGTTCTATTGTTGATCTAACGTGCTTATTTATTTGTTTATGATGGAAAACAGAATATGTTTCACCTTCCGGACGAGATAAGCTATAAGAGGCATTACTTGACTGCTGTGAACTCCAGATGGAGGGATTTCAAGAGCAAATTGGTATCTGGTTGGATCACCATGACCAGAGTCAGATCAAAGAAGGAGAAGCTAGGTGATACTCCGCCAGATGTATACAAGCACATCAAGACGGAGGATTGGCTTACCTTCAAGCAGGCTATGACGTCAGATGAGGCTGTAGTAAGTTAAATTATATTCTAATAACTTAATGTGTTTTATTAAATTAAATTATATTCTACTAACTTAATGTGTTTTTTATTGCAGAAAAAGCGAGAAAAGGCGCTCGAGAGTGCAAAAAGGAATACACATCATCACCACTTAGGGCAAAGGAACTATGGGGATGCTAGAGAGTTGTGGAAGCAGGAGAACTTTTCTCCACCTAGTTTTGATTCTGCAGGATCGTCACTAGTACACCATCCTCCTCGGTGTCCTCTCATGTTACTCGGGGTGATGACTGGTGGGTGCGCGATGCATAAGAGGATTCCATTAACCAAAAACCAATTTATTCAAGTGAGGAAACAAAGATTGCAGGTGACAAATACGTATGTATATCACTATATATAACTTTTAGTTTGACATGTATACGTTTTTATTTATTAAATACATTTTTGTTATTTGGAACTTGTTTTTTGGCAGTTGGAGTACAAGGAGATGCAAGCCAAGGGTGAGTTCACTCCGGTACGTAACAAAGACGCCCTGTTTATGGCTCTTGGAGAGAAGCCAGATCACTCGGGTCGTTGTTATGGTTTTGGAGGCTACAATGTTGGCTATAGGAAGGCTTTTGGTCTTCCACCTCCTAGGAACTATTGGAGCTCGAGTCAGGAACAAGAGGAAGCATTCATGCAGAAAATGGCAGAAAGGTGGAGAACTGACATTGCCACATATATGCGAGAATGTGGCGCTTTCACGGCCCACTCGGCTACCTACTCCACCATTTGTTCCACCATTTGTTCCATCGATTGCTTCACCATCTACCGGGCACTGCTTTTCAGCCCACTCGCCTACCTTTTCCGCCATTTGTTCCATCACCCGCTTCAACATCTTCGGGCGGCTGCTTTTCAGCCCACTCGCCTACCTTTTCCTCCATTTGTTCCATCACCAGCTTCAAGCATCTTCTGGTCCAGCTACCTTTTCCTCCAGTTGTTCCATCATTGCTTCACCATCTCGAGCCATCTACTTCAAAGCCCACTCGGCCTACGTACTCCACTTATCCGGATTTGGAGACACTCATTCTCCTCATTCGAAGGTACATATATTTATCATATATACATGTGCTTTATACAAATAAGGATCATATATACATGGTGCTTTATACAAATAAGGATCATATATACATGTGCTTTATACAAATAAATATCATAATTATTCATGCTTTAATTTATACAAATAATTATCATATATACATGTGATTTATACAAATAATTATCTTATATATTAAGAACTTTATGTTATTGTTAGGACGAGACTCCTGTCGATTGTATTTGATAGATCCAACTAGTGGAAAGACTTGTCTAGTGGCAGATGCACATTCTTATGCTTTTGATGAGACCACTACAGTTCATGGGTCTAGAATGATGAATGATCACCTTCGAGTGAAAATTCATCGTTTGTAGAGAAGTATGGTCATTTGCCACTACCTATCCCCGTCCCTGCATATGAAATCGACACTACGGAAACTGCTTTGGGTACGTGGGTGCAATGGCCAAAAAATTTAGTGCAAATATTAGGTGATGAGGTAATTGTTCAAATTTTATCCATTTTTGTTCAAATAATAGGATTAAATGTAAAAATTACATAATCTTATGCGCGTTCTCAAAAATTATTATTAGGTTACACCGACACCTATAAACAAAAGGGGATTTCGGGGGAGGCTGTTAGATGTCCTAGCCAGCGGCTTTCACGTAGGTTCGGCTACTCGTTAAAGTCCAAGTAGTTGATGATGTATCGTTCTTGGAGTCACTCACTCGAAGACCGTAAGGAGTTAGCGAGATACGCTTGCCCTTGCCGTCGCAGACGATGATACTTGTTGGTGTAACCTTGCCGAGCTCATTATTCCATTATACGAGAATATGCCACCGCTTATCGACCAAGGAGGATATTGCTCGGTTCTTGAAAGGGGAGATGCTTAATATTTCTATTATCCAAGTGTACATGAGGTAACAATAATCAAAGTTATGATTTTTTTTTACATTTCATTGTATGATAGTTGTATTTTCCACATAAAATTTATGTTTATCTATTTTTTGTAGGGCAATACGATCGACTTGGATGGATTTGGGGATGCTTGTTCGAGTTTGTTGGATGTGCCCGGAGAGTACCGCGGATGTGCATTCTTTGGAGGATCTAACGACTTACATTGAATGTGCTTTGGCCGGATCCGTCGTTCTTTGGTGCTAGTATCATCTTCGCGCCAATCTTTCAAGAGTAATATTCTATCTTAATAGTTTTACAAATATTGATTTTTGCATGACATGTGAATTTTTTAAGTAATTATTATTATTCAATCTTGCAATAGCCGTCATTGGATGCTCCTGGTCATACGTCCCATGCTCGGGATTATTTACGTCTTTGATTCCGCTAGCTATCACAAGGAGCGGAAGTTAAAGATTAAACCTCCTATGATAGCTTAAGTTGATCGCTTTGATATATTTTAAATGAATTTAAATTATAATATAAAGCAAATAAAGTGTAATTGATCATTTGATTTTGTTTTATGTAGTGCTTTTAGGAGGTTTCGGATGACCCGCAACGAAGTTCGTCACAACAAGCTTAGTTGGAAATGTGTTAAGGTATAATAGCCTTATTTTATTCAATTAAAAGCATATGTTATGTATTCTCATTATACGATAAATTTACTCATTTTCTTAAAACTTTCGTTAAAGTGCCCACAACAACAAGGAGGCACGGAGTGCGGTTATTTTGTCATGCGCAACATTTTTGACGCACTCATTTTATATTCTAGTTCGGAGGATTTCGATGAAGTAAGTTTTTTGTTCACTTCATTTCATGTTTTATATATATAACTATTGAAATCTAACTTTTGTGAATTATTTTCAGGTTGCTTGTACTACCTTTACCCGCGATCCTTATACTAAAGATCAAATCAATGAGGTGAAAAATAAGTGGGCAAGATACTTTATTGATAATTGCATTGCATAGGTTAGGTTAGTTTATATATATAACTATTGAAAGCTAACTTTGGTTAATCGTATTATTGACTTAATTGATTGGATTTCATGATATATAAATATATATGTTGGATCATATGATATCTATGTTTTATTGAATCTTATATATTTCTATTGTTAAACTTGGAATTTGGATTGTGCGTGGAAGTTGGATGTTGGATGAATTTGTGGATTAGGTGTTGTTTGTTGGATGATTTGTGGATGATGGATGGATGTTGGGATGAATTTTGGATGATGAATTGTGGATGATGGATGGTTGTTGCATATAATATTGTACAGGGTTAATTCCCAATTATGGGTTTATCCAATTTACAAACGGAGCTCTGTCGAAATTTATGCGAGAAATTTGCTTGCATCCCGCTTTGCCGCATAATGTAAATTATATAAAAAAAAAAAATTGAGATATATTGCTGCGGTTTCTCGGACAAACCGCAGCAATATACTTTTTTAATAATAAAATATACAAAATATTCTTTGCGGTTTGTCGAGAAACCGCAAAGCAATATCCTTTTTTAAAAATAAAAAATATACCATATTGTTGCGGTTTGTCGAGAAACCGCAGCAATATTATGTATATTTTATTATTAAAAACGATATTGCTGCGGTTTCTCGGACAAAACCGCAAAGAATATATCTCATTTTTATAATAAAAATATCCGTATTCTTTCGTTGTTTGTCTCGTAAAAAAGCAGCAATATGTTTGTTTAAATAATAATAAACAGGAAATATTGCTTTGCGGTTTTTTTCAAAACCGCAAAGCAATATGTTGTAATATTCTTTGCGGTTTAAAACCGCAAACGAATGATTAATTACCTATTGCTTTGCCTAGTTAATTCTGCTGCGCGGTCATAACCGCCGCAATAGGCCACTTAAAGACCGCAGCAATAAGCATTTATTCTACTAGTGGTGGGTGGAAGATGAAAGGGCTTACCACCCTTCCACTTATATGAGTATGTAATTTAGGTTATGAGGTGTGATTTATCATATTGCTTGAGCAAGTTTCAATCTTTTTTGCATTTGTGAGGGTTTGGTGTTTGAATGCTAATAGTAATTCCCCCGTAATTTTGTTTAAATTGCAATAAAATCTTCAATTTTCATATATTTTGTTTAATGCAATCTTCGTTGTGCTTGTTAATTTGCTGGGTGCCCTATCTTAATACCAAACCTTGACTATCAATATCTATCAATATGTATTTTATTTAGGAGATTAATTTTGTTCTGATCCTTTCGGATGGAATTCCTGGATGAACAGAAGGCTGGTGGAATGAATTTATACCCTCACAATTCAAGTTAGAGGTTGTAATTACTATAGCTGACACTAGTAGAATTTTTGCTTATTGCTGCGGTTTTACCTATACGCAGCAATAAACCACGTCAAAAGAAAAGATAAAATATAAAATAAACCTATTGCTGCGGTTTCGGCCGAAAACCACAGCAATAGATTCCAACGGGACAATTTTCAAACTTAAGTTGACTTTTTGACCAGATCCATTGCTGCGGTTTCCAGGAGAAACCGCAGCAATAAATTAAAATATTATTTTTTTAATAATAATTTAATATATTGCTGCGGTTTCTTCAACAAACCGCAGCAATATCCCTTACAAGATCTGTATAACTTAGGGTTTTTAGTACTCTCTCACGCCTCTCTCATTCACGCCTCTCTCATTCACGCCTCTCTCAGTTTCAGATTCTCTCTCACCCTCTCTCCTCTTCGACCCTCTCATCTCATCTCATCTCATCTCTCATTGAAACTCATTCGTTCTTCTCCGACGAGTTTGGTGCCTCACTCATTCGTTCTTCTCTCTTTGCTTTCAGCGTTCTTCATCATCATCATTTTCTCTGTTTTTTTTTTTAAATCTGGAAATTCTGTTTTTTTTTTGTCGATCCTCATCTTCAGATCTCTCCTCAACCGGCGAGTCGTTCGTTGCTCCTCAACCGGCGAACGGAACATTCGTTCTCTCCTCGTCGCTCGCTCGTCCTTCGCCGGCCATTCACAAGCACATCGAGAAACGGTTCGTTCATCTCCTTCGTCGGCCTCCGTTGGTCTCCTTCGTCGGCCTCCGTTCGTCTCCTTCGTCGGCCTCCGTTCGTCTCCTTCGTCGGCGCTCAGACCAACGGTTCGTCTCCTTCCCGGCGCCGTTCACCAGATCTGCACCAACGTATTTTTTATTTTCTTATTTTTTTTTATTTTCAGTTTAGATCATGTTTAGGATTTCTATTTTTTTGTTTTTATTTTTTTTTAATGAATTATATTAGAGTTTCTATTTTAGTTTAATTTCCATTTTAATTTTGTAATGAATATGATATTTTAGTTTTTGGTATTGGTTATATTTTTCAGATTTGGTGTGTTTCATATTTTCATTTCTTATAATATCAAAGGTAAATGCGGTAGTTATGCGCTTTATTAATTCATTTGATGTTTGAATGAATTCCAAAAAATCTGGTTGTAGGGTTTTCTTTGTGAAAATGTTGCGTAGGTGAAGTATGACATTAGAAATGTATGATTTTTTTTAAAAAAAAAAATAAACAACCTATTGCTGCTGTTTTTACCAAACAACAGCAGCAATAGGTTGCTTTTTTTTATTATTATTATTATTAACACTACCTATTGCTGCGGTTTTGGGTAGGAACCGCAGCAATAGATTGCCATATTGCTGCGGTTTAAAACCGCAGCAATATATAATTTACCTATTGATGCGCCCTTTATTGCTGTGCGGCGAAAACCGTCGCAATAGGCCACTTAATGACCGCAGCAATAAGCATTTATTCTACTAGTGTGATTTCATAGAAAAGTATGGTGAGCTGAACAATGGGGGAGTTCCTTAAGGAGGTACAAGTTTCATTGGCGGGAAGGATCACGAGCAAGCGTCAATGTTCTTCAAAGCTTCTCTTCTATGATTTGCACGATCAGTGGCGGATCTAGTAATTTCCTAATGGTGGTTCACAACCAGTTACCGTTCACTAAATCAATATATTTTTTTAATAAAAAATACTCTAAAATAAATTTCAATCGAAAAGAAAATAAATATATAACCAATAATAATACAAAATACAACCAAATAGTACTAGAAAAACGAAATTTCCAAATAATACTAGAAAATACAATCAAATACAATCTAACAAGATCTCACATAACTATATTTATCCTCAAGTACAAATCACAAGAGATAGCCAAAGTCATGTATATAAAAATGTGAAAAGTCAAAACGAATCATCTTAAAAAACTAAGAAAGTATTGTATAACACAATCAATCTCAATTTAGAAACACCATCATATTCAGATGACTTCTTTCAATATCAATTATCATTTCACTACTCACTAGTCTATCACCCACTAAGGCAAATCTTTATTACCCAATTTACTCCTTTAGAATTTCAATCATGAGTATCAAATTTAGGTATTCTACTCAAACAGTATAAAGAATTTGGACCCACTAAACTAAAAAAAAATTAAAAACCCAACCCTATACAATACAAATACCAATAAAAAGAAGGTGGCCCATTTCAATTGCAAACCCAAAATCACCCCCCACCCCACTCACTCTCTCTTTCTCTCTCCTCTTCTTAAGACTGACTTGTCTTCTTCTCTCATCATCTTCTTTCTTTCTTCTGTAAATTCTGCAACATCATCTTCACGTCAATGGTGGCCATTGTTCTTATGCACATTTCTTCTTTTTTTTTTTTTAATGGTGGTGCACGTGCACCATGGTGTTATACACTACATCCGTCACTGTGCACGATGATGGTGCCAAACTCCAGGTTGTTGCTGATGCTAGGAATTCTGAGTTGGAAGATTCTGAATTTCTCAAGTTCCATTCTCCTGTGAAACTGTTTATAACACACAATTTTGAGCATTAATATTTATAAATATAGATAAATAAAAAATATTAAAAGTTGATATTACTTATATAGCAAGACGAATCTAACAAAATAACATATGACTATATTTTTCTTTATGTATAAATAACTTAACGAGGTGAAAATAAATATTAAATTGTGGCAAAAGTCAATATAATACAACTCAAAAAAGAGATTAATTATTCTCAAAAAGCACATAATTGGAGGGAGTATAGTATATGGGATCTTCAAGAGTGCTATTATTCCAAAATGAAGTATTTCCTCTGTCCTCTGTCTTTAAATTAATGCACCAGCTAGTAGCCAATGCACAATTTGAGTTTTTTACCATTAAATTTTCTAATTATCAATTAGTAAAAATTATTCAAAGTTGATATTTGATAGGCAAAAGCTAACAAACGCCCCGGGGGTAGTGGCGGATCCAGAAATCGAGCCACGTGGGTTCGGAGTTGTTCGGACATAAATTCTAAATTACATTTTACTATCTAGAGTTATACATTTTTTAAAGAAAAGAAAAACTTTTAGCAATTGTACTTAGCGGATCTTCCATTCTTGATTACATTACAAAAAAATAACTATATGTCTATGAAACATGAAAAAAAAAAAAATATTAACAACTAGCACAAATATGAAATCTTAAATGACTAATAGACAACGAATGAACACAATAACACTAATAACCTCTTTGCATTTTGGATGATATTAAGCTCTATCAAGAATTTTGCTTAAAAGTCATGTATCAAATTCTTCCATGTATAAAATTAATATCTACACATTAAGTTTATAAAATGTACATATAAAGATTATAAGAATATATAAGATTAATCCTTCATATTTTAACACATTTCTCATTGCCTATAAATATATGGGCAGTGAATCAAGTGATCGATATAGTGAAGTCTTGACTAATTTTACTTAGTGTATGATTAATTTATTGTTTAAGCAAGGAAAATGGGAAGAAAATGGAAAATAAACCAGATTCATTACTTTCTACTATTCTAGTACCTGGTGGGAGGGAGAGATTTATAGATAAAAAGGAGAGCTTAAAAATAAAAAAAGACAAAGAAAAAACAAAAAGAAGACCCAAAAATAAAATATAAGATGGGGGGGGGAGGAGGAAACCCAAAAATAAAATATATGATTGGGGGTTGGCGGGAGGAAAAGAAGACCCATAAATAAAATATAGGAAAATTTGTCAAAAAAAACCTTTTAAAGGTTCAATTTTGCGAGAAAAAACCTTTTACAAGGTTTTTTTTTGGCAAAGTTTCCTAAAATATAAGATTGGTGGGTGGGACTTGGGAGGAAAAGAAGACACAAACTTCATTTAAGGAGTCGAACCTGCGACCACACAAGTACACAAAGACCGAAGTTTACCGCTGAGCCACAGTAGCATGCTTTGAAATATAATTTCCAGTTTTTTACTCGGATCCGCGTGGGTTCAGTTGAACCCACTGAACCCACGCTGGATCCGCCACTGCCCGGGGGCGCTAGATAAGAAATATGTTGTTCCCTTAATTACTCATATTTATATAAAACAATATAATAATGTATAATTCCAATGCAATGCATTTAAATGCTTTGCATTGGAATTAAATGTTTTTCCCTTTCTTATCGAAAACATGGTTGCTAAATGCAACCTCATTTTACTATACACAACCCAGTAAAATACCGAAAATACCCCTTATAACTCCATTCACCATCTACCCATTTCTTTCTACTCTCTCCCTCTACTATTTCTCTAGCGCTTTTTAGGGCTTTACCACCATAAATTTTAAGAATTTCTCCATTTTCAGCGTGATTTCTCCATAATAAAACAGCAAATTGAGTGATTCCTCTTCCTCCTTTCTCCATTTTCGTTATTTCTCCCTATTCATCTTCCTCCTTTCTCCATCTTTCTCCATTTTCGAAAGGATGAAACTTGCGGGGGGTCGAAAGTAATTGCCCAGTTAATTGATGCAAATTGCGAGTTACAATTTGGAACGAAACTGCGAAATTCATTAAAGGTTCGATCTACTTTTTTTTCTAATGTTCTGCGTTCTTAGTTTTCTGCATTTTCGTTCGACCCAATTGTTTATCCATTGCTGCAATTTTTTGCTTTCTCTTCCAATCTTTATGTATTTGTTCCGTATTTGGGTTCTCCTTTGTTGCGAAATTGGTGATAAATGGTCCCAAATCTGTGCTTTGTTTCTGCGAAATTGGTTTGTTGCTCCCAAATCTGTGCATTGTTTCTTCTAAATTGGTTTGTTATAGTTTCATATAAATTGAATGAAATAGCAATTACTACTCCATGTATATTGAACAAAATGATTGGTACTGTTTCATGTAACTGGGATGAAGTGGTTCCTCCCGTTTCATAAAAATTGGATGAAATGGTTGTTATTGTTTCATGTAAGTATGATGAAGTGACCAACACCAATTTTACGGGGTAAAGGAGACTAAGGAGAGACACTTGTTTGTGTGCATTTGTGTGCTTGACTGCAGTGGTGCAATGACGAGATAGATGTGGGCGATGCGGCTAGACGTGGATGGTAGCAGGAGTGGTAATGATGATGAAGTGTTGGCTTGTGAGTGAGTGTCACATAATTCGCTATATAATTCGCTTTTTCGGTTCGCGGTTCGCCCAAAATGGGCAAAAAATAGGCGAACACGACCATAATTCGCTTTTTTCGGATCGTGGTTCGCGGGGAGATTAGGGAATTATGTAACACTAGGCCTTGTGTTGTTGGGTTTGTATGTGCAGAGAGTTCCAGAGTGGTGGAAATGGTATACATGGGTATGTCCTGTATCATGGAGCATGTATGGGTTGGTAACTTTTCAATGTGGAGATATAGAGTCTAAGCTTGATACTGGGAAGACAGTGTCCCAATTCATATGGGATTATTATCGGATACAAATATGAATTCTTGGGATTGTGATTGCTGTTATGGTTGGTTTCAATATGCTCTTCATTTTCTTTCACTGTTTCTTCACCAAGATGTCCAACTTCCAGAAAAGATAAGAAAGAGCTGGAGCACTTAAATTTGGGCAGAAATCATTGTATTTGTAGCATAGTTGAATGGTTAAATGTTAAGCCATAGTATGCATTTAGTGTAGTAGTTCGTGAGGTTCATATATTACGATGCTAGCTCTTGCGGTCTTGCCTAACTAGCTACCTACAGACTAAAGTATGGCAAATTAGAGGTGGGCATGGGCAGGGCCAGCACGCGGCCCGGCCCGGCCCGTTGTCCGCTACGTGGGCTGTGGGCCTGTCATGGACAAGAAATTTTATTTCAGGCCCGCACCGACACGAGCCCGCCTATATGGCCCGTGGGCCGGCCCGAGGGTTGAACGCCCATTTCCTTTGTTTTTTAGCCTAAAACCGCCAAGAATCCAAAAAAACAACATAAAACACGGGCCAGGCCCGTAGGAGGCACGAGCCCGGCCTGTGGACAAAATCTGAAAATGCCAGGCTCGGCACGGCACGGCCCGCCATTTCCCCAAGCCCGCGGGCCGAGCAGGTGAACAGGCCCGGCCCATGTCCAGGTCTAATGGCAATATTAGTGTATAACAGTGTAAGATATATCCAATAGAACATTTTATTATGCTTGCATTATTTCTGTTGCATAAACTTCTATTTTCTAGTAAGTAGAACTGTAAAAGAATTTCTCCTTGCATTAATATGGTTCTTTTGTCTCATCTAAACTGATGTTTCATTCCTTGAGATTATTTTGCTCTTCTTTTTCAATGGGTTTTGGTGGAGCTAAGAGTTGTTGGGATCCCTCATTAGCAGTCAAATATTTGGTTAAAAAAAGTAGCTGACTTCAAATTGCTAGGTTCTTAACTGAGTACTACTACTGTTTTTCACTGCTGAGTTAACATTTGAAATTGTGGTCTTAAAAGTGATCTCTTTAATGAAAAAGATGTATCATTGATCATTTTTTAATTTAGTACCCAGAAATAGACATGGTTGCTGCCTCGTATTATGCAACAAGAGAAAAGAGCTACATAATTGGCATAATGTATGATTGAAACGATGGTTTTAGTATCTATAATTGCATTTTTGCATCATATCTGCATTGTGATTATACATATAATTGGATAAAGGAAAGTATAGAAAATACAGTATACTAACTTAGTAACTTTAATACTAAACTACTACTTCAATGTAATTCAAATTATTGTGCTACCTACTCATTTCTTATCAACTTATGTATGCAGATGACAGATAAACGGAAAAGAAGACTCGTTTATATCCTGAAGTGCGGTTAAAATTGAGTTTGGAGGACCAATTTCACCATATTGACTAGGCTATTGCTGTTGTGCAGGAGTTTGAAAAATTACATTTGTCAAAACGATGATCAGATGAAAATGCATTAGGTTGTGCATGTTTTGTTATTTAGGAGATTTTAAGTTATAACGTATTATGTATTATTGGTATTGTTATTATATAGTAGATTAAGAATTATTGGTTTTTATTATTTATAATTAGCAAGTCACTAATCATAATATTATCCATGATGTTTTCGACACTCAAAAAACTCAAAAGCTTACACTTATAAGACACCAAATATTATTTCCAAACAACATTTCAATTCAAATGTGATAACAAATAGTAAATTACCATATCCAAAAAAAAGTGATTTCACCAAACAAGTTTATTTCAAGGATAAATCAAAAAAGGGTCTATGCATATGCATTGTTTCATTCATGTCGCACGAAACAACTGTAGCTATTTCATACAGTTTGGAAGAAACAGATTAGCCTGTTTCTTTCAATCTGCACGAAACGACTATACCTGTTTCGTGAAGATTGCACGAAATAGGGCTAATTGTTTCATGAGAATTGTACGAAATTACATAGTTATGGAAAAAAAAATTGAACAACTTACATCAGATTGAAATTCATTTGGGTCAAAATTATCGTCTATTGAGTATCAGATTAATATTTGTAAATTAGGTCTTCGATAAATTTTTCTGACACTGTTAGAAAGGAGGGGGAGAGAATATTTTAAGAGAGATAAGTGTTTTTTAGAGAGAATATGATAATGAGGGATTTTTAGGTTGCGTTTAGTAAAGTAGGGCTGCGTTTAGTAACCCCGATTGAAAAACATTAAATGCTTTGCATTGGAATTATATATTATTCTATTATTTTGTATGAGTAATTAAGTAGAACAATATATTTCTTATCTAGCGCCCCGAGGCGTCCGTTAGCGGGATCGTATTTGATAATGTACATTAAGACTAAATCCGTTCCAACATTTTACATTTACATAATTAACATTTATTTTTATATTTAGTAAAAGAATGTTATCAAAATTCGTATAGAAATTGCGCAAAAAAAAAAAAAGAGTCTTGCATGCATTTATTTAGAAACGAAAGAATAAGTATAGTTAATGTATGTTTTTCTTGGAAAATAAAATATTTGTGTTTTTATGTCCACTTGAATACTTGATCAAGAAAATTCACCATGGACACGTACATATTTTATAATAAACTAGTTATTAGGCCCGAGCTATGCCCCGGGTAAGAAAAAATTTCATTTATTAATATTGTACTTTGGATTGATAACACTAAATACAATTTGATCTAGTGGTTAAAACTTTAGCATATGAACTTGAGGTCACGGGATCAAAACCTATGCTATGCAATTTCTAATTTTTTTTATTGTACATGGATTACATGAACTAAAACTCTCTAGGGAGAGCGCCACGTGGCACAGTTCCGTGTTTAGGAACGCCTTTTAATATATTTATATAGATGTTCATATATCCAAATAGGGGCAAAATTATTATGAAGACTGTACTTTAGAAAATTCTATGATAAAAGATGAGGTTATCCCAAAAATTGTGTATATATTCCCAAAAGAAACATGGTACGTACTCCTCAATACCATTACCAGGCTACCAGCGATGCAGCAACCATCGAATTTGTCTCTTTTGCATGTCAACTACAAGTTATAATTGGGAAAAACTTTATCTACCACAGGGTAATCTATCCATTAGACATAGACAGACATTTTTTTTTTAACGGGAGACATAGACATTAATAATTAGTGGACTCTAACTAAGTAGAATTAATTATTTTTTAATTGTCTATTTCTAATAGGTAGTTTAACCAATGAGTAGATATAGCAATCTCCGTTACAACTAACTATTGCTTTAAATTGAGATTCACCTGCCAACGCTGGTATCTCTCATTCAAAGCCACATAGCGAGCAAGCTATTTAATGTGACTAAAAAATTATGCAATCTTTGTTGAATCATTATTACATGGTAATGAAAAAAAGAACCTCTTGATGGTATTAATAAATTTCTTTGGGCGTTCAAAATTCCTATAAGGCTATAACCATTACACATCTCTTTAGTGTAAACTTACTAGTGTCTATTACTAATAGTACACCCGGCCCTCTGTAATTTTGTTATCGTTTTTTTTTCTATTGCTTATACACATCTTTGACCTTTAATATTTTTAGGTAAGAATTAATATTGTTATAAAAAATTCATATTCTAAAACTACACAGAGAGATGAATCCAACAATATATCACTAAACATAGTCAAAATTTTCTAATTAACTTTGACTACAATATTTCGAATGAGCAAGTTGGAAAACAAAATATAGAGGGAGTAGATTAGTAGCTCTCGACTTAGGATCACCACATCGTCTACAATTCTGACCGACAATAAGGGTGTGCGTATTTGGCTGGCAGGAATATGTTTTCAAGGAAAACTATTTTCCTCACTTTCCTCTATTTGGTTTGGACCGGATCAAGGAGGATTGAAATTCATTTTCCAAGGGTGTGGAAATTTCTTTCCCCTAGTGAGGCAAGGGAAGCCGCACCTCGCTCTATCAAACAACATCAAACAAAAACAAAGGAAAATGGGTTCAAAGGAAAGTTACTTTCCTTGCAGCTAAATAAAGGAAAATCAATCTAAAACATGAGCTTTCCTTTACAAAATCAGATTTTTGGAAAACCATTTTCCATCAAACAGTATTTTCCTTTGCATCCCACCAAACACAACCTTAAGCTTTGTTTCAGAGATATTACAAAGTCAATAGAGAAATATCACACCCTAAAATATAGTACAAGAAAGATAACACTAATGATGTGATGAGGATGGACCACTTTATTAAATATCTATTCTTGTCATTTAATTTGTTAAATTACATGATTGATCACTCCAATTTGGAGTCTTCAAAGCTCCCTTCGTGTAAACCTGTGTGCATGAGATTGAACTATGGATCATCGAATCTTTTCCTCTACTTGTGCAATATGATAAGAAGATCATCAATTCGCAAAATTAAAGAATGTCACGACACAAATTAAAGACAATACGAAATGAAAGCAACTGCTTGGAAAGAATGTGTTAATCTTAAGGACCATATCAATAGGGAAGTCTTCACTATCAAAGTGAGTAGGTGGGAACTTAGAACACTAATTCCCACCGGGGATTTATGAAGAATTGATAGCATATAGTATGAACAATATTGTGTAATACTCCATCCGTTTCATTTTAATCTACATACTTACACTTTTCACGCATGCCAATGCAAAAAACTTTGAGGACATATATCTTTAGTTTTGTATTTGTAAAAATTATATAAAGTACATATTAATAAAATACATGTTATGATGAATATAACAAGATCCCACATGACTATATTTTCATCCGCGTATAAATCACAAATGATGGAAATTTGCGAATAGTGTAAAATGTCAAAGTGTGTAGATTAAAATGAAACGGAGGGAGTATATACTATTTGGGTTACCATTAGTAATTAAAATAATATTATGTTTTTATGATTAAAGTTATAAAATTTTGATTACTAATTCTCCAATATAAAAATAAGTAATATCATCATGTGGAAAGATGTTAATTTCATTTCAATATGAATTTGTAAAGGTTAATTTATTATTTTTGATTAACTTTAACTAATAAGAGTTCATAATTAAATATATATTTGTAGTCAAAGGTCTACTCCACCAATCGATTTAGAATAATCCGAACTTATGTTAACTTAGCTGAATTGATTTTTAATTTATATGAATTTATTAAAATTGATGATTTACGTAGCTTACCTAAACTTTTTTTAAAAAATTAAAGCATATCAACATGGACGTGTCAGTTAAGATTATGGATGACAACAAGTTGTGTCTGGACCGGATCCACTAGTGGATCCAGATCTGTATTTTTTACATGGATCCAGATCCTTCGAATCCATAAAAGTCATATCTATATCCAGACACAAATTTGTTTTACTTGAAAAAAAAAACAACTAAAAAAATTATTATTGTAAAAAGAATTATGTATTAATCACTTAGTTCATTTCACATTTTTACAATAGAAGAACATTAACGAGACTATTTTAATTATCTTAAAAATATATTATTACTTAACTATACATATGTCGATATATTTCATAATATAAAACAGATCCACGGGTCAAATCTCGATCTCAAATATGGATCTAAAAAATGAGATCCGGATTCGAACCCACCATACCTTTGATCCATCCAAAATTTCATAGATCCAGATGCTATAAAACAGATCTGGATCCACAGTTTTGGAGCAGGTTCAAGATCCATTGCCATCCCTAGTTAAGACAAAAGCATGTTGGCTTGTAGTTACAAAACCTAGCAACTGTAAGTTTGAAGAAGGGTAAGACTCTTATACTAGATAAAGAGATCTACGTCTTGACTATTGACTCTTTGTCTTTTTCATCATAAAACATTAGCATCAAACAAGGAGATATTACACATACTCTTAGGTTTCCACACGGCTATTGGATGATCTATAACCTAGATCATGAGGAGAGAGGGAGAAAAATATAATAAAGAATTAGGAAAGAGAAAAAAGAGGAGAGAGAGAGGGATGATCAGATCGTTGCAACGATCTGATCAAAGGGGATCGAAGCAAAAAGAACTGGAGGAAAAAAATGAAAAAGCAAAGTCCATTGACACGCATAAGAATGAGAGTAAAAAAAAATTCTGATGGTCCCTACGCTGCTGACATTTTAGCCATCCAAAGGCCAATATGACTCCAATCCTATGGCTCACATTTAATCAGAATTTCAAAATGTACAATTTTTCTGATCTGTTATTTTTTAAAAATAAATAAATAAATAATATACCAATGTCTATATTTTTTTTTCTATAATTAGAGACCAATATTGAGTTACTTCCATATATCTCATTTTTCAGTTAATTTTGTTATCCAAAGTTATACTTCCTCCGTTTCAATTTACATGTTACACTTTTGAAAATTGCGGTTACCTAAACAAAATTTTCATTGAAGATGAACCAAAAGTAAGGGTGGGGACTAAAGGGAGTGGGGACCACCCCTCCCCCACCCACCCCAGCAGCCCAACCCCTTCCCCAACCCCCAGCCCCCCTCCCCACCACGTAAGCAACCCCCTTCCATGCAAACCCCCCCACCATCACCACCCCCCCATGACCTCCCTCCCCCCTCCCTCACCCCTTCGAATCCCCCACTCCCTCCCACGCAAACCTCCCCTACCACCATACCTCCACCCCCTTCGAATCCGCAGCCCCTCCCCCTCCCCGAAAATCGCATTTTTCTAACCCTAAAAATCGCATTCTCTCTCCTCGGATCGTGGTGAGTTGAAGATAGATCGTGAGAGAGTAAAAAACGGACGATCTACCACTAATTCTTCGTCAAATTCCGCCTTTGATTTTGAGATCGGAGGTCGTCGTGATTCGAAGGGGGTGGGGGAGGGCCGCGGGATTCGAAGGGGTGGGGGATGGGGGTTGCTTGACTGCAGGGGAGGGGGTTGCTCGACCGCGGGGAAGGGGGCCGCAGGGGAAGGGAGGAGGCTTCGGGGGGTGGGGGGGAGGGCCTTCGGGGTGGTGGGGGAAAGGGGTTGGGCGGCTGGGGCGGGTTGGGGAGGGGTGGTGGAAGAGAGAGAGGAGGTTTAATTAATTTAGATTAGTATTAATGAGGTTAAATTAAGTAGGTTTAATTTTGGTTAATTGTTATAAGTAAGGGTAAATTGGTAATTTTGCAGCATGAAACTTTCCATTTTGGGGAAGAAAAAAAAGTGTAACATGTATTTTGAAACATTCCATTTTAGGAAAGTGTAACATGTAAATTGAAACGGAGGAAGTATTTATTTCTTTTAACATTTATCTAATCTCACAAAAATATATTTCTTATAGAGACAAAATTGAGCATAGAGAATATATAGTGGAGTATGGTAAAATGTAGGAGAGAGAATGTAATGATCCAAAGTTATAGATCATTCATTGGATAAACAAATGATGGTAAAATCAATAGTAGATCATGAATGAGGTGGAAGAGTGAGAAAGTAATAAAGTAATGGATAAATTTCATGGAATTACCTTTTATAACAAAAAAAATTCAAAAAACTACCTTATAATTTTTTTTTTCAAAAAACTACCTTATAAAATAAAACCCGTTTCAAAAAATAGGAAAAAGAAAAAAAAAATAGACATCCAGATAGCCACATTTACATCAGATTTTTGTAACCTTTGTTTTCTTCAAAAGTAATATTTATGTGCTAAATATTTTTTTTTTTTTAAAAATTATTACATAGTTATTTTATTTTGTCTATAAATAAACACCAATATTGAGTTACTTCCACCCATCAATAGTATTAACTTAATTATCATATTAAGTAATTAAGTACATTATTAACAACATTAATTTTTGTTAATATTATTTGATTACAAAAACATAAATATTCTACCGTCAATCATCATTAATTGATTATTAAATAGTTCATAATAAATAAAAAGATAGGATGAAAAGGAAATTGAGGAGAGAGAATATATGGTGGGGTACGGTAAAAAGTAGGAAAGAGAATATAAAGATCTAAAATTGTAGATCATCCACCAGGGGTAAAGAGATCATAAAAATTAATTGTAGATCATGAATGAGGTGAAAGAGAGATAAACTATTTAAATATTTGATGATACAGAATTTTGGATCAACCATTGTGTATGCTCATTAAAGGTCATAAGAGAGATAGTAATTCACAGGATTTGTAAGTAAAGGGTCACTAATATCCTTTGATTGGTTAATAATTTTTTATCCTAACTAGACTGTGAGGGACTTTTAACGTTAAATTGCACCTATCATTATTGTCTCTCATATATTTTTCACTCTTTAGATTTCTCGCCATATTGATTTTCTTAATAATTGCTTTCGAAGTCCTTGTACTTCGTTGCAATAAATTAAAAAAAGTATATTAGTTTGCATGAAGAGTCTAACTTTGAATGAGATGTAGGCCTTAAAAAACCTTAGCCAAGAAGTAAAACCCCACAACCAACATAGTCTAAGCATCGCATTTAGTTGTATTCTAGAAGTAAATTTGAATGAGACGATGTAGTTCATGTTGTTTGGTTAGCATGATAGCTTGAGTTGTATATTTTCTTTTTGGTCATTAATAATTTATTGCCAAAGAAAAAAAAATTACTTTTAAAAATAAATTTAACAATAATATTTTAATAATATAGTTCATTAAATATAAAGATTCATGGACAAAATCTTCAAATTTTGCTATGTACAAATATGAGTGTATTCGTCATACACCCATAGTTATTTTTTTGCCCATTTGCTCATTTGGAGCTCTACCTGCTATTATGTGATTATGCTCATTTGGAGGTTTCAAATAAACAATGAACAAAAAAAATAGCCTTAGGTGTACCATGCTCATGGTACATCTCGGTGTATGATTAAAATTTTAGTACAAATATTGTTTTGTTGTATAAAAAATATTTGCAAAACTCGTTTTCATAAAATTTGTTTACGAGTCTTGATTACCACTCCCACAACTTTACCAGATGAGCTAGTTAACATCTAAAATTAAGAAAAATACAATAGAAAGGATGAAATAACAATGCATTACATATTTTCTTTGTCCTACCAAACCTAAAATAGGTAACTTTAGAAAAGCAACTTCTCCACATAGATTAATCTAACAAAAGTGAGCTCCTGATGGGGCCTTAATTGCTTTTTCTCTTTTCTACTTTTTTTTGGTCACTTTAAGCCTAGAAAGAGGATATGTTGTTAATGGAGATCGACTTCATTGTCATCTCTTGTTAAGTTGCACATATCTTTGCAATCAGTTTATATGTCAATCTCACTATTATAAATTTTTACACGTATATCGTATATGTCAAATGCGCCAAGTTGCACGTTAGTTAAAAGTTGGAGCAAATATTGATGGAGTCAGGAGTATAAACTTATAATTTATATATGCATGTTACATGTGACATGATCATGCTTACGTTTTGTGGCTAATTGCATTATATAACCCATCCGTTTCTATTAGTCGCAGCGTTTTGACTTTCAAATCAGTTAAGGCACAAACTCGGTTATCAATATCTATGATTATATATTAGTGAAAATTATCAAAAGTTAATATCTTGAAAATCTACATTGAAATATTGCCAACAACTCACCGCTTGAAATTTGCTTTATATATTAGTCAAATATTCCAGATCAAAGTTTGTATATGAACAGAGTAAAAATCAAATTGTGGGAACTAATAAAAATCAGAGGTAAAATTTATTATTTTTCGTCCCTCTAACATGGTCCAGGTTTTAATTTATTTGTGGTAGATGTGCAAGCTAATTGATGCATATTTGGATCATTTTCCCTTGAATAATCACCATTTTTAGAGTCATATTGTTAGCATTAATGTGTTTCATTAATTTGGACTTTGAAGTGTATAGAATATAAATTAATGTGTTCCATTAATTTTCTTTTTAAACCAAATAATAATTTTATTTCTTTTTTACTATTGTTAACCAACTAATTTTGGTTTGAAACTTAATAGTGGGGGTTATATTTTCTTTGAAGTTAGATAACATCATTCACCCCACCCACTTTTATTGTCTCTCTAATATTCACTTCTAATCCCTAAAATTGAAACCTATGCCCAGACCATTTATTGCAACAAAAGTGCGATTAAATGGAGTAAAAGAGATCCTTTCAAAAAAAAAAAAAAATTGGAGTAAAAGAGAGACCTTCACAATCTTTCAAATTTATTAAATATAGTGGTTATTGCATCTAGCTAGACCCAAAAGCATAATTTGTGTACTAATTATGCACACTAGTTAGGATTAATTGGGTTGGAAATTACTGGATTTCATACATAATCTCACAGTTAAACTAACTCAACAATTAACCTACTACATAATCATATAATTATTGTCGCAGCCTAAAGTCAAAATCAGCAAACGGAGAATAGCTGGTTTAGAAACATCATTCAGTAGTTTTGACTTTTGTTAGCTTTAGTTAAAAGTTACTACAAACTTTTTGAAGACGAGTCAAAATCAACAAAAGATTGTTGTTCCTTTATGTTAACACACGCTATGACATAAGTGGCATCCAACATTTATAAATATACTTCATCCATTTATAAATACATGCAACCATCTGCATAGTAACTATTATCCCATATTCTCTTAGGTTGAGGTGGTGGAGTAGTGAAATCACTTCCCACCTCATATCCCTGAGGTCTAGGGAACAAATCTCATGGGACTCATTTGAGGATTTTCCCTTATCCCCCCTCAAGTGAGTCCCCTTCATCTTACCTTAAAAAATATACTACCTCCGTTTCTTAATAAGTGCAACACTTTCCTTATTTGAAATAGTCACAATAAGTACAACCAAGCTCAAAATGGTAAAAAAAGTTCAGTATTATTACAAATATGCCACCAAAAAGCAAGAGGGGACCACAATTTTTTTTGTTTGATCACTTGAATTACTTTACATTATTATGGTCCCAACTTTCTCTCTCTACATTCCTTGGTATTCCCCCACTGTCTCTATGTTGCACTTATTAAGAAACGGAGGAAGTATATATTATCCCATATTCTGTAACAAATGTATAAGAAAAAAATATAGTTAAGTATGGTCTTATATGATTCTTCTTAATACATACTTTCATGTATCAACTTTTTATGATTTTTTACTTATACATATTAAAAAAATAGTGAGGAACAAAGTAGTGTATTGGATAACTATTTAGAAACGGATGAAGTATATTCAACTTATACGAGTTACAACAACGGTTCATAAATGATAAATCATATAATGATTATATACATAATATAATTATAAAAATAAATAGAGATAAAGTACCAATAATTGAGTGAGCCAAAATTGATTTTATGGACTAATCCAAGAGTCACAAGCCCTTTAGGGGAGCCACTACTTAACTAAAAGCCTGAAAAGCTAAACTCATTGAGGTTTGGACTTTTTGCTTTTTCTCCTTGTTTATGTGGTAAAGAAAAAGCATTATGGTATATCCTTTACAAAAAAATACTAGGCATAGCCAAAAATCGTCGCAGTTTTCGAATAAGCAGTCAAACAGATCATATATAGAGAAAAATTAGATCAAAGAGGAACTAATAAAGTTTAATTTGTTAATTGGGCCTAAGTCGTACTTGTAAGGAGATGAGACAGAGTGCTCACTTTACAAATCGAAAGAGGTTTCATTATAAAAATCGATTGGTAATTGAAAAAGTAGTTCCTAAGCTTATAAGGTGAACAACTTGTCACTTTTCTCATCAATGTTTCACTCGCATAGCCTCATATATAGGTGAAGTTAAAGGAGCTCATTCTTTAGTCTTTACCATCACAAAACCTAAATGTAGAACTGTACTATTATAATTTACAAATGATATTTGAGAATTGAGACTCAAGTAATAATCAGTTTTGAATTTCTTTTCTCCAAGTAAATCTGATTAAGGAAAGCATCATCTAGTGACCTCTTTGAAAGTTTCAAGGCTATTCTTCCTTTACTTTTCATGATACAAGGGCTTTTGTTGAATGAGTTTAGAGATTCCTAGTTTATAACCACTTCAAGTCTCACATGACGTATCCCCCTCCCCACACCAAACTTCTTAGGCCTTGGCTAAATTTAATGTACAAATAAAGAAAATTAAAGTAGATTAAATAGATGACAAGTGGATCGATCTCAAAAATATGAATAAATTTCATCATCAAAAAGTAATTTAAAAGAAAATCGTCACCCATCCCAAAACAAAAATATACATAACTCTAATTTCACTCAAATATTAAAAACGCTCCAATGCTACAAATAATTCCTGGTATATTAATTGATGTAAAATAAATTTAGTTAGAATTATGATCTAATTTGGTTGGTTATCTTAAACTGTAATGTAATATTTTAACTTTGAGACGACTACTTAACTAAAAAGTAATTAGCCAAAACTTTAATTTACAAAGAACAACATTGTAAAAACTTCTTTTGTCTAAAACTACCTAATTAAAAAAAAAGTTGTCAGCAACTATTTTTATAATAATTTGATAGCTAGAATGAACAGTGCACAAGATTCCGACCTGATGATGACCAAATATATCCGACGTTTCCGACGGCAGATATTACTGTTGCAATAGCCGTTGAAGCCACTGCTGCAGCAATACCTTTTGCCCACGTTTTTTTTCCCTTCTATATCCCTCTCCTTTCGGATTAAGATTGGAAGATACTATAGATGTTTGGATTAAAAGTCGTCCTCCATGATTAGCGACATAATGTACACAAACAGTACATATTGGTAGAAAGAAAGGACATAATTTTGAAATTTTGCCATTATTAAAATCAAAGGCAAAGATGCTTGAACAGAATCAAGTTGTCCAATCATAAATCATAGAACGATAAGTGTTAGACCACTCAAAATATGCATATTTTTTTTGAAAAGCAAAATATGCATATTTGATCATATTCAATCATGTTTAACTCTTCTTATGCTGGCTCAAGGCACAACTTGCGCGTATTCAGTCTCGCCACGAATGGTGGGAGTGTGGGACCATAACTTGATGTGGTTAGCATGAACCTCAAATTATGATATGATGTTGTTCGAGGAATTTTTTTTTTTTTTTTGACATCGCGAAAATTTACAGAAATCAAATAATTAAAATTAAGGGGTAAGCTAGACATATAGAAGTAGCAAGATCATGAGCTTTCTGAACATGCCTCCTATGCACCTTAGTAATGTTGCATCCATTGAAGCTCCGAGCTGATGTCACCTGAACCTTTCAAGTTTAAGAGGTGAATTAGATTTGTAGCATCCGTGTGAACCGTCACATTGTTAATACCTTCCCTATGTGCCCATTTGATTCCTTGAAGACAAGTTGTAGCTTCAGTAGCAAGAGCAGACGTAGCCCATAGATTGGTGCCCCCTTTATCTCGAATTCCCCCATTTGGCGCTATAGCAACCCAAGCAGTTCACCCGCGCCCTGTATGTTTGTCCCAGGAGCCATCCGATTGGATGATGATCTCAGGGGTGTAGATGGGGATTCTCCCCATCATAGCAATATTAAAACCCGGTGGGGTATGAGGGCCAAAGTGGTTGTTAATGTTTGGAATAATAGTAGAGGAAAACATCTCATGAGCCGCCATCCCGACTACCAGATTGGCTTGAAACAATTCCATGGTTGCACGTTGTTGATGGAAAACCTGTGCATTTCGCGTTGTCCAAATACCCAAAAGAATGCCCACAAATTCGGGAAGTCGAATACCTTGATAGCCATCCTCTTTTCTGAAAAATAAAATTTTGTCCCTAAGCCATGTCTTAAAGTTGTAGTGTAGATTCAAAGGAGCGTTTAGAGTCATGGTCGCATTATGCCAAACCTCCTCTGCTAAGGGACAGAACAAAAACATATGCAATAAAGTTTCCTCAATATGTAGACAAATCGGACAAGAAGCATTATCACCGATGTTGCGCCTGCACAGATTATACTTTGTGGCAAGAGCATTGTGCCACAACTTCCATAGGAAGAGTTTCCATTTTGGCATGATGTTCAGACCCCAAATGACGCGAAAGAAAGCCGCAGTCATCGGAGCGTTCATGCACGAGATATCATTTTGCTGAAGAGTAGTGAGAAAGAAGTAACCTGATTTAGTAGAAAAGTCCCCCAATCTTGTAAGAGGCCAATATTGCCTGTCAGGAACGTTGGAATTTGAGGGAAGTTCCATCGTTCGAATCATCCTTGCGCTAGACGGAATGAAATATATGTAGAGTTGGTGAATGTGCCAAACCTGTCTATCCTGAACCAAAGATCCAGAATTTTTAATCTTGCAGCTTCTGCTAAGGAGACATTATCTCTTAAGATATGAGTGATACCATTTACCCATTTATTCCTCGAAGCTATAATGGATTGACCATTACCCACCTTCCACGCATACCCTTTCTGCAAAAGAATTCTGCATGATGAAGACTACGCGTACCCCAAGAAATACGGTTATGGCGAACATGGAGTTGGAAATGACGATGTCTTGTATCCTTGAAGACTCTTCAAATAAGTAACTGTGGATTTTCTTGCATTCGTCTAACTTGTTTCATTAGCAGAGATGTATTAAAAAGTTCAATGTTGCGAATACCAAGGCCTCCTAGACCCTTTGGAAGTTGTAAAAGACCTTGAGCACGCCAGTGTACACCCTTGGAGGTCGAATTTCCCCAGAAAAACCTGCTCATCATACCTTCCATTTTGTGCGTGATAGAAAGAGGTATACGAAATACCGATAAATAGTGATAATAGAAGCCACCAGAATATAATTGATGATGATAAGCTTCACCGATTGAGATAAAGTGCGTTGTTGCCATTGAGCAATTCTTCAGGACACAAGATATAATAAAGGGGTAAAGTGACTCACCCTATTCTCTTGTATATCAATTGGTATTCCAAGGTATGTCCCCATGTTGCTGTGCGATGACATACGAAGCAAATTTTTGTCAAATTTAGTTGTTCGAGGATTTATGGAGTACATTTGTATGTACTCCAAGGCTTCAATGAAATATTTCCCCATAAACAATTTTTACCTTGATTTTACTATATTTGATGTGTGTTATAGTTAATTTATTTTGGCATATCTAAACTTGTAACTGAGTTATGCAATATAGCTCATGTAGATCATAGTGAAACAAAGCTAATTAAGTTTCCATGCAAAGCGAAAAATCATTAATGATCTTATGATCTTATCCAAATAAATAGAGAAGAAAATTTTTACTTTAGACGTAGACTCTAATAGTGGCGACAACCTATTAATGTCAGTCATTTTATGATCTTATCCAACTGACAATGTTGACAACAGGAAAAATTTATATTCTTCGTGCCCTGAAGTATGTAAAAGGTTTTGTTCTCTTGACGAACATTTTGTGATATGCGTTAATAAAAGGGAAAATTTCAAAACACTACCTTTTATAATATAATTTTTTCAAAAAACTACCTTATAAAAATTTTCTTTCAAAAAACTACCTTATATAACATAATGTTTTCAATATACTATCATTTGACTTTTTTTTCTTGACGTTGACTCTTAAATAGCAGCGGCCCTAGGTGTTGTTGTCAGTGGGGCAACAAATAAAAAAGAGAATATCAAAAATGGAGGAGAAATAAGCTAGCGGAAGGGAATGGTCGTTAAGAAGAAAATGAAATGAGGGGTAGTTTGGCACCCTATGTGGGTTGCCAACGGTGCCTAGGCTGTGAGATCAAAGCAATAAGTAGCAATGAACCCGTCACAGGTGGTTAAACCCTCATTTAGCTGTCAATTGGTAGTTTTTTGAAAACTAATTTTTAAAAAGTAGTTTTTTGAAAAATATTTGTTATAAAAGGTAGTTTTTTGATATTTTTCCTTAATAAAATGCTATCTTGGTGACTTGATCTTCATTATTTTTATTTAAGATTTTGATAGCCATTCTAACTATTTTATCTTTTGTTCTAATTATTTCATTTACTTTTCATCTTCATTTATTGACAATAAAATCTAAATTCTTACTTATATAAAAAAAGACAATAAATAAGGAGATTCATTCTTCAAAATCTATAAAGGTTTATGCAGGTCTTGTTGTAAGTATTGTCAGAATATTTATTCTCTTATGTACCTGTAATATTCCATCATGTGTATTTATTATAAGGCATAATATATATAGGGGCAGGATCACATGAGAATGCTTCTTATATGAGAAATGAGAATGAATCTCAACCTCACGATTGGATATAGTTACAACACTTGTTCATTAGAGTTATACATCCGAAAAAAATTTGATACCAAATTTTTTTTTTTTCCAAAATTTTATTTTCTAATTTTTGTTTTTTTAGAGTTACATCACTTTTTCATTAGAGTTACATCACTTGTTCATTAGAGTTATAGCAAGTAAAATCCATTCTCATTTCTCATTTAAGTATGCATTCTCATATGAACTCACTTCTATATATATTATATAAGTGAAGAGAGGAGCAATGGTGTCCTCTTATACAATTACATATTTAACCTTAAACATCATTAATATTACTTTCTCAATCACCCATCAACATAAACAACAATCATGCCAAACAAGAAAAGATTCCATCATATTAAATTCATTGACCGAATAATTTTGAAACAAAAAAATTATATGCATAAACTTGCCAAAAGACATCAATCAAATTAATTGACAGCAGAATCAACTCAAATTTGACCAAAAAAATACTATAAGAAAAAACTTGCCCAAAAAAACAATGAAATTAATTCACTCAAAATCAACTCAAATTTGAACGAAAAGTTGTGTAGTTTTTTGGTTTGACTTTGTAATTAATATCTCTATTATATAAGGTGAGGGAGAGCTAAGGTGTCCCCCCTTGAAAATTACTTTACTACCCTCATTAATAAATCAACTACTTCGTCGAAAAAAGAGAAAGAAAAAAATCAAACTCAAATATAGGATAAAAAAAGTAACAAAAATGTTGAACACGATTATATAATAACTGAGCCACCATAAATGAAACCAAGTGTCTACAAGTATTAACACATTCATACTGACAAAGTAAATATGAAAATTATGTTAGTCAAATATTTTATCAATTAATACACAATCAAGTATTATGTATTACATTCGAACTACAAAATTCAATCAATTAACAAAGTGAAATAGTTTCTTTAAGAGATATTATATATGTAAATACAAACATGGCATATTATGTAAATGCAAATATGACAAAACTTTTGGTAAACAAATATTCAAATCAAAGAAATATAGTGTTAAATTTTTAATGACACAACACCGAATTCTTGACTTGAAATCAAAGTGTCCACTTTTTTCACAATCTAAGACGTAGTGTACTTAATTCAAAAATCAATTAAAAAAATTATAAATAAGAAATCATATATGAATTCAATAAAATTTATTTTTTGTTCATCAAATTCAACTTTAAAAAGTAAAAAAAAATTAAGAATAGTGAGACTCTGAAGTGACAGAGACTACACCAATCAAATTTTGCAATAATAAAATACTTCGTATCTCTAATGTTCGAATTTTATTCTTATCTATGCCAAAATAAATCGAGTTTTTGTCTCGAAAAAAATCCAAGCACGCATCGCGTGCATAAATTACTAGTTATTATATAAGCCAAGGGGGGAGCAATGGTGTCCCCCTAGGAATTCACTTAATTGCCCTCCACAACATAAAATATTACATTCCAAGCAATTAATCAAATCCAATTCCATACATAAACTTGCCAAAAATAAAATCAATCAAATCTCTATTAAACTCAATCAACTCACATAATGCTCAATCACATAAACTTGCCAATAAAAAAGATTCAATCAAAATAAAGGATTCATAATCAAGAACTTACCACACATTAATACCACATATAATAACAAAAAAAAATTGAGGTTGAGGTGGTAGAGTAGTGGCATCACTTTCCACCTCATAACCCTGAGGTATAGGGATCAAACCTTATGGGACTCATTTGAGGATTTCCCCTTATCCTCTTCAAGTGAGTCCCCTTCATCTTACCAAAAAAAAAATTACGGCATTCTCATTACAGAGACAACTCAAATTCAAACTCAAATAAATTTTTCCATAACACAAACTCAATTACAAACACAAACTTCAAACCAAAAAAAATCCAATTTGCTTCATAGATTGGAGCTTCACAGCATTTTCAAATACGACATTCTCAAATTTGCGGATACTTTACTGTTAATCAGGTACACAATTCGTTATTGAAAATAAAAGTATGTGTAATGTGCTATGTTCAGTAAATCTTAAGAATATGTAACATGTTCGAGTAAATTTAAACTCAAATTACACTAAATCTTACGAATATGTGCTCTGTTAGATTTTAAAAAAAAAAGATAAACTCAAATTACAGTTTATTTAAAATTCCATTCAAATGTAGTTGAAATTCAAATTAAAATTACATTAGAAATGGTAGGGAAAATAATCAAATTTTGTCAAAAAAATAACTTCAAATTTGTGCCCAAATATTAAAAAAAATTGAGACAAAATATTTCAACACGAATTGTTTTTGTTCCCAGGTATAAAAAAAATTGAGAAAATAATACTTCAACCCATATATTAAAATCAAAAATTTGTGCCCATAATCGAATTTAAGCCCATCAACTCGATATTCAAAAATACCTTATCGACGGCACGAATAGCAGCGCCATGACCGCCAAAGCCAACTCGAATGATGACGAGATCATAATCGGAGATCTTAAGAGAGTGAACTCGGCGACTCGGGAGCTGAACTCGGCGAGAACTCACTGAGAAACTCAGTGCTCTCTTTGAAGTCCACATAAGCGAAGATTGAGATTGAGAGGTTTAGCTAAAAATGCGGAGAAATCGAGTGCATGGTTTAATTTGGGGGAAATTGAGGAATATGATGAAAAGGAGAGAAAAAGTGAGAACCGCAATGTTTCAGTTAAATAGAGAGGAAAAAAGAATTGCGTGAAATTGAGAGAGATGGGTTTGGGAATCGAGGGAGTAGCTAAGAATTGAAGAAAGAGAAAAGAGATTGCATTATTTCTGTCTCTTTTTGTCATGGTTCATGGGGTTGTTTAGAACTTTGACAAAAAATATAAGATGTGAATAATAAACAATATCCTAATGGTGCAATTATTTCTAAAAGAAAGTTCGCATTAATTTGAAAATGAAAATCTAACCCCGGAATTGGGATTTAAAAAAAAAAAGAATCAATGGGTGAGATTAACTTCAGTGGAGCGGCCAAAAGTTGAATTATTATAATTAAATTTTTTTAAAAAAAATTAAAATAAAATAAGGCCTAGCTAGTATATGGTGAATGAAACACAGTCCCACAACCCTCGGGGAGTCACACCAACTTTTCTTAGTCGTTGACAGATATGTCATGTTTCTATAACATAAGTATTAAATCATTTCTTTGTCCTATACTTATTTTGCAAACACAATCATTTTCTTTGTGGTTGGCTTTGGCTCCTCTCCTCTCCTTTATAAACCCTCTAACCTCTTCCCTCATTTCGTTCCATAATCAACCCAAAAGATACACTCCTCTCTTTCTCTCTTTTCTTTTCTTTTCTCTTCTTCTCCCAAACACAAACAAAAAACAAAACTCTTTCTTATTCTCTACTTAAAATCATATTCATGGCAATAGAATCAAATAATAGCCAAATAATAGCCAAAAAAGTATGGAGTATTTTCCG
The DNA here is from genome assembly GCA_947646795.1 of Beta lomatogona. NCBI lineage: Eukaryota > Viridiplantae > Streptophyta > Magnoliopsida > Caryophyllales > Amaranthaceae > Beta > Beta lomatogona. The sequence continues at coordinate 1,245,726 of CANSNZ010001111.1, forward strand.
CATAATGTTAATGATGGTAAAGAAAGGCATTTGTAAGAGCAAGTTTATCATGGACCTTAACTTGATCTTTAAAAGAGGTAATGAGTTAGCTGGTAAAGCCATAAATGGGCTTATTATCCACCACAACTCTCTAATTTGTAGGCCCAACAACTCTAACAACCACTTCATTTCTCCTAAGGAGTATGAGTTTAGTTGTAGTAATAGCCCAGAGTTGGGCCCATTTCAAGTCATGATGGCCCACCACAAGCGGGCTAAGCCCAAGCACAACTCTCGGGCCCGCCACAACTATCATCTCGAGGACCCTACTACTGTGGCCGCGGTCCAACAGGTCCTCGAGATGCTTAATGCTAACGAGGGGCCTACAGCGGCCTCCCCGTTGGGAATGGGAATGGGAATGAGCGGGCAAGGACAATATTCCTTGCCCGGGTTTGGATATGGGAAAAGTCCCACGGTTAGACAGTTAAGGATAACGGATTCTCCTTTTCCTTTAAAAGATGGGAAAGGGAATAAGGAAGAGGAGGAGGAGGACGTTAAGGTTAATAAGGCGGCTGATGAGTTTATTAAAAAGTTTTATAAGAATTTGATGATGCAAAAATCTGTGGAATCACCTTATCATAAATCTGCTCGTTGATGTCTTATCAATTTTGATCCATTATGTGATGATTAAGGTTGGAATCATAGTGATGATTCATTGAAGATTATGTCATCATATGATATATTGGATTTTGTAAAGGGTAAAAAAAGGAAGGAAACTAAAAGATCCTGAGATCTACTATAATCCAATATACTCCCTCTGCTTTTTTTTATTTGCTACATTTGACTTGCACGGTTTTCAAAGCATTATTTAACTCTTAATATCTCTTATTTCGCTTAAGTAAAAATTATAAAAATTTGATATTATGAATCTACACGTCGAGACGAATCTAACAAGATCACACATGACTATATTTTTACTTATAAAATAATCAAAATAATTGGTTAAAGTAGTGGCTTCATTCCTAAGGAAACAAATGTAGCAAATAAAAAAAAGCGGAGGGAGTATGTTGTTGCAATAATGTGATATATTAATTAATTTGAGGTGGGTGATTTGGAAAGGGGGTGGTTGGTTGCTATTCTTGTTAAGAAATATGAAGGGACAAGGGACATGGAAAAATTGACATGTACTTTATTTTTGGCCATAGCTGCTTTTTTTTTTTTGTTTTTTTCTAAAGTTTTTATTTGTTGGGTGGGGTAAATAAAACCTTTACTTTTTCTTTCTTTTAAATTGCATAGTTGCAAGGTTAAGAATAAAGATGAATTTGGTGGAGTTTGCTCTTTCTTTTTTCTGCAATATCTAACAATCAAAGGAGCAAATAAAGTTAGGTGTTATGGGTGAGTATTGGGGTGACAAATATCTCCCCCACCCCTAAAGAAAAGGAAAAAAGATGGATGAAGGTGGGGGAAACCTTGTATTATCATTAACCTAATTTAGAATGGAGAGAAAAGCCTTCAAAAGAGAATTCCAATAATAAAGTGATAGCTTTCACTTTTAAATATCTTTTACAACTTTTGTAAATTCAACGTGATACAACTAAACCCTTCTTAACTAACCAATCAAAATAATTAAGATATTTTCTTTTCTTATGACTCTCTCAAAATTTTCCTATTAACCAATCAAAATCATTAATATATTTTCTTTTTTCAAGACTCTCCCAAAATTTCCCTATCTTCTAGGTTGTGATATGGTTATATTGTCACATGCTGTAACTATTGCATGAAAAATCTCAAAATATCATAAGGAGAGACGGCCTCAGAAAACACCAAACATCCAAAATTTAATAGCATTATAATAGGTGATCATTTAGGTGACCGATAACCGAGCCATGCTTCATTTTCGATCTAGAATTTATGCCGACACTAGCTCACTAAAATGGTTTCATACTATATGAGATTTTCGAATCTAAGGTTAAATAGATGAAAATTAATACATTTCGACAAAATATAGTGCCTATAACCCAAAAAAAGAATGGTATCTAAATCCCGGCCTTTTCGGGTTTGGTCGGACTTAAGCTGATGAGCTATAAATTTAAACTTTGTGAATGTAATAATATTACATTTCACTTTTGACATCGTAGTGAGTTATGTTAATTAGCTAGATTGGCATATAACTTGCAACTTTTTTGCTAGGTTGAATTGGTATAAAAAATCCTCAACAAAATATGAATATTATTAGAAACTGCAGTCGACGACATTGTAGACACTGAAATTTTATTGGTGTTCTATATAAAAAATAAGTGATTTATTATTGAGCTAAAATAAATAAAACTAGCCCAATTTAATTAATTAAGCCCACTCAAATAAGATATCCAAATTAAATATAATTTGGGTTCTAAATATTTGGGCTAGTCCATATTATTAGTCCAAATAAGATGGTCAAATGGCAAAGATAAAAAAGACTTCCAAGTCATAAACGGGCCCAAACCCATAAACTACCAAGTCCATAAGGGATCTCCATTCCTATAAATAGACTTCACCTCCTTTAGTTGAGGGGATCAGAAAATCATTATTTTCAAGAACTCATAAAATTCTCTTGGATTCTCTCTGCAAATAGTCAACAAGCACATCAAATCCACCGACTGTTCAAATACACTCAAACATATTCGATTGAGATTCAAGCTTTGTTAGCCCTTATTCGAATACACTCAAACAAAACTCAAACTCAGGTTGATGTTGACAAAACGTCATCCCATACTCAAACTCAGGTTGACGTTGACAAAACGCCCATCAACACTCAAATCCAGGTTGACATCAACACGTGTCACTCTCCAGCTGCGGAACAGAATTAGAGGACTTAGTTTATTTTTATTTTTATTATAAACTGTCTACAGAGATTGTACTCAATACATTTATTGAAATAAAATTTATTTGTTACTTTGTTTCCTGTCTTATTTATTTTTGACTCGAAATTTGTGTATACAAATTTTTGGTGGCCTATGCAGGGCAATTTGCTCGTTTTGGAGTCAGATCTGAGCATCCTAAATTATGTATACAATCCATGTTGGCGTGAATTAAATGTAACTTTTTGTCAAAATGTAAGACTGATTTCTGACAAAAAGTAAACTTTGTCTCGATTTGCGTGTTTTCCCAGCTTTTCCTTCTAAAAAGTACAACTTGATATTTATAAAAACCCATGTTTGTGTGTTTAAAACACTTGTTATTGATAAACCAACCCATATTTATGTATTTGAGACACTTGTTACTTACAAAATAACCCTTGTTGGCCTGGTGTGATTTAGATGTAGCTTTTTGTCAAATTTTTAAAAAAGAAAAGTGGTCTTTCTAAATTTTTATAAAATTCGGAATTTAGTTACAAAATACTGAAAGTGGGATACAAGTTTTTTCAGAGGAAAAAAGTACTTTTGCTCAGCTTTTCACTTTTTTATTTAATTAAATGACACTTTTATCTTGGATATTGGATTATGAAACCAATATCCGATATTGCTTTATCATTTCTCAATGTTAATACCTTTAGAAGTTAGTTAGTGATTGAGCTGGTGAATTTGGATGTATTAGCCTTTCATGTTCTTGTCAATTTCTGATTTTGGGCATATTTAGGGGCTTTTTAAAAATTGTTTTCATGGCCTCTAGCGCCTCTACGTCGTTATTTTTAAAGCGCATGTAAATTATTGTGATTTGTGAGGAGACAGAAAAAAGAAAAGATGATCTGCCATGCCATGCATAAGCGGGGAAAGCACGAGGAAGTTGGATACACTTTCCATGTAAGTTTTTGCTTTAAGAATAAAAAAGCTTACTACTATTGTCAATTGAGGAATTACAGTAAGATAGCACCATCTTAATTTTTATTTCTATTTTTGCTTTTTGTTTGTATTTTTGGTTTCTGGGACGTACAAAAGTCAGTACATATTGCCTAAGAGTTTAATTATTCCAATTAACAAAAATAGACTATAGTATCTCCTATAGTTTATTCCATAACTAATGTAGTTGAAGTTTTTAATAATTTTTGGTGAAACTTTGAATTTAAAAAGTGAGTTAAATATTGCCACACGCTATAAGGCTAGTGCGTTTTAGCCTAAGGAGCCATTTGGTTCAAAATACGGAATGGAAATTGAAAAGGGAATAGAAACAAATAGAGGGGGATGATAACTACAATAATGGCTACCTTTATTAGGTGTTTGGTTCAAGCCATGTAATGGAAATAGAAAGATCAGAACCATTACCACCAAATAATGGATTTTGTTAATTGAGGGGGAGGCCGGAAGGAAACAAATTGGGGGGAGTCCATTACCACCAAGTAATGGTAATGGGGGGCTGAACCAAATAAGAAGAAAGAAAATCGGTGTAATTGATTATGTTTCTTAGAGCCCAAAAAAAGTGAACCAAACATACTCAATATGTAATGCGCTTTCTTTTATACCAGTTATTTTCACTTCTCACTCATTTCCCTCCCTTTTAACCTTTTTCTCCTCTTCACACTCTCGCTTTGTCCTGACATTGTCTTCTTTGTCCAAAAGCGAAAATAAAAAATAAGTTAAGTTTGTTTCAGGAGTGAAACACGGACGTCAAGAGTTGACGACCTTCAGAGGGATGGCAAGACTTGGCGTCTACTGGAGTTGGCGGTCAAATAGTTGGCGAGTGCCTGCACAAGTAACAAAGATGACTGCCCTCGGGGGGTTGCCGGGGAAACCCACTCTGATGCCTAAGTCAGACAAGGTCGACAAGAAAAAGTGCAGTCAAGGTAAAAAGGGTAAGAAAGTGAGTACCTTGAGAACAATGCAGGGGTTCTATTTATAGCCAACGTAGGTTGGTTTCTTGTTGTACGATCTCGTCTGTACACATGTACGATATATGCGTATCCACGTGCCTATTCCGACAAGGTCTTACTTGTCGGCACCAACTATGACATGTTTATTAGATTGGTCTACATATCTTTTATGATCGTCGACATCAATCACTGAACATGGCGGCCATCATGTCAAGGTGTTGTCGGCCGTCATGCCAAGGTGTTGTTGTGCTACGACAACAGTCGATCTATTACTGAACATGGCGGCCATCATGCCAAGGGGTTTTACATGTCGTATCAAGGACCTAGTATCGCCATGTCAGGACCTTGGCGGCTTAATATGTTTTCACCTTTATTGCTTAGCATGTTGGTATACCGACAAGGCAGACAATGTCGGGTGGTTGTTGGTGACTCCCATACAAAGTTCAGTGAAAATAAATTAAACTCAATAAAAATGAGTTAAGTCCAACAAAAAATATGTTTAAGTGGTCAATTAGCAATTAACCTGTTAAACAAAAGTAAGTTAAATTTCGTAGAATTAAGTTAAATTCAACATAAATAAATTAAGCAAAAATAAGTCAAGTTAAAAAAAAAGTTAAGTTAATAAAATATAAGTTAAATTTAGTAAAGATAAATTAAGTTCACAAAAATAAGTTGAAGAGTTCTAGAAATTGGAATTAAATAATGTTCCCCAATAATTTGCTAATCACTCACTAACTAGAATAGATTTTTGCCTGATTTATGTTGTCTATAGAATCCGTTTCGCGATTCACCTGGGTATGCTCAATCCCTCCACATCTTTTCAGGTTATCTAGAATAAAAAGAACCATGTAAAATATTACTCCCTCCGTTTCTTTTTAATCTACACACTTTCCTTTTTGGTCCGTTTCTTTTTAATTTACACACTGTTGCTTTTTCTATTTTTGGTAACATGTCACATCTACTTTCTCCTCCTTTTCCACCTATGTCATCCACTTTTTAATATTTTAACCCACTTTTTAATTTCTCTCTCTCACTTTTCAATTTCTCTCTCCACCTTTTCAATTTCTCTCTCATACTTTTGCACTTTCTCCTTGGCTCTCCCCCAAAGTGAAGTGAGTAAATTAAAATGAAACGGAGGGAGTAGTTGTTAGCTTGTTACCACCAGTATGGCAATATATTGGCAGTATATGTGTTTTTGTTTTCGTGCTCAATGTGAACATTGAAGTCCAAACGAAAGTTGTCGACCCAGCTATTTATTAGCTATAGTGGAATTAATTAGTAGACTTTTAGTTAGCTTGTATGGATCATAATTCACAATGCATCATCAAGAAGATCATATTACAATTTCGTCCTGAATTTGTAGATCATATTATTCATGGAGCTATATATAAGAATCAATTTTTCTTACGTGGACTTGATTAGCAACTCAGGAAAAGATTTGATTTCTTTTATATTTCGTGTCCATTCAAATCATTTTGAGAATAATAATACACAAAATATGTAATATAAAAGGTTGGCAAGAGATGTTAATTTGTTTATATTATATTTGCAACTCAATAAGGAAATGGAAGCTAAATTTTGGTTTTGTAAACTGAGTATTATGTAAAATGAAAAAGTTCTACATGGAAAGATTAAAAAATTTTTACTTGGTTTATATATGAATTGGTATTATATGTTGTTTATAGGGGTGTTCATAAATATCCGATCCGGTCGATCTGATCTGTGATCCGGTCGATCCGATTTTTTAGATTTCGGATATTGCAGATCGAATATCCAAAAATTTTGGGACCAGGTACAGGTCGGAATTTTTCATTTTCGGATATCCGGAACATGGGAATCTTTCCGGATATTTTCGGATATCCGATCGGAAATATCCGTTTCCAAGGCCATATCTAGCTAGATATCCGAAATATCCGATGATCCGATCCGAAACTTATTTTATAAACTTAGCCTTTGAAAAATTTATTTTTTTAGTTTTCGGATCGCATTTTTCCCAACCTGAAATTTTCGAGTGGGGTTGGATATCCAAAATGAACACCCCTGGTTGTTTGAAGGACTTCCCTATAGATTTGGGTGGAAGTGAGTTTCTCGCAAGTCCTAATCAGCGGGTTTTGTTCATATCTAGACCGTGGCATGAATCCTCAAAAAAAAAAAAAAAGAATTGTGGCATGAATTATGAAGTATTTGTCCCGCAATATATTTCTGCCTTGACAATGTATTATTTCGCTGACAATTTAGAAGCGATTTCGAGTTCCAACACTTAGATTGGTTATGTACTCAATTATGTTAACAAACATCACCAAGCACAACAAAGATAAGAAAACAATTAGAAGTCATCTTTTTGGATGGCTAACCTTCCTTTAGATCTTTTTGTAAGCTGTCTATATGGGAGATTATGGAGAAATCCAATGGTTTATGGAATTGATGATGCTGGGAAGAAGAAGTATGTTAATGGAAAGTGGTTAGAGTTAAAGATTATGGATGAAGAGCCCTTAATGGAGCAACTTCATATTTATGAGAATCTGGTTACTGACATGTTGGCTGAAGGAATGAGCATGTGCGAAATATTACCAGCAGAGAACCCGTCGTTACTTCTCCTTAAAGATGCACTCAGTAGGTCGCCAACTCGTCCACCAAGCCCGCTTTTTCGTGTTGGACATGTCGTTTTCCTTCTAATACGGGATTGGCTCGTCCCATAACACACGGGCCAGGCCAAACCAAGCCCGCATGCCAGCTTGCAAGACATGTCCGTCTATTCTATGCTTTAAAACATTTTAGATGATGGATTCAAAGCTATAAAAAAATCGATCTTACTTGTATGTATATTTATTAATTCATAAACATTAGAAAAAAAAAAACACGGAACAATGTCATTTTAAATCGATTAAAAGCACCTGAGAATCTTCCTGCTCCTAAACCAGCAAACCAAGGAAATAAAGCATAAGCAAAGCCTTTTTCGGGAGCTCGTTATTAGTAACTCATTCCCATGCCTTCTTTTCTCAACTCAACGTCCAACCCCAAAGCAACCAAACCGACCCATAAGCCCCACCCAACAGGCTCGTGCTAGGACCAACGCATGATTTTAGCACATTCAAGCCAGGCTCGACACAACCCTATTTCAAACAGAACCCTCTAAGTCCGACCCATTGCCATCTTCATTTCTCCTTACCAAGTTACAAACCTAAACAAAAACGTTGCCTACATCTCATCTCATCTCAGCCCAACTCCTCCCACCCTATAAGCCCAAACCCACTCTTCAACCACCTCTCAATGTTTCTTTTTTCAATTTTAGGTGAAACTGATAAGTGAAAATCACATTTTAACTAACGTCTGCTTGTTTTGTGCGCAGCCCAAAAGCTGAAAACTGTTAAAAAATACGATCTTTGACATCTTTCTACTAATATTCTTAAAATTTATCGTTTTTAGCAATAATCTGTTAATCAAACCCACAATTCAATTTGATCGAAAACAAATAATTTCCTTACAAAATCACAACTTTAACCCCAATTTTACATCACTTGATCGCTTGATTTCGTCAAACAGCGAGGACACTGCTCTATTTCAATGGATTCCTGGCTCAAACGTGCTGAAGGTCTTTCTGTCTCTCTCCTGTTTTTGATTTTTCAGGATTTTATTTGTTTTGGGTTTACAATTTTGATGAATTTTTCTTTCAAATTCTGTAATTGTTGATATAATTTTGTGGGTCAATTTTATAATTTCATATTTGGATCTATCTGCGTTGAATAATTGTATCTTTTCTAGCACCGACACTATTCTTTTCCCCCCAAAAGATAAATTAAGATGGTTGGGAAATTTGTTGTTGTTGTTGTTAATTTTAGTTTAATGGGTTGATTTTAGTTAATTGACTTGTGTTGAAGTAATTGAGGATTTGGGGTTTGTACAGCAAATGTATTAAGTGTGTTAAGCAGGGTGGAGTGAGGGAGATTGTATTGCAGGAACATTAACATTGTATTAGGGCTACATTTTGGTCTGAATAGCCCTCTTTTCGTGTGGGCGGGGTAAGGTTAGGGTATGCCATGTACACTAATGGAGAGGTTGTCAGTTTTGAGGTGGGTGAGTGATCTTGTTGCTGAGATATGAGGGATAAGTACTTTTACGTGGGTGTCATTTTGGGGATATCAAGTAAATATCTGCGCGTTTTAGATTGTCAGGAGTCTTACATTGTGTTTGGGTGTCCAGGATTGAATTAGGAGTAGTAGGGGACTCGGTGAGTGTGGTTGATGTAAGTAGAAATGAAATGTGCATCGGAGTCCTGAGAGATGTGTGATCGAATATATGAGCATGTATTAGTTAATACTGTCCAATTTTATGTTGTTCAGTTAAAGTTATTAGTGCTGCCATCTTTTAAGGTTAATTAGCTGTGTTAGGTGATTTATCCATGCTTAGGCGTCTTTCTGGAAAGGGCAGTGTGTGTTCGTACTTTTTAGTGGCTAAGAACAAGATTATCCAATTTTAGTACTCTTATGACTTTTATTAGGGGACTATGCTTGAAGATTCAGGTTTTGTTTTCTGACACAGTGAAGCCTCAAATTTGTGCCGTGTGGTTTAAAAGTTTGAGTGTATTCCGTCAAATAGGATTTTTTTTTCATATTTCTGGGCTGTCTATACCCTGTTTTGACCATACGAGAATAGTTTACTGGATTTAAGTTTCGTGATGTTCTATTCTGGCTGTTCATACCTATGAAGTATTACTTAGTGACGCATATGCATGAAGTGCATCCTATGGATGAATGCCTTTTTAAACTTCTATATGCTGCATCTATATTCCAGAGTAAGGAACAACCTCCATTCTCTGCTCACTCTGGATCCACATATTGTGATTTCATTCCACTACATCTTTTTTCTTCCAAGTTCTTAGGTTAGGAGAATGAAAAGTATATTCTTCGTATTTTGAGTCATAGAATTTGTTTGCTTTCTTTTGAGAGGCGCAGTGTTTGCCTAAAAAAAAATCAGAATGATTTCCTTATATTTTTCAAGTATGAGTCTATGAGATGATGCCTTTTATCAAGCTAAGCTTGTATTTTCTCAACAACTAATGAAGGGGGCTAATGTTGAACTTGGAATGTTGACAACTTCCTTTTTGCGCCTGTCTTATTGCCATCATAATGTTTTTGCTCCTCTTTTGACGAAGTTAATCATAGTTCTTGTATTCTTGGTTGTGTCTCTGTTGTCCTTTTCACTCTAAATATACGTCTATTGGTTTGCGGACTAGGCTTGTTCGAAGTTGTTGATCGGAGGGCAAAGCTGGTTGCGAATGAGCTTTCAGATGAGCAGTCCAATCTTCCCGTAGCAGGTATTGATTGATTTCAAATTATTGATGCTGCTACTTAAACCTGCACCAGGCTTAGGTAGCTGTGCCTTTGATTGCTTTCGAGAAGATACCAGAATGAAATATGAAGCAAACAGTAACTGAGCTTAAATGACATTGCTTATTGCGTGTATACTCCTTTCTTTGTACTAGACTTGAAATTGGAGCTGATCTGAAACACCTTTGTTGTAGCAAATATAGTTGCACCTTTGTAGATTTGACTTAACAATACTTATGAAGTGAGATTGAACTTGAAACACCTTTCTTCTGGCCCTTATTTAAGGAATAAGCAAATAGTGGTTTAGTAGTTAGTTTGATAAGGCACCTTTTGTTTTCATGACATGGTGTGAAAAAGAAGATTGTTGCTAAGTAGTAGTATAACACGAAGTATGTCTATGCTCCTTCTTTAAGATTGAATTGCACTAGCCATCAAAAATATTAATATTGAATTTTACTAGCCATCAAAATAATTAATATTGAATTGCACTAGCCATCAAAGAATATAATGTTGAATTGCACTGAATATCTTGATTCTTTGAGCAAATTTCTTTATTTTCTTAACTTTTTAAAGGCTTGCCATGTTACCCATCTCCTGAAATATCCGATAGAAAATGAGGTATGTCATAGATGCTTCTCTTACAGCTTAACGTTTAATGTAGTCATTGTGTTAACAGTGAACATTGATTGGTCTTTTAATCGATACATGGTTGTATATGGCTATATGCGTGATACGAAATTTCGAATTGCACCCTTCAGAAGCTATTTTGATAAATCATTGGCCTGGACTATTGGTTGTGTTTGTTTTGAGGGTTTTGTTAAGTTTTAGACAGAGATAAAAATAGAATACACTTAACTTCAGTTAAATTTTGGATTTAGATCATTTTTTATGTTCAGTGATACATATGCGAGCAATACCTATTATATGTTGGTATTGCTTGATGGAGAACAAAAGCCATAAGTCTCCCAAGATGCTTTATGGAGTTTTGTACAAATAGACAAACTAACTTATACATGGTTTCATTGACTTGGTAAAGGCGTATGACTAAGTAGATGGAAAGGTTGGGTGGATGTGTTCATAGACCAAGCCGCTAAGTGGATTCTTATTGCTTATGTAAGAGGAATTAAATAATTAATGATATATATTAGCGAGGTACAACTAGTGTAGAACGCCGGGTGGAGTTATGGAACACTTCACTAATAATATAGAGTTGCACCAAGGATCAACTCAAGTGCTTTTCTCTAGATGTTTGTTAAGGATGATTTTACCAAGACAATACAAGGGCCATGTTATGTGTAATTTGTTGATGACAGAGGTTTGGTGGATGTGATGAAAGTAGGGGTCAAATGTCAATTGGAAAGATATCCTAAAGTTAAAGGGACAAGCTGAGTAGAAGCAATATTGAAAATTTGGAATGTAAATTTGGCGAAGGTAAGGATAGCACCAGTTTTAGGAATCAAAGTGAGGATAAGATTATTCGGAGGTTAAAGTATTTTAAATACATAGGGCCAATTGTGCAAGATAATGACGAGATTGATGAGGACATTGCTCTCTTTATAAGTGTTCAGGGGTCAATTGTGCAAGGTAATCGAGAAAATGAGGGTGCTTTGTTGTATGCGTAACCATACTAGAAGAGATCAACAAACAGAAAAAAAAGTGGTAAGAGATTTTTTGTGTGTGTTGGGGGGGGGGTTGGCTTAGGAAATGTGATCATAAACATTTAGATGGTTTGGTCATATACTTCCTCTGTTTTTTTTACTTGCAACGTTTCCCACTTTTGGCAATTCTTTATATTACTTGCAACATTTCTATTTTTAGCAATATGTTCTTTCTTTTTCTTTCCTAGCACATGGGGTTCTCTTTTTATCTCTCTCTATCTCTCTCCTCTCCTTGGTCCTTGTGCAATCCCAAACTTTGCAAATAAAAACAACGGAGGAAGTATTTGAGAAGGCATGCATATGCGAGGAAAAAGAAAAACAGATGCAGGGGATTGTGAGAGAAGAAAAGTTAAGCAGAGTTAGGATGAGTTACAAGGTCAGACATTGCTTAACTTTATCACCTTTGTAACTCATCCTAACTCTGCTTAACTTCTTCCCCCCCCTCCCTTTTCATGTTTCTAGCTCCTATTTTACTATGGTGGATTTTGTTCTTTGTTTATGTTGCTGTTGCTAATGTTGTAATATGCCTATTAACATTATTGTTGTAACTATTGCGTTATTAATTTTGTTACCACTACAATTATCATCATCACCTTCACCATCATCACCATTATCACCTTCATCATCACCAACACCATGATCACCAACACCATCATCATCATCATTATCATCAATTAAGTGTTAACTGTTCTTCAAAATTTCCTTTCTAATCATATTCTAAGGAAACCGTTTTTTATACTTTTGCAAAATACACATCCCTTTCATAAAGAACTTTTTATATATGGATAGTCGGCAAACAACCTTTTTAGTAGTCTTTGACTATTAGGTAAGGGTGTATGTGCCTGGATCTCCGAAGATTCCCTCAACACACCAGAATAAGCGATATTCAGTGGACCCCCCATTGCCGGTTAACGAATATGAGTTTCTTGCATTGCATGAGCAATAGGAAGGATTGTGGATTGTTAGCGGTGTTTTTGTTGACCCAATATTGAAAATCAATCATCCTTTCCTCCACTTCACTGCTTTTATTTGGTACCATTATGATTGCTGCTACTGTTTTTGCCAGCTTCTAATGGGAAAGGTTCTCAGGGAAAAAGGCCCAAGGCAAAGGCAAAGGCAAAGGTGATTCCTTGAATTATTGACTTTAGTTTTATGATACCGGTTTTAGTTTTATTGACGGATACTTTGATAACTGTAAGCATCTCACAAGTAGGACCTTTCTACTCTCAGAAGAGAGCTTCTATGGAGGAACGTGCAAAAAAAGTTGACAGCACACAGGAAGAAAGTAGCTTACAGCCATCAGTATCAGATTCTAAACCTGATGAGATGTGGGCCACCACAGCAGTCGACAATGACGGACCAATTCGTGTAAATTCAACAGCCCAGGTCATGACTGAGATGCAAGACAAGATTGATCATAATTCTCACGTCGAAGCTGTTTCATCTGATACCTTGTCAAATGAAGTGAGCAACCATGATGGTAGGCAGGGGGAGGCTGCGACTAGTGATAATGTTGTCACTTCATCTTCAAATGGGGAGCTGAGTGATGACACAGTTCCTTTTGCACCATCTGCTGCCGCAGGCACTGAGCTTAGCCTTAACAATCATACAATTGATTCTGGACAAAGTATCAGTTTGAAAGATCCAGATGACTCTGTGAAACCTGGGGAAGAGAAGTCCAAAACCATGGTTGAAGGTACGCCAATTTTACTGACTACGGACAAGAAAAAGATAAACACTGTTGCCACATCAGCACCTATTTCGGATCCCATGAAACAGGAAGATGAAAAGGCAGGGACATCTTTGACCAAAGTACAAGAACAACTTGAGGAGGTAAAAATCAAATATCAAAATGCTAATGCATGGCAAGGAGGAATTCAGTTGCATATCCACATTTGGCATTGACTGGCTACTTATCTTTGTCTAATATCCAGGCTCAAGGTTTACTTAAATCAACAAATTCCACTGGTCAATCAAAAGAGGCAAGGTTAGCTCGGGTAAGCTTACTCCTTTCATCAATGCCAATGAACTTCGTTGTTTGAATGTTTACAAGCCACATCACTAATATATGGTATTAGTTCTCTTGTTTCTTGTTGCACAGTGTAGTTGGTACATGTCTTTCAAATGTTGACTATCAGAATCATCAACTTTGTTAAATGCATTGGCATGTAACAGTCTTAATTGTAATTATACATTTCTGATTTGTACATTAGATATATAATTTAATGCATTGATTGGATATGTGGTTGCTCTGTCTTGTCCTATTACTGTTTGATGTATGTATTTCTGTGGTCCAAAGTTCTTTATAGAATTTCGGCTATGAAGAAGGATATACTGATGTGTGTGGCCAGCTTATTTCATTTATAATTACTACTCCCTTCGTTTTCTATAAGTTTACCCCTTTGCTTTTTCTCAGTCTCCAAGATGTCCATCTGACCGTCAATATCTTCAATCGTGTAGTAATAAAAATTATAATAAAGTTGATAACTTAAATCCACATATTGGAACAAATCTAACAAGATTTGACATGATAATGTTTAGTGTTATATACTTTGTATTAGTGTTTAAATACGGTCAAAGTTAATGGACTTTGATTTTGAAAAGCAAAGGGGTACACTAATAAAAAATGGAGGGAGTATGTTTCATGTCAACAGATGATGAGCTTGACACAATGGGTTTCTTGGTCTTTTTACCTTAGAAAAATTTAAGTTTCAGGAAAGATAAGTGCAGATAATAGTAGTAGTATAACATTCATGACAGCTATTAAAATCTGATTCTCATACCAATGTTTTGCTACAAGTTTAATTGATGCAATATTCTCATAAAGGACGCATATTAACAATGATATGGTAAAGGTAAACTGAGTAATATCAGTAATATACTATACTTAATGGCAATGGTAGTTTAGGTGGTTTTTAAGTCTTGCCTCGTCGCAAGGGCCTTTATGGTAAAAGATTGCATTTTGGTGGAGGAGGCACTAGCATTCTTGAGCCAAAGGCTAAATGGCTAATAGCTCATGGCTTTCCAGCACCGCTAAATCTTGAAAGAGTCAAAAAATTATGCCTTGGGGGAGTTCGATGTTGAGCTGGTAATTTGACAGGCTGAACATGGTTGCTTTGAGAGAGTAGCTAGTAAATGCGTGTCGACACTCCACAGACCAGATTTAAATGTTTAAGTTTCTATGTACTTACACCACTAATGAGCTACAGTGCTGCACTCATGGCTGCTTTCTGTGCAGCCTTCTTATCCTCCTTTGTATGGAATAGTATACCACTTGAAAGTTGTCAACTCACTGGTCACGAATCAGGCTATCACCATCTCTCATTTACATTGTGAAGTCTAGCTGTCCAGGGAGGGGGGAGGATATCTGTGTTCATTTGTGTTAGTTAAAACAGAGGATGTAGGTATTCCCAACTATTCTACAACCAACAGGGCAGGAGAAGTTATTTACAGTCTCTTCCCTTTCTATATATATCGCTGGTTTTTGCAATCGTACTGGATTCTTTATTAAAGCTGTGATATTTCTCTTCAGGTTTGTGCTGGACTTTCATCCCGTCTTCAGGAATACAAGTCTGAAAATGCTCAGTTAGAGGAGCTTCTAACTGCTGAAGTAAAATTTTCTCTTTTGCCTACTAGATTTAGGTTTTGTTAAGCTTCTATGAAACATATGTTTTAATATGTCATGCAATATATGCTTATATGTTCTAGCTTTCCCACGGCAGAGGGAGCTCAGTAAATCATTTGAGGGTCGGATAAAGCAACTGCAGCAGGAGTTATCTGCTGCTAAAACAGAAGTAAACAGAGTTGAGTCAAGTATGGCTGATGCATTATCTGCAAAAAATTCTGAAATAGAGACACTTGTTAATTCTCTTGATGCTGTTAAGAAGCAGGCTGCCTTGTCTGAAGGAAATATGGCGTCCTTGCAGGTTCTTTTTCTTTGACCTTTTGAAATATATACACTAGTATCCTACTCCTACGATCCCCCAGAGGCCTTTTTCTTTTACCTTTACCAATTCCAAACTCTGGATTCTGAGGAAGGGTCTCGTTAAAGGGCTTGTGAAAGTCTTTTAGCTGGCTCTCTCATCACTTTTGTTGTATGTGACTGGACACGTGAGTGCTGATGGTTCATTTGAAATGAATCTTGCTGAGAATTTATTGTTCTGTAGCTCTTTTTTTTACTTCAGAATTTTCCTTTTCGCCTTTGCATTTGTCCATGTTAGCATAATATTAACCAAGTCTCTGCATTTGATTTTGTTATTCATTGTCTAAAACTTAATAGCATCATAATTGCTGGAAGCAACTCTTACTAGTCTAGATTGTTCAAGCTTTTCTGACTCTTTGGTTCACTTTCATCAGGCAAATATGGAGACTTTGATGAGAAACAGGGAGCTAGCAGAGACACGGATGATGCAAGTAAGTTAGTTGAGAAGTCTAAAGACTCCTTTTCTGACAGCATGGATTCATGATGTGGATTAGCCTACTTATTCGTGGATACCACATTTAAGGAAGGAGTTGGTTTTTCTATTTGCTCTTATCTTAAAAAGAAAACTCCATGCACGTGAATCAGGCCCTAAAGGAGGAACTTGCCTTGGCTGAACGACGGGCAGAAGAAGAGCGCGCAGCTCATAATGCCACCAAAAAGGTCTGTTCATCACTCGTGTAAGTTCTAGATTTTCCCATCTCTTCCCCTACTCCCCTGGGCTGTTAGCATAATGCCATTCATGTGGATTAACAGGCTGCCATGGAGAGGGAAGTAGAATTGGAACACCGAGGTATGGATGCATCTACTGCGCTTGCGAGACTTCAGGTATTGTGAGAACTTTGATGCCTTAAATCTAAGCAAATAAAAACTTTCAACTCAACATGCTGCACTAATAGTTCTAAGAAATGCAGTATTTATTCCAGCCCTTGTATCATCTAAGCATTCACTGTCCTGCGCTATTAGGAAATTGGATTTTTTAATCATAGTCAGAAACAACAGTACGCAGCGACTTTAATAAACTAAGATTTTGATGGGAGAATCAGTATATGTTAGGGCTCTTTTATTGGGGTAATTTTGTGGCTACCTCACATCTTGATATTACTTTGTGCATGGAAAGCAGAATATATTGCTTGTTTCCATGAACCCACTTTCTCTGTTCGCCTTGGCAATCCAAAGGTCCAATTTGATCTATACCAAGAACGGAATTTCTGACCTAGTTTGGTGATAGTTGACCAAGATGGGGACTTCTTTTTCTTATCAATACAGAGAGACCTACGGCACAGATACCTAAACATGCTGCTGTTTAGAGTTGCATTACCTGCTTGTGGTATTTGTTGCTCAATCTATGCTGATTTATGTTTCTGAATGCTGCATGACTAGAGAATGGCAGATGAGAAAGCATCAAAGGCAGGTGATTTAGAACAAAAGGTGGCATTGCTTGAGGTATGGCCACATACAATTCCATGGAAAAAATTATAGCCTATTCTTCTGTTTATTTATATCAATCATGTTCTGCTAGGCTGAATGTGCATCTTTAAACCAAGAATTGCACGACATGGAGGGTCGTCTACGTCGTGAGCAGAAGAAGTCTCCTGAAGACGCGAATCAATTGATTCAGGTAAATTTGAAAACTGTACAGAAGAAATCTCGTCTCTGCACTATCAACTAGTTCCCCCACCCCCCTCTTAAAAACCTTAGTTCGATAATCTTGACTTATTAATAGTACTAGTTATGAAGCTCATGCTGCAGAGGTTAAATAGTTATATCTTATATGTAATATAGTTTTTTGCACATGTGGTGCTCTCTATTTTTGATATATGTATTTTTATTGAATTTTTTGTTTAGTATGACATGACAACCCTACTTGATGTTCCTCCTTTATATATATATATATATATATATATATATCTATATATATATATATATATTAGGATCACGTGAAAACCACTCTTATGCTGAAAACTGAAAATTGCAACATAAAATGAGCAAAAAGTTTCTTAAAATGAGCAAAACAATAAAATGAGCAAAACGTTCTTAAAATGAGCAAAAATATAAAATGAGCAAAAAACATAAAATGAGCAAAAGTTTTTTAAAATGAGCAAAATCATATAATGAGCAAAAAAACATAAAATGAACAAAAGTTTGTAAAATGAGCAAAAGCTTCGTAAAATGAGCGAAAGTTTGCTAAAATGAGCAAAAGTTTCTTAAAATGAGCAAAAACATGAAATGAGCAAAAATCTGCAAAATGAGGAAAAGGTCGGTTTTCAGTTTTCAGCTTAAGATTAGTTTTCAGTGGATCCTACCTCTATATATATATATATATATATATATATATATATATATATATAAGATAAGAGGTGCTATCATATACCGATTGCTTTAAAATTCAAACACCTAGGAAGCTAGCTTCCAGAGTTTTTGAGATAGTTCAAATAACAGCTTTCTAATTATTTTTTTCCCTTAATCGTTATATTAAAATGCTCAGTTTGGTGAGGATAAGGTCTGGCATGTTGGAAAGTATTATAGTGAGATGTGTTGTTATAGAATGCAAGTCACATCCTTACTTACACCTAGTTCTTGTTACCTCAGGTTTTTCTTGCTGGTCATTTTTCAATGTTTCCTTTTCTCTGTCTAGCTCCAGCTTTTCCTTTTTTGTTATAACCAAATTTGAGTGCTTTCTTATTACTTCTTTTTATGTTTCACACACTTAGTTATCTATTTCAATTAAGAAAAAGAACTTAAAAGTTTCCGGATTGTATGATTTGTCCAAAATTTGAAGGCATTTAATCATGATGCGTGATGTATGAAAAATGTTAATGCTCTACAAACATTTTGAACCAAAGAAATCCAATGGCCTTTCTTATAATACCTTGCTGACGTTTTGACTTTGTTGAGCTAAAACAATGAAGGTTCAGGAGTGGCAGCAGGAAGTGGAACGTGCACGTCAGGGTCAAAGAGATGCAGAAATCAAGCTTTCTTCTCTTGAGGTGAGTTACCTCTGTTAAGAGTATGATGTGTCTTTTCTCATTGAAGTCTTGTTATAACACTCGTTGCTATAGATATGAATTTGTTTAGAGTTTCATTCAATTTATGGGAACTATTTATCTGTCTAAGGCTGAATTACAAAAGATGAGAGTTGAAATGGCTGCCATGAAGAGGGATGCTGAGCATTATTCACGTCAGGTGAGCTACTTTTCTGACTTTTCCAGTGGTTATAACTTATGAGCTGTTATCGAGAAATGCCATACTTGAGTAGGAAAATGATACTTTGCATCATATTACAATGCTCTAGCTCTAGTGATCATGCCAAGATACCCTTGTTTTTGAAAATTATATCTTTTACAAAACAAATTAACTTCAACCTTACATAATAGACCTTAAGCATTTTTAAGCATTTCTCACAGAGTTGCCTAAGCCAAAATATTTTGTGCTATAACGTGGTTCTTTAGGAGCTTCTCAAGCTATTGTTTTCACCACTAGTACGTAGCTAATAAGTACAATATATGAATATATCATTAATATTACTCAAATTTCTAAAGTGGCTTCCACCCATTATAGGATACAGGGGGTCAGATAATCATATGTCTACAACCTTACCTCGATGATAACATGGGCTGTTTATAATGAACCCTTGATTTAAAATGTAACAACTCTTTTCCTACTGCACTATAAAATTAAGTGCGTACAGCTTGATGAGTCAATTTGATTCAGGGGTTGTTTGACTCTTGCAGCAGAGAGTGAAAGGAATCAAGAAATGGGAACAAAAGAGGAAAGTAATCTAGGAAGGAAAACCAATTTTTTTTGTTTGGTTCACAAGGAAGCACAGGCTTTCTGTTCTAATTCCTCCTGGACCACTAACACCCTTACCTCTCCTTCCCCCAACGCCTGGGACCTGCTCCCATGGAATCAATCAATTTTGGCCGGGGGCGATCAAAAATTTCAAATTGACTGGAGAGTGATTGAAGTTAGAAACTTCTGATCAGATTTACCAGAAAATTCAGATAAAAAAACATATGTGGGGGTGGAACTGTGGAAGCTCATTCAGATCGGAATTCATAGAAGAACGATGTTGAAGAATGAGGTCGAACCATGAATTCAGATCGGAATTCATACCCGAATGCAGATCCTTTTTTAAAAACTAACATCTCAAAGTTGAAGGGTGAGATCGGACCATGAATTCAGATAGGAATGTTGACATGAGGTCAAAGTAGAAACCATGCATTAGCCGGTGAGTTGAGATTTTTGGGTTGAGGAGGGTGATGTGGTAGTGGTGGTGATTGATGAGTGTGTGTAATTATGGGTGACTCGTGGGTTGAATGGTGGTGGCACTGGTGGTGCTGGCTGCAGGTGGTGGTGCTAGCGATAGTGGTAGAAGCTGGTGGTGGTGGGCTAGATTGGTGGCTATTGTGCCATTGTGGTGGTGGAGTCCTGGAGAGTGTAGAGGAGTTTGGGGGAATTCAAGTCCCCGGGGGGGGATCAAGATGACCCAATTAGGGGTTAATTTAATTCAGCAATAGTAGGGAATGGGCTCCAAAATATTTTGTACCAAACACTTCCATAGGGAAACAGTGGAGATGTTTCCCTTTCCCTTTCTTGAGAACCCCCAACCAAACAACCCCTTAGTTCATTAATCCATAGTCGAGTGGTGAATTTTGCAACTCCATAAGAAGTGGACATCTTCGTAATAAAGGTCGAAGGCATAAATTAAATGTTAAATTTTCCTGCTGCAAATTCGTGCACTGAACATGACAGGAAGGAACACTAAATTGCAGAAAACCACCACTAAATTTTCAGTTTTTAGTGGTGTATCCATATCATGCTTTCAATGATTAAGAAGAACCTTCTTTTATTTCTGAAGGAAATCTTTTACTTGAACTGAGTCTCGACATGTTTCTTTCATCTATCTTACTGGTTATTCGAAACATGGATGCGTGATTCAAGATTAACATAGAAAATTGTAATTGATGCCTGGGCAAATTATGTGTTCTTGTTGTTGCTTCACATAGAATGGGAAACTTTTTAAGCTTATATTATGGAAGGAAGGGCGTATTGAATTTGTGTGATCAATACAACTGTACACACAGGGAATACAAGTGTACACCAATCCTATCTTAATGGAGACCTTACACCTCTTTCCTTTGATGGAAGAAACATGGTTTTACTTCGGGTTACAGCAACAGCTGTCGTATTTTCAATGTCAAAAGATCGTAACATTTCCCCATGGTTATTTATTTGCTATACACCTATACCAGGCGATCTTCCTTGTTATTAGTAAATATGGCATCATTCTGGTGGAAGTGAAGTAATGGAGTTCCGTTAAAGTTTATGGGGCTTAATTTACCAAGTTAATACTTGTTTGCTAGTTATCAATGTCAGATATTTTTGATATCTTTTTCTACTTTGATTTTTTCTAGTTGGAGCTTTTGCACTTAGATTTATGATTGATGATTTCAGGAACATGTGGAGCTTGAGAAGCGATATCGTGAACTAACCGATCTATTGGTATATAGTTTTAACATCTTACGCACATAGTTTTGCAACTTTTTGGTATTAATATTGTCATGCTTGCTTAACTACTTTGTATCAGTACTACAAGCAAACACAGCTTGAAACGATGGCAAGTGAAAAAGCTGCTGCTGAGTTTCAGTTGGAGAAAGAGATCAAGCGTCTTCAGGAAGCACAGGTATCTTGTCACGCTTCTTTTGTTTTCTACAGCTTTTACAAATTATTGGAATTTCTCATTTCCTTACCTGAAGGTGGTTTTTGCATATGACTATGGTATTTATGGTAGGCTGAAGCAGAACGAAACAAGATTTCTCGCCGGGCATCGTCGACTTGGGAGGAAGAAGCAGACATGAGAGAACTTGAGTATGTCTTCCCTAGTTTTACTAGTATCCACATCTTTCTGTCATATTCAGCAGGTTATCACAAGTTGTTATCCTGTCACTCATCCTCTCTTCCGCATAGATTTTTGTTGTGGTCATGAAAGTTGTGTATGCATGCATGTACTCATCTCTTATGTTCACTAGACACTTGCAATTTTTTGATGGCTAGGTTTCTAAATGCAACCATGTTGGCTCCAAACATATTTTCATAAAAGACAATGCCAAGTCAGTAATATCACTTGCATACTTGGTATTCCAAAATAAGAATTTTTACAATTTTTCTTTTGCTCTGTTTTTTCTTACACCTATCAGTGTGTAGTAAACTGAATTCCTACATTTTGTTTCACTGCTTTCTTCTGTGACTTTGTTATTTACAGAGATTTATGCAGTTGACCTTGACACTGTTATTATGAATGAAACCAAACCCTGTAAAATGGTGTTTGGTGCTTTGTTAAAAAAAAATTGGAGTGTGGATAGTCTGATATGGATCAAAAATATGTAAACTTTTGGTGATGAGAGGGAGTTGAGAGCCTGGACTCGATTCCTCTCCCTTGGGGTCTGCCTGGGGTTTGGTGTTTCTAGAGTTCATATGTTGCTGGTTTACATGTCAGTCTGATAGCTAATTCTTCAGGTTGCTAATACTGCTCACTTGCGTGCCCTTTCGAGTTGTGAGTTTATGTATCTGTAAAGCCTTGTGCATGGTATAATGTTCTGTTCTTTGCTCTGACTTGCTTCTTGCTTGGTCAACGAGCTGCGTCCTGAATGTTAAAGATGGAGTTCTATATAAAGAGATCCATCTATTGATGAGATATCCTAGTTGCCAATCAGCTTCTACCCATTGTAAATGTGGTTTTGGTTGCTGATCTTTAAACTACCCAGAAGAAGAAGAATAGGTGTGGCTTCTGGTCCTCCTATGTGTTGTATATGGAGTATATAGTTTTCTTGAATAAAATAGCTTTTATTTTATTTTATTTTGGGGGGGGATCGATGAGTATTGCTTGGATTTTTTTTATTATTTGAGTTTTTTTTTTTTTGGTAACAAGAGGTAAGGTGTTTGGTCAATTGATTACACTTTTGCAACTTCCTCTACTCAACAAATCCCCAGGGATAATCGAAGATGGAAGTTCATTACGTCTCTTGAGTCTTAACATATGCTTTACAGCCAACTTCTTTCTGCTTTTTGGTTATGGGATTGGATTTTCTAGTAAATGGGTTCAAACTATCATTTGGTTTGAATTTTGATGGAAGTCTATTGGAATGAAAAACCAGCTAAGTGTACAACCCTGCTATTTTGTAGCCTTTAAATTTGGCGTGGACGCATCACATCAGTGGATGTGACTGAAATCAGTGTTGCTGTTGTTCAGAGATCAATAAAGTTAGATTTAGGGATGAATTGACCAGTTTATCACTTAAACCAGTGTTACCTGGATTGGGTTAAGTGATATTGGGCATGAGAAACACGCGGTATTTTTGTATAAACTCTGTTGGTTAGAACTTGGAATACTCCTGTTTCTTCTAGTGATGTGTTTATCCTGTCATTGCCTCATTCCCACTTGCTATGAATTAGCGTAGCTTAAGCATTATTATTGGCAGAACTAAGGAAGAAGAAGATGTTTTGATTAATAAGCTGAAAATTACAGCTAAAGTAATGATATTCAAGATTTCGAGAGGCTTGATTCTCTCCTAAAAACAAAGTAAACCTCTTACCAATATTTTTCCATGCTTTGTTTCTCCGTAATCTATTCTATATATAGAATTTCTTCCCTTCTAAGTCTGTAACTTATTCCTCAAGCTACCCTTAACTAACTTACTTAAATGCCCCTTGCCCCTTTGCATCATTTCATTACACCACTGATAAGTGGTAAGGCTTCTTCTTTATCTATAGCTTTTTTAAGACCTGTTGTTTTCTAATAGCCTCAAGATGAGGGGTTTTCAACACATGTCAGCATTCAATCACTTATTTGATGACTGGTTGGCTTGCTGATTTCGAAAAGGCTGATGCCATGGTTATTGAAGCATTGTAATAACTTATGTACTAATTTGGGGTTAGATTCGTGATACAATAGTTGACAAGCTGGAGGCATGTACTTTTTCCTCATTGAACATATGTTTCAGTTTTTACCTGAGGCTACCTTCTTACAAAGTTAAATTTTCAGGCCTCTCCCATTACATCAACGTCATTTGGTTGGGGCTAGCGTACAGGTACTCTTCTTTCTGCATTATAGTGTGATTCTTCCAAGGTTAATATTTTTTGTTGTATCTATGAATCGTTCCTTGTTTCTTTCTTTTTATTTCTCCCTAAATCTCCACATTGCAGTTGCGAAAGGCGGCGAAGTTTTTAGATACTGGTGCAGTCAGTGCTACAAGGATTCTCTGGCGGCATCCTAGAGCTCGAGTTGGCCTGCTATTTTACCTAGTAAGATCAGTTGAATTTCTTATATCCAAGAATGATGTTGCAATATTCCAAGTTGCATGATGGCCATCTTATTTTCAGGTTTTCGTACATCTGTTCTTGATGTATCTGTTGCATAGCCTTCAGGTACGACCTACCTAGCACCTAAATTGATTATATTTATGGAAGAATATCTAGGATAAAAAGGGATTGGCTGACTTCTATCCTCCACAGTCCACCCCCTGGTCTCCTCCCTACCCCCAAACCAAAAAAAAAAAAAAGAGAAGTAAATTGAACTCATTTAACCAGGGGCATGGAGTCACTCGTATGATTCCAGTTTTGACTATAATGATATGGTAAATACAAAAAGATTTCTCACTTTTTTGTTCAATGATTAGGCCCAAGCTGATGATTTCGCTGCTCGAGAAGTTGCTCGATCGATGGGACTTTCTCAACCCAATTTACCATGATTTAATCTGTGCTCAACTGCAGGAAGTTTATCTGACAGAGGCTCTACTAAACATGGAAAGTGAGTGGTTTGTTTCAGTGGTTATTAACTTGCTTGGCATATGGTCAGAATCCATGGTGAGTGAAGGAAGTTGCACACTAGTATTTGCAATTCCTCTTGTTGCATTGACGCGTCTCTACCAACTAACAGCAACTCTTATGACATCTTGCGAATCAGCAGCACAATACGGTGATAAAGAGTGCAAGGCTCAGTGGTTGTATACATGTGTTTGTCTTAAGCTCTCAGAAGCCTTATTATGCTGTCATGAAGATACAAGGTGTTGAAGATTGCATACATGTAGGAGGAGCTTAATTCATATACATACTACTCTCTTTTTCTTGAAATCAACATTGATGCTATATTTCTTTTAGATCGAGGCATCTTTTATTAGATAATGTGTAAAGGTAACGTGACAAAACTTTTTGGAAGTTTGAATGTAAATTTCTAATCTATTGTAAATTCTTCAGGTTAATGATTTGGCTAACATTTCTGTGAACTGTATATTCATAGGGGCGGTGTTCAATATGGTTTCAGATTATACATTTAGATATATGATGAGTATGTGATACTGGTATTAGTGTTGTAAAGTATTGTATTGATATCATAAGACCTTTGTATTAGCTAAAGTTGCACACTGGTCAACCTGTGTCAGGCGAGCGAGCCTCGTGTCACATCATGTTCGACCTGGAACAACTCAAGGAAAAGTCATGTCGTGCTGGGCTCGTGGCCATTTTCAAAAGATGTCCACAACCTCCTCGACCTACACGTCGTCTCACGAGCAAACCGTACTGAACTTTACCATTTTTTTCTAAAAAAAACGACGACGCTAGCTCTATTGTGCTCATGCCGAATTTCAAAATTACATCTTGCCCATTAAGCTCTTATGCATAGCCAAAGCCCAAAATCGTGTTGACTATGCCCAACTCTATTAATTGATACTGAGAGTCTCAGACATTGGTATCATCTAGACAATTGGTTTAGTTGGTTACTTGGGGGTGGTATCTACAAAAGATAGAGAGTAGAGACTAGCTAATTGAGGGTTTGTCCAAAAATTGAGATGATATCTCACTAGTCACTACTACTTGGTACACCCGCGTACTATCTCCATTCTGTTATGCTAATACTCTCTCTGCTTTTTTTACTTGTTATATTGTTGTTTTCACTTGCGTACTCCCTCTATCTATATCCCTACTCAGAGCAAAACACCAGCTTTTTGATCTAATATACAGTAATATGATCATGAAGATCATATCAAGACTAATTCTTGATATTATCTTCTACAACTTTTACAGTTTACTATAGGGCATCATTCAATGATCAAAAGTTGTTAATAGACGGTGGCATATCCTGACAAATTTTCTCTTCGGGGCAAACAATAAAATCCTACCATTTGTATGGTAAAAAATTTTTGAAGGATTTTTGTTTTTGAAGTATTATAGTACATATATACCAATATAATTCTACAATACACTTCTTTAACTTAGATATCTTCCATTAGATATTAGAAAAAATTATGACGATTGAATATTACTAAAATACTCAATGAAACGAATCAAACAAGATCACACGTAATTATATTTTTCGGTTTTTTGTTGTACATTGAGAAGAATTTAGAATATTCTCTCTAATCGTGTATAATGTCAAGATTTCAAGTCGATATAAAAAAAAAACGATACAATGTAAGTAGTTTATGATAGTATTGTTGTATCGCTAATATATTTATGTTTTATGTTTCTTTATGTTTACTAATAAACTTATGAGAAAGATAAAAAAAAATTAAGCCATATTTTGATTAAAATATAAGTAAAAGCCATATGTAAATACTAGCTTGGCCTGTACTTTTTACAAATCAGAGGTATGAATTGACAATTGAAGAGAGAGGAAGGAACAGGAGGCTAGAAGTGGAGAGATAGATAGCTTTAATAGAGTTGTCAGGATTTAATTGGTAAGAATACTTTTTACGGGGTTCCAACTAAGGCCCTGTTCTTTTGGACTTATTTTCAGCAAAAATAAGTAAAAATAAGTTCAGTTCAGCAAAAACAAGTAAAAATAAGTTCAGTTCAGCAAAAATAAGTAAAAATAAGTTCAGTTCAGCAAAAATAAGTTCAGTCTTATCTAATGTTGTAATTATTATTTATGTTTTCAATATTACTATTAATATTGTTATTATTATTAATATTATAATTATAATAACGATGAATTTGTAATTTTTTTTATTTTTTTATTTTTTAAATTTTTTTATTTTATTTTTCTATATTTTTATTATTTTATTTTATTTTATTTTATTTTTTATTTGAATATTTATATTATTTATTTTTATTATTATTATTATTTATTATTTGTTATTATTATTTATTATTTATTATTAATATTAATTTATTATTATTAATTTATTATTTATTATTTATTATTTATTATTTATTATTATTATTATTATTATTATTATTTATTATTATTTATTATTTATTATTTATTATTTATTATTTATTATTTATTATTTATTATTTATTATTTATTATTTATTATTTATTATTTATTATTTATTATTTATTATTTATTATTTATTATTTTTTATTTATTATTATTATTTATTATTTATTATTTATTATTTATTATTTATTATTTATTATTTATTATTTATTATTTATTATTTATTATTTATTATTTATTATTTATTATTATTATTTATTATTTATTATTTATTATTATTTATTATTTATTATTTATTATTTATTATTTATTATTTATTATTATTATTATTATTATTTATTATTTATTATTTATTATTTATTATTATTATTATTTATTATTTATTATTTATTATTATTATTATTATTATTTATTATTTATTATTATTATTTATTATTTAGCAAAAATAAGTTCAGTTCAGAAAAATAAGTAAAAATAAGTTCGAGTTCAACAAAAATAAGTTCGGTCCAAAAAAATAAAATAAGTTCAGTCCTGTTCAGCCAAAATAAGTTCAAAAGAACAGGGCCTAATACCATCATTCATACGGAAAAAACTTTGTCTAATTACCGGGTAGACTACTCACCACTAATAAAGACCTATTGAGAATTGTGGTAATGGAATCCAATTTTTAATATTTTTGTAATGCTCTATTAGAAGTGGATTGTCTACCCAGTGGGTAGATGTAGCAATGCCCCATAATGGAATCCAATTTAACATAATTAATATTTTAATGCTCTATTAGTAGTGGGTTGTCTATCCAGTGGGTACATGTAGCAATGTCTTAATTTTCTATGGTGTCAACCAAACAATTTTGCCTAATTCCTAAGAAATTGACAAGGGAAAAATTTTCCAATGAAATGTAAATTCCCATAGAAAATTACTTCTCATGTGAACAAAACAAGGCCTTATTTTAGAAATCACGTTATCAAACGGGAGTTTCCCTCATATATGGATTCACCTCTTTCACAGCTGTTCTGCAAGGCTTTTAAATTGTTACATATTTATAATGCTTTTCTGTCAACATATGTTACGGAATATGTTATCTTTAAACTGAATAGAAGGTAATGCATTCAATAGCAGAGAAGTTTTCTCTTGGGGTCTAGATTTGAAACATTTTTTTTTTTTTTTTTGTTTTTTGATTAGGAGATTAAGTCGCTCATTTGCTAACCCTTAGCGCTACTATTCAGAAAGGCTACACCAACACATTGGCTGGTAAGGCATGCATACAAGATGCGAAAGAAACACCTCAAAGATAATCTTCGGGGGTAGATCGAACCCCGACCCCGGGCCAAGGGGAGTCTTCTATCCACTTGAGCTAACTCCTAGATTTGAAACATGATGTTGTGCTTTAATTCTTACCACCAAAATAACGACCATAATAAAATTATATCTGCGTTTGTCAACTTCATATTTCAAGTAGTTTACATCACATACAGAAGAAATTGAGAAATAAAAAAATTAAAAACTTCGAATGTTTTTGGAAATAAGTTTGATCATCTTTTGAACGTTGTGTTGCAAGTTTGATCATCTTTTAAACGTTGTATTGCATGCTTTTACATAGTAGTGTGCTAGTAGTGAACTAGTGATATTTGTGGAAGTCAATAACTTTTAGTAGTGATTGTTAGTTATCAATATTCTTATACCTCATTTGATTACTTGTTACAAAAAAAAAAAAAAAAAAAAAAAAAAACTTTGATACAATTTGATTCATTCACCAAGATTAGTTCAATTGCTCTTCATTTACTATGTATCTAAATGAATAATGAGATAATTTGTCCAAACCCTCACCTTATTCTTCTTCAACAAGCTCTTGTCCGATGATAATGGCGGAAAATCTCACAACCTTCCTCGTCAAAATCTCCACCTCCACCTTCTTCTTCTTAATCAAGCTCTCGTCCCATGATAACTCTGCCTTCGAGAGCAGGGATCTAAAAGATAGAAAAATAGAGGAGAAAGAAAATTACCCTTAATATTATTTCCTATTTTAACAATGCTTTTTTCCATAAATCAAAAAGGCTTTTTTCCATAAATTATAAAGTTTTTTTGTATTTTCTAAAATCTAACAAAGTATTTTCAATAATTATAAAAGCTTGTGGTCCCACTAAAATGCGTGGTTATTATTCATCTTGGCCCCACTACTTTAGTGATCATGGTTCATATTTCAACTATGATGAATGTTGATTTATTTAATTTCCATTTCTTCCGTTGTACCTTTTGTCGACAAAATCTCTAGTATCTTCTAAACAAGGACGTAAGTCTCTTCGGAGAGTAGTAGTTGTTTTTTCTTATGATCTTTTTGTTATTAATTTCTTTTAATAATTCTTGCAAATCGCTTAAAATTTACATCATGTCAAATGAAATGGGATTAAGAAACATATACTCTTGTAAGTTTGTGTTTTTCATTTTCTTATAACATTTAAATATCTTTTCAAATTAGATAAAGACTTAAAGAATGGATTGAAGGAATTTATCTATGTTTTGTACTTTAATAGGGATGCTTTTCATGGATAGGGTAGTTCTTTGTCGTTACATGTAATTGTTGATTATATTATTGTTGTGGATCCCATTTGACCATCTTAAAAAGAGACCATTTGCAGCTTGTCTTGGTTCCCCATCAATTTGCTTTTGCTTGTGTGAGAATTGGGCATGGGTCGAGCCAGCACGAAGGTTAGCTTGGCAAAGCACGAGAATTAATTGCAACCAAAAAAATAAAAACATTGTTGAAACTGAAATAAACCATCTACTCATGTTTTATAATTAAGTGTGCTCATATTTATCCAATGCTTAGGTTATCCAAATAGTTAGGTTTGTGTATAAAATAATATTGTCAATCTACGAAACAACTTTGAATGTGTATAAAACAATGTACGCAGACTATAGAATAATATTGATAATCTATGAAATATTATTGGTAGTCTATAAAACAATATTAACATTATATAGAATATTAACATTATAAAGATTTTGCAATTTAAAAGAATTCCTATGTCCTCTCACATGGGACATAAGTACAACTTACCCCAAAGCCACACCAACCTCTCTTGATGAGAATTAAATCCATAACTTATGAGTGGAAGATAAAAGATCTTATTAGTTACCACTAGGAATGGGCATGGGTCTAAGATCCTACCCGGACCCTACTGGACCCGAGTACCCGACCCTAATTTAAGGGTTTGGATCCAACTTTTTCAGACCCTAATGGTCCGGGTCTGGGCCCAAGTGAAATATTTATGGTCCGGGTTCGGGTCTTAATACTTTAGACGCAGACCCAACCCTTAGACCCTAAATCATCTAATATTTGTTTTACCTTTTTATTTTTATAAGTATATCTGATTTCCTAAACAACCATTCAACATTTTTTTATCTTCATGTTTCCCTTTTTTTTGGATAGTAGTCTTCCAAGACATTATTTGTATTGTCCTAAATAGTATAAATTGCTCCAAACATTATTATTTTTTATATAAAATTGTGCAGTTTGTTTTCATTGATTTAGGAAAGAATACACTAATCATCTGAGGCGAGGATCGAGTTCCTCTTCACTGGGTAATGGCTGCTCATGTTGAAGCTAAAGAGGAGGAAGGAGTGCGAGGGACCAAAGCTGCAGTGGCAAGCCTAGCAGAGGAGAAGGGGGGCGAAGGGGAAGGGGATGTGCGAGGGACCAAAGCTGCGTTGGCAAGCCCAGCAGAGGAGGGGGGAGGCGAAGGGGAAGGGGATGTGTGAGGGACCAAAACTGCAGTGGCAAGCCCAACAGAGAAGGAGGGGGGAGGCGACCTACGGAGATCTAGGGGACGGAGGAAGAGGATGAGCAGAGGAGTTGAAGCAGCGGAAAAGAGAGAATAAAGGAGAGAAAAATATAGGAGAAAGAAAATTACCCTTAATATTATTTTATATTTAAACAATGCTTTTTTCCATAAATCAAAAACGCTTTTTTCCAAAAATTATAGAGCTTTTTTTGTATTTTCTAAAATCTGACAATGTAACGCCCCGACTTTTAAGCATCATTAACAGCTTACTTACTAGTTTATTAGCAGCGGAAGACCTAATTTGGTCGGAGCGTCACTGCCGTACCTACCGTCAGGAAGGCACAAGGCAACATACTTTCTTAAAACTAACCATATTAAAATTTAGCCAAACCTGGAATTTATAAGTAACTTAGACATAGCTAAAGTATCATAATCTAATGTAAATGATCTTATAATATATAACTATCATAGTTGCATAATTTAAAAGTTTAATTATTCCTCACTGCTACGTCATCCCGTCTTTCATGTCCATACCTAAAACAGAAAAACAAAACGTCATGAGCCGAGGCTCAGTAACATACTACCCTAACATTGTAAAAGCATTTCAATTCATTTTAGTTGCAATCAGGGAGGAGAGAATAGTAAAACCATTTCGCAAACATATCAAATCATTACATAAACACATCATGAGCTTCATCATTATCTTTCCATCTTACGTAACCATTAAATCATAATCATAATCATAATCCTAAAACATTGTCATTATTCTTTATCGTGTTCATCATCACATATATTTTATTCTGGTAACTTGGCTAGTACACCATAATGGGACGTCTCCCCATAACATACAGAAGGGCGGCCACAACCTAGGTGACATTTTCGGTGCCCACATCATTATACAGAAGGATGATCACAACAAAGGTGACGCTTGCGGTGCCCACAGAAAGGCGGTCACAACAAAGGTGACACTTGCGGTGCCCACGGAATACTGCCAAGAACCGTCTTTCACTTAAACTTTATCATGTTTCGTTTCTTTATCGTATGATAATCACATTATATAATCGTAATCATCATCATATCATAATTATCATCGTATCATAATCATCATCATATTTCCGTAATATCAAAGTTGTCATACTTCATAGCATCAAATTATTTAATAAACATCATTTACATAGCAAACATTTCATATCCCGCACACCATAAATAACATAGCTTAACATCGTATAAAGCATCGTAAAACATAGTTGAAAGGGGAATGCGGGTGTTAGCAGTAGACGTTACCTGGATTCTTGTTTAACAACCTTGATAGTCGGGGAAGGCTTGTAATATCCTTTATCCTTTAATCTAATTAAAAGTTAAATAATGGAATTTGTTACTATTCATGTTATTATTATAAATGTCCTTTAATCATAAAAGTCATATATTTAGGTGGCATTAACAAATTAATCTTGATTCTAATTTATGTTTAATAACTTGTGAATAAGATTTTCATATTCTAATACTTCCAACTATAAGTACTTGTTACTAAAATGAATATACTATACCGAACCAACCATAAAACAATATTATTATCTCTAAGTCTTAATATGATTCACCAATTTTTAAATTAGTGATTGATAATGTATTAAACTATCAAATTCCTCGTTTATTTCACAAACAAGTTTAAGCGTGGTTGTTACTAAACTAGAATGATTATCTATATTATCTTAGCTAACTGAACTTATCATACTTATAACCTTAATTTTATCGTAACATCTAGAAACTTACATATCAATAAATTAATGAATTAAACTAATTATCATAAAGAAAATTTACACAAACTATTTTACCCCTTAATCATAAAATTCAGATTTAAACTAGGTGATTCATAAATTTAACATATTATAACCTATTATAATCCAATTAGTTTTTAAGTAATAACAATTCAACAAAAGAGTTAAACTAAGTGGCTTAACTTAAAGCTAACTAAATGAATTTAGTTTTTATAAATCAGCCCAAGTAATTAACTAGGTGACTTAAAACTAATTAGATTGAGGCCCAAAAACTAAACTAACTTAACATAGGAATAATTGGGCTTAGCTACTAAATAATAAAACCAAAACTTAAGAGGTAATTTATACCTCTGCTCAACTAGGAGCAGCGAAGAGCAGGGGAGCTCGGGTTCCGGCGAGTGGTGACGAGGGCTGACGAGGCTAGGCGGCGGAAGTCTGGCGGTTGTGGTGCACTGGTGGTGCGCCGGTGGTGATTGTGGTGGTTTGAGAGGCATGTATGGCTATTTATAGCCATGGTTATGTTCTAATTATTTTGAATGATGTTGATGGAATTGATGAAAAAATTGAATTTTGGGAGAGTTTGGTTTGGATTGGAATTTTTAATTGGGTTTGAGTTCTTGTGTGTATAAAAATTCATCTTGGATTAAAAACTCATTGTTGGGTTTTCTTGTGAGGAAAAATGGAGATGGAAATGAAAACATAATTTCTATTTTGATTTTTCTTTTTTTTTTCTTTTCTCCTTTTCTTTTTCTTTTTATTCTTAATACCCTCAATTTGAGCCACTATTTAATTAGAAGCACTTTGTCAAATCTCTTCTTAATTAATCTTACCTTCACTTGTTAATATTTGCAATTCATACTGTAACACCCCCAAAATCCATACAAGTCTAAACTACGTTGCATCGACTTTGGGAGTGTTACCGCCGCGGTGAAACGCAAGGCTTATTGAATTTAAAACACTCACTTACTCTTTATTATGAAAACTAAATTGCAGCGGAAATAAAATGATAACTTAACTACAACTCGGGAATCACTATTGACCCCTTTTATTTAAAACCATTAACTATGTAAATCATAAACAATCACTAGGATGTTCAACCCAAAACACTTTGAAAATTTATAACCAAAAGTATCCCCCGTATGCCCGAACTCATGCAGCATCACCAGCATACCTAATCTGTTCCCCATTGAAACATCAATGGTTCATCACAGGTCAACAAACACACACAAATGACAAACAATCAGCTATGCTGAGTACGTACATAATCAGTTACATAACACACTAAACATAATCAGAACAATAATAACAATTCCTAAACATGATTCTACCAAAAACATTAAATTCCATTTTTACAATTTATTTGGCATCGAACGGGCACCGTCATCTTTCTAGAATCATACGGGCTACTTAATCCTTAATAGACAACTTGGTCTATTAGATGAAATGTAAATACGGTTTCGTTCCGTTCCACACCCATCACCTTAGTATGCATACCCCCAAGATCGTACGGAACCTTCCGCCTACTCGAGTTATCAAAATTTATAAGGACACTACTGTCGTCACAGTAGGCCTGCGTAGGAGTGTAGAACAAGTCCCACACTCCCCCCATTGTTCATCACTTGTAGGGAGTCCAACTACAAGTTTATTGCCAAAATCCTTTCTTAGTATTATACATTCATACCACATTAAATATATAATCATCTAACATTCCTTCTTAGATACAATACTCAAATCTTTACTTCTTGTAACATCCTTGTTACACCATGGATCAAAGAATACAAATCCAAAACTTTCATGCTTATGATACGATAGAATTTCGCATTACCAATAATAACTCATTCCAACTCACAAGTCATACAACAAGGAAATACATACAGATTTCCAATTGATTTCATGTTACCAAACAATCTCATCAATCACAATCATACAATCGTTCCCTATCATGATTCTAGGTTCCAATAGAATAAATCACAACCTAACATGATACTAGTAATTGCAACTGAACTGGTACGCGTACGTACCTTGTAACGGAGAATCTTTGTTGATTACTTAAAACGTTCCGCTTATGAAATTGGGACCTAATCGAATAATAGAAATACTTTAGTGCTAAGTCCTTGATATTATTAAAGTAGAAACCAGCTTATCCAACTATGTAAGATATGGTGTTTTTGACTATTAACATTAGCCAATCTTATTGTTTTAAATTTCTTTTCATGAACTTTATTAAACTAATATATTTAGGACTTAATAACAAGGTGCTTATACATCTGATTTCTTTTAGTTCATAATATACTTTTATTTAAAATCACAACCTTAAACTAATATACATAAGTATTATAAAAACAGAATTGAGAAATAGAATTATCATAAGAACTAAAAACATAATTATAAATCTGATTTCTTTTACTAATGCTTTACTTTAGTTACAATCACCAAACTTACTCAAAGATAAATAAGAATAACAAAAATCAGATTTTACAATTTAATTTAAGTAGAAAAGAGTTTTTTTTTTTTTTTTATATACCGGACCGACTCGCCGGCGACAACCACCGGCGACGCGAGGAACTCCGGCAAGCGAAGCACCAACCACACGCACAACACACACACCACACGACACCCCACAAGTACACAACCCTCGCACGGCCTCGTCTTGCCGCACACTCGAAGCCTCGGCTCGCGCAACACCCGTTCGCCCTTCGCACCACACACTGGAGCCACACACGCCCGCACAACACCCACGACTAACACGCGCAGCCCTAGCACACACGCAACAAAGCACTCGACACCCAAAGAACGATGACTCGCACACACAACACCCCACTCGCTCACCGACACCGTCGACACCCTCGAGTCTCGCGCGCGACAGGGCCCTCGATCCAACGATGACTCGCACAACAGCCGACGCACCAACCCTCGCCACACACACGAAGCCTTGCCTCGCACACACCCTCGATTCGCCCAAAGACACACACTTCGCTCGCACAACAGCAGCGACGACTCACCCTCGAGCCACACACACAGAGCGTAGATGATGCGCGCGGCCACAGCCTCTGTGTAACAGTTGAAGGTCGACAGAAGAACGGAGGAGGACTGAGGAAGAAGAAAGAACGTAGGAGGAGAAGAGAAGGAGGAGAGAGAAAGTTCTTGGGGTAAATAAAACGGCTGATAATGTAAAAGTTAGGGTTTTAATTCCTTTTTTGTTTTTTTCCTCTTATTTATAGCATGAGAAACCTAGGTTTAATAGGATTTGTTTCCAACTCAAATTCTTATTTGTTATTTTATTTATTTGGAAAGCAAAACAAAATCGAAATATAATATAATTATAAAAATACTTTTAACTTTATTCTTTATATTTCCTTATTTATATGAAAAATAACTCCCAAAAATACGGAGTATTACAGGCTTCCCCCCTTAAAGGAAGTTTCGTCCCGAAACTTTGAGGTAGCCAGTCTTAACGATGATCTTTTGCACTTCTAAGTCCCAATATTTCACAAGCGTTTTCTAGTTTTCGCAAGTCACATAAGCAATAATACACATAAATAATAGACTTTAGCAAACTTTAGGGTGGAAGCGCGAAATTCTATCGCATTCTCCCCCCCTTAAAAGAAAAGTTACGTCCCCGTAACTCACCTACCCCTTGAAAGAGCTCCGGGTACTTTATGCAATCGAATAAGATGTTTAACACTTTGCATACAATTAGTTCTCCCTAAGTGTCTGTAAAATAAGCCCCAAATGTATCTCATGTTCCTCCTTGCTTCTTGAATAGATCAATAAATCGTCTATGAACACGACTACGAATTTATCGAGGTAGGGTCGAAAAATCCTATTCATAAGGTCCATGAAAACAGCAGGTGCATTGGTTAACCCAAAAGGCATGACGGTAAACTCTAGTGTCCATACCTAGTCTTAAAGGCAGTTTTGGGTATATCTTGATCAACAATCCTCAATTGATGGTAACCGGACCTTAAACTCTATTAAATCGGACGGAAAGAAGCCATCCCCTAATTTCAGTGAGGCATTAAAGACTTTCGTAGAGCAATTAACAGTATCTCCAGACGGAATAACTATAGGCATATCATTTAACTCGGACTCAACCAGTACTAGAGTTTTAATAGTTGTATGGGCAATAAAAGACCAAAATGTTTCGAATCGAACAAGACTTTAACGAGAATTGAGTTGATAGAGAAAGTACCCGTGACAACATCTCTACGAGCCTCCTCTTCGCTAATCGTCATCATATACTGCCTTTCCCGTGCCCTTATTATCATTGTTGTTGGTCACATGGTTCCCAGTTGGTGCTTGATTATCTGCATTGGTTGGTGGTTTGGAGTAATTAGAGTTCCCTGACCCATTGTATGCATTTCCACCATTCTCATTCTCATTCATAGGCTTGTCTCCATAGTTCCTTTTTTCTTGACTATTGGGGTTAACCTTATTCTTCGAATAGCATTCGTACGCTCTATGCCCCATTTTCCCACATTCATAACACTCCACCTTATTACCCTCGCAATCCTTCCCAGGATGATTATATGGACACTTCTTACACCTGTACACACGCTCAGGTCTGCGGTTGTTGGTGTTATTGTTGCGGTTATTGTTATCGTTGTTGGGTCCCTCATCGAAGTTTCTTTGGGAGGTTTGATTGTTCTGGTTCCCATGGTGTTTCTTTTCAAATCTCTGAACCTCGGGGTTTGGATTCTCCTTTCGCTTCTCACCTTGTTTACCTCCTTCCTCTCGTTTCCTTATTGCATATAAGTGGGCAGCTTTGCCAAAGACATGGTCCAACGAGGTGAAAGTATCTCCCCCCAGTCTCCCTTGTAGGTCAAGGGTGAGCCCTAATTCAAAGCGTGAGGCCTTAGCTTCCTCAGTAGGGGCAATTTCAGGAGCAAATCTCATCAGTTCTATGAACTTGCGGTAATATTCCTCAACAGACAGGTTCCCTTGCTCTAGCATCATAAACTCTTGGGCTTTCTGCTTTTTGAGGTATGGTGGGTAATACTTATTCCTCAGGGCTTTCTTAAAAGTTTCCCACCCAAAGTCAGGCTGTTTTAGGAGGTTGTCCTTAGCTTGAGTCCACCAAAAATGGGCATCCCCCTGTAGGTAATAACTTGCTAAGGGCACGGTCTTGTCATCTGGACAGGAGAGGGAAAAGAAAAGCTTATCAAACTCCCCAACCCAATTTTCTAATTCTTCGGGTCCCCCTTTCCCATTCAATACTGGGGGGTTCCTACGGGCAACCTTTTCAGACAAGTCCCCATCCCGATTATGACCTTGGGCTAGGTTAGCTGTAATCTGCACTAGATCACGAATCGATTGCTCGACATTCAGAGAGGTATCAGGCGTGCCGCCTTGACGAACCATTCTGCGCTGAAAAAATGACACAACGGTTGTTTCAGCGACGAGCACATAGTCGATTATTTATTTAACTACTACACATTGGCACGTTCATATAACACGTTTTTATTGCGAACAATCATTAAGTCTCTATTGACTTGCAATATAAACATCTCAAATAAGATGCTACATCAAATAAAAAGAATAAAACTGTTGTATTATTATTGGAAAGGGTAAAATTTATTGTTTCCAAGGAAAACATTATGAATAAATAAAAGAATAAAAGAATACTAATTTGCTACTTGGCATGCAAGCCGTATTAAAAATGAAACAAACGAATAAAATAATATTCTAATCCTAATTATATAATCAAAAGAAACTAGGGACTATAACGGTGAGCTTCATCATCTGAATTAGGATTTTCTATTCCTTCTTCCAAATCAGCTTCGTCCTCAAAAGGCTTATCATCCTCTATGGGTTCATCTTCATCCAGGGTTTCTTCCTCTTCCTCTACGGGCTCATTTTCCTCAATCGGGTCTCCTTCAGCAGGCTCATTTTCATTAGGATCTTCCTCTTCCTCATTTTCTATGTCAAGTATAGGTGCAACATGATCTTCCCCAATCACTATAATGAATGTCTTATTATTCCCTTCATCATCGGAAATATAGATAACAGTTCTAAGGTTTGAAGCTATATGGTAGTCCTCGGGTAAGAACTCATTCCTCGAACTAAAGGTGATGAGGTAGAGGGCTCCCTACTTCTCTTCTCACGAATTCTCCATTCATTTTTATAGTATTTAAGATCGGTGATGAATTGCCCTACAGTAGGAAGGTATTGGTTCCAGTAAGTATGTTTGATTGCATTAAAACCTCCATTTTCTAACCATATATCCCAATATTTGCCGTGTACGAAAAGGTAGGGTTCCTCCTTAGGGACGTACTGCAACATAAAGTATATTTTCTCCATTTCAGTCCTTAGTCTAATATCTCCATGTAAGGTTCTATATTCCATAACAGCTTTAATTTTATAGGCCCAGGTGTTCCAATCTTCCGCAATTCGGTATTTCATCAGGTATTCCTGAGGACATAGGTCGTAAACTATTCGCGAATTAAAAGGAGAAAATAGTATAAGTTCCAGAGAAGTAAAGGTTTTTTTTTTAAGTATACATTATATATAAACATATATAAGAGGTAAAACGATTATTTTCAATTTTAGAACTCCTTAAAGAGGTTCAAAATATTTACAACAATTAGATGGTTCTTTCCTAAAACATTCGAAATAAGGTTTTAGTTCAATATCTTTTTGAAACATCTTTGGAATATTATACTACTTCGAAATTTTAGGGAATAAAATATTTCAATATCTAACTTAGTGCGTCTATAAAATATCACTATCTATGCACCTATTCTTGTACATCCTTCTAATCTATTCATACTTCGAAGATTTCAAAGAACCTTTCACAATTTCAATCAAGCAAACAATACCACAATTCATATAATCAGAACATCTGATTCATTCTACAGTATTTGCATACTTTCTGTAAACATATCAGACAAGTAAGGCAAGAAATGCATTACAAATAAAATCATTCCTATGATTTAATGCACGCAAAAGTAAGCTATATGCTCTTATCCCATCTACCCATTTTAAAATTCGTTTGAAACATCTTTGAAAATAGGAACTTTTACGCTCTGATACCAGTTTTGTAACACCCCCAAAATCCATACAAGTCTAAACTACGTTGCATCGACTTTGGGAGCTAAGTGTTACCGCCGCGGTGAAACGCAAGGCTTATTGAATTTAAAACACTCACTTACTCTTTATTATGAAAACTAAATTGCAGCGGAAATAAAATGATAACTTAACTACAACTCGGGAATCACTATTGACCCCTTTTATTTAAAACCATTAACTATGTAAATCATAAACAATCACTAGGATGTTCAACCCAAAACACTTTGAAAATTTATAACCAAAAGTATCCCCCGTATGCCCGAACTCATGCAAAGATCACCAAAGATACCTAACTGTTTCCCCATTGAAACATCAATGGTTCATCACAGGTCAACAAACACACACAAATGACAAACAATCAGCTATGCTGAGTACGTACATAATCAGTTACATAACACACTAAACATAATCAGAACAATAATAACAATTCCTAAACATGATTCTACCAAAAACATTAAATTCCATTTTTACAATTTATTTGGCATCGAACGGGCACCGTCATCTTTCTAGAATCATACGGGCTACTTAATCCTTAATAGACAACTTGGTCTATTAGATGAAATGTAAATACGGTTTCGTTCCGTTCCACACCCATCACCTTAGTATGCATACCCCCCAAGATCGTACGGAACCTTCCGCCTACTCGAGTTATCAAAATTTATAAGGACACTACTGTCGTCACAAGAGGCCTGCGTAGGAGTGTAGAACAAGTCCCACACTCCCCCATTGTTCATCACTTGTAGGGAGTCCAAGTACAAGTTTATTACCAAAATCCTTTCTTAGTATTATACATTCATACCACATTAAATATATAATCATCTAACATTCCTTCTTAGATACAATACTCAAATCTTTACTTCTTGTAACATCCTTGTTACACCATGGATCAAAGAATACAAATCCAAAACTTTCATGCTTATGATACGATAGAATTTCGCATTACCAATAATAACTCATTCCAACTCACAAGTCATACAACAAGGAAATACATACAGATTTCCAATTGATTTCATGTTACCAAACAATCTCATCAATCACAATCATACAATCGTTCCCTATCATGATTCTAGGTTCCAATAGAATAAATCACAACCTAACATGATACTAGTAATTGCAATCGAACCGGTACGCGTACGTACCTTGTAACGGAGAATCTTTGTTGATTACTTAAAACGTTCCGCTTATGAAATTGGGACCTAATCGAATAATAGAAATACTTTAGTGCTAAGTCCTTGATATTATTAAAGTAGAAACCAGCTTATCCAACTATGTAAGATATGGTGTTTTTGACTATTAACATTAGCCAATCTTATTGTTTTAAATTTCTTTTCATGAACTTTATTAAACTAATATATTTAGGACTTAATAACAAGGTGCTTATACATCTGATTTCTTTTAGTTCATAATATACTTTTATTTAAAATCACAACCTTAAACTAATATACATAAGTATTATAAAAACAGAATTGAGAAATAGAATTATCATAAGAACTAAAAACATAATTATAAATCTGATTTCTTTTACTAATGCTTTACTTTAGTTACAATCACCAAACTTACTCAAAGATAAATAAGAATAACAAAAATCAGATTTTACAATTTAATTTAAGTAGAAAAGAGGGAATTTTTTTTTTTTATATACCGGACCGACTCGCCGGCGACAACCACCGGCGACGCGAGGAACTCCGGCAAGCAGCACCAACCACACGCACAACACACACACCACACGACACCCCACAAGCACACACCCTCGCACGGCCTCGCCTTGCCGCACACTCGAAGCCTCGGCTCGCGCAACACCCGTTCGCCCTTCGCACCACACACCTGGAGCCACACACGCCCGCACAACACCCACGACTAACACGCGCAGCCCTAGCACACACGCAACAAAGACTCGACGACCCAAAGAACGATGACTCGCACACACAACACCCCACTCGCTCACCGACACCGTCGACACCCTCGAGTCTCGCGCGGCGACAGTGGCCCTCGATCCAACGATGACTCGCACAACAGCGACGCACCAACCCTCGCCACACACACGAAGCCTTGCCTCGCACACACCCTCGATTCGCCCAGCACACACACTTCGCTCGCACAACAGCAGCGACGACTCACCCTCGAGCCACACACACAGAGCGTAGATGATGCGCGCGGCCACGGCCTGCGTGTAGCAGGTTGAAGGTCGACAGAAGAACGGAGGAGGACTGAGGAAGAAGAAAGAACGTAGGAGGAGAAGAGAAGGAGGAGAGAGAAAGTTCTTGGGGTAAATAAAACGGCTGATAATGTAAAAGTTAGGGTTTTAATTCCTTTTTTGTTTTTTTCCTCTTATTTATAGCATGAGAAACCTAGGTTTAATAGGATTTGTTTCCAACTCAAATTCTTATTTGTTATTTTATTTATTTGGAAAGCAAAACAAAATCGAAATATAATATAATTATAAAAATACTTTTAACTTTATTCTTTATATTTCCTTATTTATATGAAAAATAACTCCCAAAAATACGGAGTATTACACATACAACATATATTTATTTAAAGAACTAAATATCTTTTTATCAATAATTAGATATAGAATAACAAATTTCAGTCATAATTCATAATTAAAGGAAAAATTTGACCACTAATTATTATTGTTTAAGTTAAGCAAGTTTAAATTTTCGAGTTATTACAGTATTTTCAATAATTGTAAAAGATTGTTGTCCGACTAAAATGCGTGGTTATTATTCATCTTGGCCCCACTATTTTAGTGATCATAGTTCATATTTCAACTATGATGAATGTTGATTTATTTAATTTCCATTTCTTCCGTTGTACCTTTTGTCGACAAAATCTCTAGTATCTTCTAAACAAGGACGTAAGTCTCTTCGGAGAGTAGTAGTTGTTTTTCCTTATGATCTTTTTGTTATTAATTTCTTTTAATAATTCTTGCAAATCGCTTAAAATTTACATCATGTCAAATGAAATGGGATTAAGAAACATATACTCTTGTAAGTTTGTGTTTTTCAGTTTCTTATAACATTTAAATATCTTTTCAAATTAGATATAGACTTAAAGAATGGATTGAAGGAATTTATCTATGTTTTGTACTTTAATAGGGATGCTTTTCATGGATAGGGTAGTTCTTTGTCGTTACATGTAATTGTTGATTATATTGTTGTTGTGGATCCCGTTTGACCATCTTAAAAAGAGACCCTTTGCAGCATGTCTTGATTCCCCATCAATTTGCTTTTGCTTGTGTGAGAATTGGGCATGGGTCGGGCCAACACGAAGGCTAGCTTGGCAAAGCACGACAATTAATCGCAAACAAAAAAATAAACACATTGTTGAAACTGAAATAAACCATCTACTCATGTTTTATAATTAAGTGTGTTCATATTTATCCAATGCTTAGGTTATCCAAATAGTTAGGTTTGTGTATAAAACAATATTGTCAATCTACGAAACAACTTTGAATGTGTATAAAACAATGTACGCAAACTAGAGAATAATACTGATGATCTATAAAATATTATTGGTAGTCTATAAAACAATATTAACATTATATAGAATAAACTAAAGATTTTGCAATTTAAAAGAATTCCCAACATTCCATAAGATAAATTACATTTATGTCCTCTCACATGGGACATAAGTACAACTTACCCCAAAGCCACACCAACATTTCTTGATGAGAATTAAATCCATAACTTGTGGGTGGAAGATAAAAGATCTTATTAGTTACCACCCTCCTACTTTTGCATTCTAAAAAAAAAAAAAAATGCTAGTTAAGATACGGAAGGAGTGGGGGTCTGTTATCTTCGACATAAAACAACTGAACTGAACTGAACTGAATTGAATTAAATTGAACTGAACTGAATTGAATTGAACTGAATTAAATAACTAATAGTAATGATAATAATTTAGGAACTGAACTGAATTGAACTGAAAATAAACTGGGGAGAACATGCCCTAAGTCCTTAAGACCTTTCACAGGGGCATTTTTGACATTTCTCTCAAAAAGACAAAAAACTGACCCTGAACTTTGATACCAGTTTATACCAAAGTTCAGTAAAATTGGTATCAATACCAAAATAACTCTTACTTTGATACCCAAATGTGAGTGAACTTTGATATCAACTTTGAGTTTTGGAACTAGCTATACTTATGGTCTGTTCTCCCCAGCTTATTTTCAGTTCAGTTCAGTTACAATCAGTTCTGTTCAATTCAATTCAATTCAATTCAGTTCCTAAATTACTATCATTACTATTAATTATAATTTAATTCAGTTAAGTTGCAATCAGTTCAGTCGTTCTATGCCGAAGAAAACAAACCCTTATTTTAATATCAACTTTGAACTTTGGTACCAATAATACCAAAGTAACTCTCCAAATAACAAAATTTTGGCCTCGTACCTCTGGACTCCAACACTTCCTCGTCCTTAAGGTAACACAACAATTACAAGTTAAAGGTGGTAGAGCACTAACTACTAAGCTTCCCCGGGAAGCTAACACGAAAGCTTACCAAAGAAGCAAAAATTTTTACCTTAAAATATAAAAACTAAACTAAAGATTTTTGCAAGATACTGAGTTGACAACTGCAGACCTTTTAGTAGAGTTGTAGACTACTAGTACAGTAGCACTATTACTAAATAGCGGGAAAAATAACACTTAAACACATCATATTCATAGTTCCAC
The DNA here is from genome assembly GCA_947646795.1 of Beta lomatogona. Classification (NCBI taxonomy): domain Eukaryota; kingdom Viridiplantae; phylum Streptophyta; class Magnoliopsida; order Caryophyllales; family Amaranthaceae; genus Beta; species Beta lomatogona. The sequence continues at coordinate 1,289,971 of CANSNZ010001111.1, forward strand.
ACCCCCTCTATAAATACTCACATTTGAAAGACCACTAAACTCAATCTCTATCTCTTCACTCTTCTCACTGCTCTCATCATACACTCCTTGTTTCTACCTTTCAAAATATTCTCAATCTCCTACTTTCTCTCTCTAGCTTCATCATCATCATCTATGGCTGCAGCGCAAGAAATTGTGTTGCCGGAGAAAGTAGACGAGTTACTTGACGCAATTTGTCGAGAGAAATCGAAGCCTCCGGCGGACGCCGTTGCGAGACGATATCTTTCCGAAATCAGCGAGAAAGAGTCATTGAGCATTCTAGATATCATCTTTAAGTCTACTAAAGTTACAAATTTGAGCGCCTTTATTGTTCATATGGTTAAGCTAAAATCTCGCTCCTCTCTCTCTCCTCGCTCTCCGATCGTCGCTCCTTCCACTAATAGTCCTCAACAACAAGGTTTATATTTATATTTATATAGTCTCTCTTCGATTCTATATTTAACAACTACGACTGCAGTTTAATTTACTCTTACTTGGAATCTTGATACTATTCACAATTAGAGAGAATCTTTTATATTGTAATAATCATGGGAGGTCTGATTCGTATCACAAAAATGCATTTGGCGTTTTTATTTAGATTGTTCGACAGTATAGTATTAGTTTGCTTAATCTTGATACTATTCACAATTAGAGAGAATATTTTACTCCCTCCGTCCCATAATATAGTACCCATTTCCATATTGGGAGTCAAACTTTAAAATCTTTGACCAAATATTCTCATTAATGTATAAAAAAAAACATACTCATGTGGGGTTTTGTTAGATTCGTCTCAATGTCTACATTTATATTATCAACTTTTTATATTTTTTACTAATACAAAATATTAAAGATATTGTAGGTCAAAGGTACGTCTTGGAGACTGTGCAAAAAGAAATGTGAACTATATTATGGGACGGAGGGAGTATATTGTAATAATCATGCAAGGTCTAATTCGTCTCACAAAAGTGCATTGGCAAACGCGCACAATTAAGACAGATAAACTAGAAAATTACAGGGGGAGTATATTAGTAGCATTTTAGTTACAAAATTGCCGTTATGAGATGAACGGGTTTGTGCGTTCGCTTAATTGTGTATGATCATGGAAACTTTTGCAGATTTTTGTGAAATTTTGATCATATGGTTGGTTGGAGAAGAGTAGAGATTATGAATAATGATTAATTTCTATGTTTAAGATGATCCCATGCTTATGGATTGTTTATTTAACAACTACGACTGCATATTAAATTTAATTTAACTGCAGCATTTTAATTACAAAAAATGCCATTCCGAAATGATTTGGCAATTTCTGCTTTCTTTTATGCGTATGATCATGGAAAATTATGGATTTTTTTGCGAAATTATTATCAGATGGTTTGTCAGAAAAGAGTAGAGATTAAGAATATTCGACTAATTTAAGTTAGCTGCTAGAATCTTAATGAAAACCTCTAGTAAATGAAACTGAAATGATGTGTTTTTTTTGTATAGCAATTATGTTATTAGGTTTTAGAACGGATTTTGATGAAGTTGAATTCTTAGAGTTGGTTTTGCTCAATTAATTTTGACATAAGATTTGGATGAAGAATTGCATAACTTTCTCTGTGTGAATGTGTTCATGTTAAAAATTTTGACGTATGAGAGACTTGAATTTATAGGGGATACATCCGGTGCTAATAAAAGGATGAAGAGCTCTCACTGCACTGGTATGTTATATCCAAGGCGATGGTATTAATCAGAATTTGTTTTGTTACCACCTATATTCCTCATTGCTTTTGAAGACTCAATTTAATATGTTGTTTATATGATGTGATTAATAGCAAGGCGGGTGTGTATCTTCGACTCACCACCTAGGGTTGAAGAGAAAGTTCTGCCTAAGGATAACGGTGTTTTAGAAGCACTTGAGAAACTTGAATTCCGAAAAGCTTTCTTAATCTTGAATTATATTGGGTGGTAATGTCCAATTCTATCTCTTTTGTTGATTTGACCTTGAATGTCAAAAATCAGGGGTGCTTATTGTGTAGTTCCAAGCTGGAGGATTATGTTTCTGCTGCTCAAATTCAAAGTTATCATGGACTTAGAATGTGGGAATTCGAAACCCAAATTTGGAATGATTTTGGCAGAGAGAATTGCCAGGAAAAGGAGCGTATTAAGGTAATTGTATGCTTGAAATTTCTTATCTTTTCTAATTTGTCATGTGAGTTTGGGTATGATAAGGCTGATATAATTGTGAGTTAAATGACTTGCCACAGAAGTTTATGGTTGTGGTAATATTATCACTGAACTACTCAAACATGGAAAAAAATGTAACTCTGCCTCCATATGGAATTTTGGGTGAAACATCGATTGTTTCTACTGCTAATGTATACACTACTTGTGGAATTGTGTTTGGTGTTCAGCAGATAGTCATAGCACATGCTTAATTTTAGTTGGAACACATCCAATGCTTGCTCTATTAGTCTATTACCATGTTTTCCTCACACTTCAAGCAGAAGCTCATTGCTTACTCTGTATCTCATGACCATATCTTGTGTGCTTGTGTATTACAGCTTCCGGATGGGGCAACTGGAGAAAGCTACTACTACCACTGTCATGTAAATGCAAATGGAACTTGTCGCTTCAAGGTTCATACTTTTGCTTTGTTTTAGTTCTTGGTGGAGATTATGATGCATTCCTTTCGTACTGTGGTTGTTTTGTATGTATGCCACTGCTGCATGGGCAAATTTGTAGAAGAAGTCTTCATTTGTCTGCTTTTTTCGACTTCATGAATGATCCTACTCTATTTTTCCTTCTTATGAACTATGAACAGATTTTATTTGTTGTTGACATGGAAATCCTTTGGGTGTTGAGAAATGTATAGGACATCATAACTAATAGGAAACATTTGGAAGATAACTATTCACGCGAGAAGCTGTAGATGATGTGTCTTATACACCGTGTGTTATCATAGTTTATTTGTTCCACTTAAATTTTTAGGCTTGCCAATATCAATATGTGACTTTCACCATCAATATCTATGACTATCTCTTAGTGGAACTTACATAACTTATCATTTTGAAATTATACATTAAGACAAAACCTATAACATTGTACACAAATTCTTTTGCTATTACTTCCTCCCCCTCACTCCTATTGCATCATTTTCCATTTTGGGAAGTTTCATATTGATTGCATCATTACCTTATTTGGTAATGTGTTTCTTCTATCTCTCTCCTACCACATGGATCCTTTCCATTTCTCTCTTTTAACTCTTTCTATTTCTCTCCTCATCACATGAAGTCCTCAATATGTGTACCAAACCTCCGATGCATTTATAATGGAACGAAGGAAGTATATGTTAGTAAAACATCAAAGTCAAAGTGTAATGAACTGAAATCTTAGACTGTAAAATAAGAGACAATGAAGATGAATTTGAATGATGGAAATGGAAAATTATAGAAAATATAAAGATAGTTGCCAAGTCTTCGAGTAACTTGGTCACACTCCCTAACTAACCGCTAAAATAAACTCTCCAATATATTCTTCATACCCCTTTCCTATCACCAATCCCCTATATTTATGGAGCTAAGTCAGCTAACTTACTTACTCCCTGAGCCAACCTAATTATATTATATTACCCATATTATCCCTTTTCCTAAACCAATATGGTAGACAAAGTATAATATGTGAATAGTGCAAAATCAAAACACAAAAATTGAGAAAACGAAGGGGTGTTGCTTAGCAGTTCATCCATTTCAGAAGTTATTCTTTGTAACTATTTAGAAGTTTCTGAGTCTTTACTTCTTGATGCAGGGTCCATACCTGAACAAGGCAGCTACTCTCTTGCAGAAAACTGTTGGAGATGAAAATGTACTCATAGTAAAGTTTATGGAGCTAGGAGCAGAGAACATGAGTGCAGATTCTAAAATGCAGTGTCCTGTGTTTAATGTGGTTGCTGAAGAAGGAATCTTTGTCGGTAGCAAGCGTTATCGGTTCTTTGGTGAGTTTTCTTTTTGGAGTTTCACTCGGGGCCGTTCCTGATCATTATTAGGCCCAGGGCAAAAAAAAAAATGGGCCCCTTAACACAAGAAATTTAAGAAAATATGCATGTTTATAAGATAACAACTAACTGAATATTGACTCATTCACTTGTATCATCAGTTATTTCTTCAGCCAAAAAAATTTCATTTCACATGTTTAATATCTATTCCTCTGTAAAACCTAGATCAACCAGTAGCTTGACGAATAAAATCACAATTTCAAAATACAGAATTAAATTTAAAGCTTAATGCACTTTATTATCGGATGCCTTAAAATGAATATTATAAATCAAATATAATTATATCAACCAACAACTAAAATTGATACTGAAATTATTTGTTCCATCTTCACTTTTGTATCTTCTAGAACACTACTTTGACCAGTGATATCTTAATTGTTTATTAGTAAAAATAAGGTATAAGTATTATTTTGTCTCTCGAATGTATGAACTTTGATAAAATATAATATTATGATACTCTAAGATAGTTTACGTAAATTTAGGGCGAAGCATAATATGTAGAAGTATCCATCATTATTAATGAGGCTAAATTTTGGATTTATTCTTATGATATAAATTAATACATGGAATATCATAATGCAATCATATATATTAAAGTTGGTAAACACAGAAAATTGAAAGCATAAAATTCCTAATATTAGAATTTGGATTGTGTATAATATATTTTAAGATAGGCTCTATTTACAATATGATGGTCTATAAAATATAAAATCATACGCCTTTTTACTAAAAAATGAAATGTCAAGTAGAAGACTTTTTTTAAAGGTGGGGTAAACCGTAAATGGTAGATTGAAAGTTGAAGATTGGGAAAAATGTATTGATACTTGATACTTGATACTCAGTAGAAGTCTAGAAGATGGCAAGAGAGTATTGGTTAAAAATAAAAAAATAAAACAAGTTTAAGTCATTGAAAAAGAAAATCTAATAGAAAGGAAAGTAAATAACATTTAAGACAAGAGAAAAAGTGTGGCAACCGGCAATGGGACTCGAACCGCAATGCATTCCCACAAACTAAAACTAGGGAATAAATTCTAACCACCTCTACCAACATACTTCTACTGCTAAGATGATCAAAATAATTAAGTGTAATGAATCTTGTTTTTTGCCTGGTTTCACTAGAAAACTGTTGGGATGCATAAAACCTTATAAACCTAGTAGCTATTCAAATGTTTTTACTTGGAGTCTCGTGTTGACTTGGGTGCTAATCCAAACGATAGCAATAAATGACGAAGCTATAGATTTACAACAGATTATAGCGGAAGTTGAAGCACAAGAGGTCATAGTTAGTTAGTTACTAAAAGATGAAGATTAAATCACCTTCTTTAAACTCTTTGTTCTTCCAATGTTTTAAAACTTCTAGCTGACTGTAATTTGGATCTGCAAGACTGTAAGTCTGTAACCCAATTAGGAGATTTGAGATCAAGAGATCGACTCATGTAACTATTGTTGATGATTCATGTACATGCTAGTTTCGCTTAATATGCAAGGAGTATATGTATTTCACTTATATGGTTAGAATATTTTGCCAACAATGCTGTTTGATACTAGCTCTGTTATAAATTACTCACACAAGTTAAAGGAAATCATGGTAATCTAGATAGGTGTAAATGGGTTCGTAAATGTTCCAAAGTCTTGTTAGATAAATTCAGATGTAAAAAATAGACCGTAAAGTTCCTACTCTTCTCTGATCTTAGTAAGATTTGTCAAATGATTTACTAGTCATGTTAGGAAATCATGAAATTTGTTAGTCTGAAAGTGGGATTTATCAGGTAATAACTGTGTTGACAATCTTTATTCTCTTTATATCATTTACTTAGCATGTTGTCTTTTATATGTGAACTGGCATGGGACTTTATGAGTTCAACCTTTAACCATATTGTGAAATTCAATCTCTTCATTGCTTCCCTAACTATTTTTCCTAATTAGTTTTTAAGGATGGCGGAAAAGAGGAAAAAAAGAAAGACCCAACTTCTAGTCCAGTTAAATGCTATTTTGTTTGTATGGAGGGGTTCGCAAGTCTTTTAGGGAAGCCACCTCATCTTGTGAAAGATATGTCAGTTCAGGATGCGAGAGGCTTGTTTATGCATATACACAAGGCTACTAGCCTGTCTAATTATATGGCCAGGTATTAGAACTCAATTAGAACCAATATGTGCGAGCCAATTATTAATTCATGCGCTCATTGGCTCATATTCGTGCTGCAGGTTTTCTCTTATATTGTCAAAAACCATCACTTTGGAGCTGAATTTTGATGATCTTCATGTTGAAGTCATTGACGATGAACCTTGTCGGGTAAATCATCTGCTTTTTACTAACTGTTTGATGCATGGTAAAATCGCCAAGTAAAGCATCTGCTTCCTTTTTGGCAGGATGAAGATGGTAATATTGTCTATGATAGAGATGGGAAGGCTATGATTCTTACTGATGGAACTGGTTTTATCTCTGAAGATCTTGCTTTGAAGTGTCCGCATGGTTGCTATAATGGTTTTGTGAATAGTGAAGAGAATATTCAGGTTTGTAGTGCTTGCTAAAGTTCACTTTTTGTTCATTTTATAGGACAATCATATAGTCCTCCAGTCCACTAAACCTTTGAATTATTAATTCCTAATTGTGTCATTTTGATTGGATTATGTGTGTTGTAGTCTCTTTTGCATTTTTCAACATTTTTCTTGAGGGTCATGGGTGATTTTATATTTGGCAAAATTACCATGTCAAGGAGTAAAAGATGATGGTTTGATTTGAAGCGAACTTTAATGACATTCATTCCGCACTATATGTACTTGGGGACCATTAGCTTGGTCATGCCGAGAGTATACAATTGCATATGGTATGTTTGTTTGAAACATGTGTGCTATCTGTAGCTAGTTAGTTTTAGATAATTTTCTTCCTTCTAAAGCTGACCCTGCCCAAACAGGGTTCATATCGGGTGATTATTGTTTCTTCCTAATTCTAACACTCCCTCCATTTCTCAATACATTTCCCATATCTTTTGGGTACATAGTTTTATAAACAGAAACAAGGGGAGAGAAAATAGAATAAAACCTGAGAGAAAATATATCATAATAAGTGGACACAATTAAGGAAATGGAAAAAATGAGAAATGTATGGGTATAGACGCAGTATATTTTATTGTTCATATTCTTTAGTGGTCCCTAGATACTTGCTGGGAGTGTCATGTATAACAGCTCTTCACCTGAGCTCTTGGTTTCCGCTCGATGCTCACTACAAAATCATGTGGATTCTTGTGAGTTGTGACGAAACCAAGTGAAAGCTGCAGACAAAATGATAAAATTGTTAAATGATATTTAGCCCGGGCAGTAAACTTCAAACTTTATCCCTGTCTGGCGAGCATGTTTTCTCCCCCAACCTCTCACCAAATGATTTGGTCTGCTGGGAGTTTGAACAAAAAGGGTAGGGTTATAATTTAGATACATGATCTAATGACATTTTACCAAGGGACCTTCTTGTTGTTGGTCTCTTAGTTTTACTTTAGACATGGGTCCCATTAAGAGACTCGGGTTATAATAAGTGCAAATTCATTGGTAGGTAAGAAGCTAGTTTGTGTGATTGTGCAACGTGCTGGTGAAGCCAATGCTAAAACTTGGTCATTGGTGTATCATGTATTGTGGTTGATTAATGACAATTTTGATATAATTCGATAATTCTCTTTTGTCCTTAACGTAGAGCTACAATTTTTTTAAAATAGAAAGTTAGGAGGAAATTTTTGTATATTTTGCCTGCATTTTGATGTTTCATTACATGATACTGTTTAAATTTCAGGTCCTGGAGGGATCTTTAGAAACCTTTCAAAATTCAAACATTTCAGGACTAAGCAAGTTGAAATCACTCCCAGTCCCAGGGGTGCCGGTACTTCCATCTTCAAAAATCTTGGAATCTATGGATTTATGGCAATTTCTATACGTCACTTTATTCTTTGGCATTGAATTGATCTTTTGTTGACTGTTGTCCCGAAATCTTCCAGCCTTTGCTGATACAGTTTCGCATGTTCCACAAAGGTCGAGCTATTAAGGGAACTGTTCTTGTGAACAGAAAGGTATAGCTATCCACTCCCCCTTTTTACTTTTTTGAGGAGGGGGCAGGGATGTTCTCTTAGCATTTTAGAGGTGCCATACTCACGATTTGGAAGGGATAGTATGTCTTTAGGTCTCTCTCTTTACCTGAGTTGTTTGGAGGTTATCCGTTATTCTCCCTCTGCTGCCAACCTGCTAGAGTGCTAGTGGTTGCTATGCTTTCTTCTTCCTCTGCTGCTGCTTTAGTTAGAGTTGCTCGAACTTCCAGCAGCTAGCTGTTGAATTCTTCCTGAAGGATGAATATTTAAAAAATATAGTACTATATTTAGTTGTTTCTTGAAAATGTTTTGATCATGAGTGTTGTTTGGAATAAGTCCAATTAAACATAGTAACTATATGCGCTGTTCTACCTAGTTCAACATTTTTTGTTCTTCTGACTTGTGGACCTGTGACTAATACGAGTACTCTCTATTTGTTTTTTATTAATACAGTTTGTCTTTATATTTCTCCCTTTAACTGCAGCTTCCTCCAAATACTATCGTAGTTCGACGATCAATGTTAAAAGTTGATTTCGATGAAAATCTTTCAGGGGCTCCAACAGTGAACTCATTTGAGGTTGTAGCAACCAGGTAACTTGATGCTTGATATATTAGGATTGCTGCTTCCTTATCTTCAAGACTTCAAGTTACTTGCTTAAGCGCTTCGTTAATTTGAAGTCTTGTTTGGTAATCCTTTTATCTTTCTTTATTGTATTATGTAGAGAAAAATTGATAAATCTCATCCAAATTCTAAGGACAAACTGCAGCTATGTAAGCCCCTCCAAGATACCACCGGATCACCAATTCTCATTTGGAAAGAGCAATAAACAATTTTTTTTGCATCGTTGTCTCCTCCAGCATTGTTCGTCCCTTGATAAGTTTATGCATTAGCATCTCATTATGAACCTATATAGAAAATTAATAATGAAGAATCAATGTTACCTTGGAGGTAACTAGCAGCCTGGGAAAATTTGATTGGGCTGTATTTTCATTTTGCCATTTTGCCTAAGAGAATTTGATTGGGCTGTCAACATTTAACGAGGGGAGAATGTGCTAGATTCTGTAGAAAAAATGTGCGATTTTTTTCTTTTAAGAAGGAACCTGAAATCTTTTGTTTTTAAACTTGCACATTTTGATCTTGATTCCAAAGTCCATGGTGTCCATAATGAGATAATGGTCATCTCTGTCACTCTTGCTTTCTAATCTTATTCATGCCAAATTAATGACTTACTCCTTTATACTGCTTTTATTATCAAGCAGGTTATCCCCTGTTAATGACAATATTATTATCACCAAAACAATGTCAATATTGATTTCTATCTTGTAGATTTGTAGAAATGCAATTGTAGGTGCATCTGTGTATTTTAAAATTTTCACGACATAAAGGGATGCATGAAACCTCTCGTTTGCTTTTTCTGATGCACATTGGACATGACGTGGTGTGGTGGGAGTATGATATTTTATGTGGCTGAATGCAAGTCAGAATGATGTGACTTGGCCAGCTTAGACATGACTTAAGATTGGTTGCTAGAGTGTTCTCTCTTTTGGCACCTACGACTTCTTTGTGGGCGCATGTTGAGTACTTCCTTCGTTTTCAAATACATGCAACATTTGCACAATCTCCAGTCTAACCACTATTCATCTTAATGCATACTCTCATAATATCGACTTTTTATAATTTTTACTTATATATAACTAAAGATATTAAGGAACAATGTAGAGGAAAAAAGTAGTGCAATGAGTAGCGTATAGGCTGGAAATGTTGCACGTATTTAGAAATGGAGGAAGTGTTTAAATGTTTCACAGATGACTTCACATGCAAGACGATGACGTGCTCGTCTATTTTTTTCGCCTCCTCTCCATGCGCCCTTTTGGGTTTGAAAACCCAAAATAATCTTATCTCTCCTCATGCTTAAAATCGTCAAATTACCAATGAGAATTTCTCGTAGAGTTTAAATGTCTGATTGTGTAGTTAAGTTATGTTATAATTTCTCCTCTTAATAGATGTTTAATATTGGTGATTGTTTTATATCTCTAGCAATAAACCAAAGGTTGCCAGTCTATCGAAGAATTTGATTGCACTTCTTCACTATGGAGGGGTGCCTAGCAGTGTATTTCTGGTTATGTTAAGGGATGCTCTTTCAAAACCTTTGGCTCCTCTATATAGAACAAAAGCAGCACTAAGAGGTAATGTTGTTGAGTCTTATCCTTTTGCGCTATTACAGCTTTATTTAACCTTCTTTAAGTCAATTTTCTCTATTGATAGTAGATCATTGTCAACCATTGTTAATTAAAGAACTCAAATATATTTTCTTGGCGATCTCCAATTTTATTGAATCAATGGTCTCTGACAATGTCCCAGGAGTCTAGTACAGCTGGTAACAGTTTAAACTCTTCCATCATTTTGCCTTTCATTAATTCTGCAGTTGCTGTTAATTGGGATTTCACTGATGAGTACATTGTCACAAGAATGGTTGCATCTGGAATACCTCTGGATGAGCCTTATCTTCAACACCGTTTAGCTGAAATTGCAAAGGAGGAAATGAAGTGCCTTAAAGTAGGCAGACTTCTTGTTGATGACAGTTACTATGTAATGGGAACAGCTGATCCCACTCAGACTCTGAATAGTGGTGAAGTTTGCATAATTCTGTATGTCCCTTTATTTTGAACCCTTTTGTAACCATATATACCTAGTAGTTGTGCGCTTGAAACTTATCATATATTTACATGTTTCTCTAGATGTAAAGTAGAAGTTTGATGCTGTTATTTGTGTGTGACATAGTCTCAAAACGTGTTATGCTAGGAAGGCATCCCTTATGTTCCTTAAGCAAGTATATTTCGAATGTATGAAATACATCCTCTCACTCGATTTCTTTTTGCTCGTATAGGGACCAGGGACAACTTTCTGGGCCAGTTCTAGTCTATAGAAATCCGGGTACTCACCCTGGGGATATACATGTTCTAAATGCAAGATATGTTGAGGCTTTGAAGGACTTTGTGGGGAGCTCCAAATATGGAATATTTTTTCCTTCAAAGGGGGCAAGGTCAACAGGAGATGAAATTGCTGGTGGTGATTATGATGGAGATACATACTGGGTCTCCACAAATTCTGAGGTAGGTACTTGTATTCTGTTCCTCTTATTTTGTTATTTTATTTGGTCTTCCCCCATGAGTAGTAAATATTGTGATTGATAGTTGCTCAGATTTCAGAGGGAAATCTTCTGATTTGCTTGTGTGTCAACTTGTTTCTCGTATCTCAGACTGAACTTCTTGCAGTGATCTTCATTACAGATGCTATATTTCACTTGCTCTTTTTCAATTTTTTCACAATTCCTGTCTTGTTTCAAGCAAAATTTCAGAGAATGATCCTTTAGGGAATGTGGCATATTAAAGTTGTGCATATTCAAAGTTAATGAGATGACAAATAAATTAGTTCAACCTCTGCCAGAAATACAGTTCTCTGAACTATTCAGGATATTAGGGAAATTCTCCAGTTGATTTTTTTCGATTTTCATAATATTAAATTCTATGACGAGGCGAAGATAATATTTTCGTATAATTGATTAAGAAACAACAATGGTTAGGAAAGAATTATGTCTTATCATTGCTGATAAATCTTCTATTTCACCAATGTGGCCCCATCTTTGATTAAAATAGATAAAATTGTATTTTACTTCATTAGGGTAGGCCTCTTATGAGTTATGTGAGTGGACATATTGTTCGCTTTTTCTGCAGCTTTGTGTTCCTTTGGGATGTGAATTGATATACTGTTATTACCACGTTGACCAAGTCGTGTTTTCCTTTTTCTTCATTTTTTTTTGTAATGGTCAGAAATAGGTGTATCTTTCTTTTGTTTTCAGCTGCTGAAGTACTTCAAACCAAGTGAGCCTTGGAATTGTGGGACTTGTGCAATGAATGCGAACAAGCAAGCAAGTCTGCCTCCTGCCACAGCGTTGGAGCGGGAACTTTTTCGTTTATACTTGACTACTAGCTTTCAGCCAAGGTTTGTACCAAAGCCGTCGGAGCTACATTTATTTTTGGTGATAGTCATTAACTTTGCATTTAATCTTATTTTTTGCATATAATAATAGGAAGTTTTAAACGTACTGGACATTGTTGGTGTGATAAACTTAAAATGTCTATCTGGCATAGGGTAATATACGAAGTTGAGAGTGTGTTGCATAGCACAATATGAGACCTTAGATGTGTGCAATTCCATTATATAACGGTTTTCTTAATGTTTATGTGTAATTGTTTCTCTTTGCTTATTCAATGCAAAGATCTTTCTCTTTTCCTTGCATTAGGTGATTCGGATGCATGTCATGCTAGTAGAATGTTATTAAGAATCTACAATATATTTCAATGGAAGTGTCCAATGTTAACCAACCAAACATGTCTGGGCCTTGATGCGGTATGGTTGCATGATTTTTGTTGAAAGAGGATTATTCTACTCCTCCATGCCTAAGGTATGAATATGAAAATCTAGCTGGCCACTAATTGAGGATCCCTGTTTCAGTAAGGCTATGGGTAAAGCAGCTGATAGCTGGCTCGTGTATATGGATCGGATGCTGACACTGGGAGATGACTGTGCAGATGAGAAAGCTACTGTGAGGCAAAAAATTGATCAGTTGATTGACATATACTATGATGCACTCGATGCACCAAAAAAGGGAAAAAAGGTTGGATTTCTCAACATTAGTGATAGAATATAAAGCCAATCTTGGGGCTTCGACCAAAATCTTAAGTTGATGGACGAAACCCCAAGATTGGCTATATGTTCCATCAATTAGATTCAGCCTTTGGGAGCATTACTACTGTTCAATTATTGAATCTGAGATTTAAAGTGATGTTCCTGCTTTGAAAGCAACTTCAATTTCCTTTAGTTGACTTTTGTAAATTAGGTCTTTTAGATTGCTGATCTGTGAAAGGACCTCTATATTTCATTTCTTCACACGATTGGTACTTATGACTGTAGCTTACAGGGTTTGTTAAGATGGGTTGGGTTTACATGCTTAATTCTAAGTGGTGTTTTCATGGCTTTGTAACTAGTGAAATTGGACTCTGTCAGAGAGTGATAATTTCGTTTGTCAGACAAGGCAATACTTGAATGCTAGGGGTTGTCGGCTTCTTGTATTATCCCGAGCTTCTATTTTGTCATTTGTCTTCTAGCTAATCCATAGGGTTGTGAGCCTGGACACCACTTGCTACTAGTCTGCTTTCCTTCATACTTGTCTTAGTCTTGATCAGCATGGTTCGTAAATGGTAAATATGTCATACTGCTTTCATGGTCCGAATGCAGACTGCAAATTCTAGAAAAGGTGTGCAAAAACATTTTCGACTCTTTCAGTTGTAAAGAGCTTGGTGAATATTGAATGAGTTTAAATGTTTAATTACTTTAGTGACAACGTGATGAGCAGTCTTCTTGTGGGCTTCCAGGCAATAATCTTTTTTTAATTTTGGTCGCCTGATGACTCTGACCTTTGAAGTCTGAACAATTACCTTCTGCAATCTTAAGAACAATCCTTTTAGATGAATGTTGAGTATAGGTGATTATAAAACCTGCTGAGTAGTGCCTGATCTAGCTACTTACGCGATAATTCAATTTGCTAAACCCATAGTGTATCGGGCTCTATAATTCAATTTGTAATGATTTTGTACACTACTTGTTTCTGTCTATTTTGTTTGTCAATCAGTGGTTGTGACTTGTGACAGAGGGCAGCTATGTTTACTGGCTATCTTGCTACTTACGCATTATGCACCTAATAGTTGACGGTTTACCACGTGAAGTTAGATTAGTTGAAATGAATGCTTATACAGTGTTCATTACATATGATTGTAGTGTTGCTTCAAGTTATCTAATTTTACGTGTCTCTGGTGTCAGCTTTTGTTCACATTTTCTATGACCTGTATCTGTAGGTTGAAGTTCCAAAGGGACTGATTCCATATAGATATCCCCATCATATGGAAAGAGGAGAGCATTGCACCTACAAATCCAAGTCTATATTGGGTGAAATTTATGACATAGTGGATCAATATAGTGCTGAAATTAAGTGTGAGCCCCTTCTTTTATTGGTTCCATCTTCTTTTCTGCTTTATATTCTTAAGAGTGCAGTATAATGCAATGAAATATTATTGCCAGTGCAAGTTTGTCAGCGAAGTTACTGAATTTCACTGCTTCTGCTCCTTTCAAGTGAAGCATTGCACCTTACCAAGCAGCATCGTTTTTTTTATTTAAAGGAAAAGAGCAATGCTGTCTATAATAGAGATTGTCATAGCGTAGTCCTGTCCTTGGAAGTCAGCGCTAATTGAACTAAAGAGTGGTATGGATGATAATTGTGTTCAATGTTTATTTTTGCTTGCCAGTTTGGAAACTGGAGTATTTTGAAGCTGAAATTCCAGAGGACCACCTAGTTTCATGGGGGAAACTTTACGACGAGTACAGAAAAGATATGTCAAGTGCTCTTGGTGAATCGAGAAGCCCAGCTGCAGTTTATGAGAAATATCGGAAGGTTGTCTGTGAACTCTATTTCCTTATTTTTGTGCTTATGTTTTGCTGTAGAAATCCACTATATGATCAGGTATCTGTTCTTACATGTCAATATGAATAACTTTTAGAAACTCTACGGCGGTGTTGGTGAACTGGATATGAGAGAAAAAGTTTGGGAAGAGATTCGTCTTGAGGCTTTAGCAATATATCATATATGCTATGACTATGCAGAAAAGTTTCGCGACCTAAATAAATGTGGTTTTGCTTGGAAAGTAGCAGGAGATGCCTTGTGGAAGATAGTTCTGGAGCGTAAAGGTGAAAAACCTATATTGTTTGCTCCATCAGTTATCTGCCAGATGACACGTTAAAAACAGTGCAGTTGCACTAAAAAGTAAAGTATTATAAATGTAAGTTAATGTATGAATTATGAACCAAGTTTATCAGTTTGATATCGGAGTAGGCTTTTATCAAGTTTGTACTAATGATTGATTCCTCTGCCCTTTCTATTTACTCGTTTGCAATCATATAGTGGTATATGCTAATAACTCTTTTTAAGTTGCTGGGAGTTATGTTTAAAATGGAAGGTGCAATTCGCAGTGGTGCGGTTGGTGGTTGGCCGGGAGCAAGATGGGATGCAGGGATGGGGAATAGTGGTAGTTAGCATGTAGACGGTGGTAACAAGGGAGGACTTATGGTTGTTGGGAAGATATGAGGTTAAAATGAAAATATTTGGTGTTGAATTTTTAGTTTTATCCTCCCCAAAAGTCTGGGTTGGACTAATCTGTGTTGATGTCATAAAGGACTAATCTTCTTGATATGTTGGATATCAAGTGATCATAAAATTGTAAATATTAAAACATGGATAATATGCCAAGAAAATAGGCAATTGTGAAGTATTTTGTTATAAACAATGCAAGTCAAATAGAAATAATCTATAATAATAGATGTCAAATATGCACTCAAGTAGACAATATGTGATTATCAAATTCTTTTTGTTTCTTCTGCGGATGTACAATAATATCTGCCAAATAAGCTTTTTTTATATGTTCTCTACTCGATATTTCATTTGGTTTATTTACAATATAGTCGTTTTTTTTTATTACTAGAAACATAGTACAATATAGTCGTTAAAAATGCATAATATGGAGATAAATTTGGACTTTTTCGTGCCATATGAGCCTTAAGTTAATCAAAATGTGGCTCATAAAATTCAAAGCACCACTCTGTATTAGAGATCTTTTACCGAACTTGTGTAATTTATTTGTTTATAATATAGATTTTATATGATGAAGTTACTTGTATTAGAAAATGCAACTATTGTAGATGTTATCTGAAGCACTTATGGGTTGTAGTTAAAACCTTAGATTTAATATTGTCTACATCACAGCTCTTGGTCACTCTTTTTTACTAAAAAAAAATGCAACTAATACTCCCTTGTCCTACATAAGAAAAACATAAAGTACCCAACTTCATCCATTCTGCAGAGGTACCAAGTTACTTTTCCCTCCTAGGACCCCACCCCAGCCCACCGTACCACACACCAGCCACCCCCTCCCCCCTCCCTCCCCTCGCCCCCCCTCCCCCCCTCCACCGTCGTCCCGTCACTCGTCGTAGTGGAAGAAGAAGGAAGAAACAGAGGGGAGGGGGTTGCGGGTCTAAAAGGGGGGGAGGGATGTGGGTCCGACGAGGGGAGGGGGGAGGGGGTGCGCGTTTGACGAGGGAGGAGGGAGGGGGTTGCGGGTTTGACGAGGGAGGGGGAGGGGGTTGCGGGTCCGACGAGGGGAGGGGGAGGGGGTTGCGCGTTTGACGAGGGAGGAGGGGGGGTTGCGGGTTTGACGAGGGAGGGGGGAGGGGTTGCGGGTCCGACGAGGGAGGGGGGAGGGGGTTGCGCGTCCGAGGGAGGGGGGAGGGGTTGCGGGTTTGACGAGGGAGGGGGGGGGGGTTCTTTCAGGGGGCTGCGACGGGGAGAGGGGAGGGGAGGGGGGTGGGAGTTGCGACGGGGGGGGAGAGAGGTGGTGGGGGGCTGCGACGGGGAGGGAGGGGGTGGGGCAACAGGGAACCTGGGTTGGGGCAGCGGGGATTTGGGGTGGGGGTGGGGGTGGGGGTGGCGGTGGGGTGGGGCAACGGGGAAAAGGGGCCGGTAACTTGTTGTTACCTGGTCACTTTGTTCTTGGGACCAAAAAGTCGATTTAGTAAGCAAAGGTGGGATTATTCCAGAATAATCCAAAGGTGGGATTATTATTGTAAAATCGGCCAAAGGTGGGATTATTCCAGTCCATTTAGTGCTCTGTTTGCTTGAATTTTGAATTGAGTGTTTTTCATTTTCAGTCAACCCTATTTTCGCCCATTTGGCTTCTTTATCTACACAATTTTCTATCTCCTTTTGCACATTCTCATACCTAATCGCACTCCGTTCCTCCCATGGTTTCAGATGGAACTGATTTGCCTTTTATTTATGAGGTACCGGAGCTATGCTCTTCACTTTTCACTTTAATTTATTGTTATTTGATTATGATACTCCATTTTTGTACTTGATGATTCTATATTTGCTGAAATATAGGGTTTTGTTGACAATGTGGTATTGTTGTTACTTCATTGCATTTAGATTGAGCGTTATAAAGCATATTTCAATCCTGCTTAGGGAATTTGTAGGCTAATTGAATTTAAGGAACTCTTAGTTAATAATGCAGCTTTGATGAAAGAAAAAACTTCGTACATGATTTTTCACTTTTCCAATGTTTGTTTATTCCAGGATGAATTTGAATTTAATTAGAAAATCCAATTGTCAGGTCATTGCCATCATAATGCCAGTTTTCCCTCATTATCTTACCTCCTTAGCTAAATCAATAGTTAGTCTTAACTTAAATCTAGGACTCTTAAGATGTATTGGTACAACTAGCATAGGAAAAAGGATGGTTTTTTTGTTTAAATCTAGGAAATCTTCTATCAAATTCTAAAGTTAGAGAATAGACGGCAAGGAGTAACAACGATTACTGTTGCAGTGACGTTCATGTTTGCATTGATATGAAGCCCCTTTAAAGTTTAGACCCAACATATTTAGCATGAAGTAATATTTTAAGCCAACAGATGGAGAATGCAGTGACAATCTCAACTATGCCATCTTTGCCGTAAATTGGTGCCTTCTGCACAAATATCATATATCCTATCTTTTCCTTCTTAAATCTGGGGGGGAAGGCATTTGAAGGACATACAATTTGGGTGCTGTTGCATTCTCAGTTTTCACCTTGTTCCTTTGGCCTTCTTTTGCTGATCAGAGGGGGGAAAAACTGGGAGAAAGAAAAGGAAAGGTGGCCTTTTTTCCCCTCCATTTTTTGTATCTTTGGATTGTTGATTTATATACAAACACTTGCATATTGAATGATTTGTTGTGTTAGACGGGTGATTTCTCTTATCATCCTGGTATTTTCTGTTGCTTTAATTTTTTTACAATTGCCAGAGATTTATCCTTTTTAATTTTCTAACTTTTGGGTCTGACATTTTAATTAGAGAAGTATCTTCCGTGTCTTTCAATAATTTTAATGTTACTACATATTATCAATTATAAATTTCGAGCATTGTAATTTCTTTGTTGAATACTTGATTATTTAGGCTTCATCTCATGTAATTGTTGTGTTATTTGTGAATTAGGTTTGCTACTATTTTCTGATCAGCTTCATTGCGTGTAACTTTTGTGATCTTGTGAATCAGGTGAGTCTGATATGATGTTTGCTAACTTATATAATCTATTGTATTAAGACTGGTTTTAAATAACGAATGACCTTTTTTTGTTCACGTGCTTATGATGCAGCTCTTTTATCATTTTTTCATCTTTATCTTTCTACCGTGTTTGTAATGAAGCTTTGTAATTATAAATTTCTTCATGACACAATTGAGATTGCAGTCATATCTTTGTGTCTCTATGATAAACTACATGAGAAATTTTTAAATGTTATGAACCTCATTTTACTAAGTTTGTGAATTGTGATGATCCTTTATTACAGAGGCACTTCGAGAGAATAAGAGAGAGATGGCATATGCCACTCGAGGTATGTGCAATTGATTTTTTAGGGTTTGTTGATTTTATATTTGGAAAAATTGACAAGAGCAGACCCAACTATGGTCACCCTTCCATAATAGATCCCAACTTTCAATTATTCCACACCAGTCCCAACTTTAAGGGGTCTTTTACAAGTCCAAGTGGAAGGGTGACCCCTTAGCCTTGTAAAAAAGAAAAAAATTAAACTCCTCTCCTTCCTCCTTTTCGGTCTTTCTCTCTCCTCCCCTACCACCAAGTCCTCTTCCCCCTCCTTGCCACCCCCGCCACGCCACACCCACAACCCCCTTTTTAATTTTTTAATATTCTCCTTCTCCCCACCGTTGCCACCTCCTACCCACTGCCACCCCCAAACTCCACGGCAAGTCTGAAACAACCCATCCTCTCGCCCCAAACACCACCGAAAAAAATCCACCCAATTCACCCACCACCCAGACCCAACCCGCCATCCATACCACGGCCTTAACCGCAAAACCCCACACACACTACTCGAAACCACCCATAAACCACCCACTCACCACCTTGAAAAACCAAACCCGTCCACCCGGAATCTCCATCCTTTGCAACACAACCATTTGTTTCTCATCCACCCACATCACCACCAACTCCACCATGCTCAAAAAAATTACTTTAAATCTTAATTTTCTGGTTTGATTTAGGGTCCGTTTAATAGAGCGTAAAACATTTTCCTGGAAAACTGTTTTCCTCTATTTCCAATTTTACATTGTTTGGTTTGCAAAGCAGTGTAAAACTATTTTCCCTATGAGTAAAATTGCTCTCCCAATGATGGAAAACCATTTTCCCTTCAAAATGAAGGGAAAATGTTTTCCTTCCTTCTCCTTTTCTCTTTTGTACACTCCTCTCACTACCTCCTTACTTTCACTTTCATTTTCCTTTCTTTTCATCATTTTTCTTATATGGAACCAAACAACGGAAAACTAATTTTGGAATTGTGTTTTCCATTGTAAATTATTTTCCAAGAAAATCATTTTACACTGAAAATGTTTTACACCCAACCAAACGGAGCCTTAATTTAATTTACTGTGAATTGGGTTTGAATTCTGATTTTTTTTTAATAATAAGGTTGATAGTGGTGAGGCGTTGTCAAGTTATTTCGATTGCCAAGAACATAAGTGAGGTAAGAGGCAGTGGGGGTGGGGTAGTTTATAATATCTCGGGGGGTCGTTGTGTGTGTGTTTTTGAAGGAGGAAGAAGATTGCAGTGGGGGGTGGGGGTAGAGTTGTAGAGAGAGAGAGAGAGAGAGAGAGAGAGAGAGAGGAGAGAGAGAGGAGTTGAATTGTTGTTCTTGGGGGAAAGGGAATAAATTGTTGTTTGCTGAACGAGAAATCAAGGTGCTTGCTAAAGAACTTGTTGCTAAACTTGGCCCTAAACTGCAGATGGCAGTTTGTTGATGTGGTGGGGGTGGTGGGAGCACTAGAGGAGGTTTTGAGGGCGGGGAGTGGGTGACGGTGCAGGGGATGAGGTTTCGACGGCGCGGGAGGGAGTGGCGGGGTAGTGGAGGAGTTACGATGGCGGGGGAGAGGGTGGCAGTGCATGGGAGAGGGTGGCAGAGGTGCAAGGGTGGTGGTTTCAAAGGTTTACCTGTTGTAGTAGGTTAGGTGACCTGGTAGGACCATTAATGTAAATGACCCCCCAAAGTTGGGACTGGTGTGGAATAATCGAAAGTTGGGATCTATTATAGAAGGGTGGCCATAGTTGGGCCTGCTCTTGTCAATTTTTCCTTTATATTTTCATATTTGACTTAGTTTACCTCTTGAATCATATCATAAATGTGTAAAACCTCATACTTAATAGAGGTTGTATCTTGGAATCAACAATCTATCTCAAAAAGCATTGATTTCCATAAGCACATATCGTTGTTTGAAAAAAGGACACTAGCAATAGTCTTAAGTTAGATATGGAACTGTTAGGGTATGATATGCCTTCTTTGTATGTTTTCTATAGAAGAATTGCATTCATATCTACTTAACATGTAAATTATAGAGGCTATTAAGGACTCAGATATGGTCTCTTTACTTTCTTATAAATTCTCTGTACGGGAATTGGGTAATATGGCTCCATGACAACAAGGTTTTTCTGATTTATGCTTATTACAAAATTGATATTCAATATGATATTACAACCACATAATGATTAGATCATAAAGATTGGTTAAATAGCTCTTTTCTCTGATTAACTTGTATCATATTATCTTTAGTTTTCAAGTGATGAGTCTTTTTTACTTTTGGATCAGATACTGTTTCTTTTGTTGTGAATTTGAACATGATCTTTGTTGAATGAGATATTGTAGTCTTCTTCATCGCTACTGCAAGGGATGGTGCTGTTGCAGTCAATGCAGCAGTGACAATCGCAGTGGTGGTACTATCCAAGACTTGCACCTCGATGGTAGAGGAGGGTCTTTGGTTGCAATCAGAAACAAATACAAGCAGCATAAGTTAATGAATTCTACCCGCTTGATTAGCTACCTTTTATGGTACAAATATCATATTTGAAATATGTTAGTGTCATGTTGATTAGTGTGTTTTTGCTTCTTTTTGATGTGTATAGGAGGTCCACTAGAGCTGCTCAAGGAAATGCTAAAGTATGTTGGTGGCATTGTTTTCCTTGCAAAGTCAACGGGTTCTACGCTTCATTAGCTACACCAAATATATGGGCATTTAATCTGATATATTTGTGAATACTTTTTTTAAGTACTCTTATTTTTTTCTTTTGTTTTGTTTGTGGCATTGGAGGTGAAAATTTTGTTCTTTTGCATTTTCTGGTTTGTGGGTTTAATTGGGTTTTAAAATACCTTCCCCTATTTTATTTGTTGAACTTTCGTTGCGTAGTTAAGAGTGCAATACGAATTGGGGATTATAATTGTCTTGCATGTATACGAAGCTTTACAAAGACTACAGGTTATTTGTGGGGATATTTTGTAATTCACACTATAATTTTGGTTGCTTCTTTTCATATTTTCTAGGTCCACTTATTTCATGAATCTTATCCAACATTATTCATGGGAGCTCAGAAGAGCATCCCATGCTTTGGTAAAAGTCGCTTTTTTTTCTCTCAATTTTATGTTTATGCCATTCTATTATATTAATATGAATAATATTTAAATTGGGTAATCTCCATTTGATACGTATATTGGAGTATATTCTTGTTGTTTAGCCAAAATTGATGTCAATGTTGATTTGACTCACAAATTGCTTTTGAATCTTCTACTAAAACCCCTCTACCAAAGATTCGAAGAGAGGGAACAATTAAACCACTGCGAAATTGGAAGGTAATATGAAGCAAGTAAAAGATATCACTGAAGGTGCGCAAAAACAGTAGTCGTGATCTCCAACATGTTGTCCAAATTCAAGCACTTCTTATTATTATTGATCACGGAAATGTAAAAAAAATAAAGGATCTATTGAGACTTCAATGACAGGATAAAACAAATATCTTATTCCTCTTCTTTAGAAATGAGGATGGTATGGCCCTGTTTTTTTTCGAGTGGTGAAGGACATTATTAGGATGGCTAGGGATCTTTGTGAATTTTCTATTTCTCATGTTAAACGAGCGGGCAATGTTGTAGCCCATTTGTTAGCTCGTTGGAATGTTGCTTGTAATTCTGAGCTCATTTGGCTTGACTCTTATCCCCAAAGTGTGCGCACTTGGTGGAGCTCGATCTAATATAATTCCCTGCCCTGGCTTTTCCTCTAAAAAAAAAAAGTTTTTTTCACCTGATACCTTCGAGTTTTCAAAAAATTCACCTGGTACCCTCCATGTTTTCAAAATTCACCAGGTATCCCTCAGTTTCGAACTAATACACTCAGATACCCTTAATGACTAACGACGTTAACCGCTGTTAATCATTAACCTTAATTAACCCCCTAATGCTAATCCTAATCCTAACCCCTACCTCTAAACCTAACCCCAAACCCTAATCCTAACCCACCACCCCCACCACCCACTCCCCCACCCTCCCGCCACCCTTGGCCCACTCCCCCACCCGCTGCCCTCCCCCACCCCAGTAGCCCCCCCTCCCCCACCCCCGCACCCTCCCCCCCCCCGCGTCGCCCCCTTCCCCACCCAGTTTAGTTCGGCCCTCCGGCCCTCCCCACCCCCGCGCCCCCACAGCACCACCCTCTTCCATTTTCGCACCCCCCGCGCCGCTGCGCCGCCCGCAACCCCCGTATTTTCTTCTTCCCTCTGTTTTTTCGCAATCTCGTACTTTGTGTTTTGCGGGAAATTGGAGGGTGGTGCTACTGGGGGTGGGGGGAGGGAAAATGTAAGCGGGGTGGTGTTGTGGGGAGAGGGGGTGATGGGTGGTGACGTAGGGGCGCGGGAGTGGGGGTGGGGGAGTGGGAGGGGGGAGGGGTGAGATTTCGAAAATCGAATAGGTGGGGGGGGGGGGCCGGCAGGTTGCGGGGGTGGGGGGAGGGAGGGTGTGGGGCTACGGTGGGGGTGGGGGGGGGCGCGGTGGGGTTGTGGCTGCAGGGGGTAGGGCGGGGTTGTTGGAGGGGAGGGGTTGGCGGTTGGGTGGTAGTAGGGTTAGGGTTAGGGTTTGAAATTAGGGGTCAGAGTTAGGGTAGGGTTAGAACTAAGATGTTAGGGTTTAGTTAGGTTAATTAGGCCTAATTAGGGTTTAATGAGGTTTAAGGCTAACGGCGTTAACCGCCATTAGTCATTAGGGGCATGTTGATGTTTTACTTCGAAACTGAGGGGTACCTGGTGAAATTTGAAAACATGGAAGGTATCAGGTGAATTTTTTTAAAACTCGGGGGTATTTGGTGAAAAAACCGAAAAAAAAAAGATAAAGGAGCTTTGTGGATCTAAAATTTCTTCTTAAACCATGAGTTCGGGTATTGAAAGCATAACGACGCTTGTTCGATTAGTTGTTTTCAAATTTTCCAAAATTATTTTTGGAGTTTATGATATTGGACTTTTAATTAATATATTAAAATGGTACTTTTACGTATTCTCATTGTTTCAACACAAAAAATTCTAGATATGATTATGTTCTTGGGTGATTTTATGTTCCATTTTTTGTTATACTTCATGTGTTTCTTTTCACTTGCAAGATAGACTTTCGCACACATTTTAAGAAAGAGAAGATAGATTGTTATAAAGGACATTTAGCCCCTTTGATTAACAAAACTAATTCACCGTCAAAGATTAAATTAACTAATGACCTAATACCATCCACCTTCTCTCGTCCCTCCCTATAACTACGACCATAAGCAGCTTAGATGAACACCCGCCATCCCATAGGAATCCCCGCCATCCATACTCATCACTGCTGGCCCATCACATCCACCTCTTATCCTATATCCGCCCAACCACCGTCCTGAGTCGCAACCACCTCTTTCCCTTCTCATCATCAAATATCTCTTTCACCTCCTCCTTCCTTTCTCGTTATTATCTCTCCAGCCAGTCACAATTGCAGCTACCTTATTTCAAAATCAAACACCACCCATGTGTTATAACACAACCATTGTGAATTACTACTTGCAACCACCCCCTCCCCTTCATCCTCTTTCTCTCTAAGTATTTCATTGGGGGAAAGCTTTTAAATGGTCGAATGTAGCCATGAAAGTTTTAGATTTGGAATTTTCATGGTCGAATTCACCATGAAGGCTTACCCATGATGGAATGCTTGAGCAACATGTTGATGGAAAAAATAGGAGGGGGGGTTGCTGGAAAAGTGATGTCGGAGAGAGACTGCAATGGTGGTGGTGGTGGTTGGTATTGGAGTTATAAGGTTGGGGTTGAAGGGGCGATACTCGAAGTGGGGGGAGGAGAGAGAGGGACATAATTGGGCAAGGTGGATTATGGGTCTTATGACTTGTTAATTGTTTAAATTAGTTAGTTAAGTAAGGTAACTTGTAGTATTTGGCTATAAAAAGTTTATTTTGAGATTGGTAGGAAGTATTGTGATATTTCCCTAAAAGAAATATGTCACAATTAAAAAGAAAGAAAGTATATGAAAAAATGTTAATAGATAACTTGTACTTAAAAGGGAGATATTAACATGTAGGGAGGGAAAGGAGAAAGCAAAGGAGGGTAAGGTGAAGGGGAAGAATGATGGAGGATCGAGCACGAGAAACAAGGATAATAAGAGAGAAATATATAATACTTCAATATAGAAAAATATTTTTGTCGGGGAGCCCTTTAATTAAATTACGGGTTGTATGGTTAAGTTTTTTTTATCGATTACTTGAACTTTATTTTATTGTGGTTGTTTCTTATTTTTTATTTACTTACTAGATTATGTGACAATTTTTCTTTTCTATTTAAAGTGTATTCAAGGAGGCGTAAAAGCTGCTATACTACTGCCCAATAGTCATGATGGATGACTTACATGACAAGTTTGCCTTTGTCTTTTGTCAATGACTCTTGTGAATTACTTGGGTGACCTATTTGTTAATTGTTCTAATGTAATGTTCTTGGAAGGTATGTAATTGGAATTAATGTCCTACCCATTGGCGCTGCTGATGAGCCAAACAATTAAGGCGCTGCATCATCTACCCAAGAGGCCCTTCTGCTTGCTATTTTGCTCTGCAACCTAATACTCCCTATTAACAATGTGTCCCCTAGAGTTAATCACTGCCTAATGTAAACTAATCTCTTTTACTGCTAGCCTTGATTTAATGATTGTAATAGATGTAGCAAATTAGAGAAGTACACGCTAAGACTCTGCTCTCTCTCTCCTCTCTCCTCTCTCCTCTCTTCATTTTCCCCTCTGTCCTCTGTCCTCTGTCCTCTGTTGCAGAAACAAAGTAGTCTACACGCTAAGTCTTCAATTTTAAACCTTCGCATCGGATGCTATGGGAGTTCCTTCAGCTTATTATACAAGCGACCGAGAAAGGAGAGCGAGAAGTTACAGAAGATTACAGCATCTTCGGCGACGATATTTTCCGGTCTCCTTCTTCTTCTACATTTTCGCTTTGATTTTGAACTTTTTGGTCGATATTGGTCGAATTTTTTTTTAGTCTTTGTGGAATTCGGCTTGATTTCAGTGAGATTAAAGGAATTATATCAGAGTTGCAGCAGATTAAAGCCAAAACTGAGCAAGATGGTCAGAAAGAGAAGGCAGAGACGATTTCTAGGTATTTTTTTAATTTCGTCTTCGATCGCTGAAATCCTGAAGTGAAATTCATTATATCTGAAATTTTGGAATTATTTGCTTTAAGTTCAATTTTGGTCGCATTGTTTAAGTTCCATTTCTGATTGAATTTCACATAGTGTTGGTTATGATTGATTTTAATTAACTTGTACGAAATCTGTAGTTGTAAGCGGATCTACTGGTTTAGTTGTAAGCGAAATCTGTACGAAATCTCTTGTTCGAAAAACCTCAATCGAAATTTTATTTCCGCCATAGCCCATAGCCGCGAAGCTTGCTAACCTACTGGTTTAGTTTTAAGTTTTTAGGGATTTGCTTGGTATAATTGTGAAGAAGATGAAGGCCAGTTTACTGGTAATATGCTTGAACAACCAAAAAGAAACTGTCTTAATAATCTAAAACAAAAGTCAAAGAAGTCAAAATTAAATTCTGAGCCATGGGAGGTCAGAATGATACGAGAGATCCTCAATGAGTTTACATGTCAGTGACTTTTGGTGTGTTGCGGACCAACCATAAATCCCCAAGAAACGCCAAGCACCAATATAAACATCCATGTTAATAGTCACGAAGAGAGAGAAAGAGAAACAAAGTTGAAAGAGAAGAAGAAGAGAGGAAAAAAAGAGGCACGTGATGTGATGGAAAAAAGGAAAACGAGAAGAAATTAAGGGCCCATTCAGTATCACGGTAAATTTTCAGTATTTGGTTTTATGAATATAAAAGTCATATGATATAAGGAGTATAATAAATTTAAAATTAGTCATACTTATACTAAACATGTGAATTTTGAAAAATGATAATAGAAACTGGAAATTACTTTTTTTTCGTTTTAGTATTTTTGTTTTTGGTTTTCAAATAAACTGAAAACTGGAACCAGAAAACGATAATGAACGAGCTTAATATTTTAATTAAGATTATAATACTCATGCATAATCTCTGACCTTCGACCATATTTATGTTATGTGTTGCAGTTAAAGGTCGTGCTACGGACTGCACCAGCCAAAGATCGTGCTACGGACTGCACCAGCCAAAGATCGTGCTACGGACTGCACCGGCCAAAGATCGTGCTACTCATTGCAGTTAAGCTATAGTTCGTGCTGTTCTAATTAATTAACCCAAAATCTAAATATAATTCAAGCATTATCACTAGTGTAATTTGTGGTATTACTCACAAAGTTATAACCCTTATCCATTAAAATTTCGAGACATTCTCTGAGCCTAAAACTAGTTAGCCAACCAAAATATGATGTCATATGAAATGGCGGTTGTTCACGTTTCTTCGGCAGTTTGATATCTAATTTGGAGTCCAACAAGTCAACAAACAACCCACCAGTTCACCAACCAAAAAACCTAGGAAAAATCAAAGAACGCAAATAAAAACCAACCAGGATATCGTTACCGCATATAATTCTACTACCAGATCCCAGGTTAGTAGTAGCAAATCTCTTTTTTTTTTTTTTTTTTGAAAATCAAGCGATTTTGGGATGTTTAAATTCGATTTCTTTGAAGATTCAGATGAAAAATGCCAATATTCAATAATTGTAATTCTTTCCTGATTTAGTATCAATTTGCGGGTATTTAATTGAATTTTGCTCTGTGTTTAGAACAACCCAACAACTCCTCTTATCTGTTCTCTGCCGCCATTAATGCACCTCAAGAGAGAGGGAGAAAAGTGAGATGAAAATAGGTGTTGATGGCTTTGCAAAGCCTACTCAGTTGACTTGTATCATTTTTGCGTGCAGTGATCCCAAATTCTCTCTTTGCCTTCCTACATAAATGTTGGAAATATGAAGTTTTTATATTTTTGGGGTGTTCTTGGTTTTAGTATCTGCAAGGAATCAAGGGGCACCTAACCTCATCACATATGTAAGGAAGGGTAAAAGAGTCAATCCCCAAATGACTGCTGGGTAGTAAAGCTGAAATTGGTTACATGTGCCACTTTTGCCAGCAGTGATTATTCTCTGTAATAGCAGGAAGGTAGTGGGAAATAGTGACGTTGGGATTAGGGCCAGGTGTCCTTTTAAAGGTAGTATAAATAGAGTAAACTTGAATCAAATGAGGGCATGGGATATATTGTCTTCTTCTTTTATTATTTTCTATTCTGGGAGAGTTCTCACCTCTCGAACGTGAGAGAGTTGTACTGATTAGAGGTCCTTTGATCCTATTAATACAACATACCCTTAATCTTTTTCCTTTCAATTGCTATTTTAATTTGATTTCCAGCAAACTTGGTATCAGAGCAAGGTTTCTGGAATCCTCAAAAAAAAAAAAAAAAAAAGAAAAAAAAAACCTCTTCTATGGCTCCTAATCAGATGCAGAGGCTCGAGCAACTGGAACAAGATGTTGCTGGCATTCAGGCCACCATGACTGAGGTCATGGCCAACCAGCAAACTATGGGCGAGTGACTCGCCGCCGAGATGGAGCTTGCCGGACAAAGGTTGGAAGGGCGCATCCATCGGAATCGCGAGAATCAGGACGCTCTAATCAACCTGATTAGAGAAGAAAATAGAAGGTCTCATGAGGAGTTGAAGGCGGCGTTAGCAGCGGCGGTGTTGAGACCTGATTCGTTAGCCACCTTCAGTAATATACCCGTCGCTGGACATGGCGAGGGGCAGGGTAATACGCCAACAGGGGCGTTGGAGCCGGGCCAAGGAGGACTACATACCACGAGCGGAAACTGGAGGTATAAGAAACTGAACATGCCCAGTTTCGACGGCACCAACCCAGATGGTTGGATCATCCGCGCTGAAAGGTATTTCAAGTTCTACCGCCTGGAGGAGGATGAAAAGGTGGAGGCTGCGGTGGTCTCTCTTGAAGGAGACGCCCTTCACTGGTTTCAGTGGGCCAACAAGCGGAGAGAGATTGTTGGTTGGGAGGAGATGAAAAGTGTACTCCTGCGTCAGTTCCGACCGACCGGCGCCGGTAACCTACATGAGCAATGGCTAGCTCATGAGCAGCAGGAGGGTGTGGCGGAGTACCGGAGGAAGTTCATCGAGCTCCTAGCTCCACTAGAAGGGATACCCGAAGAAATTTCTAGAGGGAAGTTCATTAATGGGCTGAGGGAGGATATAAGGGCTGAAGTCCTGTTGGGCCCAAGAACCTTAGAAGTGGCCATGGACTTGGCACAAAGGGCAGAGGAGAAGGTTAAATGGGCCACCCAAAAGAAACCTAACCCAACCTATACCAAACCCAGTTTTTTTAACTCCACAAAAAATACCACCAACCAAAATACCACTCCCCAAAATACCAACCAAAATACGACCGGATCATACTCCAGCTCAAGCTCGTTTCCTAAACCCACCCAAAACTTCAGCTACCAAAATACATCCACCCACTCATCCGCTTCCCACAACCCGATACGACGGCTGAGCCACCAAGAGATGCAGAACCGTCGTGAGCGCGGCTTGTGCTTTAGGTGCGACGAGAAATGGAGCGCCGGCCACCGTTGCCGACGGAAAGAGTTAAGCGTGCTCATGGGGTCTGAAGAAGGTGGAGAAGGACTGGGCCTGGCAAACGTAGAGAATACGACCGTAGAGGGTCCTGAAGAAACTGAAACAAACCTCACCCAGACAGAGATTTCTGTCTGCTCGGTTTTAGGAATTAACAACCCTAGAACATTGAAGTTGAAAGGATCGATTCAAGGACACGAGGTGGTAGTAATGATTGATCCAGGGGCGACGCACAACTTCATTTCCACCTCCACTGTGCAGAAGCTGGGAATCCCCCTTGCCACAACCCCTAGCTTTGGGGTGACCCTTGGAACAGGTGAATCTGTCCAGGGCAAAGGTGAGTGTAAATCTCTACTCCTACAATTGCAAGGCATAAATATTATTGAAGATTTTCTTCCATTGGACCTAGGGAACTCTGATCTAATCCTTGGTATCCAATGGTTAGAAAAATTGGGGACTATGACCACCAATTGGAAAACTCAGACATTGAAATTCAATGTGGGAACTGATACAGTAACATTGAAGGGGACCCCTCATTAGGGAGGACTTTGATCTCACTGAAAGTAATGATGAAAACGTTGAGCAAGGAAGGAGGTGGTTATTTAGTAGAGTTGAACAGGTTGGAAGGAAACACAAACCCCACAAATGAGCCAACCATACCCAGCTACCTTACAAGAATTTTTAACCAGCACCAGAAAGTCTTTTCCATCCCCACCACCCTACCACCCTACCGAGGCCATGAACACTCTATCATCTTGAAAGAGGGAAGTGACCCAGTGAGTGTCAGACCCTATCGATACCCCCACATCCAAAAAAATGAAATTGAAAGACTAATTGAGGATATGTTGAAAGCAGGGCTGATCAGACCCTCCACTAGCCCATTTTCAAGTCCTGTTCTTTTGGTGAAAAAGAAGGATGGAAGTTGGAGGTTTTGTGTGGATTACAGGGCACTCAACAAAACAACATTACCTGACAAATATCCTATCCCCATGATTGATGAACTCTTAGATGAATTGAAAGGGGCAACCATTTTTACTAAGCTTGATTTAAAATCTGGATACCACCAGATTAGAATGAAGGAAGGAGATGAGCACAAAACAGCCTTTAGGACGCATCAAGGCCATTATGAATTCATGGTGATGCCTTTTGGCCTCACAAATGCCCCTGCCACTTTTCAGTCCTTAATGAATGAGGTGTTCAAACCCTACCTCCGCAAGTTTGTGCTTGTTTTTTTTGATGATATCCTCATCTACAGCCCCACCCCTGAGGACCACACACAACACCTTCATCTCACCCTTACCAAGCTAGCCCAACATCACCTGTTTGCCAACCCCTCAAAATGTGAATTTGGAAGGCAGGAGATTGCTTATTTGGGCCATGTCATATCTGCCCTGGGAGTTGCTGTGGATCAGGAGAAAATTAAAGCCATGACTGCATGGCCTTTTCCTAAGAACCTTAAAGAGCTTAGGGGATTCTTGGGCCTATCAGGTTACTATAGGAAATTTGTGGCTGGATATGCCACCATTGCATCCCCTCTTACCCAACTTCTCAAAAAAGACTCATTTGTTTGGACCCCTGAAGCCACCCATGCCTTTGAAACCCTCAAGAAACATCTCACTACAGTACCCATACTAGCCCTCCCTGATTTCTCCCAAACCTTTGTAGTGGAAGCAGATGCTTCGAGCTTTGGTTTAGGGGCTGTCCTCTCCCAAAACAACCATCCCATTGCTTTTTTTAGCCAAACCTTGGGTCCTCGAGCTAGGATGAAATCCATTTATGAAAAGGAGCTGATGGCCATAGTGCTTTCAGTCCTTAAATGGAGACACTACCTACTGGGCAGGAGGTTTACCATTAAGACAGACCAACAGAGCTTGAAGTTTCTCATGGAACAGAGGGAAATAGGCCCAGAATATCAGAGATGGGTCAGCAAACTATTGGGGTTCACCTTTGACATCAGCTACAGGTCAGGAGTGAGTAATGTGGTAGCTGATGCCTTGTCAAGACAAACTGAAGAAGGGCCAGAAATGCACAATATAAGCACCACTTGCCATTTTGATTGGGCAAAGTGGAAGCCTCTGGTACAACAAGATCCATTCATTCACACTCTCATGCAAGACTTGGCTGCTGGAAAACCTTGTCCCAAGGGATACTCTATCCAGCAAGGGGATCTGAGATACAAGGATAGGTTGATGTTGCCTAAAACATCCCCCATGGTGACTTCATTGTTAAAAGAGTATCATGATGGACCCACTGGAGGACATGCTGGGGATCTGAAAACCTACCAGAGATTAGCAGTGGCCTGGTATTGGCCAGGAATGAGGAGAGATGTCCTCAAATATGTGCAAGCCTGCCACATATGTCAACAGAACAAGCAGACCACTTTAAGCCCAGGGGGCTGCTCCAACCTACCAAATATGGGAGGAAATCAGCATGGATTTCATAGAGGGTCTTCCCCCCTCCCATGGCAAGGACACTATATTGGTGGTAGTGGATAGGTTATCTAAATATGCACACTTCATGAGCCTCAAACACCCTTTTACTGCACCTTCAGTGGCTGAAATATTTACCAAAGAAGTGGTAAGATTACATGGAATTCCCTCTACTATAGTATCAGATAGGGATAAAATTTTCCTGAGTCTCTTTTGGAAAGAAGTGTTCAAATTGCAGGGAACCGCACTGCACTACAGTACAGCCTACCACCCCCAGTCAGACGGGCAAACTGAGGTGGTCAACAAGGCCTTAGAAACCTACCTTAGGTGCTACACTAATGGCAAGCCTAGGGCCTGGTCTAAGTGGTTACATTGGGCAGAATATTGCTATAACACCAATTGGCATGCCTCCACGTTGTGTACCCCCTTCAAAACAGTCTATGGGAGAGATCCTCCACACCTGGTCAAATACATCAAAGGCCAGACCTCACTCTCTTCACTGGAAGATCAACTGTTAGAAAGGGATGCCATGCTGGATGACATAAAGGCTAACCTATTGTTAGCTCAACAGAGAATGAAGCTTTATGAAGATAAAAAGAGAAGGGAGGTCTCATTTGAAGTAGGTAGCATGGTCTACCTAAAACTGCAACCCTACAGGCAGCAGTCCCTGTCAAGGAGGCCTAATGACAAGCTAGCTGCTAGATTCTATGGGCCCTTTGAGGTGCTACAACAGGTGGGCAAGGTAGCCTACAAGCTGAAGCTTCCAGATCATGCTAAGATCCACCCGGTTTTTCATGTGTCACAGCTCAAGGCAGCTATTGGGCCACAACCTGCTAATCCAACCATTCCCCCACAAATGAACTCTGAACTCATCATGGAGACAGAACCAGAAGCCCTCCTTGATGTTAGAACTCGCTCACTCTCTCCTGTCAACAACACAGAAGTACTCATACAATGGAAGCATTTGCCTCCATATGAAGCAACCTTGGAAGATCTTACTGCCATGACCAACAGGTTTCCAGAATTTCACCTTAAGGACAAGGTGGCTCTTTGGGCCCAGGGTAATGCAAGGAATCAAGGGGCACCTAACCTCATCACATATGTAAGGAAGGGTAAAAGAGTCAATCCCCAAATGACTGCTGGGTAGTAAAGCTGAAATTGGTTACATGTGCCACTTTTGCCAGCAGTGATTATTCTCTGTAATAGCAGGAAGGTAGTGGGAAATAGTGACGTTGGGATTAGGGCCAGGTGTCCTTTTAAAGGTAGTATAAATAGAGTAACAGTAATCAAATGAGGGCATGGGATATATTGTCTTCTTCTTTTATTATTTTCTATTCTGGGAGAGTTCTCACCTCTCGAACGTGAGAGAGTTGTACTGATTAGAGGTCCTTTGATCCTATTAATACAACATACCCTTAATCTTTTTCCTTTCAATTGCTATTTTAATCTGATTTCCAGCAGTATCTTGGCATTTGTTTTCTTATAGTATATTTGAAGTTGAAAAGTTAATATGTTGTTCTTTTTGCTTTTCGAGTCGAGTTCGTCGATTTTTGTTTAATTGATGTTTTGTATTTTGGTCTTGGAAGTCTTAAAGTGTGTAAAGATAGTGTATAGGACTAAACATTGCTACTTTAAGGTTCTATATTTTTGGGGTGTTCTTGGTTTTAGTATCTTGGCATTTGTTTTTTTACAGTATATTTGAAGTTGGAAAGTTTACATGTTATTCTTTTTGCTTTGGAGTCGAGTTCGTCGATTTTTGTTTAATGGGTGTTCTGTATATTGGTCTTAGAAGTCAGGAAGTGTGTAAAGATATAGTGTATAGGACTAAATATTGCTATTTTAAGGAACTGTTATGGAACCTAGTAATAAGTTGAAGCTAAGAGAATGGAGGGAGCGCTATCACAACTTTTATAACCAGATACAGTACCCCTATCTTCAGCATCCTTTTGCTATCTAGATAAACCAATAACACTGAAAGAAAAAAATATTTCATACCTTCAGGGAAGGAGCCTTAGGGATGCATTTGCTTGAGTGCTTCTAAGACTTCCTCACCTTTAAGCGGTTGCTCAAGTTTCGGAGTTCATACCATCACTGACTCTTTGTTCCTCTAGCTCCAAAAGGTGATCTGAGCAAGGTGGATTAGAGGAAGTAAATAAGTTGCTAAAACAACATATAATAACATCAGCAATCTCCTTCTCATCCGATTTCCAATCATCGTTGCAATCACGAATTTTAGAAATTGCATTTGCTTTCCTCCTTTCCGAAGCTCTTTTATGAAACCACCTTGTATTTTTTCCCCGCACTTAAAAAGTGTGCTTTAGATCTCTGCCACCACAGAAATTCCTCTTTCCTCCTTAACTCACGAATACTATCCAGGGTTTCTTTTCTATCCGCAAGATTAGACAAGCCCCTAAGCTTCCTTTCTAAATTATGAATTTTATGAGAGATTTTACCAAAAGAGGTCTCATTCCATGCGGTGACTCCTACAAGACAGCTTAGCCATCCATCTTTTCCAATCTAGCATTGGATCGCGTTATTCTCTCACACCCAAGTTCTTTGATTACCTCCTCACACCCTTCATCTTCGGCCCACATATTTTCAAATTTAAACCTTTATTTCATTCTTTTTTTTCCTCTCGACCAACAAGATTTAGCTTTAATAAGATAGGGAGATGATCGGATAGATTATCAATATGCAAAACTTCACCCACGGAAATGTAGCTTGCCAATCTGAATTTGCCATAAACCTGTCAAGCCTCTCTTCTATGGACTTTTCCCCCTCTCTCTATTGTTCCACCATGTATACTCATTGCCCTTGAAATCAATCTCCCATAGATCGCATCCGCTGCAAGTATCTCTAAAGAGGTTCAAAATATTTTGGTTTCTAAGGTTTCCACCCCTTTTCTCATTATTGTAAAAAATCTCGTTGATATCTCCACCAATGAGCCATGGGAAGTCAGAATGATACGCGAGATCCTCAATGAGTTTACATGTCAGTGACTTTTGGTGTGTTGCGGACCAACCATAAATCCCCAAGAAACGCCAAGCACCAATATAAACATCCATGTTAATAGTCACGAAGAGAGAGAAAGAGAAACGAAGTTGAAAGAGAAGAAGAAGAGAGAGATAAAAGAGAGGCACATGATGTGATGGAAAAAAGGAAAACGAGAAGAAATTAAGGGCCCATTCAGTATCACGGTAAATTTTCAGTATTTGGTTTTATGAATATAAAAGTCATATGATATAAGGAGTATAATTAATTTAAAATTAGTCATACTTATACTAAACATGTCAATTTAGAAAAATGATAATAGAAAGCTGGAAATTACTTTTTTTTCGTTTTTGTATTTTGGTTTTCAAATAAACTGAAAACTGGAACCAGAAAACGATAATGAACGAGCCTAATATTTTAATTAAGATTATAATACTCAGGCATAATCTCTGACCTTCGACTACATTTATATTACGTGTTGCAGTTAAAGGTCATGCTACGGACTGCACCAGCCAAAGATCGTGCTACTCATTGCAGTTAAGCTATAGTTCGTGCTGTTCTAATTAATTAACCCAAAATCTAGATATAATTCAAGCATTTTCACTAGTGTAATTTGTGGTATTACTCACAAAGTTATAACCCTTATCCATTAAAATTCCGAGACATTCTCCGAGCCTAAAACTAGTTAGCCAACCAAAATATGATGTCATATGAAATGGCGGTTGTTCACGTTTCTTCGGAAGTTTGATATCTAATTTGGAGCCCAACAAGTCAACAAACAACCCACTAGTTCACCAACCAAAAAACCTAGGAAAAATCAAAGAACGCAAATAAAAACCAACCACGATATCGTTACCGCATATAATTCTGCTACCAGATCCCAGGTTAGTAGTAGCATATCTCTTATTTTATTTTTTTTGAAAATCAAGCGATTTTGGGATGTTTAAATTCGATTTCTTTGAAGATTCAGATGAAAAATGTCCATATTCAATAATTGTAATTCTTTCCTGATTTAGTATCAATTTGCGGGTATTTAATTGAATTTTGCTCTGTGTTTAGAACAACCCAACAACTCCTCTTATCCGTTTCTCCGCCGCCATTAATGCACCTCAAGAGAGAGGAGAAAAGAGAGATGAAAATAGGTGTTGATGGCTTTGCAAAGCCTACTCGGTTGACTTGTATCATTTTTGCGTGCAGTGATCCCAAATTCTCTCTTTGTCTTCCTACATAAATGTTGGAAATATGAAGTTTCTATATTTTTGGGGTGTTCTTGGTTTTAGTATCTTGGCATTTGTTTTCTTATAGTATATTTGAAGTTGAAAAGTTAACATGTTGTTCTTTATGCTTTTCGAGTCGAGTTCGTCGATTTTTGTTTAATGGATGTTCTGTATTTTGGTCTTGGAAGTCTTAAAGTGTGTAAAGATTGTGTATAGGACTAAATATTGCTATTTTAAGGTTCTATATTTTTTTGGGGTGTTCTTGGTTTTAGTATCTTGGCATTTGTTTTCTTACAGTATATTTGAAGTTGAAAAGTTTACATGTTATTCTTTTTGCTTTTAGAGTCGAGTTCGTCGATTTTTGTTTAATGGGTGTTTGTATATTGGTCTTAGAAGTCAGAAAGTGTGTAAAGATATAGTGTATGGGACTAAATATTGCTATTTTAAGAAACTGTTATGGAACCTGGTAATAAGTTGAAGCTAAGAGAATATAAATAGAGGATCTATTTTTTCATTCAAGACAATGCGGGCGAAATTTTTTGAGGTTTTATTGGTGCCTGGTCGGTTAGGGTCACTGGATAATATACTTCTGAATTTTGCTTAAGCCTTTGTTTGTTTGATTAGTGTTTATAAAGTTATGCTCTGGGTATCTCTTGAATATCAGTAGTAGTTTTATCAGAAAGGGAAAAAAGGATATAAGTAGTAGCCATAGCTATTAACAGAACAGTACTTTTAGATTTATTGTATCAAGGGGACAAAGAGAGTTTCTTGATCACTGACGCAAGAATGATGCGAGTCGTGGATAGGCCTTGTGAGCCATGGGTTTCTCAGCACTTACTGCAAGGAATTGTGAGAAATTTTCTTCCATGTTTGGATTTGCCATCTCGGTTTGTCCTTCTTGGCCTAAATGAGGTACGTAGCTTCACCAGCTAATGTAATGTAGATTTTCCTTATCTGCATGCAGAGAATACGCTTCATGCA
Source organism: Beta lomatogona (assembly GCA_947646795.1). Lineage (NCBI taxonomy): Eukaryota > Viridiplantae > Streptophyta > Magnoliopsida > Caryophyllales > Amaranthaceae > Beta > Beta lomatogona. The sequence goes on from CANSNZ010001111.1 coordinate 1,326,813, forward strand.
CCATTTATGGAAATAGTATTAATATTGGCTAGTTCTAAGTCTTCTAACTCTTCTGCTATAGAGCTTCCGGAGAAAGCTTATAGACTTTTTCCTGAATCTTTTATGACCATTGCATAAATTCAAACATTCTGTTTTCTATCATATACAGTCTATCTTTAATGTCAATATTCTAATGAGTGGCTTTGAACTTTAAATGGCACAGGCTATACTGGTGCATATTTGTACACTTGCAAAATCAACACATCAATGACCTTGATTATTTCAGATTAGAGAAAGTGGTTGTGTAAGAAGTAGGGTAATCTTTAGTAAATGGATGTCAATCTTCTAGTTCATTGACTTTCGAGTTTGTTCTCATTTTTGTTTGTATTTGATAGTCAAGGATAGACGAACGACTAATAGTAATTTAAGATGCCTTCCTCATCAGATATGATTTAATGCTCATAATATATAGGATCTAGGATTATTTTTAAAGAGTAATGGCTCTTATGCGGTACTGAGTAATGGTATCCCCACGTCTCAGCATGTCTTTCGTTATTGGAATTGCCAATTGTTGGGGGCCTTGGGGCTATTGAATATTTATGGTCTTATTTCTTACAAAAATCTTCTTAGTAAGCAGGAGTGCAGGACAATATAAAATATATGTGCCTTTCATTATGCAGTGAGCAGTGCACCAATACATGTTGGTCAGGCTATCTTGTTATGTGATATCGATCGATGGGATGACTTGTTGACAGTAGAAAAAGGATACTAACTTCAGGACAACATTAAAAGACATGTTAATGCGTGTATTCTGAAATAAGGATATGTCCCTTAACCAAAAATGCGCAAAGAAATGGTATATTACTAGATTAGCTGTCAAGCTCATAATACATTGTTGTGATGCCAATTGCCAATGCAGTTAGTTGCTCAGGATCAGGCAGAGAAAATTAGAGATTAAGATTCTCTATGAAATTTTTGGGAGAATTCTTGTTTCTCAACAGCAACTATACATTCTTAAGAATCAACTATTAATTGGCCACTTTATAGTTATGTTGTGAAATAGGCATTTTTCTTTAATGCGCAAAGAATGTTATTAAGAATCTACAATATATTTCAATGAAAGTGTCCAATGTTAACCAACCAAACATGTTTGGGCCTTGATGCGGTATGGTTGCATGATTTTTGTTGAAAGAGGATTATTCTACTCCTCCATGCCTAAGGTATGAATATGAAAATCTAGCTGGCCACTAATTGAGGATCCCTGTTTCAGTAAGGCTATGGGTAAAGCAGCTGGGGCCACTAATTGAGGATCCCTGTTTCAGTAAGGCTATGGGTAAAGCAGCTGATAGCTGGCTCGTGTATATGGATCGGATGCTGACACTGGGAGATGACTGTGCAGATGAGAAAGCTACTGTGAGGCAAAAAATTGATCAGTTGATTGACATATACTATGATGCACTCGATACACCAAAAACGGGAAAAAAGGTTGGATTTCTCAACATTAGTGATAGAATATAAAGCCAATCTTGGGGCTTCGACCAAAATCTTAAGTTGATGGACGAAACCCCAAGATTGGCTATATGTTCCATCAATTAGATTCAGCCTTTGGGAGCATTACTACTGTCCAATTATTGAATCTGAGATTTAAAGTGATGTTCCTGCTTTGAAAGCAACTTCAATTTCCTTTAGTTGACTTTTGTAAATTAGGTCTTTTAGATTGCTGATCTGTGAAAGGACCTCTATATTTCATTTCTTCACACGATTGGTAATTATGACCGTAGCTTACAGGGTTTGTTAAGATGGGTTGGGTTTACATGCTTAATTTTAAGTGGTGTTTTCATGGCTTTGTAACTAGTGAAATTGGACTCTGTAAGAGAGTGATAATTTCGTTTGTCAGACAAGGCAATACTTGAATGCTAGGGGTTGTCGGCTTCTTGTATCATCCCGAGCTTCTATTTTGTCATTTGTCTTCTAGCTAATCCATAGGGTTGTGAGCCTGAACACCACTTGCTACTAGTCTGCCTTCCTTCATACTTGTCTTAGTCTTGATCAGCATGGTTCGTAAATGGTAAATATGTCATACTACTTTCATGGTCCGAATGCAGACTGCAAATTCTAGAAAAGGTGTGCAAAAACATTTTCGACTCTTTCAGTTGTAAAGAGCTTGGTGAATATTGAATGAGTTTAAATGTTTAATTACTTTAGTGACAACATGATGAGCAGTCTTCTTGTGGGCTTCCAGGCAATAATCTTTTTTTAATTTTGGTCGCCTGATGACTCTGACCTTTGAAATCTGAACAATTACCTTCTGCAATCTTAAGAACAATCCTTTTAGATGAATGTTGAGTATAGGTGATTATAAAACCTGCTGAGTAGTGCCTGATCTAGCTACTTACGCGATAATTCAATTTGCTAAACCCATAGTGTATCGGGCTCTATAATTCAATTTGTAATGATTTTGTACACTACTTGTTTCTGTCTATTTTGTTTGTCAATCAGTGGTTGTGACTTGTGACAGAGGGCAGCTATGTTTACTGGCTATCTTGCTACTTACGCAATATGCTCCTAATAGTTGACGATTTACCACGTGAAGTTAGATTAGTTGAAATGAATGCTTATACAGTGTTCATTATATATGATTGTAGTGTTGCTTCAAGTTATCTAATTTTACGTGTCTCTGGTGTCAGCTTTTGTTCACATGTTCTATGACCTGTATCTGTAGGTTGAAGTTCCAAAGGGACTGATTCCAGATAGATATCCCCATCATATGGAAAGAGTGAGAGCATTGCACCTACAAATCCAAGTCTATATTGGGTGAAATTTATGACATAGTGGGTCAATATAGTGCTGAAATTAAGTGTGAGCCCCTTCTTTTATTGGTTCCATCTTCTTTTCTGCTTTATATTCTTAAGAGTGCAGTATAATGCAATGAAATATTATTGCCAGTGCAAGTTTCTCAGCGAAGTTACTGAATTTCACTGCTTCTGCTCCTTTCAAGTGAAGCATTGCACCTTACCAAGCAGCATCGTTTTTTTATTTAAAGGAAAAGAGCAATGCTGTCTATAATAGAGATTGTCATAGCGTAGTCCTGTCCTTGGAAGTCAGCGCTAATTGAACTAAAGAGTGGTATGGATGATAATTGTGTTCAATGTTTATTTTTGCTTGCCAGTTTGGAAACTGGAGTACTTTGAAGCTGGAATTCCAGAGTACCACCTAGTTTCATGGGGGAAACTTTACGACGAGTACAGAAAAGATATGTCAAGTGCTCTTGGTGAATCTAGAAGCCCAGCTGCAGTTTATGAGAAATATCGGAAGGTTGTCTGTGAACTCTATTTCCTTATTTTTGTGCTTATGTTTTGCTATAGAAATCCACTATGATCAGGTATCTGTTCTTACATGTCAATTTGAATAACTTTTAGAAACTCTACGGCGGTGTTGGTGAACTGGACATGAGAGAAAAAGTTTGGGAAGAGATTCGTCTTGAGGCTGTAGCAATATATCATATATGCTATGACTATGCAAAAGAGTTAGGCGACCTAAAAAAATGTGGTTTTGCTTGGAAAGTTGCAGGAGATGCCTTGTGGAGGATAGTTCTGGAGCGTAAAGGTGAAAAACCTATATTGTTTGCTCCATCAGTTATCTGCCAGATGACACGTTAAGAACAGTGCAGTTGTACTAAAAAGTAAAAGTATTATATATGTAAGTTAATGTATGAACTATGAACCAAGTTTATCTGTTTGATATCGGAGCAGCTTTTATTAAGTTTGTACTAATGATTGATTCCTCTGCCCTTTCTATTTACTCGTTTGCAATCATATAGTGGTATATGCTAAAAACCCTTTTTAAGTTGTTGGGAGTTATGTTTAAAATGGAAGGTGCAATTCGCAGTGGTGCGGTTGGTGGTTGACCGGGAGCAAGATGGGATGCAGGGATGGGGAATAGTGGTAGTTAGCATGTAGACGGTGGTAACAAGGGAGGACTTATGGTTGTTGGGAAGATATGAGGTTAAAATGAAAATGTTTGGTGTTGAATTTTTAGTTTTATCCTCCCCAAAAGTCTGGGTTGGACTAATCTGTGTTGATGTCATAAAGGACTAATCTTCTTGATATGTTGGATATCAAGTGATCATAAAATTGTAAATATTAAAACATGGATAATATGCCAAGAAAATAGGCAATTGTGAAGCATTATGTTATAAACAATGCAAGTCAAATAGAAATAATCTATAATAATAGATGTCAAATATGCACTCAAATAGACAATATGTAATTATCAAATTCTTTTTGTTTCTTCTGCGGATGTACAATAATATCTGCCAAATAAGCTTTTTTTATATGTTCTCTACTCGATATTTCATTTGGTTTATTTACAATATAGTCGTTTTTTTTTTTACTAGAAACATAGTACAATATAGTCGTTAAAAATGCATAATATGGAGATAAATTTGGACTTTTTCGTGCCATATGAGCCTTAAGTTAATCAAAATGTGGCTCATAAAATTCAAAGCACCACTCTGTATTAGAGATCTTTTACCGAACTTGTGTAATTTGTTTGTTTATAATATAGAGTGCCGCGCGTGATTCATAAGATTCTATAATAGCATCAGTAGATTATTTCACTTAGCCTGCTTCTTCCATAACGATTTTATATGATGAAGTTACTTGTATTAGAAAATGCAACTATTGTAGATGTCATCTGAAGCACTTATGGGTTGTAGTTAAAACCTTAGATTGAATATTGTCTACATCACAGCTCTTGGTAACTCTTTTTTACTAAAAAAAAATGCAACTAATACTCCCTTGTCCTACATAAGAAAGATAATTTCATGGAAACTAATACTATTGTTATCTTGTGATTTGTTGGTAATTAAGCCTTTTTTTTAGAGTCGGTCTCATATCAAAGAGTGTGATAGAGAGACCAATTAACCCTTTGCTCATTTTAAGTATATTTTTGAAACTATTTGACTTTTAAAGATCTTTGTACAGATGTTTAATATCTAACGTTCGATCTATTTCCAATAACTTTTCTTAGTGTTTGCTACCAGTCTGTTTTAAAACTTTGCCTTTCTTCTGATGCTTAGGTAATAGTCACTCGTATTCTTTTACAAACTTCGTGATTAACATGAAGTAGATATCTTTGGTATATATTTAAGTTATCAAACATATCGTATCTATATATATATATCTAAAAGAGAATCCTTGAGGCCACGTGGCATAAAGTTAGAGCTTTCATGCCCATGTGGCATGCTCCATTGTTTAGATTGATTAGAAAATCATTTAGGTTGTCCACGTGGCAAGTCAATCAACCCTTAAGCCCAACCGGTCAATGCCTATAATCAGGCTAGAATTGATTCGAAATTGATATTAAATAGGAAATAAATAAGATCCACAATCAATCTAGCGTTCCATTTTAAAAAAATTCGGCCAATTAGTAGTATTACTTGCCAACAATCACGCTTTGTAATTGATACGTAATTGCTATAATTAAGGAAACAAGTATATTCCATCCCAAATATACCATTTAGGAAATCTAATGTTAAGGAAATCGTTATTATTATTGTAATTAAATCAATTAGAAAATCACAGCAATTATATATAATATTACGACTATATATACGATATATAAGTAGCCCCTTGGATGAGGAAATTAGCATTTTGAGATTGAAAGAAGTTGGAGGAGAGCAAAAAAGGCGGAATTAGGTAGCCCTTCTCACACCATCAAACAGTTTTTTTTCCCTATATAAAAGAATCAAGTAGGTAGTAATTATTAAAGAACTACTTTATTTTTTGGAAAAAAGGCATGTAATTGAAGGTCGCAAATAGAGGAAAAAATATCTTGCAGTCTTGAAGTATTGACAAAAATGGCTAATCTTTGTAAATCGCAAATAGGAGAAAAGGATACCTTGGTAAAATTCTCTAGGAGTTTGCAGAAGGGATGATAATCAACGTTTCTACTATTTTTCTGTATTTTTCTATTTTACTTTCTCTTCTATTTTCTAGAACATTCCAGAAAGTTCCAGAGGGTTCCGGAAAATGAGTTTTCTTGACGTAAAAGCCGGAAGAATCTAGAATTAGTTACTTGACTAAGAAAATGATATTTTTCGGAATATTATTGGTTTAAAACGGCAAGAAGATCAAAAGAAATCAGGGGAAAATCCGGAAACAGCTTATACACGGAGCAAACCTGCGCCCAGGCGCAGGTTTTTCCGGCTTTCATGCTCCCCAATCAGTCTTCCCCTATAAATAGGACCCTAGGGGTGCCGAATTGACATTCACTCATACCGTCCAATACCTCTCGACTCTCAAAAAACGCCGAAGCTCTGCCGAACTCTCTACTCAACCCTCCTCTACAAAAGCAAGCACAATTCAAACACATAGCCTCTTCTATTTCAAAGGACACTTGACACAAGACACGACACTTGGCATACGTCTTGGAGCCGTATTCGACCGCGCGCGCATAAGGTACGCGTTCTGAGACTCCTTACTTCTCACCACTTAGTTCATTTATTTATCAATTAAAACTATGTTTTACTAAAGGCTCGATCAAAATTAATTAACAATGTAATCAATTAATTTATTTGCTCTTTTTTGTATTTGTAAAACTATGCCTCTAATTCAACTTCGACCTTAATTAACTAAATTTCATAACTTTTCAATTTCAATTTCAATTTAACACTATGTTTTAATTCAACTTAGAGTCTAATTTGATTAACTAAATTTCTAGAAACCGACTCAGTAATTTTAGGTTAATTCATCTAAATTGTAAGATTATTTGTTTTGTCAATTCTTTGCATATTATGCATATATCAAAATTGTGTACTCTCCCTGCAACATCGAGCATATGACCATGCTCCTATTAAACAAGATTAATAATATTCGTGTGCCTCACATTAAAGTCAGATAAACTCCATGGACAAACTGGTTTTAGGTACCGTTTAATACTGACATAATTCAAAGTGGCCACATAGTTTAGGTTAGCCTTAACATGTACTAATTAACCCACCTAGTTAATTAGGTTAGTGCGCTCTCTAGGCTAATACAGTAATAACTTGGCATTCTTAATTAACTATAACGGAATTACAATATGAGGCCGAGTAGAGGCCGCTACATGCGGGCGGATTGAATTACTGATTTGGTCCGTACCCTGTCCTCGAACCTAGTCTCTGGTTTATTGGCTCGAGTGTCTGCGAACCTCTGAAGGCGCGGTGGCGACTCCCTTTTTTCGAAAGCACGCTCCATCCTCATGCCAACGCACTCACGTGCGGCATCGAGGGCTCATTCACCTCGCGTAGGCCCGTGTAAGCACGCCTACACCCCCCGGTCTGAATCAATTCTTCTCCACCAAAATAGTAACCCCCTTACTCTCACCCCCCTCTCCAACCCCCCCAGTGATTGAATCAATTCTTCACTACCAAAATAGTAACATCGTGAGGAGGGGGTGGTTTGGGAGTAGACTACTCGTATAAAATACTGAAGCTACTTCTGCTTTTAATTGAGGTTATTTTAAGAAATAGTCATGGTTATCATATCATTTTTCAACTACTAGAACTACTTATCACATGAAATGTTATAGTTATCTTTCATATTATATTATAGAAAAGTAACCCGTACAAAACACAACAGTAACCTCCATGTAAATAGAAAAGTAACCCATTGCACTATAAAAAAGTAATCCCAAATAATAACATGGCATCCCCACATAACTAAAAAATAACCCCAAATTAACACTCAGACAATAATAAAGTAATTCCACAAAACAAGAAAGTAAACCCTCACATAATTAGGAAAGTAATCCAAACCAATAGGATAGTAACCCGCTGAAAATAAAAACCAAATGGATAAGTTTTAAGAAATTTTCATAGTTGCATACTTGCATGTCTTTCAAAAAAGTGGGGTCAATTCTTTTGTCTTGTTGGAATTTTTTTGGTTACCGACATTATATGGTTTAATCTCATGAAATGTTAGTGTTACTTTTCTTTTATGAAATATTTGTGATTACTTTTCCAATATATATGAGTTACTTTTCAGAAATATTTGGGTTAGTATTTTTAAATATAGAGATTATCTTTGGTGAATAAATAGATTAATTATATGCAATTACAATGGTACTCTTTGTATTTATTTTTAATTACAAATTTTAAAACTAGGAAAATTGCCCATTGTACCCTTGAGGTTTAGAAAAATGCACCATGTTATACTGAAAACTTTTAAATGCACCTGTACCCGTAAGGTTTGTAAAACAATGCACCAAATACCCCTTATACTCTTAACAAATGTTAATTCTATTAGATTGAGACCTCCGAAGCATCAAATTCTATTGAATTATTACTGTGTAAAACTATTGTAATTCTAAACATTTAATTATCAAGTAAACTTAATTAATAAATCATATTCTAACATCCAAAAGTTTAGAATTTAGAATGATCGATTGATTTCAAATTTTGATGTAATTTATGCTTTTAGGTAGTTTTATTGCATAAATATAAAAACTAAAAAGGAGACAGTGTGTGAACATAATTTTAGTTTGATAAGTCAGTGATATGTGCATTTGATAGATAATAAGGATATTTGATGCATTTTTTTACAAGCTTAAAGGGTACATGGTGCATTTAAAAGTTTTCAGAAGTATCAACGCATTTTTCTAAACCTCATGGGTACACAAAACAATTTCCCAATAAAACTAAAAGGGTTACTCGTATATAATTCTATATATAGTTACTTTTGCTTTTCATTGGGGTTATTTTAAGAAATTCTCATGGTTACATTTTTCCAAATATTAGGGTTACTTTTTTTTTTCTTTTTTTTTTTTTGCGCTTTGTAATATTTTTTTTGGGCTATTATGTTAATGGGTTAGAATGAAATGTCATGGTTACATTTTCATGTTAATCGAAGTTGCCTATATAAAGTAATTATGGTTACTTTTCTTGTATATAAGGGGTTACTTTTAGAAAATGTCGAGGTTGATATAATATTATTAGTATATGGTTACTCAACTTGATATAATGTTATTATTATATTTTGTTGAGAGTTGTCAATCATGGAGATTGAACAATAGTTTCTCATCAAATGACTTCAAAATAAGACAAAATGTTTCAATCCTACAATTAACAAGTGGTTGCACACCATCAAAAATTAGACCTTTGATAACTGAATACTTGTACCCTAGGTAGCACCGATACTTCATCTTAGTTGACGTATGCATATCGGATACCGATAAGGTACCGATACTCTATGGATACCGGATACTTCAATCATTAATTTTAATATATTTTTAGAAATAATTTTCCCTAGTTTTACCCATATTTTTCATGTTTTGTGTTCTCTAAAAAGACTTTTTCAACTTACTAGAGTAATTAGATTCATAATATTTTTCATAGATTATGATAAATATTTCTTAAATTTTAATAAATTTATAAGAATTTAATAATATATTATATTATATTTTATCCCATATTCGTATCCCTTATTTTTAGAACATATTGCGTATCCGTTCTGTATCCGTATCCATATCTATGCAACCCAGCAGTTGTACCAAGCCCCAACTAAATTTTTCATTGACCCGAATTTCCCCACAAGAACTACCTTAGTCACAGAGTGCCAAGCACGTGACCGGTACTACTCCGCTTATAGGTATTTGAAATAGGAGTAACTCATAAGCGTGTATCATTATTCACTATCAGCCATCAAAAAAGGAAAATAACCCACCCTACCTTCGCAAGAAGTGGAAAGAGGAAGAAGAAGAGAGGAAGACCCAAAAAAAATGGTGTCGCCGGGAAAAGAGAAAGAAGTGGCGGCTGAAGAAGAAGACGTGAAGGAGGAGGAAGACGAAAATGGATTGCTTGAAGAACTGATTTTTACTTGGTATAGAGAAATTGTCAATCTCAAAAATCAGAGACCAGAGTGAAGTCTCTGCGGAAAGCTGCGTTCACCACTCTCTTGCTGCGGTGGTCGAGGTCAGAGCATGGCTTAGGTGGCTGGAGGAGTCCGCTGTCTTAAACCGCGAGCGTAGTGGTTACTCCGTGGATGTGGCTACTCTCTTCAGGCTTTGTCCAGATCTTAGAGACCCAGCTCACATTGTTGAAAGAGTTGTTGATTCCAATTTTGGGGTTCTGGATGTGAAGGAACCATTTTCATCAAATGACTACTCCAGGCTTGGACCCATTTTCACCGTTGATATGCAAAATATGACTCTGCAGCAGAGGTTTTCCCTCATTGTGAGAATGGTCGACATTGTAACGGGCTTGAACATGGAGAAGCGAAGAGGCAGAGACATAGATATGGGGATGGGACCTATCATTGCTGGATTTGTTGTCTCTGTCAACTATGATCCAAGCAACCAACTGATTTATACTTATGATGGTGAGCCGAATATATTATATTGCAATGGCAAACGCAAGACCGTCAAGCACCTTGTTTCTATCATTGGCGTGCTCACTTCCAAGTCGTTGCAAGGTAACTTAGAACCTCAGTTTCAAATTTCAATACATGTATTGAAACCGTATACCCTTCATCCACTGTCTACAAAGATGGGTTGCTTTTTGTGAATTTGACTTCTATCTCTTATCTTATGATTCCTGAGATTGCCATTTAGGATTGATCTTCAATTAATTGTTGTGTCCCAAAATTAACAAAACTTAGTACATTGATGGTAGGCTAATGATCTTTATTTGGGTACCAAATTCAGTTAACTTTTGTATCCCAAAATTAGCAAAACTTGGAACATTGATGGTAGGCTAATGATTTCTATCTATTATCTTGTAATCCAAAATTAGCAGAGATATGGTACTTGTTTATTTGATTAATCAATCTATATTCCATTTGTTGTGTGTGTGTGCGCATTAGCAGAGATATGGTACTTGTTTATTTGATTAATCAATCTATATTCCATTTGTTGTGTGTGTGCGCGCGCGTGTTTTATTTGAGAGGTGTGCATGTGTTGATTTTTAAAGCAAAGTATATTATTGACCTTTTTTGCTTGTTTGTCTAGCCATTCCAAGCATATATGTTCATTGTTCTGGTTTTCACTTTCTGTGTCCATCGGATTCAAAGGTTTGCAAAATGTTATGTCTCAGCATTTACTGATAGCTGCTTAGTTTCTTCAACAGTTTGACAAATCTAACTTCTCTCAGATTGAATGTGTTATAAAGCATTCCCACTTTTGGACCCAAAAAATTCCATTGATTGACTATAGACTCTAAAAATTTGTGGGGTTAAGTATCCTTCATTTGAGTGAATACATTTTGGATTTCTGTATCCAGTTCAAAAGGTTTATCAGGTTTTACTTTTCAGAGATGTAAGAACACAGTAAAGGTAGAAATGGGAAAAGTAGAGTAGGATTCAGCATTCTTGAATCCTGATGGCTTTGGTATCTTGGACCGTATAATTCATCAGACTATAAAAAATAATGATGATTCTCTTATTCTTAGCAAAAAAAAATTTTTGCAAGAGTTGAGAAATGGATTAATGGAGATGTAGAGTAGCATGAAAAGTGGTTCAATGTGAATAAATAAAAGGATACAGGGGTTGGGAGGGATGAGCTATAAAGAAAGGAGTTCAAAGACATGTAGTCGGAGCTTAATCTGGTGGTTTGTAATTTTGTATGGCTAACTTGGCAATAAGAACAGGTATTCCGTAGGAGGTTATGAGATGAGAGAGATGCGAGAGCCTTGTGCTGGAAAAACGTTCTAATGTATGTGTTCATCTATTCTATACTTAACCAAAGGTAAATTAGAGTGAAACCAGAGTGCTTTGTTCTGATCAAGGGTTCGAATTTTAAACATACACCAATTTCATGGCCTCAACTCAGTAAACGAGCAGTAAGCGTCCAATTCTGCCACAACCTCTGCAGGAAAAATCAACATGTTAAGTAATGGAGTACCACTTAACAATTGAAGTTGAAAACAAGAAACCTTAACAAGAATATCAACCAAAAAAGTAACATCTTATGCTGGAAATTCATGAGCAAAATTCCTTCATAGAAGGATAACCAAATGCCAAACAATAAAGCAGAAAAACACAAGCGTTCATTGCTATAAATATGCATGAATGTGCACAAAAATGCTATAAAACTTTAAATTGAACACAACTGCTAATTTGGATAGCATACCTCCAGTTCTATAGAGGCTATTCTGGTGGATCGCTGACGTCATATGATATTTGTTGACGATTAAATCTGTTCTTTTTCTTTTTTCTAGGATTTTTCATGATAGCAAGTATAAAAGCAATTTGATCCTTTTGGATCTTCATGCAAGCTTTGCTACTTTGAAGCAATTACCAAGAAAAACAAACAGAAAGAGAGCAGAGGCTATCAAAAGAAGCTAATTGATAGAGAGTTGTGAAGCTAACGAGTCCAAGTATGTGCTTTATATAGGACTTGGACTAGCTAGGGTTGCAAAAAATTACACAGGTGGATAAAGTTGCCACATCATTAGAAAAATTACTCCAAGGTGAGAAAAATATTACATTACTTTTGATTAAACAAAAAGAACATATTTTCACAAGTACAATATAAAATATTACATAAGGTAGGTTAAAAAAAACCAACATGTTTACATTATTGACATTTTTGCTTTAAGCCTTTTGAGTGTGAAAGAGATAATCGGTACGATTTATTACCAATTTGATACAATTACTTTCCAAATAAATGATTTACTAAACCTAATCCTTTAGTTCATGTCATGCAAAGAAGTATTCATCTCTTGGAGGTAGCAACACATAGCCAAAACCTTAAGGCTTAACATGCATGCAGCGGTGTCATGTTCTTATAATTAGCAAATAAGTAACACTCCAGATTTCGAGGTAATATAACCTTGTCAAAATCTGCCTCAGAATAAAGTAGTGAAGTTACAATACGCAGATATTCATAGCTCCTCCACAAATGGACTCCAAAACCTAATAACAAGTTATTCATGGCTGACTTCTTACACTTAGACAAAAAGATAATTAAGATAGAAACTAAAAGAGCTTCACAGCTAAATGACAAGACCCTAAAATGAGATGGGACATAATAATTAGTAAAAAGAAGCAAAAGCATCTCATAGAAATTATTTTAGCTATATAGTAGTTATACCTTGATACAGAAGCAAATAATGTTGAATATTTTCAGCAAAAACATATGGGAGTACAGCAAGCATGTAACTTGAGTGCTACGTCTGCGATATAATTCTTCCACGCAGCCAGTGAGAGTATTCTATCAAGTCCCTGAGAATTAATGACCTTACATTCCCAAGTAGAGCAGAACCTGGAAAGAAAAGGGAAGAAGAAGAAAGAAACGAACATAAACAGGAAAAAATTACAATTGTAGATCAATTCTACAGAAAGACCTCATTATTGATAACAGTGACATAGTGGGTTCAAGCTATTCCAAATACCGATCAGTGAGCTACTATAACATTAAAGCAAGAAAATTAAATCTAAAACATTAAGGCAAGAAAAGACTGGCAATTATGTATTCCATTTATTTTTCTCTAAAACATCGAACAACTTGCGTAACAAGCATAATGAAGGTGACTTGAACACAATTTTCCTAAGCAGATTTAGGACAGATTCAATAGAAAAGATATAACTTTGCTTCCTTCATTGTAATGAAAGTGAACATGAACTTGCTGAAACTGGCATCAAATTCAGTATCTGAATGAGATCAGGAGAAGATAGCATCATCAGATTCCTGATTTCCCTCTGTTTTTCATTTTGCTTATGAGATTCTCTTCCTTTGTTCTTTCTCTGGGATGGAAAAGGTCAGAAGGATGCCAAAAAGATAAGAAGAAGAAAAGGTTAAAACTATTATCTGGTTCTCTCGCAGCAAGAATGAACAAAAGAGACCATACATGCATGCATGAATCGGTCAGATCACCAAGTTTGAGAATACATTAAAGAGGGGGCTGATATAGTGTCATACATGGTTAGTCAATAGACGAACACTAAACCTAAATGTCCATCCAATGACATAAAATGTGCTCAGGATAAAAGGAGATGCAACGCAACTATGTTCAATGTCCACTGATCATGCCTAGATATTATTTTCTGACTAAATTAACTTCATTATGCCTCTAAATTTAAGCCACATCGAACAACTTGGAGTACACGTTATAGATATGTAGATGAATGAAATCAGCTTGCTTGCATAATTTTAATGAAAGTATATCAAGCATCATCACAAGCCTCACAAGTCACAGCTTCGGCAATGTATCATAAACAGCATCTGCAGCAACCTGTGCTAAATAAATTTAAATAAAATCTAGTCACCTAAATGCCAAATTGCCAAATTATCATGCTAGATTGAGTTAATGTAATGCAACACGTGCTAGCATGCACAGTGACGTAAAAATATGTCACGCGCCTAGGTGAAAGGTAACCATAAAAAAAACAAAGCGCATGCAAACAAGGAGGATTATATACGCCTTTACATAAAACAAAATGACTTCAATAAACTAAATCATCACAAAGAAACAATCACCGACATCCAAAAAAATACATGTGACATCAACCAATCTGCAGAGGTATTTATTAGAGGTGTGATCAATGTGACAGGTTCAGCTAGCACTGATTTCCTCATTGCAATGCTTATACTCCATCCATTAAAGCAAATCTGACACCACAAAATGTTTTCAATGCAGTAGTTTCTGCATCCATACTCCAAGGATCATCCAGATAATATAAGCAGAACTATCTTTAGCTAATATAGTAAACCAGATTATTCAAGGTGGCAAGGTATATACCATTTGAATAAAAAAAATTGTGAACACTTGAGGAACAGAAACTAATCAATGCACAAAATAACTCACCAGAAGGAGTGTATAATGAATGCATGCGTCAACCTTAAAAAGGTAGCATCCCTGAGTTATCCACCTAATAAGGAGGCTAGGCTACTAGGCAAAAATACACAGAAGAAGATTCAAACAGACATTACAAAGCATTTATATTCCAAAGATGAAACACCAAACCATTATTGAAGTAGAACCAAAAACAAAATTCAAACCAACTAGTGTACATAGCAATTCAAATTTAAAGAGAAACAAAAATGGCGCAGAACAATTGAAAATCTGAGTTCAAGACTACATTTTCAGGGGATTAGATCAAACTAAAAGCTCCATGAGTTGCGAGTTGAAGCACCTAAAAGCCTCACAAATTCCCTTGAGGTGCATTCTTCAGTGGAAGGTGGCCTACATGCGTGAGAAAAAAAAAGGCAAAGTCATTTAGAATGCTCAAAGGTGCGAACACTAGAGGCATAACTCTAGTTGAGCTAAATGGCGTGAAATCATTTATAAATAAAGTAACTCTTTTTAGTCTTTGTAACAGACACCTCAAACGATAACTAACTGATATGGAAAATATAATAAGGGACAACATGCAAGCATTTTTATTGAAGTTGAAACTCAACAGACGCCCAACGCTGACATACAAATATATGTTAGAAGCACTCCGCATGTCACCTAGTTTGAGAATGCATTAATAAGTGATATATTGCCATGGTTAGTCAATAGATGAACACTGAGCGTGCCAATCCATACAATAACTTGAAAAGTGCTTACATTAAAAGGAGATGTAACTACTGTTCTCTAATCATGCCCATAAATTGAATTCCTAACTAAATCAACCTCCTTGTGCCTCTGGTATTTAAGCCACATTAAATAACTTGGAGTAAACGTTACAAAAGCGTATGAACATAATCAGCTTGCCCGCATATTTATATTAAAAGTATATCAAGCCACGTCGGCCATCACAAGCCTCACAACTCACAGCTTCTGCAGCGCACTATAGTAAACAGCATCTGTAGCCATATGTGATAGATAATACATCAAATATTTAGCAACCTAAATGCCAAATTGCCAAATTATTTAGCTAGATTGAGTACCTAATTATGCAACGTAGCACAAGCTCGCATGCAAAAGGACGTGAAAATATATGTGCTAGCATGCACAAGGACGTGAATATATGTATGCTAGCATGTACAATGACGTGAAAATATGTGTCCAATCATACATATCTAGGTGAAAAGTAACCATCAAAAGAACAAAATGTATGCAAACAAGGAGGCTTAGATATGCTATAATATAAATTGAACTATCAAGAAATAATTACCACCTCCCGCAGGGGGGGTGCACCCAACTTCAACCATTCTGCAGAGGTACTAATCTGAGGCATGATCAATGTGATAGATTGGGCTAGCACAGATTTTCTCACTGGCAACGCTTAAATTCATTCAAGCAAGTCTGACTTATGATGTTAAATCCATAACTTGTATCTTTATTTTTTAGCTAATATAGTAAACTAGATTACTTGAAGTAAAAACATAAAGTAGTATAATGTTTGAAAAAACAAAAAAAAATATGTAATCGCTTGTAGCAACAGAGCCTAATCAATGCGTAAACTGACAGAGAAGAGTGTATTAGAGATATGTGAGCAGCAAAATGTAGCATTGCTGCGTAATACAATTCCTAAGGAACCCACTTGGCAAAAATATAGAGAGAATATCCAAACAACATTACAAAGTAGCTCAAAGAGAGCAACCAAATTATAAATGATTTAGAAACAGAAATCAAAAACAAAAAGAATACTTTTAACTCCCAACTAGTATATATAGAAATTCAAGTGAGAGGCAAATGACATAGGACTTTGCCAATTATTCTCTCACAAGGATCTCACTAAGAAGCAAACAAAAAGTCAAAGCTTAGGCATCAACTCCATTTGTCCTATAAGGGTTGTAATTCCTTTTGGGTTGTCTCATTGTGACATACTGACATCCTACATATATCTATCAGTGGAAATTTGCTTACTGGTTGATATTGACCTCCTGTTCAGCTTTAAATGGGAACGAGACTAATGCGCCTTATCATCACTAATAGTGATTTGAGCATATAAATATTTTCTTGATGCAAGAGCCAAATATGTTACTTGGCCATACTTAATATTCACCCATCCAAGGCACCCTACGAAAACAATTGAAAAAAGGAATTGAAGAGGGCATTATCAGAGGCATAGATCAAATTACTAGCTCCATGAGTTGGGAGTTGAACCTCTTTAGGCCTAAATTCCTTCACACATTTGTTTGGAGAGCAACGATGGAGGGAAATTATTCAATTGAATAGATAATTCTGGCTCTGGACTGCTTTCTTGCTTTAAATTCAAAACTTGTCATAACTGTATCTCATCAGAGGATATCTTCCTATATACACTATTATTATATTAGGGAAAATATCATTTGGATAAAGAGTTCTAAAAAAGCAATAGATGTGCTAACCAAACTTATGATGTTATCCTTAGATCTGCCTGACAATAGGTGATATTGTTGTTCGTTTGATACCTATATACGTGTGCTAGGGATTGTATAAAGTATGAATGTATTGCACGGGAAAGCCATTAGTTGGTTAGCTGGCCATGTTAGAGGTACCAATCTATAAAGCATGTCAACTATTAAGCCAAAGCCCACACAAACTATCTGCAAATGGCAAGTATATCTCCAGTCCCAACTGACAAACAGTATACAATTACAAAACTGTACAGCTTGTTTGAATGTTGTCTTGAATTTGAAGCAAATCTATCAATCGAGAAGAATTCCACTCCATTACTGCAGAGTGCATATTGCAATTGATATTAGCCTACAGATTCTGGTTATAGATATCTAGTCAAAAATTGAATGGTATCTTACGCTAGGTTAATTCTCATCAATATACAACCCTCCCTCAGGCAGCCCATTCTTCTTCACAAGGACCGCTGTTGCTCAAGCACCACTTTAGATGCTCAAGGATCAAACCTACCTTAAAGAAGAAGCCACACTTTCCTACTTCGACGGATGTCATAAATTCTACCAATTTAGCACCCCCCCGCTTCACCAAACATTTAAAGTTTTCTTTTTTCGGCGAGGGAGGAGAGGAGGTTGTGGAGATTAATGTTTGACTAACGAACTAGAAACATCACATATGATTTATCCTTCGTTATTACTGAGCTTCAAAAACCAAATGGGTACAAAAATTTGATCGCCTACATCAATGCAGTGTTTCCTGAATCCAAGCAAAGAGGAAGTAGAACTAGGAACTAAGTGTAAGATCAGGAAGGATATTTGATTTTCAGTACACAAGGATACCCTCATACGTCATACGTCATACGTCATACCTCATACGTCATGCGTCAAATGTCATACATCATACATCATACATCATACGGCATACGTCAGTCTCTACAAAGATTTGATATCCTGGCAACATACCAGCTTACAAGTAATCATATGCCACTATGCCAGGAAAAGGATATGGTCCAAACTCCTCAGTCCTCATAGCAAGTATCTGCTAAAAGTAAATCCCTTGAATTAACATCTAATAACTCATGTTGACATAAATTGGAACCCAGGAATTAACCACTTACCTTACTAAAGTGCAGTCTCTATAAGCACAGGTATATATTGTTATCAATCTCTAACTGTTCAAATCTTAAATCGTTCTTCAGAGTGGAGAGAGCTTGACTAGACTCTAGCTAACCACATAATAAGTTAACATAACCTATTAAGACCACTTTGGAGGATATATGAAGCTAATCTTAACAACTCTACCACTAAGCACAAAGTTCTTAAAGTCCAAGGTGTGCAACCTATGTAGCACAAAAAGGGTAAACGGGAAAACCATACGTCCTAATCATAGAGGCTTCAGTAGTGCAAAAACGGCTGGGGTTGTGGGAAACGTTCCAAAAACTGGAAAATCTCGTGTCCTAGAGGTTTCCTTATTTCATAATATGATTCTATAGCATGCAAGTATGAAACAAAATAAAACAAAACAAGAGTAAGAAACTAAGAATTATCCTTCAGTATAGACTAGTTTACCCATTGTTAAAGTAACTCTCCTAAAAAAACTCTGAAAGACTCTTGCCTAAACAATTCTCTATTAGTCATAAAGGTACAAGTATTACATAATAAATATCCAGAAGAAGTGTTAATTAATATCCAGAGGAAGTGTTATTTAATATCCAGAACAAGTGTTAATTAATATCCAAAAGAAGTGTTATTTAATATCCAGAAGAAGATTTTTGTAAGAAGTAAGACCATAAATATTAAATAGCCCCAAGTCCCCCAACAATTAGCAATTCCAATAACGAAAGACATGCTGAGACGCAGAGATACCATTACTCAGTACCGCATGAGAGCCATTACTCTTTAAAAATAATCCTAGATCCTAGATATTATGAGCATTAAATCATATCTGATGAGGAAAGCTGTAATAACCAGAAAAAAATATATATTTTTTTATTAGTAAGGGATTAAAGGTTAAAGTATTATTATAAGATAAACTAGTCCCTAAGATCTTATATACGTTATTTTGTCATTTATATGATTATTTTAGATGAAGTTATGTATTTCCTTGGCTTTGTGCATTTGCTCAGGGCAAGTTATATGTGCATACATATATCATTTATATTAACATTATAGTTTATAAAGTACTTTAAGGGTCAAAGATTAATAAAATTATCAATTACTAAATTATGAGCTTATAAATATATCTAGTAGGATTTTTAGTAAGTACTGCATAAACCTACAAGGCTCCTAACTTATAGATGGTTAACCTAATGACTAACGTTATTTAGTCTTTAGAATCGTCACTAATGACTTTACCTAAGGACGGACAGTCGCTACCCATTTTAAGACAATATGCAGAATACAATATTAGTGGGTTTTGGAGTAAACAAATTAATGACACTTGGCCATTGGTAGTACATTCTTGAATTATGGTAATGTGATAAAATCAACCATGCATACAAATCCATACAACTTACGTGAAGCTGTACTACAAGTAACTAACTTTATGTAGTTGACTTTGCATGCATGATACAAGTAATTTTCATGTTTATCATAGTTGACTTTGCATGCATTCTCATGTTTATCATGAAGTATCAAAACCCAAATTGACATTTTCTCCCCTTAAACCCCTATAAATACATGCAGTAGTAAGCATGCTCTATATGAGCGACATAAAAATAACAAAGATACAACAAAAGAGAGTGAGAGAGATATTGTGAAATTTGGTTAACACACCTTATTAAGGTACATTCTTGAATACCCCTTCTTAATGTCGTTTTGCTACAATGTATTGTTATATTAACCTTTTTAGATAAACGAATAGTAATAGTTTTGCCTTAATAGTAAAGGTATATTGTGATTTGCAAATAAAGTGTTTATAATGCAAATGGTATTTGTCACATCATGATTTATATACAAGGTGATTCTAAAAATACTATTATATGTGGTAATAATGATGTTATATAAAGATGTTACTATGATAAAATGAAATGGAGGTTCGTGGTATTATAAAATGGAGGTTCGTGGTATTATAAAATGGAGGTTCGTGGTATTAAAAAATGGAGGTTCGTGGTTTGTGTTGGAGGAATGAATTATATATGGAGTGACGTACGTCATTGTAGGGGTGTGCACACGGAAGTATCAGGAGGGGCTAAAGGCCTGAAAATATTATCCGGAGTGACGTACGTCATTGTAGGGGTGTGCACACGAGATTTGTCGGGAGAAACTATAACAAATAATTTTATATAATCGTAACTGATTATTTTATATAATTATCTGCAAAGTGTTTTTACATGGTATTGGGAATGTACTGGACCCTTTTGGGTTGATTGTTATAAAATGTTTTGTTTTCGAGTACCGGTGATGGGAATGGGCGGGAGTGAGGATTATAAAATATTAGGACTAATATACTATATGCTGTTATCTTGTTTTTTTTTTAATATTAGTATCATGTTTTATTTTGTCTTCGCCTAGTATTTCTATTATTAGGAATACGGCAGTAATGTCCTGTAAACTCTATATTATATAATAAATAAAAGATGTAATATTTGGTTCGATTCTGGTACTATCATGTAGTGTTTCATTATTAGAATTATATTAAATTACAGGGCGTTACAGTTTGGTATCCGAGCCACTTTTAAAAATAATATAATATTACAAATAAAATGTAAATCTAATAAAATCTTAATAATTACATTAGTAACCTATTTGAGAGAAAGGGTTGGGGTATTTATGGTTTATTGCTTATTGATGTTATTTCATGATATTTATCATGTAATTTTATTATCTTAAGATGGCAGGGCCAATTGCTCCACAAGCACTAACGATGGATCCTGACTATAGTGTCATGGATCATATCAACCGTTTAGCGAGAGCTATCGATGCGTTTAATACTCATTTCCCTGAATGTGGAATGACCGCGCCTTATTTTAGTTTTGCTTTAGTTGAAATTCTTCCGGTAAATGCTCCGTGGGACTCCTTTAAGAATAAGTATAGTGACCTACTTGTTATTGGTTTTCCAAATTGGGAGAAATACTTGAGGTTTGGATTAGGGAGGCCAAGATGGACCCCGACTTTTGAAGAACTATCTGGAGAACTGCTAGCTTATGAGAGGGATCACATGGTATTTGTCTCTGATGATGAGACAGAATCATGTGGAAGTGTTGATCTCAATAAGGACCCAGATGCACCAAAAGATGATGATGACGAGTAAGGAAGATATCAAGTTGAAGAAACTCTTTTATATGTTAGGTGTCAACCATTTTTGTTTGTATATATATGTTGACACTCGGCTTAAGGTAATGTAGGGTGTATATTTTGTTGTTTTCACCCTATCGGATGGTTGAATAGGAATAGGTTTAGTTTATGTACTAACTGTATTATGTATAACTCCATGTATACATATACATATATATATATAGGTGTGTGTTTGTTTGTTTATTGTGCTTCTATTCATTTCACAAATACTAACCTAACTACAATTCGATTTTAACTTCAATCTTTCATGTATTTAGGATAATGGAATCTGCAAATAACCAGTCTACACAAGAGAACCAACCAGTCCCAAACCATGATAACGGAGAGGGAAATGTTAAGGAAGTCACATCACTTTTATTTGAAATGCTTTAAAACAACAAAAACCATGAAGAAGAAGAGAGTGCAAGGTATTTTAGAAAAATGGCTAGTTATAATCCAAAAACCTATGATGGAAAACCTAACCCTGTAGAGTTTGAGGATTGGATAAGAAGTATGGATAAATTGTTTGATGCTATAAATTGTCCTGAAAAATGGAAAGTAGGATTTGCTATTTATTATCTAGTTGGGCAGGCAGATCTATGGTGGGAAACTGTGAAGGAAAAGAGAAATAATAAAGATTTTGGATGGACTCAGTTGAAAGATCTTATGAGAGCAAAATTTTACCCATCAGCCCTGAAAAGACAGAAAGAGGAAGAATTTAATCAATTAGAGCAAGGTAATAGGTCTGTTATGGAGTATGCAGCAAAGTTTATGGAATTATCTCGATTTGCACCACACCTGGTAGCAACTGAGGAGTTAAGAATGAATAAGTTTGAGAGAGGTCTTAATTGGGAACTTCGTGACCGACTTTCCACCCATAGTTGTCATAGCTACCAAGAGATGTATGATAAGGCAGCAAATGCTGAGAGAATAATTAGAGAAAGAGAGGCAGAAGATGTAGTGTATAAAAGGAAGTGGGAAGGAATACGTACTACAAATAGAAATTTTCGTAAAAGGCCTAATATCGGGAATGCGAAACCCTTTGTACCTCCAATCCACTATCAAAAACCCCCTTGTGCCAAATGTGGATATTTCAACCACCCAACCGAAAAGTGTAGGTTTGCAAATAATCGTTGCTATACTTGTGGGAGTACAAGTCACTTGAGAAAGGATTGCCCTTTAGAGAGAGATAGAATGCCAAATACAAAAGTAACTGCACCTAATCCCTATACCTCAAAACCTACCTCTAAACATCAAGGTGGAGCTATCCAACGTCAAAATCCAACCTCTGGTCGTGTGTTTATGATAAATCCACAAGAGGTCGAAAACTCAAGTGAAGTAGTTACGGGTAACATTTCTATACACTCTTTCCCGATACATGTTTTATTTGATACCGGAGCATCCCATTCGTTTATATCCATTACCATGTCTAAAAATCTGCATTTGAATCCTAGTGAGTCAAATTTAGAATTTTGCATTAGCCTCCCTACAGGAAATATTGTTCCTTGTCAAACTATATATAAAAATTGTCCTTTAAGCATAGAGGGAAATATATTTCATGCTGACCTAATTCAATTTGACCTTAAGGGATTTGATGTTATCTTAGGAATGGATTGGATGAATAAACACCGTGCCATAGTAGATCGTCAAAAGCAATCTGTAACCTTAGTAAATTCTGAAGAAAAGATAGTCACATTTCGTAAGAGTAAGACAACACCGAATCTAGAATCATTTCTTTTCTTCTTGAGCACAAAAAATGTTGAGACAAGGTTGTGAAGGATACCTTTGTGATGTTATTATTATTGAAAAATCCGAACCTAAAATCTCCGACATCCCCGTTGTTAGAAAATTCCAAGATGTCTTTCCCGAGGAAATTGTAAGTATGCCTCCGCAAAGAGAGATTGATTTCACCATTGAGTTAGTACCTGGGGTAGCACCTATCTCCAAAGCTCCATATAGAATGGCACCTGTAGAATTAAAAGAATTAAAGATACAACTTGATGAGTTATTGGAAAAAGGATATATTAGACCAAGTCTATCACCATGGGGAGCACCCGTTTTATTTGTAAAGAAAAAAGATGGAACCCTAAGGTTATGTATAGACTACAGAGAACTTAACAAGATAACCATTAAAAACAAATATCCTTTGCCTCGTATTGATGACCTTTTTGACCAGTTACAAGGTGCGTCGGTATTTTCAAAGATAGACTTACGATCTGGATACCATCAATTAAGAATCAGACCTTTAGATATTCAAAACCGCTTTTAGAACGAGGTACGGACATTATGAGTTTCTTGTTATGCCTTTAGGTCTTACCAATGCCCCAATTTGTATTTATGGACCTTATGAATAGAGTTTTCGGACCTTATTTAGATCATTTTGTTATTGTGTTTATTGATGATATTTTAGTGTATTCCAAAGATAAGAAAGAGCACGAGGAACATTTGAGAATAGTTCGGAAACTCTAAGAAAGAACCGCCTATTTGCAAAATTTAAAAAGTGTGAATTTTGGTTAGATAAAATAGCATTTCTAGGACATGTTGTGTCTAGAGAAGGTGTGCAAGTAGATTCCCAGAAAGTAGAAGCAATCATTAATTGGCCTCGACCCACCAATGTGTCAGAAGTACGAAGTTTCCTAGGGTTAGCAAGATATTACCGTCGATTTGTGGAAAACTTTTCCCGAATTGCTCAACCTATCACAAACCTCATAAGAAAAACTACAAAGTTTGAGTGGAGTAACAAGTGTGAAGTAGCATTCCAAGAACTGAAATTTCGTCTTACCACAGCTCCAATTCTTACTCTTCCTAGTGGTACCGAAGGTTTAGAAATATATAGTGATGCCTCTAGACAAGGGTTGGGATGTGTGTTGATGCAACATGGGAAAGTGATAGCTTATGCATCTCGTCGTTAAAACCTCACGAGCAGAATTACCCTACCCATGACCTTGAACTTGCCGCCATTATTTTTGCATTGAAAATTTGGAGACATTATCTATATGGGGTTAAGTGTAAAATTTACACAGATCATAAAAGCCTTAAATACATTTTCACCCAGAAAGATATAAATATGAGACAACGAAGGTGGTTAGAATTTATAAAGGATTATGAATTGGATATTCAATATCACCCTGGAAAGGCCAATGTGGTGGCCGATGCTCTTAGTCGGAAAAATTACGCAACCCTTAACTCACTTGCCATTCAACTGTTACCCAAAGAGAACTTGAGAGGTTAGAAATTGAGTTGATTGTAGGTGATCCGGAAGGATATTTAGCAGCTTTAGAAATCAAACCGACCTTGAGTGAAGAAATTAAGGAGTTGCGAGAAACAGATCCACAATTAAAGAAGATTCATGAACGAGTGTTGATTGGGAAAGAGACTGGTTTTGTGATACAAGATGATGGATCACTTCGTTTTCAAGGACGATTGTGTGTACCGAATCAGATAGATTTAAAAAGGAGAATCTTGAATGAAGCACATAATACCCTTTACTCGGTACATCCAGGTGGAAATAAGATGTATAAAGATCTTTGTGGTATGTTTTGGTGGAGTAACATGAAGCAAGAAATTGCAGAATTCGTCGCCAAATGTCTGACTTGCCAACAAGTAAAAATAGAACATCAGCGCCCTTCAGGACTTTTGCAGCCTTTGGATATACCCACTTGGAAATGGGAGTCAATAGCAATGGATTTTGTTATGGGGTTACCAATAACTCCTCAAGGAATGAATTCTATATGGGTTATAGTAGATAGGCTTACAAAAAGTGCTCATTTCTTAGCGATTCATAATACTTGGGATCTTGAGCGGTTAGCAAGAAAGTATGTTGAAGAGATTATTAGACTTCATGGAGTACCTAGCTCTATTGTGTCTGATCGAGATTCCCGATATGTGTCTAAGTTTTAGCAAAAGTTACAGAAAGCATTGGGCACACAACTGAACATTAGCACCGCCTTTCACCCAGGCTACGGATGGCCAGACTGAGAGAACAATTCAAACTTTAGAAGACTTGTTACGAGCTTGTGTTTTAGAATTCAAAGGTTCATGGGAAAAGTATTTGCCATTAATAGAATTCTCCTATAACAATAGTTACCATGCTAGCATTGATATGGCACCTTACGAAGCTCTATATGGACGGAAATGTAGAACCCCTTTATGTTGGAGCGATATAGATGAATCGAAGATAATCGGACCTGAAATGATACAAGAAACATCTGACAAGGTTCGAATCATTCAGGAGAAAATGAGAACTGCACAGAGTCGTCAGAAAAGTTATGCTGACCTTAAACGAAGACATGTAAAATTTTCTGTTGGTGAGTCAGTATTTCTAAAAGTTTCCCCTACCAGAGGAGTAGTGAGGTTTGGCAAAGCAAGAAAACTTCGTCCTAGATACATTGGGCCATTTGAGATTATCGAGAAAATTGGAAACGTAGCTTACCGATTAGCACTCCCTAGTGAATTTTCTCGAATACATGATGTGTTTCACGTTTCACTTTTACGTCGATATATACAAGACCCATCCCATGTCATTAATATACCCCCTGTTCGAGTTGGAGAAGATTTGACTTCTGAAGAGCAACCTGTTCAAATTCTAGATCATAAAGATAAGGTACTACGCAACAAAGTAATTCCGTTAGTAAAGGTGTTATGGTCTAATCACGTCGAAACAGAAGCTACATGGGAAGTCGAACAGGATATGCGAGACAAGTACCCACATTTATTTTAAGGTAATTTAACTTTAAGTTTCGAGGACGAAACTTCTTTTAAAGAGGGCATAATGTAATAACCAGAAAAAAATATATATTTTTTTATTAGTAAGGGATTAAAGGTTAAAGTATTATTATAAGATAAACTAGTCCCTAAGATCTTATATACGTTATTTTGTCATTTATATGATTATTTTAGATGAAGTTATGTATTTCCTTGGCTTTGTGCATTTGCTCAGGGCAAGTTATATGTGCATACATATATCATTTATATTAACATTATAGTTTATAAAGTACTTTAAGGGTCAAAGATTAATAAAATTATCAATTACTAAATTATGAGCTTATAAATATATCTAGTAGGATTTTTAGTAAGTACTGCATAAACCTACAAGGCTCCTAACTTATAGATGGTTAACCTAATGACTAACGTTATTTAGTCTTTAGAATCGTCACTAATGACTTTACCTAAGGACGGACAGTCGCTACCCATTTTAAGACAATATGCAGAATACAATATTAGTGGGTTTCGGAGTAAACAAATTAATGACACTTGGCCATTGGTAGTACATTCTTGAATTATGGTAATGTGATAAAATCAACCATGCATACAAATCCATACAACTTACGTGAAGCTGTACTACAAGTAACTAACTTTATGTAGTTGACTTTGCATGCATGATACAAGTAATTCTCATGTTTATCATAGTTGACTTTGCATGCATTCTCATGTTTATCATGAAGTATCAAAACCCAAATTGACATTTTCTCCCCTTAAACCCCTATAAATACATGCAGTAGTAAGCATGCTCTATATGAGCGACATAAAAATAACAAAGATACAACAAAAGAGAGTGAGAGAGATATTGTGAAATTTGGTTAACACACCTTATTAAGGTACATTCTTGAATACCCCTTCTTAATGTCGTTTTGCTACAATGTATTGTTATATTAACCTTTTTAGATAAACGAATAGTAATAGTTTTGCCTTAATAGTAAAGGTATATTGTGATTTGCAAATAAAGTGTTTATAATGCAAATGGTATTTGTCACATCAGGTGATTCTAAAAATACTATTATATGTGGTAATAATGATGTTATATAAAGATGTTACTATGATAAAATGAAATGGAGGTTCGTGGTATTATAAAATGGAGGTTCGTGGTATTATAAAATGGAGGTTCGTGGTTTGTGTTGGAGGACTGAATTATATATGGAGTGACGTACGTCATTGTAGGGGTGTGCACACGGAAGTATCAGGAGGGGCTAAAGGCCTGAAAATATTATCCGGAGTGACGTACGTCATTGTAGGGGTGTGCACACGAGATTTGTCGGGAGAAACTATAACAAATAATATTATATAATCGTAACTGATTATTTTATATAATTATCTGCAAAGTGTTTTTACATGGTATTGGGAATGTACTGGACCCTTTTGGGTTGACTGTTATAAAATGTTTTGTTTTCAGGTACCAGTGATGGGAATGGGCAGGAGTGAGGATTATAAAATATTAGGACTAATATACTATATGCTGTTATCTTGTTTTTTTTTAATATTAGTATCATGTTTTATTTTGTCTTCGCCTAGTATTTCTATTATTAGGAATACGGCAGTAATGTCCTGTAAACTCTATATTATATAATAAATAAAAGATGTAATATTTGGTTCGATTCTGGTACTATCATGTAGTGTTTCATTATTAGAATTATATTAAATTACAGGGCGTTACAAAAGCATCTTAAATTACTATTAGTCTTTCAAGCTTGTCTATCCTTGACTATCAAATACAAACAAAAATGAGAACAAACTCGAAAGTCAATGAACTAGAAGATTGACATCCATTTACTAAAGATTACCCTACTTCTTACACAATCACTTTCTCTAATCTGAAATAATCTAGGTCATTGATGTGTCGATTTGCAAGTGTACAAATATGCATCAGTATAGCATGTGCCATTTAAAGTTCAAAGCCACTCATCAGAATATTGACATTAAAGATAGACAGTATATGATAGAAAACCAGGATGTTTGAATTTATGCAATGGTCATAAAAGATTCAGGAAAAAGTCTATAAGCTTTCTCCGGAAGCTCTATAGCAGAAGAGTAAGAAGACTTAGAACTAGCCAATATTAATACTATTTCCATAAATGGTGCATGAAGCGTTACATTAGCTGGTGAAGCTACGTACCTCATTTAGGCCAAGAAGGACAAACCGAGATGGCAAATCCAAACATGGAAGAAAATTTCTCACAATTACTTGCGATAGCAGTCTTTGAGAAACCCATGGCTCACAACGCCTATCCACGAATCGCATCATTCTTGCGTCGGTGATCAAGAAACTCTCTTTGTCCCCTTGATACAATAAATCTAAAAGTACTTGTTCGTTAATAGCTATGGCTACTACTTATATCCTTTTTTCCCTTTCTGATAAAACTACTACTGATATTCAAGAGATACCCAGAGCATAACTTTATAAACACTAATCAAACGAACAAAGGCTTAAGCAAAATTCAGAAGTATATTATCCACTGACCCTAACTGACCAGGCACCAATAAAACCTTAAAAAATTTCGCCTGCATTGTCTTGAATAAAAAAATAGATCCTCTATCTATATTCTCTTAGCTTCAACTTATTACCAGGTTCCATAACAGTTCCTTAAAATACCAATATTTAGTCCTATACACTATATCTTTACACACTTTCTGACTTCTAAGACCAATATACAGAACACCCATTAAAAAATCGACGAACTCGACTCTAAAAGCAAAAAGAATACCATGTAAACTTTTCAACTTCAAATATAATGTAAGAAAACAAATGCCAAGATACTAAAACCAAGAACACCCCAAAAATATAGAACCTTAAAATAGCAATGTTTAGTCCTATACACTATCTTTACACACTTTAAGACTTCCAAGACCAAAATACAGAACATCCATTAAACAAAAATCGATGAACTCGACTCGAAAAGCAAAAAGAACAACATGTTAACTTTTCAACTTCAAATATACTATAAGGAAACAAATGCCAAGATACTAAAACCAAGAACACCCCAAAAATATAGAAACTTCATATTTTCAACATTTATGTAGGAAGACAAAGAGAGAATTTATTTGGGATCACTGCACGCAAAAATGATACAAGTCAACTGAGTAGGCTTTGCAAAGCCATCAACACCTATTTTCATCTCTCTTTTCTCCCTCTTTCTTGAGGTGCATTAATGGCGGCAGAGAACAGATAAGAGGAGTTGCTGGGTTGTTCTAAACACAGAGCAAAACTCAATTAAATACCCGCAAATTGATACTAAATTAGGAAAGAATTACAATTATTGAATCTGGACATTTTTCATCTGAATCTTCAAAGAAATCGAATTTAAACATCCCAAAATCACTTGATTTTCAAAAAAAATTAAATAAGAGATTTGCTACTACTAACCTGGGATCTGGTAGCAGAATTATATGTGGTAATGATATCGTGGTTGGTTTTTATTTGTGTTCTTTGATTTTTCCTAGGTTTTTTGGTTGGTGAACTGGTGGGTTGTTTGTTGGGCTGCAAATTAGATATCAAACTGCCGAAGAAACGTGAACAACCGCCATTTCATATGACATCATATTTTGGTTGGCTAACTAGTTTTAGGCTCGGAGAATGTCTCGGAATTTTAATGGATAAGGGTTATAACTTTGTGAGTAATACCACAAATTACACTAGTGAAAATGCTTGAATTACATTTAGATTTTGGGTTAATTAATTAGAACAGCACGAACTATAGCTTAACTGCAATGAGTAGCACGATCTTTGGCTGGTGCAGTCCGTAGCACGACCTTTAACTGCAACACGTAACATAAATGTGGTCGAAGGTCAGAGATTATGCCTGAGTATTATAATCTTAATTAAAATATTAGGCTCGTTCATTATCGTTTTCTGGTGCCAGTTTTCAGTTTATTTGAAAACCAAAAATAAAAATACGAAAACGAAAAAAAAGAGTAATTTCCAGTTTTCTATTATCATTTTTCAAAATTGACATGTTTAGTATAAGTATGACTAATTTTAAATTTATTATACTCCTTATATCATATGACTTTTATATTCATAAAACCAAATACTGAAAATTTACCGTGATACTGAATGGGCCCTTAATTTCTTCTCGTTTTCCTTTTTTCCATCACATCACATGCCTCTCTTTTTTCTCTCTCTTCTTCTTCTCTTTCAACTTCGTTTCTCTTTCTCAATTCCAACCAACGTCACCAAAGGATTCAAACTTGGGGCAACACTTGAAGTAAATTCTAGTCAGGTTGGAAAAGGTGGAACAGAATATGGTTTTCAAATTTGAGAAAGCCATGATCTTTAATTCAGACAAGGAAGAGAGAAGATAGAATTGTGAATCTCACCCAAGAGACCTTCCATATTTTCACAATGGAGAACTCAAGGTGTTCTAAAGCTAGGAGGAGCAGAGGTCGTGATGGTATGAGACTAGGGAAATTGGAAATAGTTAATTGGATGAGAAAGACAAGTTTAGATGGAGTGGCGGGCCGCGCTTGTCGTGAACGCCACCCGGCCAAAGATAAAATTTCTCCTACTCTCTTTTACACTAAACTAGTATAAGGGAAGTAAGGTTCGTATCCACAGGGAAACGGGGACGAGTTCTATACTTAGCGTGCGTTAGTACCTAGAAGACTCTAACGGTCGAGAAACCTAATAATAATAACAAAGGGGGTTTTCAAGTCGATTTACTAACAAACTACAACTAACTAGCAACTAAATAAGATGAGAAATCAATATAGGAAGATCTTGAATCCGATTAACATGCACTTCAATTCAATATCGATCATTGAACCTCGACTCTATTCATTTCCATTATTATCTATTGTTGAGAATTAATCTCGCATTCTCCTTATTCTTAGTTGAATAGCACGATCAGCGTGACTATAAAACCCTAACTAAAGGATAACCTAGTCTGATCTGCGTCTAAGTTCAATCCGATAGCAGCAATAAACACAGAGAACCAATAGACCTGCTAACGTCATACAAGCGATAAACATTTAACAGGTGATTCAATTTCCCCAAGAAATAACCAAGACGATCTGCATCTAAGTTACTCCCTAGTTTGCTACTAATTGATAAAAGAATAAAACAATCCGATTCTATTCTTAAATCTAGCATTAGATTAATTACACAATCAAACTAGTAACGTTCCTAGCATAATCATGCAAAAACCATTGAAAGCAAGCATAGAAATTAAACCATAATCAAAGGAAATAAATAGAGAAGAAAGATCTCACAATAATGCTTGAAGCTCCATATTAATCTCGTTCAAGAACGGTTCAAGCTACAATCGGCATAGCAATAGCCAATCCCATAATTGAAATCTACGAAAACTAAACTCGAAAACAAAAACTAAAAAGAGAAGAGAAGAAGAGAAGAATGGAGTGTTGGATATTCTCTCTCCTCAAATGTGTGTGTTTTAGGTCTAAAAACAAAGTTTAGTATTTATACTAAGGCTCAAAAGTCAGCCGTCATTTAGACCGCCATAGGGGTCGCGAGGTGCGGTACAGGTCGCACCGTGCGATGAGCTACTCGCCTTCGCAACGAGCCGAAGACTTGGGCCAAACCACGCAGGTCGCGAGGTGCGAGAAATCTCGCGAGGTGCGAGATACAGGTCGCGAGGTGCGACCATGCTCGCGAGTCGCGAGCCGCCTTGCCGTTGGGCGCCGGGCTTGCGCGATGGCCGGGTATGCGATGGGCGATGCTTGCCGGGCGCTTGGACGAGCGCCGGGCCGAGCCGGGTGCTGGGCGTGCGTTGGCTGCTTGCTGCGATGGCTGGGCATGCGATGGGCGATGCTTGCTGGGCGCTTGGACGATCCTTGCCGAGCCGCCGAGCTCTACTTGGGTTGGTGATGACGAGCTTGCGGTGATGCGATGCTTAGGCACACGGTGGAGTTCCAAGAGCTCGGAACTTTACAACTTTAACAACAATTAATATACAAAATTCCGAACTTCCGCTAAGGATGATTTATATGCAAACCTTAACAATTACGAACAAATCCCTTAGCAATGTGCACCTAAAATACCACAAAAACATCGTATAACTTGAGCGCATCAAATACCCCCACACTTGAACTTTACTCGACCTCGAGTAAACTCAAAATGAGGATCACCAAATAAATCATCACCCAAACTAACGACACCAACCTACACTCCCTATCAACTACATCATCATCATCACATCTTAACAACATCCGCTCAAAAACCTAAACGTAAGGGACGATGATTCCCCCACACTTAGATTCGAGCTCACCTGAAAAATAAAAAGACGCGACAACAATAATCACCAAACGACAACCAAAATGTGAGCTCAAACCCTGAAGGATCTCAAAGGAATTGAACTCACTCCAACGCCACAATCAAAATGACAACTCGCCTAAAACTTCAAAAGATAAACTACTACTACTATTACAACCAACCTATATAAGCAAGCCATGGAACAAAGACAAAAAAGGATAAATTCCATGCTTACTCCCAAAAACAAACAATCAAAAGAAAGTGAAAGCCAAAACAAATCTCCGGCAAATGAGTTTCCAAAGTGTATCATTCTCTCTTAATCTCTCATTTTGCCTAGGAGCCCTTTCGGGTTTTCATCCTAGCTTCTCACATTTTTTTTTTTTCTCTCACCATCTTACCCGCTCAATATAAGCCACTTTTTTGCATAAGTTGCCCTTTCGGGTTTTCAACCTATATCGGGCCCCCATTTTTGCCCGAGTCGCCCACCCTTGTGGGTTTTCAACTCAGCGGGTTTCATTTCATCATCATTTTTTTTTTTTTTTTTTTTTTTTTTTTGTTATTTTTTTTTTTTCATTTTCATTTTTTTTTTCAAATTGAAAGTAATATACACAACATAGATACATGAGAATGAGAATACCCTCCCCCCTACTTAAACTACACATTGTCCTCAATGTGTCGACAATTAGGAGAAAAGTAAACCGAAAATGGGGAAGAAAATCGAAAATCGGGTAAATCGAAGATCGAATGCTCAAAACTCATGACCAAACAATCCGTCAAACTCAAATTTCTTAACAACACCAACGCAAATCTCATAAATCAACTCACAACCCTCTCCCTCGAATCACTCAAACAAATGACAAGTTCAAAAGTTTTGAATTTGTGAGTTTTTCACCTAGCTTAAGAGATCGAAAAGATACATTAACAATCTCAACCCTCTAGTTGTACCAACTCCTAGCTATTGAACTCCTCCCAATGGGTTTTCTTTTGTGGATTTTGGTTCCAAGTGGATGAAGATTGGTTGTGGATCTTTTTAGTGGGTGGGTGGTGGGTGAAAGAAAATTTGTTGTGGTGGTGGAAATTTGATGAAAAATAAAGGAAAAGAAAGAAAATAAAGGGGTCTCGGGGTCTCGAGGTGTTGGGGTCTCGGGTTGCCTCCCGAGAAGCGGCGTTGTTTAAAGTCGTTAGCTCGACTTAGTACCTTGAGCTCAAAAATTGGGCTTGTGCTCCATATGTGACAATGGAGGCTCCATGTCAACCTCCAATTCGAGTACCTGCAAAACTAACGGAGGAGAACTCTTGCAATGCATCGTTAGTGGTACAGTTTCGAAACAAGGTGGTAAATCAGGAGGCTTTTTCCGCTCTTTCAACTCCGGCCCCAATAACCTGCATGTTAGTAGGAGAGGCACAATCCTCAACCAAGGCATCATCAACATTTATCGACTCATCAACATGCTCAATATCAAGAACATCATGCAAAACAGAGTCAACAATGTTAATAGAGTAAAGAGGGTTATCATCCTTAATCAAAGGCTTAGAATCATCGATTTTAAACGCCTCTACCTTTCCCTCGAACTCCATGGTCAAAGAACCAGCGCAAACATCAATTTTAGTGCAAGATGTTTTCAAGAAAGGTCGCCCCAAAAGGATGGGGGGCGGCATGCTTATCGGCTCCATCTCCAAAACATAAAAATCAGCGGAAATTTCAATTTCCCAACCGTAACTAACACATCCTCTAATTTACCCCTAGGATAAACATTGGATCTATCAGCTAATTGAATCACCACACCGGTTTCATGCAAATTGCCAAGTTTCAAAGACTTATATAATGAATATGGAATCACATTAATTGACGCACCTAAGTCTAACATGGCTTTAGGAAACATGGTGTCACCTATAGTACGGGGGATGGTAAACATGCCCGGGTCCTTGCACTTTTGAGGTAATTTCTTTTGAAAGATAGCGAGAGACATGCTCGCTAGCCTTCACTTTTTGCACTCCCTTTTGTTTTTGCTTTCTTTTCGAAGTACATAATTCCTTAAGGAACTTAGCAAACCTAGGTACTTGATTTAAAGCATCAAAAAGGGGAATGTTTACCTCACATTTACGAAAGATTTCGTAGATGTCATTGGTGCGCCTGTTTTTGCGGGTTTCTCTTAATGCCTCGGGAAATGGTGGCTCTGGTTCATACGGTGGAGGAGGTGATTTTTTGACTTTCTCCTCTTGTTGAGGTGGCAATGATGTACAATCTGCTGTCGGTTCATGCTCGATCACCTCTTCCACTATCTCTTTGTCTCGAACCACCAACCTCTCTTTGCTTGCAATTTCCGCTCCACTCCTCAATGTGATAGCACTCACGTTCATCTTAGGGTTGAGTTCTATTTGGGATGGAAATCTCACCGAATCCCTAGCCTCTAACTTGGTTACAGCTCCCGCAATTTGGCTTACTTGGCTCTCCAAGTTCTTGATGCTTGAACGGGTCTCCTCCTGAAACTGAACCATATTTCCCTGCATGTTAGTGACATTTTTAGTTAAAGCATTCATCATATCCTCAGTAGACATGCCGGTACTCGGTCCCTGTGATTGGCCTTGTGGCCGAAAATATGGAGCTCCTTGCTCGGTGCTCTCGAATAAGGAGGCGGTGGGCGGTTATCTCTTTGTGGCGCCGCTTGGTTCCCTGATGAGTTCCCGTACCTCAAATTAGGATGATCTCGCCATCCCGAATTATAGGTACCAGAATATGGATCATATCTTTTCTGGAAACCTTGGCCCTGAAAATCGGCCGCCTTAACCTCTTCACTCGGTTCTTGTAGATGAGGGCAAAAATCAGTTGGATGATGTGAAGAGCAAATGCCACAAGCCTTCACTTGGTGAGTTTTCTCTTTCACTATGAAGTCCCGCATCACGGATGTGAGAGCTTGCACCCGATCTTCCAACTTAGAAGAACTAGAACCCTCGGAGACCACACGTCGAGTTCCCGGACCTTCTACTAAAGCGCCTCGAGCTTTCAAAGAAGCTCATTTAACGGTTCCTTAGCAGCGAGTGCGGTTTTATTCACAATGGATCCACCACTTGCTGCATTAACCATCCTAGCATCCTCATCACATAAGCCATTATAGAAGTATAGCACCAAATCTTCCTCTGAATAACCGTGGTATGGACAACTAGCACATAACTTCTTAAACCTCTCCCAATACTCGTAAAAAGACTCATCACCTCGTTGCTCAATGTTACTTATCTCCTTCTTCAATGTAGATGATTTAGAAGTGGGAAAGTATTTCTCGAGAAAGCTCTTTTTCAATTGTGCCCAAGTGGTGATGCTTTGTCGGACGGAAGGTAGTACATCCAAGTCCTTAGGCTGCGTCTTTTAGCGAAAAGGGGAAAGCTTTAAGCTTGATTCTATCTTCTGAAACTCCACTTGGTTTCATCTTTGCCGCATACCACATGAAACTCGACAAATGTTTATTTGGATCTTCACCATTTAGCCCATGGAATGAGGGAAGCAAATGTATCAACCCCGACTTTAGCTCAAATGTGTCCCCCACTTCCGGTTCCGGAAATGTGATACACAAAGGTTGTTGGTCAAGGTTAGGAGCAAGTGAGCTCCTTTAAAGTGCGGTGCTCAACTCTAGGAGGCATCTCTTCTTCAAACGGAAGCGAAAAAGGGAGCTCACTAAAGTCTTCACGCAATTCTCTTCTCAACCTTAAAAGGGTTAGTTCTAGATCTCGATCGTACTGCAAAGGTTCTTGGTTAGTAGCACGAGTATTAACCATAAACAAAAACCATTAGCAATACAACCCAAAAGCATACACTAAATATAAACAAGTAACACCGTGTCCCAGAACAACGGCGCCAAAATTTGGCGGGCCGCGCTTGTCGTGAACGCCACCCGGCCAAAGATAAAATTTCTCCTACTCTCTTTTACACTAAACTAGTATAAGGGAAGTAAGGTTCGTATCCACGGGGAAACGGGGACGAGTTCTATACTTAGCGTGCGTTAGTACCTAGAAGACTCTAACGGTCGAGAAACCTAATAATAATAACAAAGGGGGTTTTCAAGTCGATTTACTAACAAACTACAACTAACTAGCAACTAAATAAGATGAGAAATCAATATAGGAAGATCTTGAATCCGATTAACATGCACTTCAATTCAATATCGATCATTGAACCTCGACTCTATTCATTTCCATTATTATCTATTGTTGAGAATTAATCTCGCATTCTCCTTATTCTTAGTTGAATAGCACGATCGGCGTGACTATAAAACCCTAACTAAAGGATAACCTAGTCCGATCTCGCGTCTAAGTTCAATCCGATAGCAAAGAATAAACACAGAGAACCAATAGACCTGCTAACGTCATACAAGCGATAAACATTTAACAGGTGATTCAATTTCCCCAAGAAATAACCAAGACGATCCGCATCTAAGTTACTCCCTAGTTTGCTACTAATTGATAAAAGAATAAAACAATCCGATTCTATTATTAAATCTAGCATTAGATTAATTACACAATCAAACTAGTAACGTTCCTAGCATAATCATGCAAAAACCATTGAAAGCAAGCATAGAAATTAAACCATAATCAAAGGAAATAAATAGAGAAGAAAGATCTCACAATAATGCTTGAAGCTCCATATTAATCTCGTTCAAGAACGGTTCAAGCTACAATCGGCATAGCAATAGCCAATCCCATAATTGAAATCTACGAAAACTAAACTCGAAAACAAAAACTAAAAAGAGAAGAGAAGAAGAGAAGAATGGAGTGTTGGATATTCTCTCTCCTCAAATGTGTGTGTTTTAGGTCTAAAAACAAAGTTTAGTATTTATACTAAGGCTCAAAAGTCGGCCGTCATTTAGACCGCCATAGGGGTCGCGAGGTGCGGTGCAGGTCGCACCGTGCGATGAGCTACCGCCTTCGCAACGAGCCGAAGACTTGGGCCAAACCACGCAGGTCGCGAGGTGCGAGAAATCTCGCGAGGTGCGAGATACAGGTCGCGAGGTGCGACCATGCTCGCGAGTCGCGAGCTGCCTTGCTGCTGGGCGCTGGGCTTGCGCGATGGCTGGGTATGCGATGGGCGATGCTTGCTGGGCGCTTGGACGAGCGCCGGGCCGAGCCGCTGGGTGCTGGGCGTGCGTTGGCTTGCTGCGATGGCTGGGCATGCGATGGGCGATGCTTGCTGGGCGCTTGGACGATGCTGCTGAGCTGCCGAGCTCTACTGGGTTGGTGATGACGAGCTTGCGGTGATGCGATGCTTAGGCACACGGTGGAGTTCCAAGAGCTCGGAACTTTACAACTTTAACAACAATTAATATACAAAATTCCGAACTTCCGCTAAGGATGATTTATATGCAAACCTTAACAATTACGAACAAATCCCTTAGCAATGTGCACCTAAAATACCACAAAAACATCGTATAACTTGAGCGCATCATGGAGCCTCTTGGGATATTGAATATTTTAATTTGATTGTTTATGGGTACACATAATTTGGTAATTGCTTGCAATTATACTTCACAATCTGGGTATGAATTTCACTGGATATTCAATCAAGAACTTAAAGATGTTATTGGATTTGTTAGTTCTCTTTTCTTTTTATTTCTCTTTCATATTCGTCTGATTTGGCAAATCTCTATTAGGGATTTGACGATATTGATGCTAGTGACGATATCGATCGTAACCTTGATAGGGGGGTTTGGGGCATGTTGTTTCTTGCAAGTTGATTTTAATTATCATAACTGGATTGTTATTTCTTTGAATATTGTTTTAATTTGTTTTATATTTTAGGTTTGGTGCTGGTATTTTCTAAACAACACTTTTGTTATTCATTCGTTCTGACTGTAGTTGGGTGGCTTCCCTTTTTGATACCTTTAACTGGAATTGAGAAAGAGAAAGAAAGTTGAAAGGAAATAAGAAGAGAGAGAAAAAAGATAGGCACGTGTTGTAAGAGAAAAAAAGAAAACGAGAAGAAATTAATACTTTAATCGAGATTCTAATACTCAGGTATAATCTCCGACCTTCGACCACATTTATGCTACGCGTTGCATCTCGAGTTAAAGGTCATGTTACGGACTACACTAACCAAAGGTTGTGTTGCTCAGTGCACTTAGGCCATAGTCCAACCTGTTCTAGCCAATTAATCCTTAGTTTTTTCCTTCTTACAACGTCACCAAATTGTAGCATAGAATATGTGAGACAATACTAGTTAATGGATAAGTTTGTAGTATTCAAACTTGAGGTTTTGAGTTTGAGACTTGTAATGAGTAATAACCGTGTTTGTTATCTCTAAGGTATAAAGGAATTGAGTGTAATGAAAGCTATTGAATGACGGAGAGCGTCAATTGACAAGTAAAATTTCATGACAAGGCCTATTAATATATGACTAGTCGCTATGCTTAGCTTGAGAGATATTTCGAGTTGTTTAACAATATCAGTTGATAGGCTAAGCGATGCCTCGGGTAATCTAGTAAGGCAAGGATGCATTATTTGAGGTTGACATTCTGTCACAAGTAGAAGTTCATAAATTAGCGTTTGTATAACGAATTGCACCATTGAAGAGACAAGAGTTTGAGGCATATACAACAAACATTATTCTTAATTTTATGAGTAATAAAAGAGTCATGATTACCCTATAAGACATTTGTTTTTGTAATTGATTATATTGTTTTTAAAGTCAAATTTATGTAGTTAATATTGTAATTGCAAGGCAAAAAGAGTATAGTCATTAATGTTGGAACTTTTTTTATAAAATGTAGCTCTTATCTAGTTTGGTGGTAAGATTATGAAATTAAAACTAAGGGCTTGTTTACTTCAGTTAAAAACTCCTGAACTGATTGGAATCGACCTGAACTGAATTGAGCGGAAAAGAATTGTTTATAAGAGAAGGAAATTCGAAACCGCAAACCCCTCTCTCTCTAGTCTCTCTCGAGGCTCTACGTCGCCATACTCACCAACTCACCATCACAAGCTCCCTGTTCCTCCCTCCACTTCTCTCGTGAGCGTTTTCCGGCGCATTTGGTGAATTCACGGCGGGTTTCGACTTTCGAATTCGACATAATCGACGCGCTTCTCCGGTGGTCTATGTAAGTCTTACAATCTGAATCATTAAATTATAGAATTGGTTGCTTATTGATGTATTTAACGCTAGTTTTCATGTATGGATTGGTTGCGTATTGATGAATAGATCGCTAGTTTTCATGTATGAATTGGTTAAGTATTGACGAATTGAACGCTAGTTTTCATGTATGAATTCTGGTTGCGTATTGATGAATTGAACATTAGTTGTAGGTGTATGTATGATTTGGTTGCGTTTTGATGAATTGAACACTAGTTGTCACTCAGTGCAGTGTATGTATGAATTGGTTGCGTTTTGGATAGTTCTCGGTCTATGAATTAATTGCGTTTTGATGAATCAATCGCAAATTCTCTTCCCTTCTGATTTAAACTAGTAGAAGCTGTAAATTTTTCTAACAAATCCCTCTTCCGGTTTCGTAGGCTTGGTGACCAGAATGGACAAAGGCAGAGGTGGAGCTAAACGTAGAGGCGGAGATAGAGCCAGCACAAGCCGAGCGCCGGTCACTGATCTTGAAAATCAGGAGGACCTTCGCATCCGTCTCAACACCTTCGATCTAAGGTTTTGCATCTCTCCCCCTTTTTTGCCTGCCTTAATTAAAATTATATTATACAGTTAATATTATTATTAATTAATAGGTCGCACGAATTATGGTCGGTTGTCTCGTGTTTTTCGGGTCTGATGTGTATGAGTATGATGATGTTCAAGCTAATCTGAATGCGTCTCGCGGTCTAAGGTGCATTTTCTTTTATTGCTATCATTATCTTTGCCTATCTTTTTATTTCATGATTAGCCATATCCCAAATGTAATTTGGAAAGTCCTCCAACCCAACAAACATCATTTGAGTTTGTAAAGTCACTCTTAGCTATACAATGAGCTAATTCATTCCCTTAGGCTTGGTGTCTAACGTGATTAAAAGAGCAAAATTGAATTTTTTTAGCCAGATTTAAGAACATTGCGAATCACCAAGCCAATATCTGAATTGGGCAGCTCCTCCTTCTTCACCTTAATTACCACCCGCCAAGCTCATCGTTCTAAGCAATAAGCTTCCGGTAACCGCAGTCCCACCCACGCTATCTTCAAGGCCCACTAGAGGCCTCTTTCTTCTTCACCACCTTGAACCCAGCTGCAACAACCTCACCAACATGGTTGCCTAATGGCCAGACTCCACGCAACACCATTCACCCCTTTACGAGCGCCATCGACGTTGAGTTTCCAAATCCCCGCACTTGGGGGTTTTCATGATGAATCAGACTTGCATTTAGCCATGTCATTATTGTCTTCACTACTACGGGAACATATTCCTTGCAAAAGTTTATGGGCTTTCTCCCTGCCTGAGCCCATTGAGAAGTTATTTCCCCAAGGATCATTTTATTCCTCACACTCCAAACGGCCCACATAACCGCAATAAAGCCTCTGTAAAAGTATCCTCATCCAACCGTTTAAACATATCAGCCACCCAATCATAAGAATCCTTATATGAGTTCATGAAAACATACTTCTGGTAGCTCGCTCTGCATCCATACTTCTTCAGCTACAGGGCATTCGAGTAAATAATCGTATCCCTGCAACAAGATCACTGAATATGAATCTTTGTGGGCAGACTATTATGAGCAATCCCCCAAGCAAAAAATTTTATTCTTGGGGGGATCTTCATATTCCATAGCAATTTCCAGAAGCCAACGGACCTACACCAGCCATGTTCTTCTTCTCATCCATGATAAGGTGATATGTTGATCTAACGTTAAACTGACCATTTGCAGTATAATGCCACACCAGCAAATCCTCGTGCTCCTCCACACCACCCAAAGGGATTGTTTTGATAACCTCCGCATCTATAGGCAGAAAGTACTTCTCTTCCTGACCATGATAATAGTTTGTTCCTCCAATCCTATAACCTCCTACAAATCTTCTCCTTAATATCCACAATGACTTAGACTTCGATCTTCCCACAAAGGTTGGAAGGCCCAAGTATTTTTCATGCCTCATTACCTTTCTAATCCCCATGATGTTATTAATCTCTTCCCTTTGCTGATCATTGACACCGTTGCTATATATTACTTCGGTTTTATCAAGATTCACCACGTGACCTGAAACTTCGTAGAATTCTTTTAGAACATCTTTAAGAGATCTTGCTTCATTCACACCTGCTTTTACAAAAAAACAAGACATCATTCTCAAACAAGAGGTGAGAGATGGAGGGAGCGCTATCACAACTTTTATAACCAGATACAGTACCCCTATCTTCAGCATCCTTTTGCAATCTAGATAAACCAATAACACTGAAAGAAAAAAGATTTCATACCATCAG
The DNA here is from genome assembly GCA_947646795.1 of Beta lomatogona. Lineage (NCBI taxonomy): Eukaryota > Viridiplantae > Streptophyta > Magnoliopsida > Caryophyllales > Amaranthaceae > Beta > Beta lomatogona. The sequence goes on from CANSNZ010001111.1 coordinate 1,368,673, forward strand.
GGAAGGAGCTTTATGGATGCATTTGCTTGAGTGCTTCTAAGACTTCCTCACCTTTAAGCGGTTGCTCAAGTTCGGAGTTCATATCATCACTGACTCTTTGTTCCTCTAGCTCCAAAAGGTGATCTGAGCAAGGTGGATTAGAGGAAGTAAATAAATTGCTAAAACAACATATAATAACATCAGCAATCTCCTTCTCATCCGATTTCCAATCATCGTTGCAATCACGAATTTTAGAAATTGCATTTGCTTTCCTCCTTTCCGAAGCTCTTTTGATGAAACCACCTTGTATTTTTTCCCCGCACTTAAAAAGTGTGCTTTAGATCTCTGCCACCACAGAAATTCCTCTTTCCTCCTTAACTCACGAATACTATACAGGGTTTCTTTTCTATCCTGCATTAGACAAGCCCCTAAGCTTCCTTTCTAAATTACGAATTTTATGAGAGATTTTACCAAAAGTGGTCTCATTCCATGCAGTGACTCGGCCAGCACAGTTAGCCATCCTTCTTTTCCAATCTAGCACTGGATCAGCGTTATTCTCTCACACCCAAGTTCTTTGATTACCTCCTCACACCCTTCATCTTCAGCCCACATATTTTCAAATTTAAACCTTTATTTCATTCTTTTTTCAGTTCTCTGCCCAACAAATTTAGCTTTAATAAGATAGGGAGATGATCAGATAGATTATCAATATGCAAAACTTCAGCCCACGGAAATGTAGCTTGCCAATCTGAATTTGCCATAAACCTGTCAAGCCTCTCTTCTATGGACTTTTCCCCCTCTCTCTATTGTTCCACCATGTATACTCATTGCCCTTGAAATCAATCTCCCATAGATCGCATCCGCTGCAAGTATCTCTAAAGAGGTTCAAAATATTTTGGTTTCTAAGGTTTCCACCCCTTTTCTCATTATTGTAGAAAATCTCGTTGTATCTCCACCAATGAGCCATGGGAAGTCAGAATGATACGAGAGATCCTCAATGAGTTTACATGTCAGTGACTTTTGGTGTGTTGCGGACCAACCATAAATCCCCAAGAAACGCTAAGCACCAATATAAACATCCATGTTAATAGTCACGTCTATATGGTGAAAACTATAAGAGTAAGTTAACATAGAGACCAAAAGAAAACCCAAGCCGAGTCTTTAATAAACACATCTCTAACTGCAGGCTTATATCTCGGAATTAAAATTCGGAGATCACGAACTGCCCAGGGATCGTATCTTTGCCTTTGATTGTGGTCTTCGCTTGCTTGTTTTGACATAAAATAGTTCTCAAAGAAAGACAATTTTCAATGGAAAGGATAATCACAATAGACTTTTTGCGGGAAAAATTAGGGAGAACGAGAAAATAAAAGTAAAAAAGTAGAAGGATAGTATGAGAGAATAAAGAGAAGTAAGGACTACGTAGGAAAATGTGGCTTACCTTGATTAATAAAGGATAATGGTTTTCTTTTTTGAAAGAGAAATTTTTTACCTTTGATAATGGTTGTATAGTAAAATTTGCCAATAGTTAGTACTCACATAGGGAGTTCGTTACATCAAATAGATATTGGAATTGGTGCTTCAGATTGATTGTCATTGCTTCAAACGAATCTCCATTGCATTATCAGTAGTCTAAGCTGTTCTAGTTGGTAGAGTTCATTCAATGAATAAGCTAGAAGAATTCATTCAGGCATTAGTTACGGTAGAGTAATATTTAATACACACTTTATCTCGGTGATTGCATGGAATAAGGCTTTGATTGATTAGTCCCAGCACAATAACAACATTCCATCAACATTGGACCATTTCATACATCTGTTACCCCGTTTTATTTAATGTGCTTGCCGAACGCTATGGAGTATTTGTTTGATCTGCTTATGTTTGATCTGCTTAGAAATTTTGTATGCACTATGCAGACAACGTTTTTGTTTGCCTACATCTTTTTGCTTGGTCATAATTATATTTATATATGTAACTATAGATGTATAGTCCTAGTCCCTGATCTCAATATCACTCTATTGTGTTATTAACTAATATGGGAAGGAAAGTCCCCATGAATTTTATTGTTACACATCAAGCGATGTATGAACTTGTTTTTCCACTAATATTGGTGCATTTTTTTATGACAGAAATCCTGAATTCGTGGAGAAGTTGAAAAGAATTTGCCATGATAAGCGGAAAGAGTGGAGTGACTTGGCGAGCAAGCCTGAGCTGAGTATTGAGACTGCTGTCAAAAAGCAAATTCAGCGTGCTTTGGATTATTATAAAGATGAGATGAAGGTGTGGTTTTCTTGTTCCATCTCTTGGTCATTAACTGTATTATTGATTTATAATATGGTAATGATTTTTTTTATTTTTTTAATCTTGGCAATAAATATGCTAGGGTGGTGATTATGAGTTTGTGAAATGCGAAAAAATGGTTCCAGCGAGTCTCCTGGTGACTCATACAAATTTTTATGCTCGGCACAAAGGTACCATTAATTAAAATTTAACTTTACAATTCCCTCTATATGTTTCTCTTACAACTTTTAAATACTTCCTCCGTAACAAAATAGATGTTACACTTAGATAATAAATGTGAGAGATATTTTATTAAATTGTAACATCTATTTTGTTATCGAGGAAGTAAATGAAGTTTATATATATATATATATATATATATATAGACACATATATACTCCGTAGTAAATTTAAATTCTATAATAATCCCACAAAAAACTCCGCCTGTGAGTGTCTGTGTGACATTCACTGCCGGTCTCAAGCCCGGATAAAGGAGGAGAGTTGCGGTAGGTTTGGGGCGGCCAGCGTAAAACATAGCCCCATATCATGACATGCTCATGTTAGCCGACCCCAAATCGTTTTGGGAATAAGGCTTAGAAGAAGAAGAATAATCCCACAAAACTTCATAAATAATTTACATGTGGTAATTGAAATTCTATTCATCAATATTATCAACCAGCTAAATATAGGCTGTAACGAGAAAGTGATTGTTGTTTATTTTTAAACAGGTACTGATTTTTCTCCAGAGCTCTTTTTTGCTGTGCTAGAGAATGGTAGTCCACAAAAGGCTACTCATTGCTGTAAGCTGGATCCAAGATTCTATTCTATGGGTATGTTGATCAATAGTTTCCCTTTTTTTTCGTAAATAAATTGGTTTATTTCGATTTTTAATCAAATGATTTTTTTTTTCTTGGTGATTTTTCTACAGATGAAGCCAACTCATTTGAAGTGATCCATTGTGAACATGTCAAGTGCACAAAATGTGCAAAATGGGCTGACATAGCCATTGGGCCCAGGGACAGTGTATTTATGTGATCCTATTTAGTTAGAAGTCGAAATATTGTAGCACATAAGCTTGCAAATTTTAGTATTTCACTTGATGAGCTAGCTGTTTGGATGTAGGAGGTCCATTACCTCAATCCAGGAAGATGTTATGTATGATATCTCTTTGATGAATGAGTAGTAATATCACTTCTTTCCCATAACAAAAACTAGGAGTTTAGTGCAACTAATGTTGTCCGACTATTTAAAGGGTTGTATATTGTAATTAATTTAAGTGTTTGTGATATTAATCTAATTACTTGTGATGTTAGTGTAAGTTGCTTATGCTTGATGTGTTTTAACGAACTTGAGCACAAAGCTTGAGATTCTTCTGTTTATATAAACTAGAACCAAAGGCCTTTGGATTTTTGGAAACAATCTATTTAGCATTATTTTTAAAGCTTCAGGAACTCAACTTTTAGATTATATATAACTACAATTCCTTTAACAACCCAAACCCGACCCAATTTTTTGGGTTTTGAGCACAAATTTTCAACTCGAAACTCATTCTAATCTGAACTCACTTAACCTGTAAAATGGCGAGTCAAAATGGATCTAGATTTTGCAAATCACATCGTCTTGATTTTAAAAGCATTAGCCTGATTGATTTATGATACTATAATCACAGCCTCACAGGATCAGCTTACCAATACCCGGGCCCACATTTTTTTGGGAGGCAACAAAAATGCTGTTGCCATTTGCCAAGGCTCTCACAAGTCACAACTCCCAACAATTACAAATTTACAATGGATTTATAAATCTATTTGCACAATTGCATGTACACTGACTAAATTATTATTATCTTTAGTGACTAAATAATAATTACTATCTTTAGTTACTTCAATAGAGTATGTGTGTGTCTATATCATGGCACCATTGATATGAACTCTTCTTTTCAAACATTAGATAATTATTAACTAGACCTTAGGTAAACTTTTGACCCTAGAGTGAAAGAACTCAGATATAAAATTGGATTAATTTTATTACATCTTGGGAGCAAAAACTACCTATAGCAAAGGTTGTCAATGAAAAGCCTTTTGTGATTCAAACATTTTGTTAACATTAAAACATCTGCCTTGAACAAGATAAACTTAAATCTTAGTAATATGTTACTCGGACATAGAACGTATCGATCTAAGTCTCCGACTCGACGTTTGGCCCAAAATGAAGTGTCAAAATGTCCATACCATGTCTGGTTGTCAAAGATGTAACATGTACATGAGGTAGGATAAAAGAGTCCAAGTGAAGTAAGGCACCTTTCTTGTTTTCATGTGTTTGATGTTTCACAAATTCAGTTTTGTTTAGTAAAAAGCAATTTCAAGCATCAACTCTTTCATACTTTTGTATAAATTGGGGGGATCTTGGGAGTTCATGAAAAATGAGAATTACTTTTAGTAAATCTTGTTTGGTTTTAAAGGGTTTGGTTATACTATATCACAACGGTTTCACAACGGTTGTGGGATTTTTCTAGTGTTTTCTGAGCATGTTTGCGAAGTTGGTCTATTTGGTTTCTTCGATCTTTTTCATCCTGTAATGAAGTGTGAATTTAAGGGAATAATACCTTCATCAAGGGCGGCGTCTATACTATCTGTAATGTGTAACTTAAAGTGTATTGTATAACCGTTTGTCCAATTTTTTTTTATGGGGAGAAAAAAACCTTAGATTACCCTTCTTAATCCGAAGGCCAACCTATAACAGTTTGTCCATAATTGATGGAATCATGTGAGAGTATGTTTGAAACACAAGATCTCAAAAACTACTCATCTGCTATATCTCACTAGATTTTATGAAGACATTTGAGCTGAATGCTTGCTTGTGATCAAATCAATCATATGGGATAAAGCTGAACATTTTCAAATATAGTTATATGATATATATCTAAAAAGACAATATCAAAACAATACTGCATATAAAGAATTTTAAGCATATAGTATAATTTTTGGTTGCACTTACTAACGTGTTGATACCTCTACCAACATTATTACAGTGCTTTGCATAAACTTTCCACATGTTTGCCCAAATGATCAGTATAGTTTCATGTGAGTTATGTTGGGATAATTCTGCAACATTAGAGATAAAGTTAACATATTATTTAGCATAAAAAACAGTTATATAGTGTATGAAAAAACCACCAGTATCAGACCATGTTTTCTTATATACCATTCTTTTATAGGTTGCACTAATTAACGTGTTGATACCTCCACCAACGTGGTTACAAACAACCTGCTTAGACACTATACTACGCATACTAAAGGATGTTCAAACCCCAATACCCACACACCGAAGGACCAATTTTTTGTTCATCTGATGTACGTCATTAATAATTTTAGTATCAAATTCTCATACATAGTGACATATTATAGTAAATGAAATTAAATGTCTTATATTTTGTATGTGAATTATAACTTTTGCCATTTCTTGTATGATCATTTTGCAAACAATAAATTAGTATTTGAAATGAAGATGAACAATTTTATCCAATTTTGGATATTAAAATGATGGAGTACTCTCATTTGGGTACCCATTAGAGCAAATAACTAAAATGAGGAGTATTAAGTTTACGAATACCATTATACTTCCTCTTGTTTTCGAATAGTTGCAACAAAGAGGTATTATTTGTGAGACATGTAAAATTCTTTTCTTGCAATTAAATGAAAATGGAGGAAGTATAATATTAACTACTTTGATCACCACATGATCATATATATTACCAATAAAAACTTACAACTTTTTTTGAAATTTTTAAAAAGTAATTATAAAAAAATAAGGAAGTTGGTGTCTGATTTTGACTTCTTGTGCCTAGTGTACAACTTATAAATCTTTTAGACTTGTTTATGCGCCTTTAAATACCAATCCAAGTAGAACTAAAAATAGGTAGTTTTATTAATTTTCGTTCTTCTTAGTCTGACTTAGACTTTTGAGGACTTAAAATTGAAGTGACTTTTACATAGGCCTGTTGTAAGCCATGAGAGTTCTTAAATTGACTAAACATGTCTCCAAGAGGCATCCCACGACCTCCGAAGCTCGAGCCTCGGGAACGTCCGAAATCGTATATTATAACCTTCAACAAATTACTGTCTTTGGAAAGAGTTGTTCCCCGCATTCTTTCCTTTCTATTGGTTTTTGAAAGCTATAAATCTCCTCTTCCCCCATATTTCTTATCCTTCTCGCATCGGTTCTGCATCAGATGATGAACCTTCAATTTTAGCGGCTTTGGGGGCATTTTCAGACTTCTCTGGGCCAGTTATAGTTTATCATGAAACCTTCTTATGTTCTTTGGCATGACTTTTAATGTATCCCTTTGCATTGCCTCAGAAATCCTCTAAATACCACATTTATAATTTTCCGGTGCAACCCCGGAATAGTACCGAAATGGCCGTAAAAGCCGTCAAATGTCCGTTCCAAGCCATGACAGTTCTTAAATCAACCTACCATATCCCCATGAGTCATCCCATGGCCTCTGTTACCCAGGCCCCGGGAACTTCCGAAAGCGTGTATTATAACCTTCAGTTTTCCTGGTTTTGGCGGCATTTTCAGACTCCTCCGACCCAGTAATATTTTTCTCCCAGAACCTTCCTAGATGATCCTGCGTGACTTGTAATGTATATCTGGTGCCTGGGGCCCTTTGCATTGCCTAAAAAAGCCTCTAAATACCACATTATAATTTTCCAGTGCAATCCTAGAATGTCCCGAAATGGTTGTGAAAGCCGTCATATGTCCGTTCCAAGTCATGACAGTTCTTTAATTGACGTCCCATGTTCCCAGCATGGCCTTCATTACAAAGGCCCCGAAAACTTCCGAAAGCGTGTATTAATCTTCAATTTTGGCTGTTTTGGCGACATTTTCTGACTCCTCCGATCCCGGTCATATTTTTCTCCCAAAACCATTCTAGGGGATCCGGTGTGACTTGTAATATATCCCTGGTGCTTGGGATCCTTTGCATTGTCTCAAAAAGCCTCTAAATACCCATTTATAATTTTCTGGTGCAACCTCGAAATGGCTGTGAAAGCCAGCATATGTCAGTTACAAGCCATGACAGTTCTTAAAACTTCCTCCCATGTCTATAGGAGGCATCCCATGGTGTCCGGTGCCCGGACCCTGGAAACGTCCAAAATCGTGTATTATAACCTTCAATTTTAGCGGTTTTGGGGGCATTTTCATACTTCTACGAGCCCGATTATATTTTTCTCCTAAAACCTTCTTATGTTCTATGACATAACTTGTAATGTATCTCTAGTGCTTGGGACCCTTTGAATTGCCACAGAAAGCCTCTAAATACCAAATTTATAATTTTCCAGTGCAACCCATGAATGGCACCGAAATGGCCGTTAAAGCTGCCAGGTATCCGTTCCAAGCCATGACAGTTCTTAAATTGAACTACCATGTCCCCACAAGGCATCCCATCGCCTCTGTTTCCTAGGTCCCAAGAACTTCCAAAGCGTGTATTATAACCTTCAATTTTGGCTGTTTTGGCGACATTTTCGGACTCGTTCGGTCCCGATCATATTTTTCTCCCAAAACATTTCTAGGGGATCCGCCGTGACTTGTAATAAATATCTGGCGCTTGAACCCTTTGCATTGCCTAAAAAAGCCTCTAAATACCACATTTTTAATATCCCGGTGCAACCCCGAAATGGTCGTGAAAGCCGGCATATGTCATTTCTAAGCCATGATAGTTCTTAAATAGACATTACATGTCTCAAGGAGGCATCCTATGGTCTCCGGTGTCTGGGCCTCGGAAACATCCGAAATCGTGTATTATACCTTACATTTTAGCGATTTTGGGGGCATTTTCAGTCTACGGGCCCGAATATATTTTACTCCTGAAACCTTCTTATGTTATCTGACATAACTTGTAATGTACCTCTGGTGCTTGGGACCCTTTGCATTGCCATAGAAAGCCTCGAAATACCAAATTTATAATATTTTGCTACAACCTAAGAAGGGCATTGAAATGGCCATGAAAGTCGTCATATGTTCGTTCCAAGCCATGCCAGTTCTTAAATTGACCTACCATGTCCCCAGAAGGCATCCCTTGGCCTTTTTTCCCAATCCCCGGGAACTTCCGAAATCGTGTATTATAACCTTCAGTTTTGGCTGTTTTGGAGACCTTTTCGAACTCCTCCGGCCCTGGTCATATTTTTCTTCCAAAATCTTTCTAGGGGATTTGGCAAGACTTGTAATATATCTCTGGTGCTTGGGACCCTTTGCATTGTCTCACAAAGCTTCTAAATACCAAATTTATAATTTTACGGTGCAACTCCAGAATAGCACCGAAATGGCCGTGAAAGTCGTCATATGTCCGTTCCAAGCCATGAAAGTTCTTGTGTTGACCTCCCATGGCTCCAGGAGGCATCCCAAGCTCTTCGGTGTGCGGACCTCGAAAACATTCAAAATCGTGTACCATTAATTTTGTGGTTTTAAGGGCATTTTTAGACTTCTACGGGGATGATCCTACTTTATCTTGAAACCTTCTTATGTTCTCTGGCATAACTTGTAATGTATTTCTGGTGCTTGTGACCTTTGCATTGCCTCATAAAGTCTCTAAATACCACATTTTTAATTTTCTGGTGCAACCCCGGAATGGCTCCGAAATGGCCGTTAAAGCAGTCATATGTCCATTCCAAGTCATGCCAGTTCTTAAATTGAACTACCATGTCCCCATGAGGCATCTCATGGCCTTTGTTGCCCAGTCCCCGAAAACTTTTGAAACCATGTATTACAACCTTCAATTTTGGCTATTTTAGCGACATTTTCGGACCCCTCCCGGTCCCGGTCATATATTTCTCCCAGAACCATTCTAGGGGATCTGGTATGACTTGTAATATATCTTTATTGCTTGGGACCCTTTACATTGCCTCAAAAAGCCTCTAAACACCCCATTTATAATTTTCCTATGCAACCTTGGAATGGCCCCGAAATAGCCGTAAAAGCCGGCATATGTTAATTCCAAGCCAGGATAGTTCTTAAATAGACATCCCATGTCTCGATGAGGCGTCCTATGGTCTTCGGTGTCTGGGCCTCGGAAACGCCTGAAATCGTGTATTACAACCTTCAATTTTAGAGGTTTTGGGGGCATTTTTTAATTCCTACGGGCCCGATTATATTTTACTCCTGAAACCTTATTATGTTCTCTGACATAACTTGTAATGTACCTCTGGTGCTTGGGACCCGGCCGCCCTTTGCATTGCCTCAGATTGTATCTAAATACCACATTTATAATTTTCCGATGCAACCCCGGAATGGCACCGAAATGGTTGTGAAAGTCGTCATATGTCCGTTGCAAGCCATGACAGCTCTTCAATTCACCTACCATGTCTTCAGGAGGCATCCCATATGGCCTCTTGTTTCTCAGGCGTCGGGAACTTCCGAAAGCGTGTATTATAACCTTCAATTTTGGCTGTTTTGGCGACAATTTTCGGACTCTTCCGGTCCCGGTCATATTTTTCTCTCAAAACCTTTCTAGGGGATTCAACGTGACTTCTAATATATCTCTGGTGCTTGGGACCCTTTGCATTGTCTCAAAAAGCACCACATATATAATTTTGTGGTGCAACCCCGGAATGGCTCCGAAATGGCAGTGAAAGCCGGCATAAGTCAGTTCAAAGCCATGACAGTTCTTAAATTTACCTCCCATGGCTCCAGGAGGAATCCCATGGCCTCCGGCGCCCGGCCCCAGAAACGTTCGAAATCGTGTATAACCTTCAATTTTAGCGGTTTTTAAGGCATTTTTAGAATTCTACGAGCCCGATTGTGTTGTTCTCCTGAAACATTCTTATATTCTCTGACTTAACTTGTAATGTATCTCTGGTGCTTGGGGACCTTTGCATTGCCTTAGAAAGCCTCTAAATACCACATTTATTATTTTCTGGTGCAACCCGGGAATGGCACCGAAATGGTCGTTGAAGCCTTGAGTATTGCTAGTTTTGGAGCCGTTTAAGGACTTCTTCGGGCTAGCGTTATTTTTCATCCATGACCTTCCTAGGAGGATCATAACGCCTTAGGATGGCCTCTGGCTCCTTTTGTTGCCTCCGTATCTTACCTATTGGCTTGCATTGCACCATCCCCTCCACACCCTAAAATGGCTCTGGAGGCCATTGTATGCTTATTTCAAGGCATGGTACTGCCTTCTAATATCTTCCCATGGCCCGTGGATGCATCCATAGGCTCCGTTTTGCGGTCCCTAAGAATGTCGAGAGCGTGAATTATAGCCTTCATTTTTGCTAGTTTTAGAGTCGTTTTTGGAATTTTCCAATTCCCATGATATTTTGGCCTTCTAATATCTTTCCATGGTCTGTGGATGCATCCATAGGCTCCGTTTCCCAGTCCCTAAGAATATCGAAAGCGTGAATAATAGCCTTCGATTTTGTCAGTTTTAGAGTCATTTTTGGAATTCTCCAATTCCCATGATATTTTTCTTTCAAGGCCATTCTAGGGGACTTCCGATGCCTTAATATAGACTCCGGGTGCTTCAGACTCCAATCGTATCGTTTCCTTCATACCCTCTCTGTTCTTGCATTCCCACACTTCATCCCAATATATAATAGGGTGACTAATCCAACACTTCCCCCATTCGTCAACCTTAGTAAGTAGTTTTTGGCATAATGGTGAAACAAAATAAATAAATAATATTTTAGCATATGTAATGACAACGTTTTGATTTCGTAAAATAGAATTGTATGGAATTATTCTTACTGGATTATAGATGCCAAGATGAAGTAATTTTCAGCTGTAAACAACAGATTACGTGGAAAAGGAGAAAGAAAAACAAAAAAGAACAGCAGACTGCGTGGGAAAGGCGAAAGAAAAACAAAAAAATCCGACCTGCCGGAATCGAACCAGCGACCTAAAGATTATCTGCTTTTAGCAACTACAGTCTTCCGCTCTACCAACTGAGCTAAGGTCGGATATTGAAGTAGTTGTGGAGCATTATTTATTTCAATAAGTATTTGATGACCTAAAATCTAATATATAGCATACTACACAATAGAAATATATGATAATTTCCAGAGCATAATATAATATAGTCATGATTATCTGAATTCCCTATACGGTATTCGTTCCATATGATTTACGATATAAAGAAAGATAATAAGAATTACTTAAGCTTTTGGAAAACAATAACTTCTTCACATACATAGTTTAGCATATTACTTTCAATTTCTATCCTATACATACCACATTTTGAAACTTGATATCTAATACAAATATCAATATAAATACACATATAATTAAGGTTTCTACAGTTCTACCAAACAATGCGTGACCTAGTGGTAAAGGTTTGGTCTCGTGACTTCAACGTCATAGAATCAATCCCAATTAAGGGCTCTTTGGGTGGAGGTTTCCTTAACATCCCCCTCCCGGCCTCCCCCAAAGGAGTCTGACCTGCAAAACATTATACATGCGAAAGGTGTCAGTTCAATAGGATCCTTCATCTTATCTATCTCAAAGAAAATGTATACAAATAAGGCTTCTTTCAGAAGCGTAGAGCACGTCATCTAGTCACATCATATCATAAATCATATATGAAAGTATCGCAAGATCCTTGTAACATCACCATTTTTTAGAAGATCTTATAAATGGTGGAACAAAAAGCAAACAATTTTACTTTCATAAAATGGGTAATTTTGAATTTCATGTATCTAATATTGATGTTTAGAGATCTAAATTTAACAGATTATTGTTCTCCTAATTGTGAGCAGCTTCTTCAACCTTCTTTTCCTTTTAGTTTTCCACATGAGACTATACTATACCTTGCCTGCCCACAGTTCTATCTCCAGCAACTCAAGTCCCAATATTTGCAAAATGCCCTTTACTTGTAGAAGTAGAGAAAGAAAAAAAAAAAAAAGAAGAGAGATCTAATTACAGTCCACCGACAATTATATTTATAAAATTATAAGCCACATATTTTATATTAAATATGCTCTCGTAGCTCAGTTGGTTAGAGCACCCGTTTAGTAAGCGGGAGGTCTTGAGTTCGACTCTCAACGAGAGCAATATAACTGGCCTTAATGGCTAACAATTTTTTTTTTGCTATTTTCTTCCCAAACAAAATTTGAGCTGACAAAAACTTTGGAGTTTGGCGTCGCCCGGACTCGAACCGGAGACCTTCAGTGTGTTAGACTGACGTGATAACCAACTACACCACGACACCATTTGGAAGTTAAACAGTACAGATTTGGTTATGTTTGATATTATTCAATAGCAAACATATATATAGTATATATACCCCTACTTTTCCTCCAACAACTATATACCTGCTAAATTTATGAAAGTCAAAGTCAGTTGATAGTTCATGGTACTAAACTTACAAGGGAATGTTACCTTTTATCCAGAGGCACAGACAGACAAGTAGATACATTTACAGTTTAGAATTCGACATTTCGAACACGGATATTGAACGAGTGACTGTAAATCAACAAATATGGGTTCATTAGATTGAAGTTTGACAAATAAAAGATGAGATAACATTAACTAACATGAAAGATTAAAAAGACATTTTAAACTGGGAAAAACTTCAAGAAAACCAGGAAAAAAAATGAAACAATATAGCCGGGAGCAAAAGTCCTCAAACAACAGACCTGTGTAGTAGTTCTGTGATTTTCTGACCATTCTTCTAGCTCCTAAATCAGAAGAACACATCTTTCTGAAATAAAAATCATCCTAGGGTGTCAAGTTTTCTTAATAAACATTAGCTCAGAATGGAAACCTCATTTGAGTATGTTGGACCCAACCTGATGGTTAATTTCATGGGAGAAAACATCATCAAAAAATGGAGAGAAACCACTGTAGTTTTATTTTGTTCTCTAGCCAGAACAGTAAAGCCTCCTTCCCAATTTAAAACGGAAAGTTCTAAACAAAAAAAAAAAAAAAAATTGATGACTCTAGTGAGTCAAAGAGTTGGTCAATACCAAAAACTCATAGCAGTATATCCAAAGATGAAGTTCAGAATCCTCAAATGCACCAGTTAACGTAAAATGAAAGGTTAGAAACTTAGAATCCAAAAAACAAGGCATGAGAAAGGACATTTAATCAAAGCAAGAAAATGGATCCACACACTGAACATCTCTGGTCTGAGTTAGACTGAAGTGACAGCCAACCGAACCATGAAACCTTTTGGGATTCAGTTACAGTCTTAAATGGCAGGAATAAAAAACCTAGTTCTCTGGGGCCAGACTGTCAGGGAGATCGCAGCTCTGCCTCACACATTTCCCCTCTTATAATGATTAACTTTTAGCAAAATAGATTAGAAAACTTGAATTCAGAATAAGGAACAATCAGTGGTTCATTATAATTTATAGTATAATAGTCAGAATCCTAGCATGTGCACATGGAACAAAGACAAAGTAACATATAAGAATAATAGAATCAACTGAAGGAATTTTCGGGGAGTTTGTAGTGGTGTTAGAGGAAGCATGATAGGGGATGGTGGTTTTGTCGCGGCTATAATGAAAGAATACAGAGATTTGGGCGGTGGTGGTTGCTGATCCGGGAAGAGGAATGACATGTGGATGATGGTTTGGGCAGGTGGCATGATTATCAAAGAGGGAAGGATGGTGAGATTTGAGAGTTTGTGCAGATGGCAGAGGTTGCGTTGGTCGACCTGGTGGTGAATACAGAGTGACTGGTGGTGGTACTTCCGGCAAGCGACAGCAGTGAAGAAGAGGCAGTGGTAGGTGGTGGTCAGGCCATTTGTGGTGGTCTGTGGTAGTGCTTTCTTCACTCTAATACCAAATAGCTCCTTAATACAATTTTCATATTTAGCGTGATAAGATTTCCAATTAATTATAAGGAAAATAAAAACCATTTTGTGGAGAAGGTTATAAACTTTCACAAACACAAACAGATGGATCATGCTCCCAAGGTTTTGATAACTCCACCTCATGATCAAATATTGAGGTTTTCTAAACAATTATGAACATGCACAATACACTAGTTAATGGTGAACTACAAGTTAAAAATTTACAAACACACGCATTCTGAAGTAATACAGAACCTCAGATCTGGATGGTAGAAGTATAATATTCATATAGCTACCAGCCTATCATGTACTTGACAAATAGAAAAAGGAAATAATTTGGCGTTGCCCGGGTTCGAACCGGAGACCTTCAGTGTGTAAGACTGACGTGATAACCAACTACACCACAACACCATGGGATACAGATTGAGCATAGCTCTAGATCATATGGTATACTTTGCTAGACACAGAAAAAGGAAACAATACACTAGTTGATGGTGAACTACAGGTTAAAACCTACAGAACACACACATTCAGAAGATATACAGAACCTCAGATCTGAACAGTACAGGAACAAATTCATATAGCTATACTTTACTTGACAAAAAGAAAAAGGGAACAATTTGGCGTTGGCTGGCTGAAACTTGAGACCTTCAGTATGTAAGAATGAGGGATAGCCAACTACACCACAACAGCATGGGATACAGATTGTGCCTAGCTTCAGGTTATATGCTATACTTCACTTGACAGAAGAAAAGGAAACAAAGACAATGGTTCATGGTGAAATACAAGTCCAAATATACAGAAGACACACATACAGAAGAGATACAGAACCTCAGATCTGAATAGATGGCTATACTTAACTGAACAGAAGGAAAAAGGGAATAATTTGGCGTTGCCCGGGCTCGAACCGGAGACCTTCAGTGTGTAAGACTGATGTGATAACCAACTACACCACAACACCATGGGATACAGATTGTGAATAGCTCTAGATCATACGCTAGTAGACTTAACCATATCCTTCACTCTGAGAGCAGATTCACAAAGGTAAACAAGTAGAAATCCTGTTTGGATATTTCACAAGGAAACAGAGAAAGAATCTCATTTAACTAGATTCAAACCAGAAACCTAAGGAAATTCTGCTAGTCATTGACCAGATACAATCATCCACCCTCCTAACTCGGCTAAGTTCATTGTTTTACTAACTGGCCAGACAAGATCTACATTCTTATGTCAAACCTAAGGACATTCTCCGAGTCATTTACCAAATACAATCATCCACCCTCCTAACTCAGCTAATTTCATTGTTTTACTAACTGGCCAGACAAGATCTACATTCTTATGTCAAACCTAAGGACATTCTCCGAGTCATTGACCAAATACAATCATCCACCCTCCTTACTCAGCTAAGTTAGTTGTTTTACTAATTGTCCAGACAAGATCTACATTCTTATGTCAATTAAAAGTAACTAAACAAGCCCATGTTAACTTAAAAGCAAACCTTATAAATGATATTCTCCTTGTACCACACAAAAAAAATTGAATAAACAACAATACAAACAAAAAATTAATTAACTTATAGAACAGAATAAATTGCAGAAGGACACAAAAGTAGTCCGACCTGCCGGATTCGAACCAGCGACCTAAGGATAATCTGTGGGTCACAGACCAACTACAGTCCTCCGCTCTACCAACTGAGCTAAGGTCGGGTCATGCATATACTGCAAAACAAAGAGGTCAACTCATTATGCTATTATAAGAAACCAGACAAGTTAAGGGGATCTCTGTAGAGTGTAGACTGGCAAAAATGTCAAGGAAATGTTCGGGAAAAATATATTATGTATCAGCTTGATCCTGCGTTACTGTTTCCTTTCTTACAAATATCAATCAATAAAGACCATCCCAATGCAGAAAAGGAAAAGAGTTTGGAAGAAGTGGCAAATGCAGAAGAGATACTGGCCAACTACAGTCACTGTACCAACTAACTTAAGCTCAGTTTCCTAACTTGGCGTCAGAAAGGCCATTATATTGCATATTATTCCATGCATATGACATATGACAAAGTGCATGTGAGATTCCACGAAGCAATTATTCGTAGGAAGTAGGAAAAGATGGAAGAGAAAAATCTGAGACAATAGAACTAAGAAGTTCATGGAAAAGGACAAATTGGGTTGGAAGGGAAAAAAAAAAGTCCGACTTGCCGGATTTGAATCAACGACCTAAGGATTATCTTGGGATCACAGGCTAACTACAGTCCTCCGCTCTACCGACTGAGATAAGATCGGATCAGGCAACTTTACCAATACAAAATGAAGTCAATATCGTATGTCACTACAAAAAAATTTAAAACTATTAGATCAATGCAATAAATCTCCAGTGATAAGTTAGTAGACTAGTGATATGTTGAGCGAATGGAGTAATTAATTTACAAAATAGTGTTCAAATATTGAATTCCTCCGGCATTCATGCACTCATTTTGTAGACAAACAAGATCATCAATGTACTATGTAGTATGGAAAGGTAACTCAAAGTGAAACAAATGGCATATGCAGAAAGGCAGAGTCAACATGCATGTAGTAAGACCATAAAAAGTATGCCTAGGAAGTAATGAGATATATAAAAAAAAAAAAAAAAATAGAACTCCGACCTGCCGGATTCGAACCAGCGACCTAAGGATTCTCTGTTTTACAAACTACAGTCCTCCGCTCTACCAACTGAGCTAAGGTCGGATCATGTCCAGTATAAAGGCTTAACCCACTACAATCCAATCTTTACCAAACCATGTTAATAAAATCAAACTTTGATGGGAAGGAGTATCTAGTTATTCGGTCTTTCTGGATCAAGAACAAATGGGAAAGCAGCATATAAAGTTATGTATTCCAAAGTCCAAACCTCTAACTACTCAGATTACTTAAAAATATCATTACGTCGGCTCTTTGCTAAACACAGCTCCTTTTCATGGTTCGTTCTAACATGGTACAACAATGAAAAACCAACAAATTATTTAGTTACTTATGCTCCTGTTGAAACAAAGAAAGACCTCTTCCATCAATTTACATCAATTGTTGACACAAGCGAAAGAATTAAATAGTTTAAAGAAAACTTCTCCCTCTTTACTGAGGATAATGGCTTCCTCCAATAACCGAAAAAACATCAATTCCTGCCCTGGAAAGATAAACTTTTCATCGACTTCAACTCCTCAACCTCATATAAATTCACGGAATAAAGTTATTGTCTTCATAAGCAACAACCCACTCTCAACCCCAAGCCACAAGGGAGCAAAAAATCAATTTTTTCAGACCTGCCGGAATTGAACCAGCGACCTAAGGATTAATCTGCTGAACAACTACAGTCCTCCGCTCTACCAACTGAGCTAAGGTCGGCTCTTTAGCTTTTTTTCTAGACTTTTCAACATTATACAATTATCGCTCCTCAATGATAACATATACATTTGACTTCATCAAATTGGAAAAAAAAACCCAGGTACAAATTTTTAAAAAAAATCCCAGTGAAAACTAAGAGATATCATACTCTACATGTCAGCTAAATTCTAGGGTTTCAATTTTCGCAAGTTTTAATAATTCGACAGGCATATTAAACATAAAATCAAAGAAAAGGTTGAATTTAAATTAATCAACCAATCAATGCAGAATTCCGCAAATAAGTGCAAGAATATAATTTTAGGGTTCGGATAAATTAAACTTCTGATTAACAATTTGCACGATTTCTCCACTACTAAACAAGAGTATCGTAATTAAAACAATAAATTTGACACAGAGGAAACTTACCATTGACTTGATTGAATCTGGAAATTCTTTCTCTCTCTATTGACCTTTTCGTCTCTGAAATATCCTCGATTTTGTTTATTGCATTTTTTAGGGGTTTTGCAGTAAAGCTTTTATTTACGATTAAACGGGGGAGTTTTATTTGAAGTACAAATCTTTCAATTTTTTTTTTTTTTTGAGGGGAAAGTACAAATCTTTCATAGAAGTATATTTTTGGGAGGATATATATCGAAACTTCTTATATAGTTGGTGAAAATTAATTAAAACTACTTAGTTTGTGTCCATTGAAGTTAGGATAAGGATTTATGTAAATTTATTAAGGGTGTGTTCGGCAAAAGTAGTTGTTGTGATAACGGTGAGTTCTAGGCTTTTAGCGGTAGCTGTTAGATGTTGTACTAGCGGTTAGCTATCATGTTAGAATTTGACTATGAAAATTACTTTTATGACAATTAGTGTTCGATAAATCTAGCACTTAGTTTTAAACAGAAATCAACTATATTCAATCTTCAAAATGACTCCAAAATCTAAATTTATAGTTTTTTCAAAACACTAGTTCAAACTTCAAAAGCTATTTCAAACATTACGTCATCAAGCACTCCTTTTCACTATTATTAGATTTTTGACTTAGTCCAAACAAAAAAAGTTACTTTAAAAGCTATTGCCGAACACGCCCTAAAAAAACTCTAGAACTTATTCATAAGGTAAAAGTATGAGTCTAAAAGAGTCATTAGCACATTGCAATGTAACATCCAAATGACCTAATTAATATAAATATGTCTAATTCTATTACTTTTGTGTCAAAATATTAATGTGCCATAAGTCTTCCCCACCCCGTCTCCTAATTTTTAAGAAAGAACGAGTAGCTCTTTTAGGATAAGGCGATGGTAGTTGTCTTTGATCTGAATTTTATTTTGTGACTTGTAAATAAGATGAATGACCACCAAGTCACTTAATTAGAACTCAGCCCTTATAGTTATAAATCCCCTGCTCTAACCTTATGAAGTCAAGCACTTGAAAGGAGTGGTGAAAGTCTTTGCTAGATACCCCACGCAAGTTTCGTAATGGATGAATAGGCATTTACTCAATTGGCCTCAATATTTAAAAGGATTGAAGAAATACAATGCAAGATGGTGATAAATATTAAAGAGTGGTGAGGAACTACGAACGTATTTCCCAAACTTGGAATAAGACTGCATACAACGACAAAGAGTAAGTAATCTCATGACCTCCAGGGGTTCGAATCCCACAAAATGAGCGGCACTTGGAGGAGAATTCCCCTTACAACTCCCCCTCCTTCCAAGTGCCTTGGACTATGGGTTGGGCCATGTGTGAGGGCAGCTCAGAGGTTATTCATCTTACCAAAACAAAAACAAAAAAAGACAAAGAGTACTAAGACAGACCTCCATGACGTTAATGTAAGTGTATCCATCTATGTCCAAGCCTAGATCTTTATCCTCTCCTCCTCCCTTGAAGCCTAAAACTGTAGGCTCCAAAAGCATTAGTATAAGGGGCCGCCATCAATTTCTGTTGACTAAGCCGTAATTTTCATTATTTATTCTTGAATTTAGTAATATGTTTGTTATTAGTAAGCCAAAAAGTATGATGTTATTCTTGACTAAGACATCATTTCACAGCCATGAGAGTAGAGTAATTCTCTGAGATAAGTAACTTGTAGTCTTGTAGAGGCCAAAACAGGGATCTGCCAGATTCAAATTTCAAACAAGCGACCTAAGTTAATATGCCAACCTTGTCATGCAAAGCTCCTTGCACTTTGCAGTCTGAACTTCATCACAGAATATTGAATCAATTTCATCAAACTTCTAATTGTAAAAAAGTTCCCATTTGACTGCATGGAGTATCAAAGAGCCGAACGGCGGGTAAGGCAATCATTGATAAACATTCATATGAATAAAAGCTAAGACTCGAATCGCAAAACTGAGAAAGGACATCATTCTTACCACCAGGGAGAAAGATATAATTCATGCTAGATACTGAATGAGCTGATAAACACTACAAGTTCAGTCACTGGAGTTTGGTACTCCGAATTTCAAAGACCACGAATATGACTCCACCTGTCATGGATACGATTGAGCTGAAAACAGAAAAAATAACTGCCTATGCAGATAACTATCACTACTGATTAGAAAGTGTAAAAATTAGGGAAAGACTGCTAAGTATCAGCATTGGAAAAATCAATTTGGTTAGAGTACCCGTTTAGTAAGTGGGGTCTTGAATTCAAGTTTCGACTCTCAATAAGAGCATTAATTTTGATTTTCATTTTAAACAGCAGATGGCAGAATTAAAGAAATTATAACAGCTTATAGTTTCTGTCGACATGTAATATTTGAGACATTCACATAATCACATCCAATAGCCTGGACTTGTTTTCATTGTCTGTTCTTGTACTGAGGACTGTATTTGCAACTACAGATATTTGTAAATTCTAATGCTTCCTTTGTGAATTGTTTGCTTATACCAGATATTCTGCTTCATCTAAACAACGAAATTGAGTTCACAAAGGTAACGCAATAGAAGCTTATATCACAATATACTACCGAAAGGTAGGAAGACCATGTTGATACATGCTCGGTCAGCTTCACAGAAGAGGAGGGGAGGGGGCTAGATAGACGGGATATCTGAAACTGGAAACCTACAGTGTGTGAGACTGATGTGATGATGAACCAGAGGATGGAACCACTAGAGAGCATAAGATAGATAAAAATAGACTCCAGATCAATACTTTCAATCAAAAGGTAAACCTTCTTCTGCAATATAAACAATCCAACATGCTAATTTAGAGAAGAGAAAGAAAATGAATGAATTATTGACTATTGTACTGTCATCAAAAGCCAGAATACAAACGTATGAAATTACTCTAGGAATGCATCACTGTTCCATGGAGAATTTCACATCTCAGAGTGCAAGAAATCAGAAGAAAAAAAAAATATCCGACCTGCCGGATTCGAACCAGCGACCTAAGGATAATCTGTGGGTCATTTACCAACTACAGTCCTCCGCTCTACCAACTGAGCTAAGGTCGGTTTTTGCAATGTGACTGTAAAGACTCATTATATTGTAATGTTGCTTGACTTGCTTCAAAATGTTTGATAACTTTATGACAAAGTCAATGTAAGACTGGAGAAAAAGCATGCCAAAGAAAGAAGACAAAAGGATAAAACACTAGAAATCCGACCTGCCGGATTCGAACCAGCGACCTAAGGATAATCTGTGGGTCATCTACCTACTACAGTCCTCCGCTCTACCAACTGAGCTAAGGTCGGTTCTTGCAATGTGACTAGAGAAAGTCATTATATGGTAACGTTGCTTCAAACATGTTGACAATTTTATGATAAAGTCCAAGTCATACTAGATAATAGGCATGCCATGGGAAGGAGATAAAAGGATGAAAACAACAGAAATCCCATCTGCCAGATTCAAATCAGCTATCTATAGATCATTTGTGGGAAATTTACCACCTATAGTCCTCCAGTCTACCAATTGAGCTAAGGTTGGGTCTTCTAATGTGAGTAAGGAAAGTTATTGTATTCCAAATATGCTTCAAACATGTTCAATAATGTAAAGACAAAGTCAACTTAATACTAAGGAAAATCATCTTAAGGAAAATAGATGAAAGAGAAAAAAATCCGACCTACCGGATTCGAACCAGTGACCTAAGGATAACCTGTGAGTCATTGACCAACTACAGTCCTCCGCTCTACCAACTGAGCTAAGGTCGGTGCTTGTAGTGTGGCTGTGGTGGAAATGCATTATATTCTAATGTTACTTCAAACATGTTTTAATCTCACAACAGAGTCCATTGTGATACTATCATACTAGTTACTAACATGCCACGAAAAGAAGACTTAAAAGTAAATATACAACAGCAATCTGACCTGCCGAATTCAGCCAGTGAACTAGATTACCTGTTTGGACAACTATAGTCTACAGTCCTTTGCTTCATGCCTTTATCGAAGTAGCTATTCTAGCTAAGGTCAGATCATATCGCACAACTAAGAATAGTACACCAGTACAATTCTTCATTCCCTTTTCCCTAATATTCAATGTTTAAAAATTCCTTTATACAAACTCCAAAAGTAAACATTAAACAGAATAGCTTATATTTCACATGAATCCAATTGTTAACTATCAATATCAGAGATGAAAAGCATATACTTTTTTAACCTTTCAATATTTCATGTACTTCCCTGTCACAGGATTAGCCGCCAAACCAGACTAGCATGCCAGATAAATCCTATTTATTGACAAATCACAGCAATAATAAGGTTTCAGCAAAGGGAAAATATAGAAAACTTTTGAAAGCAAAATGAAAAGTAAAAATATGAGTTGACAAAAGCAGCTAAAAAAGGAACTTGTATCACAATAAGAGTATATAGAAAGAACAGATTGCTACATGCTAGTCATCATCACAGTTGAGTAGAAAAGGAATTTGATGACCATCTTTGGGACTAGAACCAATGAACTTCAGTGCTTCGACATTTGTGATAACCAACTAAACAGCAGAACCAATTGAATAAAAAAGAT
This sequence comes from Beta lomatogona, assembly GCA_947646795.1. Lineage (NCBI taxonomy): Eukaryota > Viridiplantae > Streptophyta > Magnoliopsida > Caryophyllales > Amaranthaceae > Beta > Beta lomatogona. Next base: position 1,391,038 of record CANSNZ010001111.1, read on the forward strand.
AAATTGTGTAGATCAACTCTCTAAAACACTTGATCCTTTTTCAGGAACAAATAAAACCGAACAGGACAAGGAAAGAAAAGAAAGAGCAAGATCAATGGTATACTGTAATCAGAACCCAAAATACAAAACTCTTACTGTAGTAGGGTATCACTGTTACATAGAGAATTTCGGACTTAACATGATAGATTTCACAAGAATCAAAAGCAAAAAAGGCATCTGACCTCCCAGAGTCGAACCAGTAACCTACGGATTATCTCTGGGTCATCCTGCACCCGACTAACTGAGCTGAGGTCAGTTCTTGTTATGTGACAATATGACAAAGTTCATGTCAGGCTGGAGAAAATCACGCTAAGGACTAAGGAGAGACGACAGAAAGAAGAAGGAAAAAAATAACAAGCAACAAAAGTCCGACCTGCCGGATTCGAACCAGCGACCTAAGGATTATCTGTTTGACAAACTACAGTCCTCCGCTCTACCAACTGAGCTAAGGTCGGTTCTGATAGTGTGGAAGTGAAAAGCTATTATATTCTAATGATGCTTCAAACATGTTCAATAATGTAAAGACATAGCCAATGTAATGCTTAATGACATTCATGCTAAGGAAAAAAAGACAGAAAAAACAATCAAAATCCGACCTGCCGGATTCGAACCAGCGACCTAAGGATTATCTGTGAGTCATTGACCAACTACAGTCCTCCGCTCTACCAACTGAGCTAAGGTCGGTTCTTGCAGTGTGGCTGTGGGAAGTCTTTATATGTTAATGGTGCATTAAACTGCTATGAATCAATATTAGTATGAAGGGAATGTTAGGTAGTGCAATTATTAGTATCTTGAGGAGGAAGATAAGTGAGTCAGTTATAGGAGTAATACTATAAATAAGAGAACATTAGAAAGGGATTAGTATGTTGAAAATTGTGGTGAGAAATTTGTAGTGTTAGCTTGGGAGAGTGCCATTCCTCTCGAAAGAGTGCCTAGGTGTATTAGGTGATATAATCATCAAATTCAATCACATCTTCACTTGTTCTTCCCTAATCATCTTTCTCTCTCCCATAATCTTTATTTTATGTTATTAATCTACTGTTTTTATCTGTTATCTATGCTAATAAACATATTTGAGAATATCATGAGTCATGACAAAGGCCATGTCAGAATAGAGAAAAGGCATGCCGCAGAAATAAGAAATTAGGAGAAAAAAAGAAACACAGAAATCCAACCTGCTGGATTTGATACAGTGACCTAAAAATCATCTGTCTGACAAACTACAGTCCTCTGCTCTACTGACTAAGCTAAGATCTGATCATGTCATACTTACAAGACTGTACTTCAGTTTAAACCTTAATCCCATATTTATCCACCCATCAGAAGATTCAAAGAGTAAAAAGACTGACTAGCACATCTAATTTCCTTCTGAACTCATCAAGATCAACGATGAGCAACAAAAAGAAAATTAATATCTTGATTACTTTGTCACCGGAATTAGCCAACATAGCAGGTTAAACTGATTAGTCCTGTTGTTCTAAGTTCTAGCACCACAGTAATTGTGAGTGAACTTCAAATAGAAGCGAACAGAATGAAAACTGTCGGCAAAAGTTCCTCAGGGAGCAAAATGGAAAATCCGACCTGCCGGATTCCAACCAGCGACCTAAGGATTATCCTGCTTGATCAACTACAGTCCTCTGCTCTACCAACTGAGCTAAGATCGGCTCTTTACTAAACTAGCTATACTCAAGAATATTTGTTTATCTTAATACCTAAATTAATCAACAACAATGAAATCCACACGAAATACATGCTACAAGTTCTTTCAACTAATCACCAAAAAGGTGGATTATATGGCAGCTAAATTCCAGTGATAAGAAAACATGAACCAATCACAAGTAAAAGAGCAAAATCCAACCTGCCGGATTCGGACCAGCAGCCAAAGGATAAACCTGCTTGATCAACTACAGTCCGCTCTACGCCTCTACCAACTGAATAAGGTCGGGTCTTTGCTAAACTAGCTATACTCAAGAATATTTGTTTATCTTAATACCTAAACTAACCAACAACAATTAAATCCACATGAATACATGTTACAACTTCTTTCAACAAATTCACAAACAAAACAGGAAAGTTATGTTTAGTTGCTAAAATAATCACCAAAAAAGTGAATCATACGGCAGCTAACTTCCAGTGATATGAGCACATGAACCAGTCACAAGTAAAAAAGCAAATTCCGACCTGCCGGATTCGAACCAGCGACCTAAGGATTATACTGCTTGATCAACTACAGTCCTCCGCTCTACCAACTGAGCTAAGGTCGGATCTTTGCTAAACTAGCTATACTCAAGAATTTATATTTATCTTAATACCTTAACAACAAAAAGAGAATCCACAAAAAATACATGTTCCAAGCTATTTCAACGAGTTCGAAATAAATTATAGAAGATATGTTTAATTGCCAAAATAATCACCAAAAAAATTGTATGGCAGCTAGATTCGAGTGATATGAACACATGGACCAGTCACAAGTAAAAAAGCAAACTCCGACCTGCCGGATTCGAACCAGCGACCTAAGGATTACACTGCTTGATCAACTACAGTCCTCCGCTCTACCAACTGAGCTAAGGTCGGCTATTTGACATCTCAAGCCCCAAAATACACATAATATTCCATAACTAATGAGCAAATAGAAAATTTTGCATAATGTTCTGTTTAATTAATTTGATATAATCAAACAAAATCAGAAAAATTCTGCTCTTTTTGTACATTGATCACAAAATAATAATAACAATACCCATAAAATCCAAGGCTATTTGACATCTCAATCCCCAAAATACACATAATATTCCATAATTAATGAGCAAGTAGAGATTTTGCATAATGTTATATTTAATTAAATCGATATAATCAAACAAAATCAGAAAAAATCTGCTCTTTTTGTACATTGATCACAAAAAAATAATAATACCCTTAAAATCCAGCGAAATTCTAGGGTTTTATTCTGCATATACAATCACACGTTCTTGCCACAATCAGACATGAATTCAATCGAATAATAATAATCATGAAGGAATTTGAATGAAACAAAAGAAAAGTTAAAAATAGACAAGAAGCATTTGAAAATTAGGGTTCGAATCAAAAATCCCCATTCATGATTCGCACGATTATTCCACAACCAAACAAATAATGCGCAAATTAAACGACAGAAAATGGAGGAATAATTATTGAAAAGGACTTACAGTTGACTTGGGATATGGGGTCTGAAAGATTTGTAGATCCCAGCAAAGCATTTCAGCAGGATGAGGAAATGGTCATCTAGGTTTTTAAATGGTTTTTACGGACTTGTCCACCAGACCTGGAAATGAATCTCGCTAATATCACAAATTTTATAGATGTCATCTAGCTTAATTGGTAAAGTCTTATAGATGTGGTGTCTAAGATCTGACATTAAATTCCGTCTACTAACAATTTTAGTCTACTCTAGTATATGTATAAGTGAGCGTAGCAGTTGTTTGATTGGTACTTTGAGGAAGACTACCTCATTTCATTAGAGTGTAAAATAGACTGAACTGTCAACGATTAGTGATTAAAATTTCAGAACCTCTCACCAACCAATTGTAAATCAAATAGCTCGTCGAATCTTGGTTCACGACTCCAACGATTGGTGGTTGAACATCCTTCACCAACAAAATGTAAAACGATAGTTGATCAAAATTCAAATGGCTATCAATCTAGGTCTAGAACATTTGCTGAAACATAAGGCTTGAACTAAGAATAAGTTTTATGTATTTAAACCATAACTTTTAAACGTACTTGTAAAACATACATATATTTCTCTATCTCAAGGTCACAATGCGTCAATCTATAGAATTGTATAATACTTGAAAGGCTAACTCCTTTGTTATGCAGTATGACTTGCGACTAGGATTTTTCTAGCATTTTAGTCAATGGTTTAACTAAACTTGATTTTCCAAAGTTTTGGCTGCGAATTTTGGCCGAATTCATAATTCTTACCCAGGTCTAACTTTGTGTCTCGTGTTTTATGTGTCAGTATCTGATATACGACTTAACATGTGATTAACTCTAATCTTTTTCTTAACTCTAACAAATTAGGTTTTCTTATTCAAAGAGCAAGAATGTTTTTGCCAAAGGTCAGTAGTGAGATTAGGTAATTACATTATGCATATTGAACATATCATTTGCTTCTCTGAGATAAGGAATAACGATAAATACGTGCATCTAATTATTTTTTAAAAAAAACTATAGTGTTGGCTAGACTCATATTGATGAAGTGAGAGTGAGGCATAGCCTAGTGGTTAAAGCTTCCTTCCCGATTCCAGGAGGTCCTGGGATCGATTCTCACCCTTGCCAAGTTGAGATCCCTTTTATTTCCCCCCAACTTGTCAAGGTTTCTCCTTACCTTATTAAAAAAAATATATATATTTCATAGTACTTCTTTGAGTATAGAGGTGACACAGAAAATCTACAATATACGCGACCACACAAGACCCTAAATATTTGAGCCCTCTAGCTACAAATGTTTATATTAATAGTTAGAGTTTTTTGTCAGAAACAACCTTTTAAAACCACTTTTTTGCGAAAAACAGCTTTTTAAAAGTTTTTTTGCAACTTACAACCTTTTTTGAAACTTTTTTACGAGATGAAACCTAAAACCAAATTTTTTTGCGAAATGAAACCTTTTCTGGAATTCCGTCATTGACCGTTAAATTTTGTGCGTTGACCGTCAGTTGTACCCTCCAATCTCTCTCCTCACTCCATCTCCCTCCCTGAACATCAACCCCAGCCACCACTCTCCTTCATCCTCCTTGCAACCACCACTCTCCTTCCCCCCTTTCCCGAAATCACCACCCCCACCACCCCAACCTCCACTTTCCTTCCTCCCCACCATCCCGCGAAACCCCCCCCACCACCCCGCCGAAAACCCCCTCCCCCAACCCCATCGATTTTCATCCCCTCTCTCTCTCCTCTTCATCCTATTCTCTCTCCTGCGCTTTTCATCAACTTCTCCTTTTCATCCCCTCAATTTTGTCTCGGAGAAAACCGTTTTGAATAACCCCCCCCACCCCGTCGGATTTTGGCGACCTAGAAATCGATTTTGGCGACCAAAAAATGGATTCCCTCATCGACAGAGAAAACGAGTGGAGGCACTCGGATCTGTCGATGAGAAGAAAAGTGGAGGTTAGGATGGTAGGGGTGGTGATTTCGGGAAAGGGCGGAAGGAGAGTGGAGGTTGGGGTGGTGGGGGTGGTGATTTCGGGGAAAGGGGGGAAGGACAAGTAGAGGTTGGGGTGGTGGGGGTGGTGATTTCGGGAAAGGGGGGAAGGACAGGTGGTGGTTTTAGTGCTTGGTTGCAAGGAGGATGAATGAGAGTGGTGGCTGGGGTTGGTGTTCAGGGAGGGAGATGGGGCGAGGAGAGAGATTGGAGGGTGCAACTGACGGTCAACGCACAAAATGTAACGGTCAATGACGGAATTCCAGAAAAGGTTTCATTTCGCATAAAAAATTAGTTTTAGGTTTCATCTCATAAAAAAGTTTCAAAAAAAGTTGTAAGTTGCAAAAAAACTTTTAAAAGGTTGTTTTCGCAAAAAAGTGGTTGTAAAAGGTTGTTTCTGACAAAAAACTCTAATAGTTATTGCATATTTGTACAACAGGTTCTCCATTGTTGGTGTTGAATTCCTAGTTACATAGCTGAGGTCCGAGAGTAACATCCTTTATCCAGATTCCAGCAGTAGGGAACAAACATTACTAAGGCTTGTGAGCTTCGATCAGATAACTAAGCATGTATAGCATATATTGGTTCCAATTGATGCCATACTGACGTACAAATGAAGGATGCTTACCTGCAAATGTGCATGGAGGGGAGCTACAGTAGCCAAAAATAATAGGAATAACTGACGTACAAATGAAGGATGCTTACCTGCAAATGTGCATGGGGGGGAGCTACAGTAGCCAAAAAAATAGGAATAACTGTGAACAAACAAAATGGCGTCGCCCGGACTCGAACCGGAGACCTTCAGTGTGTTAGACTGACGTGATAACCAACTACACCACGACACCGTTTAATGTAACTATGGTAACTTCACATCATAGACAGAACCCCAACTCTGATCGGATGATACATTAGAGTAGGAAAACATGGAATTGCTGTCAATTGTCAGAAAAGCCAATATAAAATAACTCTAGCTATCTGTCATCTGTGTGACAAATGACAATTATATATTGGATTTTGCCAACACTAGAGAATATTAGTGGCTTACAGAATAATAATATTTTAGTACACATTCAAATCACTCCATAAAAATTTAACACTTCTTATCTTCAGATTATAACACTTATATTCGATCATTATTGTAACTAATATTAGACATTGAAACAATCTGACAAAATCCCACTTACTGTGGGTACTTTGTGATATCACGGCATCACCTGATGAACTTTGACCTTGAAAAGGCAAGTGTGAAGTTTATATTGGAACGGAGGAAGTAATAAAGTGATGTGTTTTTTGAGACTTCGCATTCATAAAATCCATAAAGGTTCTGATCATTGATAGTCTTCCCGTTGATTGCCCTGCAGTAAAACCAGATTAAAAGTGAGACTACTGAAGTATATTCAGCTAAAATGATATCAATAATGTGCATTGTCCAAAACCAGATTATAGCCACTGGATATACTGAGAGTGATGTTCTTACATGTAAGGCGACTGCTCAAGCATTTTCGAATACAGGGTCTTCGGTATCGAGAAAATACCAGGGATCAGAGCGGCTGGACCTGTTTTAGGTGACAAGTGACAGCAGAAACAAAAACCTATAAGTGGCAGAAAACAACTGACAAGTGAGGTGAGGGGTAAACCTCTCTTTGCCTAGAGTGTCAAATGAAATTGAAAATTGAAATGACACGATGTGCTCTCGTAGCTCAGTTGGTTAGAGCACCCGTTTAGTAAGCGGGAGGTCTTGAGTTCGACTCTCAACGAGAGCATCCTTTGTTATTATTTTTCCAAATCCCTCCTTGGCAGACTGCTGTGTTCTCATTTTGGACTAACATGATAATCAACTGCACCATAATTGCATTAAAATGCAAAAGTTAAACAGCAACAAACCAACTCTCTGAAGCAAAAAGTTCATCCTTCTTACAAAGCAAAAACAACCAAACATGAAAAAACTAGTTAAAACACATGAAAAGAAGACTTTGATGTCATAGTGTCAACACAAACCCTGAACTAAAAGTAAATTCTCAACAGTTAAGTCACATATATTAAGGAGTAATTATTGATCATCATTCCGGATCATAACAAAAAGTAGATTTTGTGGTAAAGGAAAATCAAGATGGTGGATAATTAAAAAGAATGTCACATGCGATCACATTGCAATAACAAAGAGTATATCATAATCATACCAAGCTAAATCATTCTTACAATTGGGAACAAAGATATTATCAATTTATCATACACATGAAGGTCATATGTGCACTGCAGCTGCTCTATAGCTGATAACAGAAAGAGATGCAACTTACCATTACTATTCGGTGTTGTTGAAAAAAATGGTGCAAACTAAACAGCAATATCTAAGTAATTACCATCCAGAAGTCAAATATAAAAGGATGTCTCAAAGTTGCTCTCGTAGCTCAGTTGGTTAGAGCACCCGTTTAGTAAGCGGGAGGTCTTGAGTTCGACTCTCAACGAGAGCATTTTTTTATTGAACTTTTCAACGTCCTCAGCAGGCAAACAACTTGTGAAACAAAGGTGCGTCACAGCATCAGCAATAAAAGAATGTCCATAGTACAGGTCCACCACCCAGAGCCTAAAGTGTTTTGTATATACAGCCAAATGTACAGTTTCTCTATCATCTTGGCTAAGGTCAGTTCTTGCATCAGTTACCAGGGAGTCATCCATTAGATTCCATCAATCTCCGATTTGCATAGGCTGTGGAATGTTAATAATTATAATTTCACTACAAAATCCTCAGTAAACTCTTATGCTGAAGCCCATGTTGTCAGATGAGAGAACATCATCTTCAGCATGTAAGAAAAACAAGAAGCTGCAAACTGAGGACTAATTCCAGGAAAATCCTGAGAAACTAAGCTATTTTATGAAGTCTGAAGATAATTCTTAATTGAATAGTAGAGAGATCCAAGACATCAAAATAGACAAAAGAAAAATCACAAACTTACAATCACATGCCTGACAAAAAGAACAATAACATCAAAAAGAGTTCAAGGTCATGTCTTGGCGCGATTTGGTAAAGAACAAATTAATTAGTACCTAATTCCACATCAAACCCCAAGCCTATGCAGAGATAAGAAGCATCAACCAGATTAACAGTGAAATAATAGTCTCATAGACTAAGAGAGCATACATGCCTTCTACAATCATAGCCAGAGAGGCAGAGACTATTGATCTTTCAGAAAAAAATTCATGTTGGAAGCTACAAAACAACCCACCTGGAGATCAGTACAAGAAAATTTCCGACCTGCCAAATTCGAGCTAGCGACCTTATGATCATCAGTTTGACCAACTACAGTCCTCAGCTCTACTCTACCAACTGAGCGCTAAGGTTGGTTCTTCTACCCTGACTATGGACAATCCAATAGTTCAAACATCCCCTTTTTGGGTGTGCAATAAACTGGTTACTTTGCTTCACAACGATATAAAACATGCCATGATAATTTACAAAGGTCAGCAGTGGCAGATTAGAGAGCATTCCTAAGAAAACAAATTAAGAGGTAACAAAACTGCAAATGTCCGACCTGTCAGATTTGAACCAGTAACATAAGAGTTACTATCTGAACAACTACAGTCTTCCGCTCTGCCAGCTGAGCTAAGGTCGGTTCTCATAACCTAAAGGTATCCATTTACCAGCATACTCCCATATAGGTAAGACACAGACGCGTGTTACTCCCTCTTTCTCTTTTTGTCTATGAGTGAAAGGAAATTGGTCAAAGTAGGAAGAACTTTTCAAAATGGAGGGAGTAACATGGCTCCATTCTCAATAATATATCAGGTCAAGGAGCAATCAGGACTAAAAAGTATGACAAAAATCAGAAGCAACAAATCTCCGACCTGCCGGATTCGAACCAGCGACCTAAGGATTCTCTGCTGGGACAACTACAGTCCTCCGCTCTACCAACTGAGCTAAGGTCGGTTTCTGTACCCTGGATGCAGCGAATTCATTAAAACAACATAAGTACATTCATGATATTTTTAAATGGCTGCATAGCAGTCAATAATATACTTATCACAGAAGTCAACATTGCTAGATCGGACAGCTATCAAGCCGAGTAAGACAAAAAATCAGAGGCAGCAAAATGAAAATGTCCGACACTCCGACCTGCCGGATTCGAACCAGCGACCTAAGGATCATCTGTTTGACCAACTACAGTCCTCCGCTCTACCAACTGAGCTAAGGTCGGTTGTTGTACCCTGGCTGTGGACAATCCATAACATTCAAACAAATTTCCATTTGGCTGGGTTATTTTCTGCCAATTTTGCCTCACAGGAGTTAATAATATGCCATGACGATTAATAAAGGTCAACTGTGGCAAATTAGAGAACATCGGTCCTAAGAAAACAAAGTATCCAAGCATCAAAATTTCAAAACTTTCACCTGCCAGAATCGAACCAACTACCTAAGGATTACTGTTTACACAACTACAGTCCACCCGCAAATCTATTACATACCAGCATACACCCAGACAGCTAAGACATTATATTACGTGGCTCCATCTTTAATAATATACTTCCTCTGTTTTTTAATACTTGCAACATATCCCATTTTAGGAAGTTCTCTATTACTTGTGACATATTTGTCAATATATAATCACTTTCTCTCTCCTAAGACATGGGGATTCTTTTTAGCTCTCTCTATTCCTCTACTCTCCTTGGTCCTAGTGCACATCTCAACGTTGCGAGTATTAAAAAAACGGAGGAAGTATTATAGACCAGGCCAAGGAGCAATCATAACAAAAAAGTACAACAAAAATCAGAAGCAACAAATTCCGACCTGCCGGATTCGAACCAGCGACCTAAGGATTACCTGCTGGCACAACTACAGTCCTCCGCTCTACCAACTGAGCTAAGGTCGGTTACTGTACCCTGGATGCAGCTAATCCATTATAAACAACACAAGTTTATTCATAATATTCTAGAATGGCAGCATAGCATTCAATAATATACTTATTCCAAAGTCAACACTGCTAGATCAGACAGCAATCAAGCCTAGTAAGACAATTATCAAAGGAACCAAAATCAAAAAAATCCGACCTGCCGGATTCGAACCAGCGACCTAAGGATTATCTGTTTGACGAACTACAGTCCTCCGCTCTACCAACTGAGCTAAGGTCGGTTCTTTTACTCTTGCTACAGGCAGTCCATTACATTCAAACATATTTCCAATTGGCTTGGTTATTATCTGCCAATTTTGCCTCACAGGGGTTAGTAATATGCCATGACAATTAATAAAGGTCAACTGTGGCAAATTAGAGAACATCGATCCTAAGAAAACAAAATAAAAAGCATCAAAATTTCAAAACTTTCACCTGCCAGAATCGAACCAACTACCTAAAGATTGCTGTTTGCACAACTACAGTCCTCCCGCAAATCTATTACATACCAGGATACCCCGATACAGCTAAGACATTATATTACGTGGCTCCATTCTTAATAATATTCCTGTGTTTTTCCAGTACTTGAACATAACCCATTTTAGGAAGTTCTCTATTACTTACAACGTTGACATTTTTTCTAGTATATTATCACTTTCTCTCTCCTAACACATGGGGATTCTTTTTAGCTCTCTCTATTTCTCTCCCCTCCTTGGTCCTTGTGCACATCTCAACGTTGCAAGTATTAAAAGACGGAGGAAGCATCATAGACCAGGCCAAGGAGCAATCATAACAAAAAAAGTACAACAAAAATCAGAAGCAACAGAATTCCGACCTGCCGGATTCGAACCAGCGACCTAAGGATTACCTGCTGGCACAACTACAGTCCTCCGCTCTACCAACTGAGCTAAGGTCGGTTACTGTACCCTGGATGCAGCTAATCCATTATAAACAACACAAGTTTATTCATAATATTCTAGAATGGCAGCATAGCATTCAATAATATACTTATTCCAAAGTCAACACTGCTAGATCAGACAGCAATCAAGCCTAGTAAGACAATTATCAAAGGAACCAAAATCAAAAAAATCCGACCTGCCGGATTCGAACCAGCGACCTAAGGATTATCTGTTTGACGAACTACAGTCCTCCGCTCTACCAACTGAGCTAAGGTCGGTTCTTTTACTCTTGCTACAGGCAGTCCATTACATTCAAACATATTTCCAATTGGCTGGGTTATTATCTGCCAATTTTGCCTCACAGGGGTTAGTAATATGCCATGACAATTAATAAAGGTCAACTGTGGCAAATTAGAGAACATCGATCCTAAGAAAACAAAATAAAAAGCATCAAAATTTCAAAACTTTCACCTGCCAGAATCGAACCAACTACCTAAAGATTGCTGTTTGCACAACTACAGTCCTCCCGCAAATCTATTACATACCAGGATACCCCGATACAGCTAAGACGTTATATTACGTGGCTCCATTCTTAATAATATTCCTGTGTTTTTCCAGTACTTGAACATAACCCATTTTAAAAAGTTCTCTATTACTTACAACGTTGACATTTTTTCTAGTATATTATCACTTTCTCTCTCCTAACACATGGGGATTCTTTTTAGCTCTCTCTATTTCTCTCCCCTCCTTGGTCCTTGTGCACATATCAACGTTGCAAGTATTAAAAGACGGAGGAAGCATCATAGACCAGGCCAAGGAGCAATCATAACAAAAAAAGTACAACAAAAATCAGAAGCAACAGAATTCCGACCTGCCGGATTCGAACCAGCGACCTAAGGATTACCTGCTGGCACAACTACAGTCCTCCGCTCTACCAACTGAGCTAAGGTCGGTTACTGTACCCTGGATGCAGCGAATCCATTATAAACAACACAAGTTTATTCATAATATTCTAGAATGGCAGCATAGCATTCAATAATATACTTATTCCAAAGTCAACACTGCTAGACCAGACAACAATCAAGCCTAGTAAGACAATTATCAAAGGAACCAAAATCAAAAAAATCCGACCTGCCGGATTCGAACCAGCGAACTAAGGATTATCTGTTTGACGAACTACAGTCCTCCGCTCTACCAACTGAGCTAAGGTCGGTTCTTTTACTCTTGCTACAGGCAGTCCATTACATTGAAACATATTTCCATTTGGCTGGGTTATTATCTGCCAATTTTGTGTCACAGAGGTGATCATATGACATGATATAAAACAAAGGTCAGCGGTGGTAGATTAGAGAGCATCGATCCTAAAAAAACAAAATAAGAAGCAGCAAATCTTCAATACTTTGACCTGCTGGATCCGAACCAGTGGCCTAAGGTTCACTGTTAGAACAAATACAGTCCTCCGCTCTACGAACTCAGCTACGGTCAGTTCTCATACCCTTAAGGTAGAAAATCCATCACATACCAGCATACTCCCATTTAGCTGAAGACATACTCCCTCTGTTCTTAATACTTCTGCCATATCCTTCTTTGGGTGGATGTTCAGAAATACTTCTACCAATTTTCTTTTTGGTATGTTTAAGCCCCACAAACGCGGCTAAACTCTCTCACTTTTGTCAGTACCAGGTCAGAGAGTAATCATAACTCGTAAAAAGTAAGACAAAAATCAGAAGCAACAAAATTCCAACCTGCCGGATTCGAACCAGCGACCTAAGGATTATCTGCTGGGACAATCCGCTCTACCAACCGAGAAAAGGTTGGTTTGTACCCTGGATGCATTGCAGCGAATCTCTTATAAACAACCTATTCTGTTCATAATCTTCAAATATGACTGCATAGCTGAAAATAAAATATTTCTGAAGGAAGGCAACATTGCTAGATTAGACAGCAATCAAGCCTAGCAAGGCAGAAATTAAAGGCAACAACATGAAAAAAAATCCGACCTGCCGGATTCGAACCAGCGACCTAAATTCATCTGTTTGACCAACTACAGTCCTTCGCTCTACCAACTGAGCTAAGGTCGGCTATTGTACCTTGGATGCGGACAATCCATTTCATTCAACATAATTCCATATGGCTGGGTTATATAATCTTCCAATTTTGCCTCACAGCGGTAAATAATATGCCATGACCATTAACAAATGTCAGTAGTGGCAGATTAGAGAATATCATTCCTAAGAAGACAAAAGAAGAACCAACAAAACTTCAAAAATCCGACCTGCCGGATTCAAACCAGCGACCTAAGGATTACTGTTTGAACAACTACAGTCCTCCGCTCTACTAACTGAGCTAAGGTCGGTTCTCATACCCTGACGGTAGAAAATCCATTACATACCAGCATACTCCCAAAGTCCCAATAAGCTAAGACATAATAATAATTTAATTTGGCTCCATTCTCAATGACATATTAACATATATGGAAAAAGTCAATTGTACCACGTCAAGGAGCAATCATAACTAAAATGTAAAACAAAAATCAGAAGCAACAAAATTCCGACCTGCCGGATTCGAACCAGCGACCTAAGGATTATCTGCTGGGACAACTACAGTCCTCCGCTCTACCAACTGAGCTATGTCGGTTTCTGTATCCTGGATGCCGGGAATTCATTACAAAGCAACATACTTCCATTCCCTGAGGCTGGGACATAATAATCTATTATGGCCGCACAGCACTCAATAATTTACTTATGACAGAAGTCAAATTGACAGATCAGATAGCTATCAAGCCTAATAAGTCAAAAATCAGAGGCAAAAAAATGAAATATCCGACCTGCCGGATTCGAACCAGCGACCTAAGGATCATCTGTTTGACCAACTACAGTCCTCCGCTCTACCAACTGAGCTAAGGTCGGTTCTCATATCCTGGCTGTGAATAATCTAATGCATACCAACTTATTTCCATTTAGCTCTAACTTATTTCCATTTAGCTCACAGCGGTCAATGATGCCATGACAATTAAAAAAAGGTGAGCATTCGCAGATTTGAAAACAACATTTCTAGGAAGATAGAAAAGAGGCAACAAAACTACAACGACTTGAATTGGCGACCTAAGGGTTATCTGTTCAACCAACCACACTCCTCTCTATCATCTGAGCTAAGGTCGGTTCATGGCACACCGGCAAGAGCCAACTTACAAGTTCCAAAGCTACAAGCTCCGTTAAATTATACAAAGGCATTATATAGTCTTTTTTACTCCAGTATACCTTACCTGAATCAAAGCAGCATATGGGCTCCCAAATCCCAATTTATTTTGTTTGCCAACAGGCCTTATTTGTCCATGCGATAGCAAAATTAGCTAACACAACTAATAGCAAGATTCGATTACCAAAGTCTCTTCTTTTATACCACACAAGGTACAGTTCGACATCCTTATCCACGATGGTCATAAATTGTTAGTGCATTTCAATAAACTACTTAATTGGAGTGGTTTGGCACAGGGGCATAGAAAGGATGCCGAAAGCAAATAACCAACTAACCCTGGACCTCACTTCTGTCCCTAAAAATAAGAAAAAGGAAAAAAGAATTATAGTTCTGGACCTGTACTCTACTAATCCGACTAAGGTGTTTATATAACAATTTTACTTAGACTAGCTGCAAAAGAATTACATATCTCTATTATATATGGCAACATATGGGGGACACCAAATAATAGAAAAAGGAGAAAAAAAATAGGGGAATAACTAACTGCTTCATTTAAACGGAAAAAGGGGGAAAAAAAGAATAAAGTACCACATTCAAATTAATTTGAACAAACAAAATCAAAAGACAGATTGCACGTATTGCGTGCATATAAGACTAGTTTGATTAACTCCAACCCTCTACTCTACCAAGCACCAACTGAGCTAGATTAGTTCTTGTATTGTAAGTCTGTAACAAATCAAATTCCACTCAAATATATTTCCTCCATTCTTTTTTACATGCAACACTTTGACTTTTGCAATATGCACATATTACTTTGACTTTGACCATATATTTTACTATTATATAAAAGACTAACTTTTATGATTTATACTGAATGTATATTTTCAAGATAACAACATGTTGGCTCAGACATGTTCAAGAAAATTTTATGACCAAATCCATGTGGTCAAGCAAGAAAATCCCATGCCAAGGAAGCAAAGACATACATCACAAAAAAAAAATCTGAACTGCTGGTTTTGAAGCAGCAATCTAGAGGATTATTTACGAGTCAATTATCAACTAAAATTCTCCACTCAACCGACTGAGCCAAAGTTGGTTCTTGCATATTAGTTGTACATCATAACACATACATTTGGTAAGGACATTATACTCTGATGTTAGTTTAGAGTTTAGATATTTTATGTTAGGCCAATGGCAAAGCCAAATCAGTCAGACTACTATTGAAGGAGCATATATGCTTCCAAATTCAGGAACAGAGTGGTGATGAGTAATAACAATACACAGTTAAGAAACAAATTCTTTGGAGTTGGGGCACAATGGCATATAACTCTAGACATTCGCAAAGGGCATTACATACAAAATTCCACACACAAACTCATAACCATTACCTCAATTTATGACTTTATCACAATGGCCAAAGAGTAGTAAAAGCTTTCTTTAGTTCACTACCGATACCCTAGACCCTGCCCTAGGCAATAGAGGTAGATGATCCAGATATGGGCAACACTAAGTAACTCGGGTAGACGGATACTCATGTTGGACATGGGTACGCGTTCAATTGTTCGACTTGACTATTTTATGGGAAAAAACTCATGGTGTTTCCCTAAAAAAAGTGTCTCAGAGTGTCGTGGATATAGCACGAATACTTGAGGTAAAACAAAGAGTCAATGCAACATTATTCTCCAATTGCAAAGAGGAGGTTTCTTTTATCTAAAAAGGCAGCCAATTACTAGCCTACACCACACATTTAATAAATGGTGCATGTCTGCGTTGCCTCAATGAGATATTTGATTCAATCTATCCCGATCCACAACCATAGAATCACCCATTCTAACTCCTTTAGACCATTGAAGAAGGCAAATTTTCAGGTCACTTTGATGCGTAGCTAATAAGGCAGTTCAAAATTTTCGGTAAATAATTTCTAGTCCTCTTGGCTCTAATATGACATAAATTTAACTCAATAAGTTTGTCAAAATAACAGGTTTGACGGAAGATTTTAGGAAAAGGGAAATATAAAGAAAGACAGCGGGGATAATTCATAGTATAAAAGCAAATTCCAACCTGCCAGATTGAGACCAACTACTAACTAAACTAAGATCAGCCCTTAACCGAGGTAAAGACCAACCTCAGGAAGTAGAATGATCCACTATCAAGGTACACCCAAGAAGTGAGATCAGATCTTTTCGTCGATTTTTTCTTTAGGAAACGGCGAAAATGCCTCCTTAATTAGACAGGAAAACCCTAAAAGACAACTATCAAAATCGAAAATTAAAAATAATTGCCCAAAGTCCTCTCTCTAATGTATGTCTAACCATCCTCCACTTATCACTCCTCTATACAACATCACCACTCTTCACATCCAATAAACATTTTATAAACTACTATTCAAATTTCATGAACTCAATTTCAAACAATAACTCAGAAAATCAGAAAAAATAACTGACTGAAAGCAATTTAATCCACGGTACTTCGAACAAAAACCAGAAAATTAAATTCATTTACAGCTTATATGTCAGCTAAATTTCAGAAACTAAATCAATTATCAATTCACATGTTCTCCCCTAAATCGAATAAAGAATTAGATAATAAAATAGAAATTATGAAAAATGTAAACAACATATCAATAATTCGAACGAAAGTAAGTTGAATATTAGGGTTAGAATCAAAATTCAGCTTCCATTTGTTTGCACGTCTTCTCCACAACTAAACAATAATAAGAGAGAGAGAGAGAGAAAGACTTACAATTTACTTCAAATCAATGGCGGTAATTTAATTTCTACAGAATTCTTTCCGATTTTTCACTCAAACGAGCTTCACTTTCTCTCTCTAAATATCGTCAATCTAGTTGCAGCAAGAATATTTGGATAATCTTATTAAAGAGTAATGACTAATGAGTAATGACGACATGATGGTGTATAATTATTTATTATATTGATGACAACATGATGGTAAAGAAAGAAAAACAGAACGTTTTTTCACCAGGTACCCTGAGGTTTCACGAAATGCACCAGGTACCCTCGTTGTTTCGGAAATACACCACATGTCCTTGTGATTTACGTAAAATGCACCAAATACCCTTAATGATTAACGGCGTCAAGTTTTCTTAGCTTTATTTACCATTTTACCATTATTAACCCTTAACCCTAACCTTAACCCTAAACCCTAATCCTATACCTTAAACCCTAATCCTAATCCCCCAACCCTCCCCCCACCACCCCAACAGCCCCCCTCCTCCCCACTACCCCGACAGCCCAGCCCCCCCCCCTCGTAGCCCTCCCTCCCCCCCGGCCCCACCCTCCCCACCAACGCAACCCCCCATCCCCTGAGAACCCTTCCCCCTCTCGCCTCCCCCGCAACACCTCTCCTCTCTTTTTTGTTCGTTTTTGGAGTGGTTTCGGGTTCAAAATTTTCTAAATCCATTGAGTTTTGTTCGCATTTTTATGGCGAATTGGATTTTCGAAGCGGAGAAGGGGAGAGATGGAAGGAAGACGATGGCTAGGCGATAAGTGGAGAGAAGTGGGTTTTCGAAGTTTTCGAATGTTCGAAGCGAGAGAAGGGGAGAAAAGTGGGTTTTTGTGGGCCGAGAGGGAGGGGGGAGGGGGTTGCGGGGGTGGGAGAAGGGGGAAGGGAGGCTGCGGGGGGTGGGGGTGGGGGGAGGGGAGGCTGGCTGCGGGGGGTGGAGGTGCGGGAGGGGAGGGGGGCTGCTGCGGGTGGGGGTGGGTTGCAGGGTGGGGGAGCTGCTGCGGGGGTGGTGGTGGGGTGGTGGTAAGGTTAATGTTAGGGTAGGGTTAGAAGTTAGGGTTTAGTTAGTTAATTAGGGCTAATTAGGGTTTAATTAGGGTTAGAGGGGTTAGTTAATGACTAACGGAAACTTGACGACGTTAGTCATTAAGGGTATTTGGTGCATTTTATGTAAATCACAAGGGCATCTGGTGCATTTTCGAAACAACGAGGGTACCTGGTGCATTTCGTGAAACATCAGGGGTATCTGGTAAAAAACCGAAAAAAGAATCTTTTAGCGATTTTGTGTAGTTTTGATCTAGGACTATATTTAAGTCGACAACTTAACGATTGTGGTTTTGCCAGATTAAAATTAAGTTTTTTTCCAATTTGACATGTATTTTTTAGTTTTTGACTTCTATTGTAGATGTCGTATGACTTTATATTAATGAATGAATTTTCACTTTTAAAAAAAATTCTTCTAATACTTCATAATTAACCACAACAATTGATAATTGTTCAATGGCTACAATAAGATTATAGCGACTATAACCATTGGAATTTTAGCCCTTTATTTTTATAGATTAGTCTTGTCCGTTGATTTAATTAAATCTTAAAAACATAGAAAAATGAAGAAGATTAAAACATATCGTCGTTGAACATCATTTACTTAGTCGTTTTCTTTTTTTTTGGAATATTTTTCCTTTTCTTTCTTTAGATTATCTTTTTTTTAGGGGAAAAGCAAGCTAGCATTAATTTAAACACAAAATGTCCATGCGACACATAGCGTGCCACTTCCGTACCAAATAAGTTTGACACCAAAAGGAACTAGCTCAGATAAGTGATAGGAAACAAGTTTTCCATCACGCCTAACATGAGACCAACCAATAGAGGAGAAAGAAGTACAAGAAGATAAAATATCATGGAGGATAGAACTAGATCCGAAAGGAAAATAGCACTCTTCGAAAAGGCGATTAATTACAACTTGGCAATCCAATTCAAGGATGATTTCCTTAAAACTATAACGTTTGCCCAAACTCACCGCCATTTCAATAGATTTGGCTTCCTGTATCTGAGGAGCACATAAGGCTTTGATACACCTTATAGCCGCAAATAAAAACACCCCTAGAAAAATCACAAGCAACAACACAAATTCCTACCCACCCATCCGCCTCTAGGGAAGTATTAGCATTGTTTTGCACAATACTTAAAGGAGGGACTTGCCAACTATTGGGGTTCGCAGCAGCTTTCTGCACACTTGGAAAGTAAATGCGAGAAGTGTAATAGCCATGTCCCTTCACCAATCTAGCCACACGATCAAGAAGGACTTTGTTTTGAGTCTACTTGTTCTCGAAGATCGACCAATTGATTACGATCACCCTATATGCACCAAGCTAAGAATACTCCTTTCATGAGCACTTTTTTGGCAATTTTATGCCAGCTTACAATCAAATAACACGTAGTTATATTTAGGGCTTTTAATTACACACATTTCATTACAACCACTATCAGCCATAAGTCAGCAAGTCGTGAGCATTCAAAGATTGCGTTGGGTGTTGTTTCTGATCCTCCACAACCCCAAGGGCACGAGGCATCTTTGATCATGTGATGATGCTTAAGAAGGGCACAAGTAGGTAACGAAATCGCATGAACACCATAGAAAGATAATTTCTTTGTTTTCTTATTTACTCTCACACGCATCGTCAAGTACATGTGAGACTAGTATACATCTATATCAAGTGTCAAACCATCTTTACATGCATTATATTATTATCAGAAGTGAATTGATGGACAGAAACAAGATTTTTAATGATTTTGGGAGCATAAAGAATATTTTTGAGAGTGAGGGAAGGGGAAGAGGAAGAAGAAAAAGATTTAGTGCCCGAACCCATGACTGGTATTTTAGAACCATCACCAACTAAAATGTGAGAATTAAAATTACGCCAATTGATAATAAATGAAGAAATACCTGTATTGTTCATAAGATGAGATGTAGCACCAGTGTCCATATACCAGTTAGAATCTGGAGGTTGAAGAGACAAAGCATTAAAAAATGTTGGTAAATCAGTGGGCTGGAAACTGCCAGGGGCAAGCAAAGCTTGTTGGCCCGGTTGAGAATTGTTAGGCGCTGGGCCCAAGACACCGGCCTGCTGTCCTACTGTAGGCCTCCATTGAGAGGAAGGCTGTGATGGATAAGGACAATGAGGGTAATATATTGGCTGGGCCCAAGGAGGAGTCCAAGGAGAATAATAAAACGGGTGGGCCATTTGCATGAAAATCACGCCCCTGGGCATGATTATGCTTATTCCCTTTATTATACTTACCCTTATTCTTGCCATGGCCATTTTGTTTACCGTACCCAGTACGATGACCACCACAAGGAGCTGACTGGGAAGCCTGCCGGGGGGAGGAGTCGTCGGCGCCGGCGAGAAGAATCGTGTCAGAGGGAGGAGTAATTTTCTCAGCCTTCTCGCGACTCACCCGATCAAGGTCAAGCATAAAACATGCCTTATCAAAAGTAGGGAGAGGATTTGATTGCTGAATTAAGGTTGCAACCATACAATAATCCGGAGTTAATTTATCCCACTAATTGTAGAACCAACCGTTCATCAGAAATGTGATGATCAAGTATGTAGTTGAGTAGAAATCGTCTTGAGAGCTTGGCAATAATTCGCAAAAGAGGGAAACTGAGATAGATGAATATTACCAAATTGGTTCTCAAGATGCACCACACGAGTGCCCTTATTATCTTGAAAAATATTCCGAAGACGTTCCCACGCTTCCATAGCAGTAGACTTGTCATCTAGAATTTTGATAAGAAGATCAGTGGATATCGTGTCGTACATCCATTGACACACAATAGCATTCAAACGATCACATTACGCATCATCAACATCCGATGGTCGCTTGATCTTGGGGTCTATATGATCGAGAACATTATAAACCTTTGCCGTATTGCGGAAGAGTGTAGCCCAGGGTGTATATTTTCGACATCAAGAACCAAGGGAATCAAGGCCTTTACATTAGTGACAGTTAAGGCCGGATGATAACACATGGGTGACCGACGGCGGGGGAGTTTCGGCGTCGCGCATGATGAAAAAGATAAAGAAAGGTAGAAGAAGAAGAAGATGAGATTTAGAAGCCTGATACCATGTTAGTTTGGAGAATACTCCCTAAGAAGGCTTAGACATATTATTCACAATATATATTCAGGATACAAAGTAACCTAGTTTCCATATTTACGTAGCCTAAGTATGGACAAAATATATTACATATATTTATGCTAATAGTGTGCATATAATCTAGTATTTGCTAATTGAAAGATGCATATTTATTATATATGTACCTACTCTATATACATAATATTTGGCGATAATAACCAAATAGGCAAATACTACTTTGTAAGAGGTCATAGAGGAGCATAGTTCTGTTGCTTTTATGCTGAAAAATCTTCTTAAACTTTGGTCATGATTCATTGATTAATACCCTTTTTGCAAAAGGGAAGTAATAAATTTGATAAACCAACCAACCCCTTATATGGAGGGAGTAAAAATAAGAAGTTACAAAATGGCGTCGCCCGGACTCGAACCGGAGACCTTCAGTGTGTTAGACTGACGTGATAACCAACTACACCACGACACCTCTGTGTTACAAAATTGAATTCAGGTTACAGGATCCTCAAATTATGTCCCCCACACGGCACACCAATACATTAGAATCAAATTGTTAAATCATATGCAACTGTATAACGTGCTCTCGTAGCTCAGTTGGTTAGAGCACCCGTTTAGTAAGCGGGAGGTCTTGAGTTCGACTCTCAACGAGAGCATATTTTACTTAATTTTATTTTTTCTAATTCCTCAGCAAACTTTAGCTGAACAAAGGTCTGACAATGTCATGGTAAACAAGACTCGGCCACCACAATCCAATATCTACCAAAGCATATCTAGTCATTTCGAAGTTCGAACCACTCATGTCTTTATTGGCTTCAGATTATGGATCAGGTCAGCTCTTGGCGACACCCTAACAAGTAGCAACTCGAGAAAAGTCGAAACATTCATCAAACAAGCATTCCTAAGGGACACAAGAAACCAGAAAGAGAGATATATGCAGCCAAGAAATATTAGCATGTGGCTCATGACAAACTGCGACCCTCCGATCTACCAACTCATCTAAGGTCATCCTTTGTGCTATGTCACAACACTCACAAGAACCATTATGTTCCAATGTTCTATTCGTTTGGCAAGGTTCTATTCGTTTGGCAACACTCACAAGAACCATAATGGATATCGAGTTGTTTCCACATTTAGAAAATGGATAAAGTTGCAAGTTTGGGGAAATTTGGGTATGATAGGGGTTATCTCATCAGGGGAAAGGGATTTTAACTTGCCTACTTTGAACCAGCACAACCATAAGATATATCTGCAAACCGCATATTGTCTTGGTGCTCTACCAACTGAGTCAATCTCTGCTCCTTGCAACCCTGAAAGTCCAATATGTGACGATATTATAGACCAGACCAAGCCTTATTTTAGCCACTAGAATCCTGCGTAAGACCGAATATCAGAGATCTCGAAAATAGTTTGACCAGTCATGGATGTCCTCTAGCTGATGATGAAAGAAACACATTTTCAGCAGGTAACAATCACTATAGGCAGATGACTGTGAATTAGGTAAAATGTTGCAAGGTTAGAACAACTTTTTTCATATCTTGAGAAATGAAAGGAAAAAAAACAAAGTGCTCATGTATATCAGTTACTTAACAGCGCAGAATTACTAACAGCAAAGTTAAATGTAATACTATTCAGTACCTTTGGCAGCCTGGTTTTTGCAAGTTGTTTTACCTTCTCCTTGGCTCTTGTTCTCTCTATTTCTTGCCGTTACGCCTGTGCTTGAGGTTCAGGCCTTCCTTACTGAAAACTAGTTTTTGGTAATTAAAAAAGATACCGAGCCTCTGATCTCTGTTGAAAGATCCCAACCCCCGCTCCAAGATAACAGGTAAGTTGATATGAAAATTTGAAAGGTAGTTTATTGCTTACTAAGTTAAGAAAAATGTGAACGAGTATAATATTTATCAGCCAGATATGAATGCTATTACAACATAAATACACAGAGAACTTTTGTGGAAACTAAATACACAGCCTCAAAACTTCATACTTTCAAAACTTACCTTATAGTCATCAACAAACATAATATGATATGTCATCCCTAAATTCCAGAATGGAATAGCAGTTGATAACATTAGCCAATCTACAATCCAAGTATTATCCTTCCTCCGTTCTAAAATAAATGCAACACTTTCCTTCTTAGGAAGTTCCAAAATAAATGCGACACTTCTATTTTTGGTTAAAGGGTTCCCTCTATCTATCTCCTCACATAGGTCCTTTTTATCTCTCTCTATCTCTTTCCTCATCACATGAGCTCCTTAAAAATTGTGCATCCCAGCTGTATTGCTTTTATTATAGAACGAATGAAGTATAACATACAGATTACAGGGGACAAACAAAAGGCTTAAAGATAGCATAGAATCAATCATATGTTTCAGCTAAAACAACACACAAAGACATTCAAGACACAAAGACATAGATTGAGTTATAGTGGTGTTTAGTTCTATCTTGATACCAAACATATACAGCATCTATCAAGATAAAGGTGCAATAGGAATTTTTATAAGCTGTGGGTCTGCCTGCTATGATTCATAAGAAAATACTGTTTAGATCAATGGTCAAATTCTCATATTAGAGATAATAATCTGTAAATAGCATCACAGAGAAGCAAGACAAACCAGAAGCTGAATGAAATTTGAACTGCGTCGATTCAAATGATAAACCTGCACACTAGCAAGTAGCAACTGAGAAAGATCATATTATACAATTGTGTAGAAATTCCAATATAGACGAACATCTTTCCATTTAGAGGGTACTATGTATTCATACAAGTTCAATAAGATGTTAATGCACAATCCCGGTGTCAGACCAAAAATAGAATGCCTAAGAAGCAAGAAAAAAAATCACAAGACAGATCCTAAATCCAACTGCCGGATTCGAACCAGGGACCTAAGGATTACATGTGGGTCACTGACCAACTACAATCCTCGGCTCTACCAACTGAGATAAGATCCGAAACCTGAATTAAGATTTAAGGCTGCAGATAATTACATAAGATTCCAACATGTTTGCATCTGATTTGAAAAAAAAAAAAAAAGTATTGTTCCAATGTTGGTTCAGACATGTCAATAATATGTGATGAGAAAGTCCAA
The DNA here is from genome assembly GCA_947646795.1 of Beta lomatogona. Classification (NCBI taxonomy): domain Eukaryota; kingdom Viridiplantae; phylum Streptophyta; class Magnoliopsida; order Caryophyllales; family Amaranthaceae; genus Beta; species Beta lomatogona. The sequence goes on from CANSNZ010001111.1 coordinate 1,415,209, forward strand.
GATGCACCAGGTGATACAAAAATAAGAGGCAAGATAACTCCGACCTGCCGGATTTGAACCAGCGACCTAAGGATTGTCTGTTTACCGACTACAGTCCTCCGCTCTACCAACTGAGCTAAGGTCGGATCATGTCATACTAGCAAGAGTCAATGCACCATAACTGCAATGTTTATCAAGATCTGTTAAACGGGAATTGGAACCAGTCTAGTTGACTTCAGTCATGCTTGGAGAGCAAGTAGAAGAGAAGTAAATAAGGTATAACTTATTACTTAAAACATCCAAACTTTTAATACCTTGGATATTTAGAGCCAACTGAAAATATTCCTTTTATCTTAGTTGTTATTTGAATAAAATGTTCCTGTAAATTCATTTCCCAGAATTGACATTATTATTCAGCACATTCAGATAAGGAAAACAAAAGGTTGTGGGGGATGAGGGGAAGTGAAAACTTCAGAAGGCAGAAGGTAAATCTGACCCTCCCAGTTCGAAAAACTGATACAAGGATCATCTGCTGGCCAGAAATATCCTGCACTCTACCGATTGAGCACCCATGTACTAGACTTGGATGTCATTTAGCTACTAGAACTTTCGAACTTCAAATTACTCTGTAGAATGAATTCCACAGATCAAAGAGACCTGTCAGGAGTTGCTTTACATGACGACAGAAAGACATGCGTGGGCACATAACTGTAACTATTGATGAATAACCCATTTTATTTAGATACTGACTGGTCTTACTTTGACATGGTTTAAGCAGTGGTGGTTCCTTTTGTAGGTGGAACATAGCAAGGTAATTACAGTAGAGATGTCATAGAAGTCAATCAAAGGGCTCTTGTAGCTCAGTTGGTTAGAGCACCCGTTTAGTAAGCGGGAGGTCTTGAGTTCGACTCTCAACAAGAGCAAGTATTTTTACATTTTCACTACCTTGAAAGACTGAAAAACTCAACTCCCACAACATAAATGTGTTCATTCAGCATATGGCCACTTGATTTTCTGGTAGTTGTTTTCATTTGCAACAGAGCTCTTGCTTCCTATCTTTCTTGTTTTTGTGCTGATGCCTGACTGCCTGTCTTTGAGGCTCAGGTCTTGCCTCTGGGCAGTTAGTCACAAACTCACAACTAATAACAAATCATCTTTGTTGGAATCCCAAATAGATGGGGAATAGGAGTTGATAAAGAATTTAACATCAGCTCATAGGACAATAAATCCAGATATGAAAATCAAAAGATAATGTCACCTAGACAAGAATGAGGTATATAGTATATACCCTCAAAATCTCAATACTTCACCTTTTCCCAAATCTAGCAATTGATAAAATATTGGTGCAGAACATCCAAAAAAAAGTTTGCAGTAAAGTCCATGTTGTGAGAACCAGGAACAAGCATGCTAAGATTAAAAGAAAGAAAATAAAAGCAACAAAAGTCCGACCTGCCGGATTCGAACCAGCGACCTAAGGATTATCTGTGGGTCATTGACCAACTACAGTCCTCCGCTCTACCAACTGAGCTAAGGTCGGATATTGTACAAAGACTGTAGAAAATCCCACAATATTCCAATATGATTCCATTTAAGCAAAGTTGTGTCATGAAATTCAGGAACAAGCATGCTACAGAAAAGGAAAAGTAGAAAAGCAGCTAAAATCTGACCTGCTGGATTCAAACCAGCAACCTAAGGATAATCTGTGGGTCATTGACCAGTTACAGTCCTCCACTTTACCAACTGAGCTAAGGTCCGGTATTGTGAAAAAGGCTGCAGAAGATCAAAAGAAAAATGAAAAAGCAACTAAAATCCGACCTGCCGGATTCGAACCAGCGACCTAAGGATTATCTGTGGGTCATTTACCAACTACAGTCCTCCGCTCTACCAACTGAGCTAAGGTCGGGAATTAAATAAAGGCAGCAGAGAATCCCTACAACATTCCAATATATTCCATTTATAGCAAAGTCATGCCATGATCTGTGAGACCCAGGAACAAGCATCCTAAAAATCAAAAGAAAAATAAGCAACTAAAATCCGACCTGCCGGATTCGGACCAGCGACCTAAGGATTTTCTGTGGGTCATTGACCAACTACAGTCCTCCGCTCTACCAACTGAGCTAAGGTCGGGCATTAAATAAAGGCAGTACAAAATCCCTACAACATTCCAATATATTCCATTTATAGCAAAGTCATGCCATGATCTGTGAGACGGCTGAGACCCAGGAACAAGCATCCTAAAAATCAAAAAGAAAAATAAGCAACTAAAATCCGACCTGCCGGATTCGAACCAGCGACCTAAGGATTATCTGTGGGTCATTGACCAACTACAGTCCTCCGCTCTACCAACTGAGCTAAGGTCGGTTACTGTATAAAGGATACAGAAAATTCCACAATATTCCAACATTATTCCATTTGGGATATTACCTCCTCCCCGTGTTTGGGCCCTCTATAAAATTAGGCCTATTCCACTCTGTACTGCTGGGTCGAAGTAGACATATGACAAGGAGAAATCCTCATTTATATGGTAAAATATTTTTTGATGGTGGATCAAATATAATTTGTAAGTCATGGAAAAGATAAACTAGTCAGAAAGAGAATACTCGTGCCAAAAGCAAGTTGAAAATCAGGGGTAAGAAAGGTTCAACCCGCCAGATAAGAATCAACGACCTAAGGATTATCTGTTGGACCTAGGTCGGATCATATCGCACTACCAAGACTTAACCCACAACAACTTAGTATTCACCAAACCCCAGTAAAAAAAAAAAATTAAAACACAAATGGGTGAGCAATTCAAGTTAACTTCAGTTGTCATGCTCTCATGGATCAAGATAAGATACATAGCATGTGCTCTCATGGATCAAGGTAAAATACATGATAGAAAGACAGAAAGGTCAATGCCGTAAAATATTTTGTATCTAGTTTTTTCATGGAATTAACTAAGACAGCTGGTTGTGAACATCCAATTCCTCTTGTTCTTAATACAATAATGGCAGAATATTTCACCAAAATATTCTATCCTAGATCCTACTAGACATTAATCTGTTATTGCACTACCAGAAGGGATAAATTGTATTTGGGAGGGGTGTTTATTTGGGAAGAGAGATTCTGATATGCAGTCCTAATGACATCTAACTACACAAGGGTACCCTCTTCTACTATACATCTTGAAAATGCTAAGGCTTTCTCGCTCTGGATTTCGTTTGCCACCAATATGGCTCCATGCAAAGAGTGCATTTCAGAGATAGCACAAAAGAAGCCCCCCCCCCTTGCAACAAAGATGCTCTAGCTGCTGATAGAAAGTAGAAACACATGCCTAGGCAAATGACTACAGCTGCTGATAGAAAGGGCACTCTTATTGAAACATCAAAGTGAACAATTGATGCAAGTGCTCTCGTAGCTCAGTTGGTTAGAGCACCCGTTTAGTAAGCGGGAGGTCTTGAGTTCGACTCTCAACGAGAGCATTTTTTACTTTATTTTTCCACATGCTACTTCAAAAGTTTGAACTCCCACGAGACACAATTACTGAAAGTGAACACAATGATTCAAAGTCCTTCACATTGCAAAGTCCAGTATATACTTCTCGGTTTCATTCTGTCAGTAGGATAAGATACCATAACTATTCCAGAACACTATCTTCACACAATGGCACATTAATCCCAATCAGAAATCCTATAGAGTACGAAATGCGCTCAATACTGATTCAGTTGCGCAAGAAAGAAAAGGAAAATGGGCAATACCAAAGGTAGCTTCACACCACAAAAGGGTATGTAATCTTGAAATTCCATCTGGTAGCTTTATCGGGGAGGGAACATCGGTCATCTCTCAAATATCAACTTAAAACAGTGAAATTGGGATATCTTTCAGCGCAGCGCGTTCAGAAACAAAAAGCAAAAATCCGACCTGCCGGATTCGAACCAGCGACCTAAGGATAGTCTGTTTGACCAACTACAGTCCTCCGCTCTACCAACTGAGCTAAGGTCGGATTTATGCTAACTTAACTCCAATTTTCTACTTCATTTACAACTCACAACGACTTATAATAATGCACAACAATCAATCTATCAGACTGAAAAATATATTTCTCTTTGCATTCAATATTACAAACCCAGATAATATCAATTCACATTCAATAATCAATATTACTAAAAAGAAAAAAAAATTGCTCGTATGTCAACTAAATTTTAGGGTTTGATTAAATTTCTAAATTCACACGATTTGACAGCAATCTCATAGTCAACAAAGTAGAAATTACTCATGAATCTAAATATAAAAAAAATCAAGATGAATTGAAAATTGAGAATTAATTTTCGGATCAGAAATTTTCATAATTGGCACGTTTTCTCCACAATCAAACAAGAGCGACATATTCAAAGAGAGAAACATAGTTTTGTATGAAAGGAGAGACTTACACTTACCGCAGAAATCGGCAGAAAATGGAGGCACGTTTTCTTCACGTCTTCGTCCGTCAACATTCGCCATTATCAGCTAGAGAAGAAACTAGGTTATGAGTTGGAGTTGAGTTGAGTCTCTTTTCTACCTTGTTGGTTTTTATTGTTGAGTGTTGACTTGACAAAGAAAACCTTCTAGCCTCTAGTAATACAAATAGCCAAAAAATAAATAAAATTTGAATTAATCGGGTTTATAATAATTTATTGTGTACCAGAAACTATATGATATAGTCAGTTTTAATTGATATTATAGTCAAAAGTGGAGATCTAGGGTGAAATTAGAGTTAATAATTACTCGTAGTTAGACCTGGTTATTGGGCTGGTCGGGTCAGGGTCGTGTGGGACGAGAGCGGGTCGAGTCTTAATCTTAAGATGGTCGCATCATAGAGGCCAATAGCGGGTCGGCCAAACGGGTAGCAGTCCGGTAGCGGGTCGATAATGGGTGGATCGGTAAACGGGCAAGAGAAACAAGGAACAAAGAGAGCCAAAAAGTGAGTATAAATGAATACGAATCGTACATATAATATTATTTAAAAAATCTATTTTATTTTTCAAAATTATTGGGTTTCTTTATTGGCCCAATAACGGCCCTATTCAATAACGACCCTATCCAATAAAAGCCCTATAAATTTGACCCTAACCCTTAAGCCATTGGGCTACCCTGTCCAATAACCAGGTCTACTCGTAGTTAATAATCTAGGCCATATTCGTTATCGTAATTTACTTTTAGTCTCATTTTTTCAAAGGTTAACAACAAAAATATGGAAATAAAAAAAAAAGTAATTTTCAGATTTATGTTATTAGTTTTAAGGATTAATAAGATTGGTATAAATATGGCTATGTAATGTTCATTATCCTACTTACATCATATAATTTTTAAAATCATAAAACTAAAATTTGACAGTGATACTGCATATTGGTCTTGAGTTATACTAAACAGGCCCTTAGGTAAATTATTTTTGTTTATATTAGTCTCGAGTTGAATTTTGACATTTATAGTTGAAGTTTGCTAATAAAACCTATGTTTTGCTGATTAAATTGATTTTCACTATTTGGCTCTACTACTATTATTGCTTAATCTTTGGTTATTTTACTCATCGTCTACTTATCATAACACTTATTAGTGGAATGTGAATTTTAAAGATAGGATGAGGCAAATTTATTACTATATTCAAGATCTACACTAAGGCCCTGTACTTTTGGACCGAACTAATGGAAATTATGTTCAGTTCAGACAAATTTCTCTCACAGTTTCAGATCAGACAAATTCATCTCACAGTTTCAGTTCAATTCGATTCAATTCATTTCCGTTCCATTCAGTTCAATTCAATTCAAATGAACAGGGCCTTAGAGCATGTACAATGGACTAGTTTTACCTTGGTCTAGCAAATAGTAAAGCTAGCTTTACTTAGCTTTGTTATTGGGGCACTTGCCCCTTTGGGTTGGTTGGTCTGGATTTCCAGACCATATGCATCTCGGATGGATTGCACAAGACAAATGAGAAACAGACGCGTGGCAAAGCAACTGGAGGGGAAATTGTTGCTGGGCCCTTGTGAAACGCAGCGCTTGGGACAAAAAGGGGGATTGAGAGACGAAACCTCTCACAAAACGCAGCACTCAACAACACGCTGGGCCCCAAAGACTGCAGCTTGCTGTCAGTGGCCCTAACGCGCGTCAAAGGCCCACTGACCAGCAAGTGCCAGCAGTCCACGTGTATTTTTTGCTCGCTGCAACACTCTTCCACTCTTCCACTTATTCAGATGTTTTAATGGTAATTTTGTAACGTTAATAAATTTTGTAACGTTAATAAAAAACACCAGGTTATAATTTTTAAAAAATAATTACAATAACGGCTATAAAATATTTTTACCTATTAATTGAGCCCAAATTTCATATATTTTAGCAAACTTCTTCCCAACATATTTTTTTTCTAATTACTCTCTCCTACCTAATATTACTTATATTAGGCCAGTATTATGGATTCAAATAATCCTAATTACTCCCAAAATAATCCAAACCACCCACAAAATTCCCAAAATAATTTCCAAATCGATCCAAGTAAGCTAATTAATACATAGTTACTATAATCTCAAGTTAACGCTAATTTAATTTAACGTAAGATAATTAGTTAATTAGCTTTTAACGTAATTTAATTTAACGTAAATAATTAGCTTTTATTTATTTTAATCATCTATTTCATATAAAAAAAAATTGGGTAGGAAAGAGAGTATATGGTGGGGTATGGTAAGAGTAGGAGAGATAAATAAAAAAACCAAGTAAGACCAACCAAACTATTGTGAGAAAAAAAAGATGAATTGGTGGGAGTTTTAGTGGAATGTGAGGTGTAAGAAGGAGGAAAGGAGAGAGAAAGAAAAAAAATCCAAGACCAACTAGCCCATTGTACATGCTTTTAGTTTCAAACTTTCAATCAAATGCAATGCAATCACAAGTGACTCGCATTGTCTCCAAACAGGCTCAATGCATTTATGCTAAGAGGAGAAAAGATGAGTTCAACTAATTCAAATTACAAATCTTTAAAAAACTCAAAAAATTTACCGCAAAGGAGAAATTTAGGTTTGTGTGTATGTGTTGTCGAAAGTTTTCAAAACCCCTAATACCCATGAAGATTGGGAGAAATTCTTTAAAGAATCTAGGATGAGAATGTTAGTGGTGCAATTGCAAGTATGTGCTTTTCCAAATATCACGACAGATATCGAAATTTACTGAACATAAAGCACATCCTTACGATAATAGATGCATCAACATGTTCCAACACTATACCAACCTCTAAAATTACGATATCATAGCAACAAAGCAACATATACATCTCTAAATTCAAAACCAATAGCCAACTATGAGTAATGTATCAACATATATTCAAGAATCAGATGCGCAATCTTAGCTGCTAACTTTGATTCAGATTACAAATTGCATGACTTTGTGATTGACGAACATAGTCCTGCTTGCAAAAACGGATAATCTTCATCACTCTCAAATGATGATTCTGGTAACACCACAAGTAGTTAAACAGAAGCTCGTTGAAGGGAGGGAAAACTACTTGAGGACAACAGCAGCATTCCTAAGAGTCAGATACCGCTGTACATAATCATTAGGAAGTGATCTGATGACCTTAAAGACTTCAGCATTGGCATAACGCATGTAGGTCCTTGGATCATAATAAGGCGCCTGCATATTTCAACAATAAAGTTCTCATGCCCAGGACGAAAAATAATAAAGGTTCAAGAAACCAACATCTTTTTGCAGAAAAACCAGGGCCATCTGAAGATAAAATGGTGGCCCTGTGCCAATGCTATTAATTGGGACCACAAAAATGAGTGATGACACGGTTCTGAAATATATACATTCCATAATACAATTCATGCCAATTATCTCAATCAAAAGGGTCAATGACATGATGAACATTAAGCAGAACATTTGAATAAGATAAGAGAGAAAGTATTAGGTAATTTTAGAAATTTTGGGGCCTGTGCTTCAGGTCAGCTTGAACACATTTTAGACAGCCCTGAGAAATACAGATTATGAGTTGCTGAATTGATATTCCTGCACATCTTCATAAAAAACGGTGAAGAAACTAATGGTAGTAACTTATCGATTATATCATCACAAAAGCTAAACAATCATACAACATCACCTGCCAGTGTCACTGAAAACTATTACTACAACATCAGGGGAGAGACCTTTATTCGGTCATAAATTTCTGGACAAAGAGCTTTTTTACACACACATACCCGACTTAGAGACTTGAAAGAGTTTAAGCTATCGACTCTCAAGTCTGCAGTCTCCATTGCTTTTGGAAAGCAGTTATTCAACTGAGTTCCACTTTCCATACCAGATCTCAGGGGTGACTAGTGTGACTGTTAGCAAAACTGAAGATACTATAACCTTAATATTCCATATAATATGGCATTCTTATGCCTTGAAAGACCCAAAAAGCCCCAAAAATAAAGGAACCCCCAGACTTGAGTTTTAGTGACCGAAGGACCTCAGCCTTCTTCAGCTATACAATCTTAACAGCATTATAATATGAGATTATATCAACAAATTTGGATATCAAAACTCGCATCCTATTCCTTGGCCATATAACGGCTTGAAATCTATCTCCTCACAAGGGAACATTCAGGTTTAAGAAATTCATGACTTAAAATGAAATGTGAGTCAACCCTCCACCATCCATAAAATGAAAGTACATTTTGGCCGTTAAATTTTATCTTGTAGGCTTTCAAGAGTCAAGACTACCCGCTGTGTCATTTGATGAATAGAAACCAAGTTGATTTCAAAAACCTAATCTACAACTCAAATCATAGTAAGCAAACAAAGATAAAGACATCAAAATTCAAGCAGTGAAATATCCATGCCATAATAAAAAAATCAGTACTACAGTGTTTAGATACTATGAAAAGATGATAGTTGAATTAACAATTGATTGTGTCATTGAAGAAAAAGAAGTACCTCATATCCTGTAATATCACAAATTCTCATGGGTGGGTGCATTGAAGGTGGGGACTCAATGTTGACATCTGTGAATAAACAGCAAAACGAGAAAAGCAGTTTATATTTCATCAAAGACCCATCAAAAGCAATTAGATTACTCACAGATAAAAATGACCCATATTCAAATTAATACACAAGTGGGAAACCATGTTTTTCAACATTATAATTTATAAAAAATGATCATTACGGTCCAAAAAAACCTCCAACTTCTAAAAAACTTATTTTGTTGTTCTTTCAAAAAAACATCCACAAATAAACACATTCCACCGAGCATTGCAACAAATGCCAATTCAGGAGCATAACAAAATAGAACATTTCATATGTTCTTTCTTAAAATGTTCTTTCTTAGAGGATGAAATTGGAAAATTAATACTGTGAGAAATAAGAACGAGAAACTCACAATTTGTTTCATCAGGAGGGTAGTTGTGGTAGTTTTCAGCCTGGAGAATCTGCTTCAGATGCTTTCAGTGCCTGCCCCTGGATTGACCCTTAGGGTACTTCTCATACATCTGAACCTTCTTAAACTTCTAACTCTGCCTCCACCACATCTCTCTCCATCCTATCTTCCTTCTTTTCACACCTCCAAAACACAATCCGACACTTAACAATCCAAAATTGGGAGAGAGCACTTCCAATTGATGTGCTTCAAATTCTCCTCATCTTTCACTGTTTTTGCTGGCAATATTACAGTAAAGTAAAAGATAACTTTTCCCCCTCAAGAAGTCTTCTCCTGGATCTGCATCAAGGATACTATCATAGCAATGATAGACTAAAAGTTACCATGGCACGAAAGACATATAATACAAAAGTCCATATTGTCAGACCAAGAACACAAGCATGCTACGAACCAAGGGAAGAAATAAAGCAACAAAAAACCGACCATGCCGGATTCAAGCAAGTGACCTCAGGATTATCTGTTCAAGCAACTAAAGTCCTCCGCTCTACGAACTGAGCTAAGGTTGGATTATGCAAATCCATTGAGACTTCATCCATTACCACTTGATCTGATGTTGACCAAGCCTCATTGACTAATTCAATCAGGAATGGGACAGCGTCAGCAGTTAAATCAATTTTCTGTTTTCGTGGACCAGAAAAGAGAAGAGATACTCCCTCCGTTTCGTTTATAAGGCATGCACATATTCGGATATTAAATTTGACCACTAAAATTTTGTATAACACGTTAGATGCAAATTATGAATATTATCTCATTAGAATCATCTTCAAAAATACTTTCACAAATCACATTATTATAATCTATAATTTGTGTATATATCTTCAGTAAGATTAACAGTCAATATTTATACTCCAATTTTGTGCATGCCTTATTTAAAGCAATGGAGGATTAGATACCACAACTTTTCCACGAAAGAACAAAACTCACAATAATGGAGTACTTCCTTGTCTCGTTCTGTCAGTAGGAGCAGATACCATAACTATTGCACAAATTTATTGTATCTACACAATAGCATGGTAATCTGTAGTCCTAGGAAATATGAGATGCACCAGTTCCCAATTCCATTTCTCAAGAAGGGAAAGGGATATGCTAAAGCCAGCTCCACAGCAAATAAGGGTATGTACTCCGGGCAGGAGCTTTCAGAGGTATATAAAAGTTAATACCACGATGCTCAGATGGTACGACGTAGGAAATGCACTAGTATCTATCGTAACAATGAAAGTTACCATGGCATGAGATACATATTTCACGAAAGTCCATGTTGTCATACCTAGAAACAAGCAGGCAAAGAACCAAGGAAAAAACAAACAAAAAGCAACAAAATCCGACCTGCCGGATTCGAACCAGCGACCTAAGGATTATCTGTTTAAGCAACTACAGTCCTCCGCTCTACCAACTGAGCTAAGGTCGGATCATGTAACTCCAGCAAGACTGAAACCATTTCTAGTTCATCTGAAGTTTATCATGCCTCACTGATATATTCAATAAGGAATGGGACAGTTTATTCAATTTCAGTAGTCATGACCAAATCCAAAAAGTTATTCTCTCCATTTCTTTAATAAGATATGCAAAGTTTCGGATATTTGTTTTGATCACTATTCACTAATACCTCGTGCAATGATGTTAGATAATATTATACCATTAGATTCATCTTCAAATATACTTCCATTTCCATATTGTTGTTTCTTATAATTTTTGACAACATATATAATATATTAAGAGCAATTGACGGAAACGGAGGGACTAACACATTACCTTCAGAAACTTCTTACATCACTATAAAAAATTGTTTACTCGTTACAATGAATCTCAAGGTATGTCCACAACGTATTGGAGTGTCTCCAATTACTCGTGTACTGAATCTAAAACTAGAATTCATTAAGGGCAGAGTGCTCTATATATCAGGAATCTTCTAGTATTTCTAAATTTTTATAACCTTAGGGGTTGCTGAAGAAAAGAAAAGATATGTAGCTATTGATGGAAGTGTGCTACCAGACAAATAGGCAAGGGTGGTACCAGGGTTGATAACACTACACCAAACCAAGCCAAGGGTGTAAATGGAGGCTGTAGCATGCTACAAGGAAAGCAATCATAAACCAAGCAGCAGAATTAGCAGAGCAGAGACGCTTGGTTGTGTCACTGGATAGCAAGCTGCCACGTGCAGCCAATTCAAATTTTGACCTCAGCATGGCTGTTGCCACTTGGACTTGACAGGATCCACAGAGGGGACTTTTTCCGATGAATTTGCCTAACCAGAGAAGAATAGATACTAGTTAGGTGAGTGGAACTAATTACGCCTCACTTAATCCACACCTAAGATGATAGAAGAGTATAGAGGTCAAATTCAGAGTGCTGAACTGCTGATGGACTTGCCTTCGGCTTTGGATCAGTTTGCACCAATAAGCAGTCAAGAACAAGTTGCTGCATCCTCATAGGTCCAGAAGGAAACTCAATAGGCACTTGAAAGAGCCTCTAGAGGAAGCCATCTCAGATCTGTTTTGTGCAAGTACCTTCATATACTTCTTGTAAGCAACAATCAATAGGCCTTGTTCAAGAGTTAGCCCCAAAGTCACTTAAATTCTATCCAGAACTCCAAACCCTCACCTAAATTGAAAGACATCTAAATATCCTATTAAACTCCTTTTGAGTTTTTAGATTGCCATCAGCATAAGCTAAGGTTGGAAATTAAGAATAGAATTTGATTCTCTCCAAAACTCATCTCCTTGATCAGATGTACCTAAGAAGCACTAAGTCCTTCTGTCCCTGCCTGTGGAATAAGATATATAATCATCTTTTGCTATTCAAAGAGGCTGCTATTATATACAATCCAGATGTCTTTCAAATAAGTAATAAACTTACACATAAAACAATTGCATAGATAGAGAAGTAAAGAGATTAACTTGGAATTACTGTACATGTTGAATGCTTTGTGAACTTAAAGAAGCACTGTTTTAGAAGCTTGCAGAGCAAGGACAGAGAATTGGAGCATAATGATGGGCCTCTATGTCAAGAACTGGAATGTAAGAACAAAATTCACATGTAGCAAAAAAAAATCCGACCTGCCGGATTCGAACCAGCGACCTAAGGATTCATCTGCTATTGCTTCAACACCTACAGTCCTCCGCTCTACCAACTGAGCTAAGGTCGGCTATTGATACAAATTTCACAAATTCCTATGTCAACTACATACACTTTCCCCACGAGACCAATTACAAGAACCCCATGTCATAGCATTTTCATTGCCAACCTAAGAAATACTCTCTCCATCTCAAAATAATTCTTCCCAATCTAAAGGCCACCCCTTAAACTTCCCTCCTCCCCCCAAAAAAAAAATGAAAAAGAAAAAAAAAAAATTGACTTCTCGATTCAGTCTCAGGCCTCAATACCAGCCTAACATAATGGTTTCTTCTATTAAGTAATAATAGCCTCATACTCTAGAATTAAAAAAAAAAAAAAAGAATTATGGGTGGAGAGGGAAAAGCACAATTCACAACTCCACATATGGCTAAGCAAGAAAGATGCTGCAACATCAATTATATAATCCAGCAAACCAAACAAAAGGAAGAAGAAGTGTATCAATAACATTTTTGAAAAAGATACCCTTGAATCCGACCTGCCGGATTCGAACCAGCGACCTAAGGATAGTCTGTTTGACCAACTACAGTCCTCCGCTCTACCAACTGAGCTAAGGTCGGATCTTTTCATTTTAACAAAACATAATCCACTAGAAGTCTACAATCCATTGCTCAAGAAAGACCCTGTTTCTAGTTGAGCTATCATGAGAACCCTGACATACCATTTTGACCTACTTAAATGATGTGTAACATGCAGACATAAGAGCACAAGAGCAATATAAAATCGCACTATTACATGATAAAGATCACCATAACTTCTCGGTCTTGATAATCATATGACCCTTCAGTTATCCAAATAAATATAATAATCTCCAATGAAGCAAACGAAGCCAAGCTGCCAAGATTTTGAGCATTGGAGAGAGAAAATTGTAAAAGCTACACAGAAAATTTTGACCGACCAAGCAAAATATTGGATCTGAGATAAAAGAGATCTTGCCGGTTGATCTCGAAGATAAACTAGGGGGGTCTGTCGGGTGGCTTTTTTACAATAAAAAATGTAAATAAGATACAATCGAAAAATATAGTCATAAATTTTCCAAATTTCTGTAAAATTGAGTTCTGAAAGCACTCGTGAATGTACACAGTCGTATAACTTAAGTATATACCATATAGTTTCGCTTGAATATAGAATGTGAGATTTTTGTAAGTTTAACTTCGGAGAGATAAAGATCACGAAAAGTAGACAACTTAATTTGTGGAGCCGCCTGTCAATTCACCTCAGAGTATAAATCTCCAAATTTTCAACTGTATATTCAAAAACCACGATTGCATATTTAGATGGTAGAACTGTACACATCTAAGAATATTAAAGTCATTGAATTTTCTTTTTTTTATCACAACTATACATTAGTAGCATTTTCATTACGAAAATGCCATTCGATTTACAAAATTTGTTCATCTCAGAGATGAACTAGCAATTTCTCTAAATTGTGATTTGCAGTTTAGACTGCTTTTGATGCTGACATAAATGAAGTAATAGTATACAGAATCATTCCATGAAGAAAAAAAAATCCGACCTGCCGGATTCGAACCAGCGACCTAAGGATTAATCTGCTACACAACTACAGTCCTCCGCTCTACCAACTGAGCTAAGGTCGGTTCATACCACTATCTTTCATAATAAATCATTTATACAGAGAAATTCAGTCAATAAATACTGTATAAGGTAAATTTGCTCAAACCTAAAAAACAAGAACACTTAAATTTCAAGTAAAATTGAATATAAAATTGTTACCACAATTGATAATTAATCATCTAAGATAAAGTTTAACCTAAACAATTACCAGCTAAGGAATATACGCATGAAAAATCCACAATTTGCTTTGAAAAATTCACACGTTTTCTCCATTATCAGACAAAAATTATCATCATATATATAATCAAAGAGATAAGATTGGAATAGAGAGGCTTACCGTTGACTTTTAATCGAATGGATTCGAATCTGGAGATGAGGATTTGTTCTCTCTTATCTGGAATCTGGATGAATTTGGCAGCGCATTACTCTTTTTTTTGACAGGGTCTTCTTTTTTCCTATTTGAGTGGGAAGAGAGGGATATAGCCGTATAGGTGGTAATGACACGACCCGTCAGTCCACCGGAGTACCGAGTGGGTTGGGATCGAATTCCTAACCCATCACTCGTATCGACCTGACTGATCCTAACTCAACCTGATTAATTCAGTAATTTGAGCGAATTACTTTAAAATAAGAAACTAGTGTTTAGGTCCGGGCGATGCCCCGGGTTTTCTCTGTGCTACAATTTAGTAGTAGTTAAATAAGTTATCTCATACTCATTTAAAAAAGTCATCTCATTCATTATATGGATTTCAAAAGTTTTCCATTCATATATCATCATTATTTTTTATTAAATAAGCAATAATAATATGGTGGAGTGATGGTTGAATCTCTTTCTTTCATACTTGAGGTTGTGGGTTCGAATCTTCATGTTAACAATGCTTCTTTTTTTAACTATATGAGAAAGACGTGTATTGAATGTCACTGAATGAGGGATGGTGACACGTGACACATATACGTTCTTAGGAACGCTTTTTAATATATTAGTATAGATTTGATTGACATGGTTTGCATGTCATCTGGATCCGAACCACCTCCACTATATAGTATGTGATTATGTGTTGAATTTTGCTAACTCGGGCCGCCTCATGATCAGACTCAATCATTAGTAAAGACCGTTATAAGGGTATGTTTTTTAAAATAAAATACAAAAAATATAGGATTTCATTTTTTATGGCATATAGACAAAGCATAAATGAGGGAGTGGTGGTAGCTTAGTGGAGTACCACCCCGAATTCTAAGATATTTCCCAGGATTCGAATCCTCATCTCAACAATATTTCTAGGACATTGCCCATCAGCAATATGTTGAGGCATTCACTTATGGTGGCAAATGAAATTTTTTCTTTAGTGTCATGTTTCTCAAAAATTATATTGTGTCATCACCTTTTCTAGCTAAATTCTCCACAGTGACCCTATATTATAATATTTACACTATTTTTATTCTATACTCATAAATTTGGTTAACTATATGTACATTTTACAAAGATTCACTCAAGTGGTATGAAATATATTGATTTTTAATAAAATGAACTTTAATAAACCTTGTGATTTGAATGAAACGAGGGAAAATTATTTTACATAACCAAATTTAATTCGGACAGTTCACTTTCCACCTCTAATGTGGCAAAGGCAGATCGTAGAACTTGTAGTAGTTAGGAGATAATGTTACCTTGTAAGCTAGAAAGTAGAGAGTCTAGAGACCACATGGTTGGTCTCTATAACTTATAAGCTGCGGTTCTTAAGGTTAGTGATTTCCTCTATGGCCTGTAAAATTGGACTATGTATACAAGCAAGTCGTCCATTAATACTAAGGGGTCGTTTGGTTCAAGGTATGGAATGGAAAGGGAATGGAAACAAATAGAGGAGGGGAATGGTAACAAAAATGGTTAGCTTTATTAGGTGTTTGGTTCAAGCCATGGAATAGAAATAGAATGGTAACCATTACCACCAAATAATGTATTTTGTTACTTGAGGGGGAGGGAAGGGTAACAAATTGGGGGAGTCCATTACCACCAAGTAATGGTAATTGATTGATGAGGGGTTGAACCAAACAAAAAGAAAGGGAATTGGTAATTGATTCCGTTTCTTGGAGCCCAAAAATCACGAACCAAACGTGCTCTAAGAAGAAAAAAAAGTATGGCAAAGGCAAAACTCTAAAAATTATTAATATTGCAGAGCACCAAGTGATAGCGTAGTGGTATTAGCATCGCCTTTGATCCTCAAGGTCTAAGATAAAGTCTTACCCCTTGCAAGAGGGATCCCAATCCCCCGCCCTCACTTTACAAGGGACTTCAACTTACCTATTAAAAATAATAATTTGACTAACACTACAAAATTATATAGAAATGAACCACAGTTTCTTGGGGATAACCCATCTAATCAATGTAACTTTTAAGACACTAATAGCTAAAATCTCGCGAATGTCATTTAGCTTATTTAGTAAAGTCTTATGACTTATGAGAGCTGTACACAAAACCTAGGATCGAACCCGTTTACGTAGATGAGTTTAGTCAATCTCTAACACCTAAAAAAATAGTGAAAACCACACTATAAAAATTGACAACAACAATACTAGAGAATAGCTATACAAGCTAGAACTACGTAATCAAAAGCACGAGACCATATAATCACAACCAAGTTTTAGAACTACAATTCAAAAGCTTCACATCTATAACATACACGCACACCTTCAGAGAAGCAAACCGTGTTGCCGATTATTTATCTAAAAAGGCTATCTCGTCCATCAGACCACTCAAGAGATCGATATGACGCCAACTCAACCATCCATGATCCAACAATTAGTTCCTTTGGATACGTTAGGCAGCTTTCTTGAGAGAAGGATCTCCCAACTCTTTCCTTGTACCAAAAAGAAAAGAAGGGAAAAGAAATCATCCAAATTCCAAAGATTATATATGAATTTATTGCAAGTAGGATCAGAATTTCTATGTTTTAATCACCAAACCGATCCATCCAACACTATAATTCCCAACTGCCACAAACTTAAAAAAATAAAGAATGGCGTCGCCCGGGTTCGAACCGGAGACCTTCAGTGTGTAAGACTGACGTGATAACCAACTACACCACGACACCTTTGTATTAATCTGATTATAACAAATCATAAGATTATGGTAGAATGTCATCACCTGAGTTAGACTATCAGACTGTTAAACTGCTCCGTTAGATCTGTTCAGTACCCAAAATCAACCTTCACATGTTCTCCACTGCAAGTTTTATCAGAAACAGCATCAGTCTTGGTGCAACTCAGTTATGAGAACTTCAAATTTTCTGACGCAGTGGCAAAGGCACCTCAAAATCTTCCAAATTGTTCAGAAATTAAATAAGAAAGCAAATCACCTGAGTCAGAAACAATAAGAAAGGACTACAAAATCCATTGCAATTGACTAGTTTGATTCGATTTTTATTCGGGACTTAACTAGTCATATATGGCACATACCCTGTGAAGTAAAGGAAATAAGGGGATCTAAATACAAGGAATTTTGACCGAGAACTTGGAGTTTCACCCAGAAGGAATCTACCACAATGCTGCAACTTGAGGGTGATGAGAAAAGGAGCTCTACCACTAAGCTCCCACTTGATTCACGTGCAACTAGTTTGATTGATATTAGTCATTTGGTTGTGGAAAAGCATATTAAGTATTTGTAAAAGCTACTTACAGCAGTAAACTAAACTTCTATTTGTGGGCCTCGTGGCAGTTATAACAAAATAAACCAACACAACAAAGACGAAAAGTAATAGGTGTAACTAAGGCAACCATGCAGCCCTGATGCTTCAAAGATCAAAACTCTTGGTAACTCTAGCATATTCCAAAGAAAAAGCTTCTAATCATCAGCCAGAACAGCACAAATGAGCGGAAAAAAAAAATTTGTTTTTATACCTTACTGAGGAATCGAAGGCATAAACGATGTGATCAATGACAAAGCATGATACATCAAAACAGAATCAGACAACTTTACCAGAAGAAAAAAAACGAGAAAAAGGTAATTCTTACATTACCATTTGAACTGCTGGAATCGAACCAACCACCTGATCATACATGTGGATTATTAACTAATTAGTAGTGTATGGCAGATTGGCATAAGTTAGATTTCCTGTGCAGTAACTCTGCATCGTATGACTATGACCAAGTAGCTCCTTGATCACATGGCGGGCAAAAAAAAAAACAAAAAGGAACGATTAGGTAGTTTACTTCAGTTTGGCTTATAGCATGACAAATAGACGTAAATAAAATCACTCCAAGGTCCAGTAAATATGTGCTATGTTCAAAGACGATGTTGGGAGAACCACAAAATGACACTACAGAAGTACAGATCAACACCTGATCTATAAATCTTATGAAGTTTTAAAGCAGGACCATTAGATCCTATGTTCCTGCTGGATGATATAGGAGTATAGGACAGTTCATCTTCATCCCTGGTGTCAGATAACTTGTCTACTCCAGCTGCAAACTGAATAGATGGATTAGAAAGAACAAAGAATCAATGCCAACCAGACTTGCATGGAGAAAAATCTGAAAACAATTAGAGGGGAAAATACCACCATTTTGTCTAGAATGTGCAGCAGCTGGCAAAGGTCAAGGTGTAAGCAAAAATCAGACAGAATGAAAGGCCATAGATGAGTGGATAGTGTCCTGAGGATTTTCTGCAGCTCAGGAACAAAGTACAGTCCTCTGCTCTACGGCCTCTACCAACTAAGCTAACGCCAATCTTAGTAATAAGGCACAGAAGTTCCATCATACTCTTGAATTTCACAAGGAGATTATGTTCTACTTGCTTCAGAGCACAGACATCTACAGCCAAAGCCTTACGGGTAAAGTCCGAAAAAGCATGCTAGAGAGCAAGGCGGAAAAAAAAGAGAGAAGAGACAAAAATCCGACCTGCCGGATTCGAACCAGCGACCTAAGGATTACCTGTGTGTCATTGACCAACTACAGTCCTCCGCTCTACCAACTGAGCTAAGGTCGGCTTGTGTTCAATGGCTGCAGAAAAAGTCAAAGAACTAATTGTTCCAACAATATTCCACTAGGTTGGAAAGTTTTATCCTTGTATTAATTCAAATATGCTAATAATATGTTAACAAAAAGCCCAGAGATGTCAGAAAGGAGAACAATCATGCCTAGAATTGAGATAAAAGAAATCAGGGGTAAGCTGAATCAGCAACCAAAAAGTTATCTCTTTGACCAAGCATAGTCCTCCACTCTACCAACTGAGCTAAAGTTGGACATATCAAGAAACCACAGTAATCAAGTGTTTGCCATCCCCATAAAAATTTAAATTTTAACCAGAACCTTTGAGGAAATGTAGATAACTTCAGCCTTCATAGATGAGACACAAAGCAAGATATGAAATATGAAGTATCACACCTTCCATATATTGTTTTACTTTGTGATATGATCTCTTTTGAGATCATCATAAAAGTAAGACAGCTGATAGTAAAATTCAATTTTTATAGTTCTCACGTTTGTAATTCCAAAATAATCCACCAAGTCAATTCTCATAATGGACATCAAAGAAATTTACAGCTAAAGTATAAACTCAATTATGGGGGGAGGATCAGTCGTAAGGCAAAAGGAAATTGACATAGGGTTCTACGTTGACAAGTACAATATTACAATCTAGCGAGCAAGGCTTGTCTCTTTGCTGCCCTTTAGCTCAAAAATCTATGGACACATGACGGACTTTATTTCCCAGCAGGACTTCTGGCAGATGACACCAAAATAACCTACCTGTAATAGACAGCTCAAGTTGATAACAGAAACACATTCCTAGGCAGGTATTAAATTGTAAGGTCAATGACATTGAAAAAAACATGGGGATGAAAGATCTCTTGTAGCTCAGTAGGCTAGAGCATTGTTTAGTAAGCGGGAGGTCTTGCGTTTGACTCTCAACATGAGCATTTACTATTTATTTTTAAAATTAATCCCAAACAGTCTGCAAACTTCAAACTTCTCACAGCACATGATTCCTGACAGCTTAGCTAAAAGTGGTATTCAGGGACCGCCAGCTAAATTATGCAAGTGCTCTCGTAGCTCAGTTGGTTAGAGCACCCGTTTAGTAAGCGGGAGGTCTTGAGTTCGACTCTCAACGAGAGCATTTTATTTTAGATTAAACTTGTTCAGTTGTTCCAAACAGTCTGCAAAAGTCAACACTTTTTAGTTCTCACAGCAGAATATTCCTAACAGCCTATCTAAAAGTGAATTCAGAGACCTCCAACTGAAGCAAACTAGAATCCAATAGAAAATTATAGCACGATAAATCAAGAAGATGAAAACTAATCCTACACATCCTTTGTTTTTGTTTTTTTCTTTTTATCTAAATGATAGGCACTTAAAGCATCTATTTTTGTCAAAAATGCAATATAAAAACTGCGATACTGTAGGTCTATGGTCTACGAATCCAAAACCACGCATCCTTTGAAGCCAGAGAAACTAGAAGGAAGAAATAACCAACTCAGCTAAGGCCAATCGCAGTAGTAAGGCATAGAACTTCCATCATATTCTTGTACTCTTGCATTTCACTGGGAGATTATGTTCTAGTGGCTTCAGAGTTCAAACAATACAATCAAATGTTTATGGGTAAAGTCTACAAAAGCAAGCTAGAGAGTAAGATAAAACTGAAGAGACAAAAATCCGACCTGCCGGATTCGAACCAGCGACCTAAGGATTACCTGTGGGTCATTGACCAACTACAGTCCTCCGCTCTACCAACTGAGCTAAGGTCGGCTTGTGTAAAATGGCTGCAAAAAGTACTACATGTTCCAACACTATCCCATTTGGTTGGAAAGCATTATCCTTGTATTAGTTCAGTTCTGCTAACAATAAGATCTAAATAAGCCCAAAGATGTCAGAGAGGAAAACAATCATGCCTAGAAGTGAGATAAAAGAAATCAGGGGTAAGTTTGCAACCTAAAGATTATCTCTTTGACCAACTATAGGCCTCCACTCTACTGAATAAGCCAACTAGCTAAGGTAGGATCATGCACACTTCACAACCCACAACAATTAAGTGTTTAGCCCTGTAAAATTTCCAAACAAGTTCCGGTGAGGAAATGTAGACAATTTCAGTAATTTTAGATGAGACACAAAGGATGGATATAAAGCATCAAACCTTCAATATATTACTTTATGATCTATCTTCATGGGATCATCATAGATTTAAAACAGCTGGTAGTAAATCTTCGAATTTATTAGTCCTCTTAGCTTGCTGGTAATACCACAATAATCCACCAAGTAATTTCTCATTATGAATTAGAAGAATTCTGGTTAAAAGATAAACAGAATTGGAGGGAGGGGGTTAGTAGTAAGGATATTGGAAAATTTGTCCTCCCAAATTTCAACCCATGACCAAGGGATCAATGTTGGCCTAATACAATCTTGCACACTACCATGCAAGAGTTGCCTCTTTGCTACCCTACCGAAAAACTAAAGATTCAAGACTGGCTTTTGTTTTCCATTAGGATTCTTCATAACAGAATAAAATTTTCAGAAATCATGCAAGGCAAACAAAATCCTTGCAATAGACCAATCTAGCTGATAACAGGAACACATTCCTAGGTAGGTATTGTAACAAGAAAAAAGTTGAAAGGTCAATGACATTGAAATACAAAGGGATGAAAGAGCTCTCGTAGCTCAGTTGGTTAGAGGCTAGAGCACCCGTTTAGAAAGCGGGAGGTCCTGTGTTCGACTCTCAACGAGAGCATTTAATTGTAATTTTACCCTTATTCCCAAACACTCTACAAAAGTCAAACTTCTCACAGCACAGAATAGCTAATAGTTTGGAGAAAGTGGAATTTAGAGACCTCTAGCTAAATAATGCAAGTGCTCTCGTAGCTCAGTTGGTTAGAGCACCCGTTTAGTAAGCGGGAGGTCTTGAGTTCGACTCTCAACGAGAGCATTTTATATAGATGTAACTTATTCACAAATCGTTTGCAAAACTCAAACTTCTCACAGGACAAGACTGCTATAAAATGTAACTTATTCACAAATCGTTTGCAAAACTCAAACTTCTCACAGGACAAGACTGCTAATAGCTTAGCCAAAAGTGGTATTCAGACACCTCCAAGCTAACTTATGCAAGTGCTCTCGTAGCTCAGTTGGTTAGAGCACCCGTTTAGTAAGCGGGAGGTCTTGAGCTTGACTCTCAACGAGAGCATTTTATTTTAATTTCAAACATATATTGCAAAAATCACACTTCTCACAGCACAAAATTGCTCACAGTCTATCCAAAAGTGTTGTTCAGAGACCTCCAACTAGAGTATATAAGTGCTCTCGTAGCTCAGTTGGTTAGAGCACCCGTTTAGTAAGCGGGAGGTCTTGAGTTCGACTCTCAACGAGAGCATACTTTTATTTTTAAACTAATCTCTAATCAGCCTGCAAAATTCAAAATTCTTATAGCACTAGATTGCTGACATCTTAGCTAAAAGTGGTATTCAGAGACCTTTAGCTAAATATGGTGCTCAAACTGACTAAAACTAGAGGCAACAAATGCATCAAGAAAGCATTGAATACAGTATCTTGATGGAACCGAAGCAACCATATCAACAACATAGAGAACATTGAAGATTGACAGATGATGAATGGATATATTCAATAGTAAGACACCAAATGATCTCAACTTAGAGGTTAAGGTTGGTTGATGTCATTGTCAGAACACTCAATCTCCACATGCTTCTGTTATACTCAATACTCAGCCTAAGACAAAAAAAAAGGTTCTTGTAAAATGCTAACATGTAACCCTTTCAAATTCACTCCCAACATCTCCAAAAACAAACAAAAAATCACTAACACAATAGTTTGCTTCAACCTGCATACTCATCACTCAACATTAACTCAAGCTAGTCATTATTCTGCTTCCGGAGCAATATGATCAATTCATACGACTATAAGTATCCAATCCAAATAATGATCATTTTTAAGAAGGGCAAAAAACAATGTAATCCACATATCAGAGCAAACATGCATTCTATAGATGCGAAAACACGAATATCCACTTAGTCGAATTCAAGCCAAGCACAACCTAACAATTAATCTGCTGCTTAACTACAGTGATCCATTCTATTAAAGCTCAAAACACAACTTAATTACAAAACACAGCTCTTGTAAAATTAGGGTTTCCCAAAACCAAAAATTCGCACAAAAACAAATAATCAAGCTGCAATATGCTATTAAATATATAGTATATATACACTGTCAGCCAAATTCAAGGAATAATATAATCTTAGCATCAAATTTTCATATAAATAATACAATTCCAACCGAGTTTTTCGGCGATCAATCAGGAAAATAATAATAACAAAAATTCAAACAATAACATTGCTATGAAATTGCAGGAAATCCACAAAAAATAAAGAATTAGAAATTACCGTCAAAATTGAAATCTTCGGCGACGAATTTTCTGTAACCCTAAATCCTAATCGAATTGTAAATGAAAAACCTCGTGAATTTCAAAAATGATATAGTGAAAAAAAAGCTTAAAAAAAATCCGACCTGCCGGAATCGAACCAGCGACCTAAAGATTATCTGCATAACAACTACAGTCTTCCGCTCTACCAACTGAGCTAAGGTCGGTTGTTAAGTTTATTAGTACGTAAAACACAATAAATCATTTTATTTGAGAAAAGAGGGGTAAAACGTTAAAAAATCCGACCTGCCGGAATCGAACCAGCGACCTAAAGATTATCTGCATAAGCAACTACAGTCTTCCGCTCTGCCAACTGAGCTAAGGTCGGGATTTAACTAATCTTACGCTAATAATTTTAAGGCTAAACACAAAAATACTCTCTGAATCTTTTAAAAGGTTCGTTTTTTGGACAGAAGTGAGCTGAACTGAACTAAAATTGTGAGAGATGAACTAGAATGGAATTGTACCTAAACGAATAGGAACTTAACTGAAGTCCAATCGGAAATTAGGATTGATAAGATCCAAGTAGGATATTAGGGTTGAATAAGTATAATATGTCTAATATTCCAGTTTAAATATCCTCAATTGAATTTAGGTAAAAAGAGGACACCTTAAATATACCATATATATAGTTTTCCCAAAATAGTGTCTCTTTTAGCATGTGGTTTTTGCATTATTTGTTCATTTTATCTTCCTTTTTGTCATTTATTTATACTATTTCTACCTAATTTACTCATATTTTTGTCATCTAAATGGTCCACCAACAACCCTCATGCATCATCATACTATTATATAAAGCTAGAAAAAATCAACCACATGTCGTTTAGCAAATACATATGCCACATGTTGATCACTTGAATTGTTTTCCACGTGTCAAGGAGCTAGAGAAGTTGTCACGTTTCGGTGTGTAATGTAAAGAGATATATGCAATTAGTTCCTTGATTTGGGTAATATGCCAATAACATACTAAATTGATAAATTTCACGTGAGTGACATTATAGGCAGTAATTCAGCAATATTATAGGAATCAAAAACAAAAAAAAAACAAAAAAAAAAAAAGAGAAAAGAACATGGCCCCATTTGCATCTAGAACTGCATGCTTTCAAGTACATTTTTTTGTACATTTGTCACATATTTTGCTTAAATGAACAAATTATATAATGTGTAGACATAAGATGTGTAAAAAATGTTAGATGGAGTATTGAGTTTTAATTGGTGGGAGCATGGTAGATACTTTGTAATAATGTAATCTAGACCTTTTCTTTTCTATCATGACTAAATTTTAATATTCCATATTTCATTTGTTAGTTTATGAGTTGCTTGTTGTTTTCTTTAGTGAATTTCAAATTATAGCACCCTAAAAAGTTCCAAAAAATCTAGACAGAACAACGAAGGAAAGGTTTCTATGACGTTTACTAATATAATGACCAAAATCAGTACAATGTGCCTTATTCTCCATGCATAGTCCTCATTTTATTACCACCACCATCATAAGACTAAATTACCATCCAAAGACCAAAATTGTACTATTAGGTTCAACGTTGACTATGTATCTTGCTATCTTATCCTAATGTGACAATCCCGTACATTGTATAAAAATTTCTATCAATAAATAATACTTCCTCCGTTTTGAAATAAGTGAAACGCTTCTCTATTTTATGTGAGACGTTTTTGAGAGATGTGTTTCACATATGTCAAAACAGAGGAAGTACTAATTTCATTAACAACATGACAAAACCTCCTGAATAGTGTTGATCTTGTAAGTTATTTCAACTTGGTAAACATACTTGCAAACTAAAATTGTCTTAGCATCAATTTGGGAAAATTGCAATAAGATAAGCACAACTGCACATACACAGTCCTCATGCTTAGTAGCTAAAATTGACTGGAATTTGGGAGCTGAAATCCTGAACATTGCCTATTAATGCAAAGGAAACGAAGAGAGACGCATGTGCATGAATAGAGTGCACATACGACGACAATTCCAACCCACAAGTTAGTCCTTGACAACCAAATACTATAGCTTTAACCATTGAGATACTCAAAATCTCAAATCAAGGTCAGAATATACTACTAAGTGGCACCAAATACACTTCCACAGCTTCACAAAATTCCTAGGATACTGAAAGGATATTTACAAAGCTAGAAATATACTTTACCAATGTTTATGTCTTTTCTATTACAATCGCAGAATGTCTAGCCTAGTATTTCAATTACAATAGGAGTTGAATCTCTCCGATTCCTAGAAAAGCTTTATAAACCAATCCTCGACAATATTAGGTGACAACAAAAAGAACCAAATGTTGTGATTTCAACAATTTAACTAAATCTGTCGTAACCAAAGAAGGTAAAGAAAGATATCCATTAAGACGCCAAGGTCCACACACAAAACAATACAATGCATGATGGCATTTAGTTGATTCTAGTTTTTTCATTGAAACATGTAATTCTCCTACCTTAAATTCTATCCTTGTAAACAATACATGAGGCGTTCCCCTGGTGCGGAGGGTCTCCTAATTCCTCCTTTTTCCTTACCATTTAAAAAATGATGTCGGTCCACTACAGTGCTTCCATCAGACCACTTGGTAATTTTCTGTGTAGAGCTGGATTCTCTGGGTAAATTTTGGAGGAGATCCACCTCTTAGAGGCAAGATGTTGACAACCTGCATAGGTTGCAACAAAGATGAAATTAAGTGAGAACCAAAACGCGAACAAAAACTAAAGAGGGATAGAATTTGGGGACAAATAATCGACAAGATATGGAATCTGCGTTGATATGACGCTCCCCATCAAGATGCAAAGGAAACTATACTTACAGTTTTACAGACAATGCCAGAAAGTCATCTCATTTCCTAACCCAGCATTGTGGAGTTTGAAAAGGAAAGCAACTAATATTGCAAATCGATACAAACATTGGGAATTCGTAAACTATCAAGATTGTGATAATTTGCATACCTTTAGGTCACTGAATGTATTTGTGGCAGTGAATCGCACAGAAATGGGGAAGAAGGCTGATGAGTCAGCAGCAGGTACAACAAACTCCAGAGCCCCACTGCAATATTAGGAAAGATGTCATAACCTAGGACTGAAGATACCTACTAAAATCCCTCTTCTTCTTTCCTTCTACCAAACAAAATTTTCAATTGCAAAAAATCTTTCGCTGAGAAAGAACCAGCCGATACTCGTAAGATTCTTACCTGCGATTAGAGTCGTCAATCAGAACAAGGGACCACTCCAAAACAGAATTCCTAGGATCATACCTGCCAAAAAAAATACCCACAAACATGATTTTCCAGTACTGTAAACACAAGATAGACCCCAACAAGATGATTAAATGTAGAGCAACATAATGGTTGAACCACAGAAGGATAATGAGATCAACTAAAATACTAATTATTTCAGTTTCTTCAACAGAGTGGAGCACAAGATCAAAACACTGTTTGCAATAAGCACCAACTAAAGCAGAGAGCCAATTCATGCCATAATAGGACAGGACTCTCACTTTGGATGTTGATCTCATGCTTGACATATTTCACAAAGCTTTAGAAAATGTAGAATACTAGGATTAATCACTTTTACTCACTTCCAGTCCCCCTCGATTTGTGTTACATTTGGAGCCTCTCTTAGAGCAGGGAGGGGTACAGAGACAACAACATTTTGTAGATCAAACATTGACGAAGCTTCGTACTCAATGCTGACGTAGGTGTCACTTCCAGAGACAGAAGGCCAACAATTGACTGCAAAATAAAAGGAATTATGAGAAGATAAAAAATAAGAAATTAAAAACCCAACAATCAGCATTGGACACATATAAAGTATGCAAAGCTTTACACTCACTTGTCAATGGAACAGCTGATTCATCTGTGCTCTGCATTCGCCATCTTAGAAGCCCAACACCATCTCCTTGGCCACTAGGAAAAGGCCTGTTAGGATCTTTTAGACCCAATATACTTTCATTTGAATACAACTCCTTGTTGATGTTAGGATGCGTTTTGAACAAGACACTAGGATTACCACCAGACTCAACCTGCACGTTACACGTGACATAGCAGATGAACAATTAGTAACAAAGTGCATGGGCGAAAGCATAGAAAATTAAAAGATGGTAAGACACATGCCCCGCTGATATAAACAAATAAACACAAAAACATGTTGCCTGTTTCTGTTAATATATCACAAGAATTATTGAGATCACATTTCCCTTCTCAATAAAGTTGTGGAAGTGATCACATTTCAGAGCAAAGCAGTTTTAAGGAAATGTCATGATATAATGATCCCATCAAAATAGTCAGACATCAAGGGTAGGTTAAGGAGGCCACCATGTAGCAAAAACTAGGTGCAGCAATAAGTACCTGAACTTGGACATAAGCATCTTTCTCCTCAAGTATCTGAAGTGACAAAGTCCCTTGAACGTCGAAGTTACTAAGACCACCTTCTCGTTTGAGCGTCACATTGAGCTTCTCCTCCACAGTCAATGTTAGGGGATCAGTTAGTGGTGGAGCAGCAGCTTTAGACTTGCTTAAAGTTGGTGGGACATCCTCTACAATCATTTCACCTTCTGCTTTCAATGATTCCAAAAATTTGTTTGTCCCTTGTGTTTTACCAAGCTTCATGCCAAGACCCTTAGACGGAGCACTGACAGCTGAAGCTGGACGAGCTGATGCTGTCAACCAAACAAAGACAATCAGCATGGGAGAACCAGTCACTGTTTTACTAAGAATAATATATCAATTGCAAAGAATGCAGAAAGCACAGATAGTCTAAGTGATGACTAGCAAAGTTGTCATAAAGACATGATCAGGAGTTAAGTTGCTATTAAATTAGGATATGCATCTGATTTATGGAGACACAACGACAACAATTTTAAGACCCCAAAAGTAAATAAAAGCTGACCTGTGCATTGGGGACAAAACTTAAAAAGGACCACTTGACCTAATTTCTTCCACCTACCCCACTAATCCCCTAGATAAAGAGAATAGAAAACCAAAGAAAACGTATTATCTAGAGTCAGACGACAGGAGAGCAAACATGGTCACAAGAGACAATGGCCGGAACGACATTTGATGGAAATATGACTAGCTTGGCGCTTAACTACCAGAAGAAAACCCCCGATGTTAAATAACTAGATTCCACATCTAGGTGAGAGATCTAGAGTTCAACCATCTAAATTCTATAACCGGTAATTCCCTTGATTCTGGTGGGTTTGATGGCTTTCAAACTTCTAGCTGTGGGAGAAAGTTGACGTTGAAGGACTGGGTATGCTGATCTGAGCGTTCCAGGGAGCAAATTGGTGCACTGGTGCACCTCAATCTGGTACGAGAGAATTGAAACATCGTTCACAAAAAGGGGGGATCACATTGGGTAACACTGGTATGGGACAATTCGTGTGCATCTAACCACAAGAAATTTACAACATATCCTATCATCCTGGCAAGATTTCAATCAACATCAACATTAACCCAATATCCCTAAAGAAGCTCATATGGGGTCAAAATTCACAGCTTTATCTCCTGGCTAGATTTTGATGTCAAAAGATAGATTACGTGAACCAATAAGAAAAGCAAAGAGCACACCTTTCGACTTGCTTGGGAATGAATCCAGATCAGTTGAGATTCCAAACCCAGAACCATTGCCAAAACCAATGGTACTGCTAGATATGCTCATGTCACCAAAGGTACTTTCAAGTCTTCCAGAGCCCATGGATGACATGTATCCACCTTTATCAGCCCTATTCTTTTCGATCTACCAAAGTTGCATATTATTGTTAGGAAATGAATACGGCATAGAGGCAGGAAGAGAGGAAAAGCAAGAAAAATACCTTGCTTTTCTCAATTTCACCAGCTTTGCGCTTCATGATATCCTTGGTTTCATTGATTTTGCTTGCTATCACCAGCTTGTGCAATTTCTCCTCATGACTTTCCATCTCACAGTACTGCTTTACTTGTGCAAGAGTGACATTTTCCTTGTGCCCGAGAGAAATAATTTCATCAAAGGCAAAAATGAGCTCGAATGATGCTCTACATATTCCTTCTTCATCCAAAGAAGAAGCATATTCTGGTACCTTTGTATGCTTAAGGAATGACATTAATCAGAAAATGAATTCTCATTCAGCAACAAGACAAGGTACTTCAAAAAGAGCAACTAAACACACCAAGAATAAACAACATCAGTATTCAGTAGTACGTACATGCGCATACAAGATGATCAGGACAAACTTCTAATGCCTCAAACATATAATTAACTAAGAAATGGAAGTGTGAGTGACAAAACAGATCCAAAATTCCAAATAATTTAATCTGTTTCGTGCCACAAAATATAATATAATCAGGGAAATGTAACTGAAAGAGAATCAACATCCGGAATTAAATTATGTAGGCACATTTTGAAGTAAAAAGATACTAAGATAGCACATGAAAGGGCAAAAAAAAAAATTTGATGTGTTTTAGACTTCGATCATCTCACTTTGAATGACTTTTGTTCTTAATTCAGTCAACAAAAGTAAAAGTAAAATTCAAATCAAGAAATTAATTTTTCTGCAACCTGGATGATCTAATCCATGAAATGACAAACAAAGGATACTAGCTTAGAAAGCATCCTTAGAGTTTCCAAGTCTTCCAAAATATTACTCTGCTTGTTTGTAACAACAAGCAGATACAGAGCTTCAATCGGCTGGTAAACATATCGGACATTTTCAGTCTCCACATATGTATGCTGCTTTCCTATTCCAACCAACTTGGGAAATGCAGCAAGAAGGCTTTCAATTCTTGTGCGGGACATGTCCACAAATTGCCTGGACACAAGAGCTGCAAAGAAGTTTGCATAAGAAGTAATGCCACCATGACAAAACTCAATTGTAAAGTACAGAAAAACATTTTCATTAGATTATCTAAGATTTCACTGCAATTAATAATGCACACGACATATATCAACTAAAAGTCTAATTTTACTATCCTAGGATACCTTCAATAGGCAAAAGGAAGACACTGAAGAACCATAAGCATATTTTTAGCTAAAATTCAACTCTAAATCAAGCATCCAAAATGAAATTCATCCCAACCTGCTAATTAATAGGTTGACTAATATACAACATGATGCAGAAAATTTTGTAAACTACAAAGGATCTATGGATACTGCATACGTAATCAACATCTGATGAAGTAATAGTGTTTCTCCTCATGCCAAAAATGAAGCATAAAATTTAACTGCATAGATCATAGTTCTTAAAAATTACGGCAACGAGTGATGAGGTACATAACTAAGATGGTGTTTGGTCCGGGGAATCAAGAGTAATGCAATTGAAACCCCAGCTTCCCTTAGTGGTTGTTTGGTTGGCCTTTTTAGATTTTCCCCTTTTATCTTTTTGGAGTTTCCCAAAACCCCTCCAACATAATTTCCCACCCCATCCAAGGACTTGAATCCTTCATTTTCATTTCCCTATTCCCCTCACCTCTACTCCACAGCCTCACAACACCCCTCACCATCTCTGGCGAGGACCTTGACCCGTCCTACAACATTCGCATGGCTCCATCGGCGACAAAGACCTACGTTTGTTCTTTAACCCTGTGGAACAATTCCCAACAAAAGAAAAAGTGGAGCCAAAAGAGAGAGAGAGAGGGTGGTCTACCAAAGGAGGGATGACTCCATCTATATACTCCCCTTTTACCGAATAAAAAGAAACATCAAACCCCCCACTTTCAATGACTAATGGATTTCAATCCAACAATAATGGCATTTACCACTATAGGCCTGTGTTTGTGCCTTTTTTTTACTCTTTCTACCCTTTAATTTCAAGTATTAATTACTCTTAAGTTTTATAATTCATGGATTATTGCCTTTGATGTGGATTCTTCCCTTTGTTCACTTTTAATTTTTTTTTGGAGCATGGGTCATACCTAAAAAAAGATGAGGACCTAATTTTACTATTATAGATATTCTTTCGTTTGCTTTGACCATCAACTTACCACTTTTGGCTTTTAAATATGTGGTGAATTGGTGAAAAGAAAGGAATGGTAGTAGACTGGTGGCAATTATGGGAAAGGGTAAGTAGCGGTAGCGATGGAATCGCGGTGAGTGTGGTGATGGAATTAGGTGAATGAAGAGGAGTCATATCCCTTTCTTAAATTTTCTATAAACAAACTAGTCCCAAGGGGTTTGACTGAATTCCCCATTCAAACCAAATATAGAAAATTAATTCCCTTTCTTGATTCTATTCCTCGCATATCCTTTTCTTGGTTACTTTCCCTTTCTATTGTGTGTACCAAATAGCCGATAAAGTAACATGTCAGCCCTCCATTAGCATAGAGTTTTTAAGGGTCATTTAGTTGGAATGGGGACTCAGTCTTAACAGAGAGGTACGGATTGGAAACCCGATACCTAGCTGAATGTGTTTATTTTTTCTAATCTTTAAATTATTGTGACCATATTTATTTCTTATTTATTATCTTGTTAGCAATTAAATATAATCAGTTCATATATAAGTAATATTCGGTTCTTCCCTAATTACAAACTGGATGGTAGTGAGTTGTATCATATTCGCCTAGAAATACCCATTATATTATCAATAATTTATCATTTATCAATACTTTATCAACTATCGAATTTCAGGATACAACAAATGCAAATTAATTGATCAGAGACAAAATCCTTACCTTTGCCAGATTTACTGATGATAGAAGCTGCAAGAACAACCTATACCATAAAATATCAAGCAATTAGTAACTAACCCATATTGGAAAGTTCAAACAGAAAAAAAGAACTTTAATATTAAGATTAAGTTCCTCACAAGAATGCACCACATGAACCAAGCAATTAATAAGTTCAGCGTATTGGACAGTCTATAGAAAATGATCTTCAATATCACGATTAAATTTCCTCAACAAAATGCACCAGATCAACCAACAAGCTAGCAATATCCTGTTTGTAAGGATCATACTATCACAAGATCCGAGACTCCAATTGCCACAAAAATGATCCAGGCCATGAACCCTTCACCAAAATACCATGGATAGATACTTGGTTCCATTTTATTTACATCCATAAAAGTAAAAGAACGTAAGGCTAAGCAGATGTGAGATAATGCCTTTGGCAAAGAGGAAATTACTTTTGTTTTACCCCAATTCTAGTGCACGAGGCCTCCTTAAGTAGGCAAAAGGTAGACGATCTAACTAAGCTGAGTTGGAACAGACACAAATATACAAGCATGTTGTTCTTCAGTAACAGCCATCCAGTATACTGTTCAATTCAAAAGTACTATAAAGTATAAAGCGATCTGCTACCAACATAATCAAACAGACAATTTTTTCATGGTACGACAGTCGTCATATGATCCTGATCCTCTCCACTAAACATATGTATAGCACTATATGTTACTCGAATTCTTCAATTACCTCAAGTGCCCGCGTTGGATCCTCGACATTCCGTCATAGATAGGGACAATTTGACACTTCATTTTAGGCCAAAATCATGAACTTCTTTTATTAAATAGCTGAGTGTGAGACTCGTACACGTACCAATGTCGGATATGGGTACCAGAGTTTGAGTAACATAGGCTATTACTGGGCCCATAAGACCTTATCAACAATCAGACACTATAGGATGTTTGGCAGTACTAATTTGATGCAAATATACAATTCATATGCTGTTCAATCACACAAAGCCAAACAATCAATTCAAATTCAGGAGTAATTCATCATAAATTCTATAGATTCTCGTATGAATCATTACCTAGGAACATTACATTTGCTTTCTCCATATACCAAAAAGATAGAGCAATTCAGATATGAACGTTGCGCGACATTGGCAGTAAAGAAGCATAGCAAAGCAAATTGACAGTTAACTTACCATCTTTACACCTCAGAAATTTCCACAGCAGAAAGCAGATTGAAAGGGAGACGATTTACGCAAACCGGCTGGAATACAATGTTATGTAATTAATAAGACTAACCCAAAAATCTCTGATACAGATTGAAAACATAGGGCAAAGGAAAATAAGACAATGATATTGGCAATGCAGGAAATCTATAACTAGATCACAAAAATGTATAACAAAATTAACAACATGTATCTAATATTTCAGATATATACAAAGCAAAATTAACTGATATTAAGACGTCTCAAAAAACTTAAAAAATTGATTTGATGAAACAAACCAGAACAAACGAAACAATCACATCAACATATGCGCATGTACAAATTGTAACAAAAAAATTATTATCATTTGATTCCATAAAACAAACATGAATTAAAAAGTTATACCAAAAATTCGAATCATAACTTTATAACATGTAAATTATGCCTAAAAACATGAAATAACATGAGAGAAAAAGAAGTTGAATTCAGGAAACAAACTATAAGAATCGCATGAATAATCACATGAAGTAGATCTTAAAATCGCAAGAAATGAAATCTCCCATGAAAAATCGCAAGAAATGATATCTCACATGAAAAATCGCGTAAACAAGTAGATCCAGGTTTTATGAACTAGACGAGTAAAAAGCTTAAAAAAAAAAATCCGACCTGCCGGAATCGAACCAGCGACCTAAAGATTATCTGCACAACAACTACAGTCTTCCGCTCTGCCAACTGAGCTAAGGTCGGGATTTAACTAAATCTTCTCTATGGATATTAAGTACCCTAAACAAAAAAGTAATTAAGTTATTACTAGCTTCTGTATCTAAATAAGTGACACAGTTTTGGGATAAGTAAACGCAGTTTAGAAATTTTACTTCAAAATTTCGCCATAAGTGATCTAATTTAAGAGAATAAGAAGACTTTGTGAATTGTGATCTAAGTGCAGGTCAATATAGCCACGTGTAGTTGCATGAAAAGAGACATTTGTGAGTAGGGATGACAATGAGTCGAGTTAGATCATTTAATATCTATCCCACCTCTAACTAGATTTGATTGAGTCGGTTTGAACAAGGATATCACTTAATATTAGAAATAGATTTTTAGAAAACAGTGATGTTGTATAATAATCTTTAATAATGCAAAAAATCATGATCCTATTATGTTATTAATCATGTTGGGTGTTACCAGTTTCTTGGATTCCATGATAATGATACTTCCACTCTTATCTACTAGTATATATTTTGTGAGTTCCTTCTTGTTGGAAGATAGAGAAGCACATAAACTTTCATGTGCTCACACTCTTGTAATCTCTTTTGATCAAACACTCTTATCTATATATTTTGTGAGTTCCTTCTTGTTGGAAGATAGAGAAGTACATAAACTTTCATGTACACAATCTTACTATTCTTATGCTAAGCTAAAGTTGTGTGGAACTCCAATCCTTCACCGGTGAGCCATGAGTGCACACGTGCTGGATGGTGTGTAAACGTTGGGGAGCTAGGCGAGATTACACACGTCGATTATCGCTTTCAATGCAATTATCATATCATGGTGCCCTAATCTTCCTACTACTCTTAATTTATATACTTCCTCCGTAACAAAATAGATGTTACACTTTGAAAACTGCACTATTCATCTACTACATTTGACCAGGCATGTTTTAGTTTTAGATAAAATCAACCGTTACTATATGATATGTTGTTGGATTCGTCTCAATGTATACTTTCATAATATTAACTTCTTATAATTTTTACTAATACACAATTAAAGTTATTAATGGTCAAAGTATTGCATCAACAAGCATGAAAGTCAAAATATAACATATATTTTGTTACGGAGGAAGTATATTCATTCATTATATTAATAACCTTGAAATACCCCTTATTTCCAACAATGATTTCTACTTGGGCATATTGTTATTTGAGGATGCCATTTAGCTCAATTGTAATTTCATTTATCTAAAAAACATGTCTAATGAGAATCAATATATGATTCATGCATATTGTGGAACAAATTTCAAACATCCTCATATAAAGGAACCCCCCCCCTTCTCTTTTTCTCTCTCTCATATCTTAGAATGTCATTTTGGACACAAATACTCGTGTATCGGTGTATGGTTGACCTGACTCATATAATGCTTGGCAGTTGACACAAGATTGAGAAAGAACATATGAGAGATGACTCATGAGACACCATGAACATGACATGATAGACCAACAACCAATGAATCTAGATACACTAAGGCCCTGTTGAACTGAACTGAACTGAACTAAACTGAAGTGATGTGAGATGACCTGATACTATAAGAGGGAAGTAGTTGAACTGAAGTGAGCTGAATGAAACTGTACCCATAAAAACAGGACCTAATACAAGCATTGCTGCATTTTTATTCATATCACTAAATATATCTAAAAAAAACTAAAGCATTTGATATAAAGTACTAGTGTAAACCGAGATGTTTTGTACCATTACAGTCAAATGGATCAGAGACATCATTAAGGCGGTACAATAAATGATTATTATTGAAGGTTTACTACAATAAGAATATTTCATATCACGGTCTATGTACTTGAGACTTTCCATTGATGAACCTACCATCTTCTATCTTTGCTAGAATGTGCATAGATCCATAAGACAAGATGCTCCGATGCTCCGTGTATCTATCATGTTTGTCCTGTATTATTCGAATGGCCTAAATATTCCGATTTCTCGTACGTGCTCAGATCAGCATGCGTATCCTTGTAGCGCTGGCTCAGATACGCATCACATCGGACTGGAGGAAACCTGTCGGGTGGGAGATAGTGAGTAGTGCAGCAGAGTGAGAGCAAGGTTCTTTTTTTCTCTTTTTCTTTTTGCTGTGTGTGTAGAGAGAGCCACAAGGAAAAGTAATATACAGACGGGATTTGATTTCAGGTTTTGAGAACCATCTACAAGACTTTACCAATAATTTAATCGGCATTCACAGAGTGAACACAAGTGCGTAACTCTTCATAATTACCTTATGTAGGTGTTCTGTAAATTAGTGAAATGAAAAATCATGCATATGCAAGAGATGACTAATTATAGACTTACTTGGGAGGGTTAGATTCTGATTTGCAGGTTGGCAAGCACTCAACAAGACATTCATGGCTTGGCTCCACGAAATAGGCAATCTGCATCCAAGAAAATCAACATGGTAATGTAAACTGAAGGTTGCTTCCTAGAAGAGCATCAATGAACAACAGTATCATCACGTAAACAAGAAGATTAATTGGGGGCATCCAGAGGCTACACATCATAAAATGATAAGATAGAACTAGAAATTTGTATCTTTTAAATCTTTTAAGTTAGCCCACTAACGCGCTTAGGCATATAGAGCGCGTAGCACAAGAGAGAATTTTGTGCAGAAGTTCTTGCCAAAGAGGGCTATGGCTTTAGATATACCCCTATGTGAGGCGAAAAAGACATAAATGGCTTACTAATTCTCCATGAACACCCTTTATATTGACAATATGGCCCGTGTATGTAACCCAACTTGGGTTTAGTAGGGGCATTGATCTCAATACACGGTGTAAGATGGAGAACTAATCAGCTAAATACTCTCTTTGAGAATAGGTGGTTCCAAGATTTTGAACCTTGAATGTTAAACTTGCCGAAAGCAGAATGTTTCACTTAGAACCAGAACACCATTGGTATACATTAACATACAACTGAGATCATTGAGTTGAATGACATTCCAACAGTGAATTTGACAAATAAGTGCAGTTCTCATATAATAGTCAGATATCACATTTTCATCCAACACCAAGCCACTAGCTGGTGGAGAAAACAAACAAAACAGTAGCTCCCTCAATAGCTAGCTACACAACCCAAAATAAAGAAGACATTGCTATACCTTACGCATACTTCAATAGGTCTGAATCTTATAATATTTCTAAACACCGAAACCATGTCTGTCTTCAACAAGAACAAAGGAAAAAGAACTCGAAGTAAAAAATAACTCATTTTTTATATCGTGAAGAGAGCTGACCCTTAAAGGCAGTATGTAACTAAATGAACAAGACTGAAACTGATTCTTCTTCGCTTAATTCTTATTAGGACACTCAAAGTAATTTCATTCTTCAAAATCAGAACCTTTTGGGGGGGGGAGGAGGATTATGAAGGGGCTTACAGAGTATCGGTGTTGACCATTCCCCATAACCCTGTGCAAGGTGGATCTGCAGGTTCAAACATACCATAGTTAACCAGTTGGCCAAATGAATAAAAGCAGGTTCCATCATGTTGATGATGTGATCGGTTGCTGCACTAAAAGAATAGCATGCAAACAATGTCTTAATCAAGCACAGCAACACCATTCAGGACAGGTACAAAAATCAAATTACCGCAATGGGTTAGATAGCCCAAAAACTAGCTTCTTGGATGCTTGGATAATGTTATTGCCAACTTAAGTCAAGTCATATTTTCCCAAGTTCAAGCCATTCACCCCCTTCCCCAAATAAAATAAAATAGAAAAAGTAGGAAAAAAAAGGGTGAGAGGGCACACTGTTTAGAGCAGGCTATAAGCTAAGGTTCTCTCAACTCAAGGCGGAATATTATAGATGACCGCACTGTACAAAGCCAGAATTTCAATATCAAAAGAGAGAACGATATTCAGCATAGATAATCTTTGGGTGTTCAAGAATCAGTTAGCCCTGCTGGTCGTTGTGCTAACTCCGCAATGTCAGCACTTCAACTGAATAGAATTGTATATCTAACTTGTGCTTTCAATTCTTTGTATGTGTTTGCAGCTAGGCATATTGAATTATTGCTATAAAGCAAAGGTAATATCTCTCTCTCTCTCTCTCCATTTATTCAGCTTATAGTTTCCCACTTGCACAAGTTAATAGTTCAGAGTTTAGAGGTTCGAGAGAGGGAACAACCAAAAATTGATGACCGACAATTAATTCAAGAGATTTCTCTCAAGTTCTTGTTAGGTTCTGGCAATTGAATGTTCCTTTGCCAGCTTAGAAATGTGATTATGAAGTTTTACACAACATTGTTCTTACTTATTACATGAGGAATATGTTTCTTAAGAAAATTCTCCTTACTTTTGCCAGCGACAGTAAGATGTAACCTTCACTTTTTTCTTATGCCACTCAGTTTGATGAATTTAGTCATAAAGACATAAATTTTCTAACAGTTTAATCTCCCTATTTAAGATTTTATACAATACTTTGTGACATTTTACAAACTTAATCAGAGACCATCTAATTTGCATCATGCATTCTTATGCAGGAAATTGAAGTAAAAGTACAGAAACAATGCAACTTTACTTGAAAACACAATTGCTCCAGCGCTCCAGCATGTCACCAAGATTCACAATAAACGCCCTGAAATATAAGAAGTAAAATGGCTGACAACACAACACCAAACACTAAGTAAATATAAATGTACCAATAGAGCCGTTCAGAAACTTTAGCAGTTTATGAACAACCAAGGACAATGTGCTTGATCAAAAACAAAGTGTATTCTAATAATAAGAAGTTGATACTCTGCCTGTAGTCACTTATCCATTTCTTTCAAGTCTTAGATAGAGTTGAACATAAGCTTACCCTTTTACAGGTGGTACATCTTCCCATATCTGTGGTTTGGCATCCTTATCCTTGCATATCTACAATTGGTAAAAAAAAAAAAAAGGGTAGAAATCAACAAAAAGTTACATTGAGCAAGATATGATGGTGATTATCTTAAAGGATTTCAGCACCATTCATACTTGCAGACCAACTACATCATCTGTGGCCAAGAGTGTAATCAGACCATAGTCGGAATGTGCACCAGCTCCATATATCCCTTTTGATGGATCAGAAACTTGACCTGACAAGAAATAAACATGATGACTGACAAATATATTTTGATAAAGAATTTATCACCAAGAAATTTTGGAGGACAATTCCACCTTCATAGTGCAACAATCGTAAGGTTGCGATAGGGTTCCCCAGCATTTCTGGCTTATCAAAGAAATCAGCTTCTAGGTCAAGTGCAAGAGCTATAATCCTTGCGACACCTCTTGCTACCTCCCTGCATGTAAATCAGATATCACCTATAAAACACTTTGAATATTTGAGTATAACCAAACAGTCAGAAGCCGGAGGAGAAGATACAGAAAGTGGTAGCTTGATTCAGCGTAAAGATACCCTCCAAGCAAGGAAATAAATTGCGGATGCAATAGCAACCGCGGTCATGTTTATGTTGTCGCCGAAGCGGCTTGTAGCGGATGAATGGAACGGATAGCGACCGACGCGCCGTGAATTTTTTCAGAAAATTCACATTAAGATGTTGTAATCTTATTTGCATTGTTTTAGTTTATGAAGCATTATTACAACATGCTATAATCAAATCTATCATAATATCATGTTTCATCAGCTATATAATTAATTCATAAATATTTTTGGCCAATGTTCGAAAAGAACGGATGTAACGGGGATAAAAATGTTATGACGTGACGAGTTCGCGTTACGGAACGAACAACACGGCGAGAAGCATGTGATTTTTATTGTGGCGTTCCGTAACGGGATTTGGCGGAACAGCAAATCCAAAATCCATTACAGTATGGCCGTTCTATAACGAAACGGGCGAGTTTTAATTCCATGCCTCCAAGTACAAAAAACCATGTCACTCTGCCATCAGAGAAGGACAAATGCAGCCAATATATTAATGGTACTAATTATCACCCAAAAGTTGCATTGAGCATAATCACTACCCAATATTGCCCCATATTGAGATTTGAAAATCTACCACATACTAGACTCTAAAACATAAGATATTCTTGTTTACCAAAATTTCATAAGTTAATACTCAAATTCGGAGTTCAGAGTATCACAATCACATATATACGAGTGCCAAAGGGTCAAAGATGGATGCTTGTTCTGGAACAAAGAATTGGCGTTAAGAAAAGTAAAACTTACTAAGATTAACAAGGCATGGCTCGTTTAGGCATTGCCATTTGTGACAGCTAAAGCACATATTCGACTTGCTCATAAATTGGAGCCAGAAGTTTCATGGAAAGGAAGAGAAACAGATAAACTACAGCGGCAAAAAAAACTGATTGATGATCTGATACTTACATTGCTTGGTCATGATATTTCTCCATAGTTTGCCTCCAACCAGGCAGGAGATCTGGTAAGCAGAGAGAAGCCACAAAAATCAACATTCATGATTCAACATGCTAGATGCTACCTGCTATATTTTAACATATTTCATTTAGAAAGCAAAAGTTTTTGCACAAGTTCGACAATAATATGAAATTAATTGAGCAACACATGGAGAACATATATATACTAGTATATAATCAAATAAGTTACCTGAAGCTGGCCAAACATTCGGTCCATAAAACGGTTTCTCAGCATCAGGATCATCCATAGGTTCAACACCAATATAATAACCCTCCTTGTAATCTCCTACAGCTAGAAAATTGACAATAAGTACAAAATCTAAAAGAACAGAAAGCCACTGTGCTATTAGCCCCACAAGGTAAATCCTTGCACATATGCCCTCATTGAGAAACCTATTACATTTAGCTAATGCATAGTAGTCTTCAGTAGTATAATAAGAGACTACAAAGAAAATTCATCAGATTCCCAATTTCTAGTACCCCTATACAAGATATAACATAACTCTGTAAACCCCCCCAGCAAGATACTAAAGAATCAATACATCCCCTAAATTGTACAAAAAAAGCAATTGATTCCTCAGAATCTCCATAAACTAAGATCCTCCTACTCAGAAATGACCGAGTCAGCAAGTCTAAACGTGAAGATGAACACTGGAACACAATGTCCAAATTTTATGATTGGGACGCATGTACAAGACTACTTTCCTTAGCTACACTTGTTATATTACGTTTTACGTAGAAAAACAATAACCTCCCCCTTTTCAGCAAAAACTATGTCCAAAAATCCATCTCCATTCGAAGTGTCAAGTATCCGACACGGATACTCGAGCTTAAATAGAGTCTCTATCCACCAAACCCAATCAACATAATTCTTGTTCATACCCCTAAAAACTCAACAACCCCATCAAACTTTACATCTAGCTAATTTCAGCAGGTAATGACTAGAATAATATACCATGACAACCTACATGCAATAAAGGGTCATCTGATCATCAATACTGAGGAAAAAAGCTCACCTTGAACTTGATTTTCAGGATCTAAAAGCTCATCAAGAATAGGTGTATATCCACGATGCTTTTCATTTCTTAAAAGCTTCATTTTCTCATTCATTGGCAAATCAAAAAGCTTTTTGCTTTGTGCAAAAACTTCATCCATGAATTCCTGGTTTATCCCATGGTTTATTACATAGAAAAACCCACAATCTAAACATGCCTGCCACCAAATTTAAAAACCAACATATAAGTATAACTTACTAAAACTGCAAAACACAGTTATTTTTTTAATCAAAAATCCTAGCTTTTCCCTATAGCTTTAAACAACTACAAACTCATAATAAAACAAATAAAAACTCAAAAGTGCAATCACAAGGAAATATTTTGTCATAAAAACCCACAATCTAAACATGCTTGCCACCAAATTTAAAACCCAAAATATAAGTATAACCTACCAAAACTGCAAAACACACTTACTTTTTTAAAAATAAAAAAAAAATCCTACCTTTTCCCTATAATTAGTTTCAAGCAACTATGAGCTCATACTAAAACAAACAAAAACATAAAAATGCCAATCACAAGGAACTATTTTGCCATAAAAAAATAAGAAACATAACAAGTAAAGCATTCAAAAACTACAATTATATCCAACCCACAAAAGAAATACAATAAGATTCTATGAAAAAAAAAAAATCAAAAGAAAATGAATAATATTGATCAATTCTGATTAAAAAAAAACCTGCTTGAGGAGAGAGACAGAATTGTGAATATCTGGACTGGAAAGATCGATGCAGTTGAGATTAGTGATGTTTGTGAATGAGAAATGAGTTTCAGCAGAATTACTTTTGTTATTTTCCATGATAATGGAAAATTTGTTTGCTTTAAAAATATTATGACTTTCTTACTATTCTATATTTATGGATAAATAGTAAGTACCTAAGTGTTAGGAATAAAAATAGGAATTTCTCCTCGATATGAAGAGACGAACGAGGTGATGAGAGAGATAGAAAAGTGTAGAAAAAAGAGAATGAGTGGGCAGGGGATAGGCAAGGGGGAGAATCTGTTGAGCGCCAAATAATGGTGTAAAAGTAACGTGTTTTGCTGCCGTTGGTGGCCGTGCCGCTCTTGCTTGACCATTTGACCATTGTTGTTTCGACCCGACGTTCGTCTTAAAATAAATAAAATGTTACTTTATTCGGTAGTTACTCTTCTTTGACCCTGTTTGACAAATACAGTTTAGAGTTTACGGTTAGAGTTTTAACTTTTTGTTCAACAGATTTGACTGGTGATTTTACAACTTTTTTTTATAAATGTGTTTGGTAACAATTAACTGATTGCTCAAAGCTGATTGCCATTTATTTGTGTGAAATGACATTTATAGACATTTTAATAATATGTGTAGTATTATCATTAGAGGCAAAAAAGTCATTGAACATATTTTTACCTAATCCTCTAGAGAAAAATCTCCTATTATGAGCTTTTTCATTTTTAGAGTTTTTATTCCAAAAATCTCTCTAAAACTCTCTTTTACCAAACAACCCTTTTAGAGTTTTTAACTAGTCAAAACTCTAAAAGTGGTCCAAAACTCTAATTGCCAAACACCCCCTTTATCTTTCTCCTCTGTATGGGT
Organism: Beta lomatogona; assembly: GCA_947646795.1. Lineage (NCBI taxonomy): Eukaryota > Viridiplantae > Streptophyta > Magnoliopsida > Caryophyllales > Amaranthaceae > Beta > Beta lomatogona. Next base: position 1,458,327 of record CANSNZ010001111.1, read on the forward strand.
CTGTCTTTTTCTTTCTCTATATCTCTATCCTCTCCTTAATTCTCGTGGTAATCGTCTATGTTTCATTTAAACAGAGATGAGGAAGTATTGTTAATGTCAGCTATTCATGTGACGCAAATACGCAATATAGAGAAATATGTTCACTATAGAAACATATCTTTGAGGATCTCCATAATCGATGCTTCTCTAGATATTCTTCCTCCATGATTAATAACAATGGTCCCGTAAATATTACTCCCTCCGTTTCTTTTTAGTTTAGTCACTTCACTTTCAGGGAGAACTAATGAGTAAGTAAAAAAATATGAGAGGGAAACTGAAAAGTGAGAGAGATAAATTAAAAAATGGGTTAAAATATTAAAAAGTGGATAATATAGGTGGAAAAAGAGTATAAAGTAGATGATGCATGTTACCAATAATAGAGAAGGCAACAGTGTATAGATTAAAAAGAACATACCAAAAAGGAAAATGTGTAGATTAAAAAGAAACAAAGGGAGTACTAGTAATGTTTAAGGAGAAAAGACGGAGAGACGATATCGTAATAATGATCAATGCATCAGGTTATTATTGCAAGTTCATAAAACTTGCGAAAGAACGTTTTCCCCTTGGGCAACCGCATTAGGATTGTAATCATCCCTTGTCTAACCTTGAGAATATGATGTCCTCATTCACCCAAGCAAGGTTCATGAACTCATCATCACCCTTCGTATGTTTGGACGATCAGGATCGTAAACTTATAACTTAAATTTCTCAATTTAAGTTGAACAGATCTTTTTTCTTTGATACCATAGTAAAATTATTATATAATAATTAATATCATTTAATCTTAGCTGCGTTAAAAAAACTAACAAAAAAGAAGCAAATTCAATCACCTATTTAATAAAGCAAAATTAACACTAGAAGAATCTAAATATTTGTCCATCTCTAAAAGGTTCAAGAGACTAAGGCTATGTTCAGTTCACCTTATTTTTGCTTATTTCGGATCGATCGGATCGGATCGGGACCAGGATCGGATCGGATCGATCGATCGAGATCGAAAAAATAAGTTCGGATCGGATCGGATCGGAAAAAATAAGTTCAGATCGGATCGGATCGGATCGGATCGGATAAGTTCGGATCGATCGATCGAGATAAGTTCAGATCAGATCAGATAAGTTCAGATTATGCTTATATTTAAAAACTTATTATTATTATCATCATGATTATTATGATTATTAGTATTACTAATGCTATTATTGTTATTGTAATAATTATTATTGTTGTTGTTATTATTATTATTATTATTATTATTATTATTATTATTATTATTATTATTACTACTACTACTTTATACAATTACTATTACTATTAATATTACTATTTACTAGTACATTTGTCAAAAAGATTATTATTATTGTCCTTGTTGTAATTATTAAATATTAATATTGGTAATTATTATTAATGTCGTTGCTATTATTAGTCATTGATATCACTATTTGAAGCTATTTATGTTCAAGAAGAAGGATATTCTTTTGGCATTTATAAGTGTTCTTTTTTATATTTATTCTAATTAATAATTTTAATATGTGATGTTCTTTTTGATGTTGTACATGTAACGAACATGACAATAGTATATGATGTTTATTTTTTAAAAGAATTTTGGTAGAATAATATAAATTATATATTACTAGTTTATATAAAATATGAGTAGTATGGGATAACCTAATGGTGTTGTCATCACGTTTAAAATTTTCCCTACAAAGGATTTCAACTTATCTTTAAAAACAAAGTTTATATAGAACAAGACAACGATATAAGAAGAATATTTAACCATTTTGTTCAAGATCATATGATTATATATATTTATAGGTTTATTTATGATAAAAAAGAACAATTTATTAATATAACAAATAACATGTTGTTAGTTAGATCCAAACATGTCATCAATATAAAAATAAAAACTATCTTTTATTTTTAAAATGTGTTCTTTAAATAGATCTTGTATGCTCTTTCAGTATATGTTCTTTTTTTAATATCATTATATGTTTTATTTTGTGATTGTGTGTTCATATATTAATGTGCTCTTTTTCAAAAAAAAAAAAAATTATGCTATAATAATAATAATAATAATAATAATAATAATAATAATAATAATAATAATTATTATTATTATTATTATTATTATTATTATTATTATTATTATTATTATTGTTATTATCATTATTATTATTATAATATTATTATTATTATTATTATTATTATTATTATTATTATTATTATTATTATTATTGAAAGTTGTGCATACTAATAAAATGATAATAATAGTAATACTAGTAATGAAATACAAAGTAATAATAACATTAGTAATAATATGTTTTTTAAAAGATAAGATAAGATAAGATAAGATCGGATCGGATCGATCGAGATCGAGATCGGATCGGATCAGTTCGGTTCGAGTCGAGATCGGATCGGATCGGATCGAGAAAAAATAAGTTCGAGATCGGATCGGATCAGAAAAAATAAGTTCAGATCAGATCAGATCAGATCAGATAAGTTCAGATCAGAAAATTTCAGGTGAACTAAACATAGCCTAAAGCTTTATGTGAGCAAATCCAACTACTCCTTGTTAGAAAAGTGAGTGAATAATTAAATACTAGTTGACGCAAACTCAACTATGTAGATTGTAGACATAAAGTCATCAACGTCAATTTTTTGGGTTGAATAATTAACTTTAAAAACTTTGACTCTTTGGTTGAAGGTAGGGTGTATTTATCGCAGGGTTTGGAGGTGAGTCTTTGGCAAAGACTCTGACAAGACCAATAGCATTTTGGCGATAAAGTAAGGTAAAGACTTGCAAAGTCTTGAAGAGAGTCTTTAATACCAAACTCTACTCAAGACTATGGTACCGCTTCAAAGAAAATTTTACTTTTCTTTGCCCAACTAAAAAATGCCACTTGTCTCTTTTATAAAGTTAATATAATGTGGAGTGAGTCTAGAGAGAGTCTGAGGGATAAAGTATAAAATTGAAATGAGTCTGAAGTGAGTTTGTAAAATTAAAATTTAGTGGAAAGCTGATGTGGCATAGTATGAAGTTTTAGGTTGAGTCTGAGGGATAAATACATAAAGTATAAAATTGAAATGAGTCTGAAGTGAGTTTGTAAAATTAAAATTTAGTGGAAAGCTGATGTGGCATAGTCTAAAGTTTTAGGTTGAGTCTGAGGGATAAACACACCCTTATAAGTTGGTATATAACCATTAACCAAACAAAATCGTAGAGTTAAGCCGACTCCACCATTAGTTTATTGATTATGTACCATGATCACTCATTAATTAAACATTGTCCTAACTAGTCCTATATTCTCGTACTTTATTAATTTAACATTGAGTATCACTTTAAAAAAACCTGGAGTATTATATTGGAGGATATATAGTAGGAGGAGGTGGTAACATGAAGTATATGATATCATTTCACATTCTACTCTGAGAGTGAGGGATAGTCTAGTGGTTAGAGCTTCCCTCCCGGTTCCAGGAGGTCATGAGATCGATTTTCATCCTTGGCAAGTTGGGATCCCCTTTGTTCCCCCCAACTTGTCAAGGTTTCTCCTTACCTTATTAAAAAAAAAAAAAATTTCACATTCTACTCTTATTTAGGAATCCTATGAGATTCTCGTCTTACCTCTAAATATACTCTTATATACTTCATTAGACCGTCTTAGTTTTTTAGAACTCATGTGATAATAATAAAAACAAGATTGTTATAAAATTCATAAACATAAAAAAATATAATAACATAATAAATCATATTAAAATTAACGTCCTATGAAATAAAACACCTTAATTATGGGAGATAAAAGACAATACGTTTAATATAAAAAATGATTTGTAGATTTTGAAACCCTTCAAGTTTAGGGGTTGCGCACCCTCTTGGAAAACTCTATAGTCATAATAGTAGAATGTGTCACACTGAGTCGTTAAATCCCGCCCAGTTTTTCTTATTAACGCTCTAAATATGTATTTTATACACCCTATAGGTAAGGTCTCATAATCCCCTTTTATTCCATTCATTTTCCCTTTACTCCTCCCCTCTAATTCTCTCTCTCTCTCCTCCCCTCCCATCTTCCACCATAGAATAACAATGATAAAAAAAAATTCAGACAAAAAATAAAGAACTAATATCCTCTTCTGCTAATCCATTGATTAAAAATCACAATTAGCTTTGCTTCTAATACAAGCTCAGTTACATTGGATCCAAATTTGCACAGTTCCTAATGACTAAAAAAAATCAAATGCAGCATTCTAACATAACTCCATCCAAAAATAACTTAGATCACACAAAATCAAATTCAAACCCTCAACTACTATCAAACAAAACTCAGATCAAATTCTACCAATTTCATATTAGTAAACTCAAATCACAAAACCAAAAAGAACTACACCAATGCCCAATAAAAACAAATTCATAAAAATATAAACTAATTATAAAAAGAAAAGAAAACCCATAAATCAGCTCAGATGCCTGAAATTTCCTCCCCAACTTATGGTTGAGCGAAAATGGCAAACGCCCTAACTTAGGGTCAGGTGTCTTAAATTTTCTCCAACCATAGGTTGGGAAGGAAATTTTAGGCGCATATGGTTTTCAGTCGAATTAGGCCATCAGATCTTGCTAAAATTCTTAAAGATGTACTTTGGTAAAATTTTTGGTTTGAATTGCTTTTATTCAATTATTTTTTTGTTTCTGAAGTTTTCAAATTTGGAATATATGGGTGTTCTTGAAGATGTGCTCTGGTGAAGTTTTCAAGTTGCTTTTCCTTGTTCTTGGCCGGTGTGTGGCGGCGGCTCTGGTGGCAGTAGACCGCGGTGGTGCTGGTTTTTGTGTGGGGTGGCGGTGAAGGATGCAAGTGAAGAGTCATGTATGGTTAGGGTGGGGTAGGTGGAATGGAGTAAAGAAAGGGAAGGGGGAATGGATGAAATAGATGGTGTATAAATATATAAACGATTTTTTCACCAAATACCCCCGACAAATCACGAAATTCACCATATACCCTCAATGTTTCAGATATTCACCATATACCCTTGAGTTTTCAAAACTATGCACCATCTACCCTTTTTCTAACGGACGTTAAGTCGTCATTAGCTTTATTTACGTTATTGCCATGATTAACCCCTAACCCTAAAATCTAAACCCTAGCCCTAAAATCTAAACCCTAACCCACCCCCACTCCCTCCTCTCCCCTCCACCAGCCCCCACCCCCTACACCCCAGCGCCCCTACCCCACCCCCTCCCCCTCCACCGCCGCAGCTCCCCACCCCCTTCCCCGCCGCAGCCTCTTAGGGATGGCAGTGGGGCGGGTTAAGTAGGAGACCCGCTCCATCCCCGCCTAAGTGGGGTGGGATGGGTCTAGGTTTGGCGGGGATGGGGCGGGGATGGGGATTAAAATGGTACTCGCAATGGGTGGTGGAGCGGGTGTGGATTTTATGCTATAGCCTCCCCACCCCCTCCCGCCCCGCATATTTGTTATTAATATTCTATTTATATACTTATATTATTAATAGTTTTATCTTGCAAAAATATAAATATGTGTGTATGACGCGGATACGAAGCGAGTGTGGGTACCCATGCAGGTGGTGGTAGCGGGGATGAAGTGGGTACGACGCGGGTGGTGGGGCGGGGATGAGTTTAAATACGTATTTGGTGTGGCCGGGATGGGTCCGGAATATTCCCCCGCAATGGGTGGTATGGCGGGGGATGGGGATGGGAATTTGATGCGGGTGCGGGTGTGGAGGTACCATCCTCCGCACCCGCCCCGCCCAATTGCCATCCCTAGCAGCTCCCCCCCCCTTTCCTCGCTAGCCCATCCCCACACCCCCGCGATTTCTTGAGCCCCAACCCCTCCCCGCGATCTCCCCAGCCCCCCACCCTCCTCCTCGATTTTTGCGGCAGACGCCTTCCCCACCCTCTAATCTTCCTCAAGATCGATTCCCTTTTCTCTCTCCCTAGTGTGCGTGAAAGAGAAGAACGAGTTTCAAGGGTTTTCGGTTTTGTGTCCGCCTCGGAAATCGAGGGAGAGGGAGGGGGCTGCTGGGAAATCGAGGGGGAGTGGTGGGGCTGGGGAAATCGCGGGGGGGGAGGGTGGGGGGGGATGGGCTGGTGGGGGGGAGGGGGTAGGAGGCTGGGGCGGTGGAGGGGGAGGGTGGAGGTTGGGGTGAGGGCGCCGGGGTGGAGGGGGTAGGGGGGGTGGAGGAGGAGAGAGGGGGGGAGGGGGAGGGGGAGGGTTTAGGTTTTAGGGTTAGGGTTTAGATTTTAGGGTTATGGGTTAATAATAGCAATATCGTAAATAAAGCTAACGGCGACTTAACGTCCGTTAGAAAAAGGGTAGATAGTGCACCGTTTTGAAAACTCGGGGGTACATGGTGAATATCTGAAACACTGAAGGTATATGGTGAATTTCGTGATTTGTCGGTGGTATTTGGTGAAAAAACCGATATATAAAATACAGGGCGTAACTAGGAAAAAAGAGGGCGTTATTTAGCAAGACCCTTTTTTTAGACCATACTCTTCGTGTTAGACTTGTTGAACGTGTAATTTTAACAGATATGTTGTTAACAACAATATCAAGTCATCAGGCTCCAACACTTGAATGATTGTGGGCACACATCATTTATTTATCATCTCTCCTAAAAGTTCATGTTAAATTAATAAGAAGTTCCATCGGTTCATAAAATTCGAAATACTTCCAAAAAAAAAAAACAAGTTAAGAAAAATTTAGTTAAACTAAATATTACATAAAAGTATTATAGTGCTTTATGTTTTAATTTTTTTTAGAGTGATGCTAAGTAAACGAGGGCGACAAATAACAACCCTTTAAGAACTTCCCTTATCTTGATAAAAAAAAAACTTGAATGGACTGGGTTCACAATAATAAATTATTGTGCACCAGAAATCATATAATATAGTCAGTTTTAATTTGATATAATCAGTTTTCATTTGATATAAGTCAGTTTTTATATAATATAATAACTTTTTATATATATAGTCAGTTTTTGTATGATATAGTCCACTGTGGTGCTGTGGTATGAGTATGATATAGGCTCTGTTCTTTTGGACTGAATAAATGGAAATTCAGTTCAGTTCAGATCAGATCAGATCAGTTCAGATCGATCGGTTCAGTCTGATTCGAGATCAGATCGGTTCGATTCGGTTCAGACTTATTCGGTTCGGTTCGAGATCGAGATCGATTCGAGACTACAACTTATTGATTTTTTTTTATTTATTATTATTATTATTATTATTATTATTATTATTATTATCATCATCATCATCATTATTATTGTTATTAATAATATTATTATTACTATTATTACTATTATTATTATATTCTTATTATTATTATTCTTATTATTATTATTATTATTATTATTATTATTATTATTATTATTATTGTTGTTATTGTTATTGTTATTATTATTATTATTATTATGATTGTTATTGTTATTATTATTATTATTATTATTATTATTATTATTATTATTATTATTATTATTATTACTATTATTATTATTACTATTATTAATTTTATTATATTCTTATTATTCTTATTATTATTATTTTTATTATTATTGTTATTTTATTATTCTTCTTATTATTATTATTATATTATTATTATTATTATTATTATTTTTGGCAATGTCACTTTTAAACTTTTTGGAGGGTATTTGTTAACCCATTGAATATAAAAAAAGGGAGCGAGACAAGTGATAAAAAGAGTATTTTTTGGTGAAAGAAGCGAAAGATAGAAAAGTAATACTCCCTCCGATTTATTTTGTTGTTCCTATTTTGAATAATTTTGTGAGAGAAAATTGGTTAAAGTAGGGAGAACTTTCGAAAACGGAGGGAGTATTACTTTATGGTGGGTGAAGAACTCCAAATAAATAAGTTTAAACAATGTAGCAATTAAAAAAAAGAACATTTAAGGGAAATGTAGCAATTAAAAGAAACAAAAGGAGTATTCTAAATTTCCTAATAATCTTCTTCCATACGATCTCCAACCTCGTCATTTTCTTCCACCTCATCTTCATTATTATCTTCACCATCAGCTTCATGTGCATCATTCAGTTTAATATTATTACTTCATATTCATTATTATTCTTCTTGTTATTATTAATATTACTCAATTCATAAGAATATTATTATTATTATAGCGTAAAAAAAAATATTATTATTATGCATATTATTAGTATTAGTATTAATATTATTATTATTATCATTATCATTATCATTAATAATATTAATTATTATCATTATCAATGATGATAAAAATATTACTCTACTTGTAATTATTAATAATACTCAATTCGGATCGATTCGGTTCGGTTCGGATCGGATCGGTTCGGTTCGGACCAGTTCGATTCGGTTCGGTTCGAGACTTATTCATTTCGGGATCGATCGTTCGGTTCGGATCGAGATCGATCGGTTGATTCGGACTTATTCAATCCAAAAGAACAGATTGGCAAGACCCTTTTTTTAGACCATATGGTGAATTTCGTGATTTGTCGGTGGTATTTGGTGAAAAAACCGATATATAAAATACAGGGCGTAACTAGGAAAAAAGAGGGCGTTATTTAGCAAGACCCTTTTTTTAGACCATACTCTTCGTGTTAGACTTGTTGAACGTGTAATTTTAACAGATATGTTGTTAACAACAATATCAAGTCATCAGGCTCCAACACTTGAATGATTGTGGGCACACATCATTTATTTATCATCTCTCCTAAAAGTTCATGTTAAATTAATAAGAAGTTCCATCGGTTCATAAAATTCGAAATACTTCCAAAAAAAAAAAAAAAACAAGTTAAGAAAAATTTAGTTAAACTAAATATTACATAAAAGTATTATAGTGCTTTATGTTTTAATTTTTTTTAGAGTGATGCTAAGTAAACGAGGGCGACAAATAACAACCCTTTAAGAACTTCCCTTATCTTGATAAAAAAAAAAACTTGCATGGACTGGGTTTACAATAATAAATTATTGTGCACCAGAAATCATATAATATAGTCAGTTTTAATTTGATATAATCAGTTTTCATTTGATATAAGTCAGTTTTTATATAATATAATAACTTTTTATATATATAGTCAGTTTTTGTATGATATAGTCCACTGTGGTGCTGTGGTATGAGTATGATATAGTGTTTTTATAACATCGTCAGTTTTTTCGAAGTAATCCAACGAAAGAAGAACGACACAGAGAGCACTTCACTTCTCTGTTCTCCCTAGCTCCGCCGTCACCTTGGGTCGTATGCACAGTCGCGGGTAAGTTCATCTCTTCATTTTCTCTCTCCTCTTTCCTTCAATTTTTACCCCTTTAATGGCGGATTCTAAATGTACCATCTTTTTCTCAAACACTGTTGTTTATTTCTGCTGCTGCAGTTTTTTTTTATTGAATATAGGTATATAGCTGCTGAAATAATGGGGAAACTGGGAAAGAAAGCGAGGAAATTTGCTAAGAAGAACTTACAATCTGTTATGAAACAGAAAAGGAAGTTGAATTCAAAGTCCATGTTTAAGAAGAAAAAAACTTCTAGTATGTTGTTAAATTCAATTTTTTCAATTTGTTCTTTTTTTTTTGGACTTTTTTTTGGTAGAATTACAATAATTTTATGAGTTGATTAGCTTTGTTATTGAAACTGTGTGCAAATTTAGTGTGGAACTGGGTGTGAAACAAGCTTATTCTTTGAATTGGTACTATAACTTGTTGAGGGGAGCATTTTTGTTGGGTACATTGCATTGGATAATCAATTACCCGGATTTAGAATTCGACTTAATATGAGTCTTACTTGTGTGTTTAGGGCATGAGGGTTAGATATGAAAGAGAGAATAGTGGGATTTGGTTAGACCAAGCAAAATTCACCAGTATCCGAGTAACATGTCTTATACTCGAAATTATATGGTCTGAGTTTGACTCGAACATAAGGTGGCTTGAACGGACCCAACAAAAATTAATGTGACTAATGTTAATTAATCGTTTGTAATAAGGTGATTGACAATGGATGCAATTATGAACTAACTGGGTAGACCCAAAACCGAATAACTCATCATCCATATATGACCTGGACTAAAACCAATGTGGACAACCCGGTCAAGATGAGAATCAATAGTTTGTCTCATATTTAAAGGTTTCTAATATATTTATCAAAATACCCTTTCTTAATGATTTGTGTCATGCATTTCCTCTCTCCATTAGACCATAAGTGTGGAAACTCCATCTCAACTCTACTATTACTACACGAAAGCTAGGTTACTCAGACTTTCATTTTACCTCAAGTACTCGTGTTGGATCCTTGACACTCTGACATAGGTATATGGATACTTTGACACTTCATTTTGGGCCAAATTCATGGGAAAATTCCATTAAATAGACGAGTCACACACTTAGACACATACCTGTGTCCGACGTGGGTACCATAGTCCGAGTAGAATAGTACAAAATTAACTAGGTTAGTGTGTATTTCAAAATAGTATATTAGACTATTGTCTCGAGCGAGAGCATTTTTTGTTTGCACATTTCTTTTCAAGGACTTTGAGTGTGTATGAAAAATGCTGTATTATTTCTCTGATTTTCATATTAATATTATTCTCTTATAGATTCTCTTAAGTAAAATTGAAGACTAATGTTGATTTTCAATGTTTTATGTATCTTACTGGATGATTTGCTCTTCTAGGGGGTGCAAATGATGGTCTTAAAGATCAAGCAGGTGATACTACATCAACTGGAAGGTAAAAAGGTGAAACCAAAAATAATTCAAAAGAAAATAAAAGGTGTTGTCTTTTAATTGTTCATTGATCCTCTGACATGCTCCTTTCACAAGAAGCTCTCAACTAATTGATATACTGTTTAGGTTTAATTTGTTTTGCTGACCCTGATATATATTAGTTCAACTAAAAGTAATTTTGGCTCAGTTTGGAGCATGCTGACTTATTTAAAACATAATACTTCATCTCGAAGTCCTATGGTCCTTTGGGTGACATGCATGGTCACTGGATTCTGCTGTCAGTTAGGTGGTTTGACCTCTAGTGAACACTGTTAGAAGATATGAACATTGTGCTTGTTGATGTGTGCATTGTCGGGGGCTTGTGTTCTGTGTTAGATGTGCTTAGGGATACATTATGCAGCCAGAAATTTATGGACGTCATATACTTCTTCCTTTTCATTTAATTGCAACACTTAGTTTTTTGGATTGTTCATATACTAATTACTAAGCTTGACCTTGATTGTTTCATTTAAATATATAAACAAATGTTAATATGTAAGATATTGTTGGATTTATCTCAGTCAGTGCAACATAATTCCCTAATCTCCCCGCGAATTGCGTTCCAAAAAAAGCGAATTATGGTAAGTTTTGGCTATTTTTGGCTCATTTTGGGCAAACTGTGAACTGTAAAATTGAATTATACAGCGAACTATGTTGATGTATATTTTCAATTATTTTTTTATTTTTTATGATTTACTAATAGATAATTAGATATACTAACGGTCGAGAGTTTTGCACTGTAGGGTGTGGAAGTCTAAGTGTTACAATTGAAAAGAAATAGAGGAGTATAAAACAAGTGAGTGGGATGTATAATTGGTTTAAGAACTGGCAATATATGACGTTATATGACCTTGTACCAGTAGACATATTTAATTTAACGTATAATGAAGCTCAAGGCGCATTAAGCCGATAAGGATGCTAGTGCGTCTAGGCGCAACAAAGGAAAATCTAAAAAAGCTAATGTAAAAAGATCTGATAATGGCCTTGGGTGCGCCTTTTTGCGCCTTGGTGTGCCTTTTGCGCCTCAAGTGTGTCTTTTTAAAATCGCTTTGCCTAGCACAAAAAAGCATTTGACCCAGAACACCTTGTGCTTCAGCGCTTAGGAGGCGTGCTTTTTTATACACTGGATATGTCACATGAGTGTGGACATAGCCATATCGTGCTGAACTTTGTCTGTCCTGCGTACTAGAATAGTTGTTGCCTTGAAAGTCTTCTTCTACCCAGACCTTTTCTAGGAAGTTTTTATTCGCGCTGTATCGCAACAGTGGCATCGAAAATGCCTATAAGGTCACAATTCATTATTTCAGGATAATAATGTTGAACTAAAGGAAATGGATCTTTTGGATAAAACAAAATGTTACGTTCTGAATTTTAACTCTTTTGACTGTAGTTGTTTTCATGCCTATATGTGCATGTTCAGATTTGTGCATTTGTGCTTGTGTGTGTGCGCGTGCGTGTGTGTGTGCGCGCGCTTGTGTGTCGATGATGATTGGGGGGGTCATCAAGTTGGTAGTTAAGTTATTTATTCTGATATTCTGATGTGTACTTGCAAATTCTTTTACTCTTGTTCCTTATTTAGGTGCGAACACCAACACTTTATTTAATCTTTTGGCACCTGAGCATGCCAATTTTGCAAAAAGTTACGGTTGACTTTGCTACATCATAAATATGCATGAGATTTACTGTATGGATTATAACATCTGCAAGAAAAACGTTTCATAAATTTTTCAATCATTTGGTTGCATCTTGTAGTTGTTGACAAGTACTTCATAGTAATTTTCATACTTGCTATTAGGGAGCCAGTGATTGAAGATATAGTGGATGCTTCTCTTGATATATTCTCAAGCAAAGAAGAGGATGATATGTTTGAAGATGGTTCAGACAGTGACGGATTTCTTTCTGAGGTTCTGGATTTACCATGCATTTCCGTAGCTATTCATTTCAGCCTTGTCTTTATTTTTGATGTTCACTATAAATTTGAACAGGACTCAAGCTGCTCATATGTCGGTGGGAGTGATTCTGAGCTTCATTCAAAAGGTGAGAAAATAAAATTTTCTGTACATTTCAATTCTCATCCATTACCTGGTTGGCTGTTTTGTGAACTTGGTTATTTTATCATAGGCCAGCTTGTTTGTTTGCAGATGCTAGCCAAGGGAGCGAGTTATCTGTTCAGAACCAAATAATTTTATTGGAGCTTTTGGAGAAGAAGAAGAGGGTGGAGGCTTTAAAGCTTAAGGTAATTTTATTTGGGAGAGCAACATATTCTGGAAGCTTATTGGTGCTAATTTTTCTCCCTCCTCTTTTTTAAATCCCTTCTAAAGATCAAAGAAGTATTTTTTTAAAGAGAAAGAGAATGTAAATTAGTGTGCATTAACTCAAGGGTTAATGCTCTTCATATACTACATGACTCTCTTTGTTTTCTCTATGGAGTGGTGACTGGTGAGAGTGTTAATCTGGATTAACTTTTCTAGACCGATAGATTTGCTTGATAGGATAAATTACGGGATGCTTTTTAGTGAGGGTAGCAAAACCAAGAGACGAGAATAATTTGTGCGCATGATATGTATATGTTTCTTTGGGCATATACTTGGGTAGGTTTCCTATCCCTATAATGCTGTGTGCTGGCCAGTGGACGTGGGAGTTTATGGGGATGGAGGAGTGAGAATGAGAGTGTGAATTTGTGAATGGATATCTGCTAAAATATTGTCCTTAATCAGTTTCGTTTGTCATGAGAATAGTTTGAAATCTAATATATATATATATATATATATATATATATATATATATATATATATATATATAAAGGAGGCTTTTTTGGAAGAATTGGCTTCTGAGATAGCTTGTTGGTTTCTGAGCAAGTGAATTCATTGATCAAATCTATGTCCTGGTTGTCATAATTTATTATTTAAATAATAGCTTTAAGTTTGCCTCATGGCCCCTCCAAAAAAGAAAAAGAGTTTGCCTCATGAAATAAACATTACATAGATGATTGGAGACTTGTATCAGGCTTTCACTTTTGAAACTTGATATGTTACAAAGATGCATAAATTTGATGTAGCTGCATAGGTGTTCTGGTATTCTTGCTGGAGAAACCTGTCTCAGGAAATGAAAATGATACTAATCTGATCTGGTACTGGAGCAGTCTTGTTACTAGGCTTCCGTTGTTACTCTAGGGTACTATAGATACTTATTGTCTTGTTTACTTAGGCCTGATCATTATGGTGAAATCCCTCTTTAGAAATATGGTGTTCTTTGAATTGTGCTCTCTGTGGGTTTTAGTTATTATATTTCAATTTTGCTGGTAATTATGTATCTATATGTGTATATTAACTTCTTGTTGCTGATATGGACATATACTTCCTCTTTCTTTGTGCACTTATTGACTCAATTTTGTTTTTCTTTTACTTGGTGGGACTTACCTCAGGATCCTCACTTTGTGATCTTTTTGCAAGAACGCATTAAAGGTCTTGAATCACTTGACAACGAGGACATGGTGAGTGCTATAATTTGTAGTTTGAGCTGATGTTGTTATGGCGTGTTCTGGGAAGTTTCTATTGTTCTATTGTTATCACTCTCTACTATTTACCCTTCTTGAACGATATTATATGTTTTGTCCATGACACGTGATTTCTTTTGTTAACAAGTCTGATGAAGATGAGGCAACTAATCATGATCCTCAGTCTTCTACTGGGATAACCCCAAGTCCAAATGCAGTCAGATTGCTAAGTACCTCTACCGTCAAGAGCTGGTGTCAGATCGTTAAACAGCAGCAAAATCTGTCTGTTATGCGTGGTCTTCTAAACGCCTATCGTGCGGCATGCCACTATGGAACTGAATCAACTGATTCTAAATCATCCATCCCCGCTCCAATCATACAAAGCAAGGAGACCTTTTGCAGCATTCTTATGTTTATGCTTTCTGAAGGTGATAATCTTATTCGGGGCTTATTGGGAATATCCTCCAACTGCAAGAAGCAGAACATCCTAGATTTGAAAAATTCTTCAAAATGGGAAAGTGTGAAGCCGATGGTTAAGTCATACTTGACTAGTACTTTGTTCCTCCTGAATCAGTTTACTGATGTCGACATTTTGGCTTACTCCTTGAGTCGGCTGAGAGTTTCATTGGTATTATTTGCTGCATTTCCATCTTTGCAGAGGAAGCTCGTTGAGGTATCTTTGTTTTAACAAGAACTTTTTTCCCCTCTTTAAGTTTTGGTGCTCCAAAATATTTTTCGCAGTTCTCCTGTGTCAACATCTTTTCTTTGGAAGTGTTGACTCTGTTAATTAATTGGAAATATGAAAATAAAAAGTTGATTTCTCTTCCCATTTCTTAGTTGGGTTGGTCTAAGTGCCTTGAAGACCTCACCTGATTACAGCTTGCATAGTAATTATAGTTTACTGATTTGTTTCTTTAGTATATTTTATGTGTTGGATTGTTTTTACTAGTCAACCTACTAGTTTCTGTACCAGAGAAGTTCTTTGCGGCTTTTTAGGAACAAACTCGATACTAGTCTCAATTGATATAGGAGTAAGTTTGCATATGTATAGACCTCTCAAAGCTTTGCATATGGGGGTGTCACCATTGTTGTTGTTTCTCCAGTCCACTATATATGTACATCATAAAGATTGCTTACACCTGGCCATATGCTTTATGATGTAAAAAATATGACCAGTCAAAGTGTTCAGTTCTTAAACCTGCCTCTTTATTCTCATCATTTTTTCCTCCTCTCTCCTCCCCTCTTGGGTCTTGTGATAGATAAGAAATTGATGAATGCAATTATGGTTGTTGTTTGCACTTTGTTCACTTAGCTATCTTCATTTCTAATGTGGTGTAATGTTGACACTGCTAAAAGCATATTTGTGAATGTAGAGTTGAATATGTATTCTTATAGCTTGGACCTCTTAACTTTTTTATAATTCTTTCTTGACTACTTCATGCACACTGCAGGTTGCTGTTCACCTTTGGGCAACCGGTGGAGGGACTCTTTCATCATGCTCCTTTTTCGTCTTGCATGACTTGGCTTCTCTCTTTGGCCATAATTCCTATGATATTTGCTTGAAGAAAACATATAAAGCCATTATTTCACACTGCAAAGTCGTGGACCCTAAGAGTGTAAAACATATAGAATACATCAAGAACTCTTTTGTTGAGTTGTGTTCTCTAGATTTGCAGAAATCAGTGAAATTGGCTTTGGCATCTGCTCAGAAACTAGCCATGATCCTCAAGTTGGGCTTGCAAAATAAGGAGGTATGTGGTACACTTACTGTCATTAGTGCTTAAAACTTTCATGTAGTTCGTAGACTATGCAAATATTTTACTTACCATCACTAGTGCCTAAGACCATGATCTTGCATGAAAAATGAGAATATCATAATTGAAGCCAACACACTGCTGTAAATTTTATCTGGCATTAGCATCTGTTGAAGGTGAAATAATAAAATTCAGTATTAATGTCTGGCAGGAAGCTCTTAAGAAGATTTGCAGTTGGGAGTATGTTTTGTGCATTGATCTCTGGGTTAAATTTGTATCTGTCAATATTAAAGATAATGATCTTCATGGCCTATTGTATCCACTCATCCAAGTCATAAATGGAGTAGCTCAACTCTATGCTGGTCCAAGATATCTGCCTTTGAAAGTAAAATGCATAAAATGGTTGAATCAACTCTCTGCATCTAGTGAAATCTTCATCCCTGTCTCTTCACTGGCACTGGATATATTGGAAAGCTGTCATGTCCTGCAAGTTGGAAAGCCAGTAAAGGGTGATGTGAACTTATCAACTATGTTACAGGTATGGATTTTAGAAAAATTCACCTCTACTACTTCTGATTATATGTTTATTCTTTGGTGAACCTTGCTGTACAAAAACAAAAGATGGCATGGTCGTATCCTGTCTGCTTGCTTCTGATGTGAAAATCTATTATGAGAGTTGTCTATTGTAGCAAAAAAGTTTGTCTACGCCACCTTTTCATGTACCGCTTTGAAGTTTTTGCTTTTAAGCATGCTGCTACTTTCATTTAGATGGGTGTTTGTTTTTGAAGTCATGGACTGTGGCATTTCTCTAGGTAGATATCGAAACCGAATGATTTTAAGTAATCAGAAGATTGTAGAGCATAAACTTGGCTGTGGTTTATGCTGGATCATTGGATTTTCAATGCATTTCAAATCCCTTACCTTAAAAGTAGAGGGAGTTGGCGCTGGGTGTTTTTTTTTTTTTTTTTGGTGGGGCAGTGGGGTGGGGTGTTAAGGATGAAGAAGCTCTTTGAAGTAGGTGGAGGTTATTTTTGGTTCTACAATTACTAATTTACTACAATATACAACCTCATTGTGCTTGATTTGCCTAGTACTCCAACTTGATGAGAAATGTAAGACTGAAATTTGCACACTTCTGTTTTTATTGTAATTGTAGCACCATTTCTCTGTTGAATCCATGCAGTAGGTTTACATTGTTGGACTAGTATGTTTATCATCAGGATAATCATAAGATTTTTGGCTGTCATGGAGCAGTTGCCCAAATTTTGGCTCAAGTCACGGGATTTTCAAGAAGAGTGTGTTTTTGCTGCTGTGGAGTTGCTTTGTGCACATTTTCTTCAGTGGAGTCACCATATATCTTTCCCTGAACTTGCAACTGTTCCTGTCATCCACTTGAAGCAATTTTATGAGAAATCCACAATTGAAAGCCTGCGCCGACCAGTACAGCGCCTAATTGATCAGGTATTTCATTTGCTTCGTTGCATCTGTTTTGACAGCATTTACTAGGTATCCTGGTTGTTGATCAGCAAGGAATTTATCCATCTTTTGTTTGCCGGTTTTTTTGTTGGCTTTGCTTCAGGCCTTTCCTAATAGAGTTTAGATAATGAAGGATTAAAACGTATAAGATACCACTTGACACCATTGTGTTTGTAGGTCCTGGTGTTTAAACTTTGCAGACTGTCTTTGGATTGAGTAAAACAGGTACTTATCTGGGAGAGTCTACTACCTGCCGATGGAGAATTAAGAAAAATTCTCAACCTGCTAATGCTGATTTTCAAGCATATTTCAGGAATGTGCTGTCATTTCTTTTCATTTCTAGCAAGTGTTCTTGCATAAAGCCAAGAAAAAAAGATAGAAAATAGTCTCTTTATGCATCATATTGTGGTGTATGGAGGTCAGTATCCCCTAAATGCTCTCCTGAATAGGAAAAAGAATCGGGATGATCTTGAGGTAATGATTGAACAACACATGTAAATCAGTGTACAATTGATGGTATATTGGTTGCAAAAGAAGCTATAAATTTATTGTCATCCAGGAATGAAATTTGTGCTTCTTCCACCACATACTTTCATACATGCATATGTCCTCTCATTAAGCTTGAGGCTCGAAGTATTTTTAGTTCAGAACAAGGTTGTTGTGAGCAAACCTGCCTCCATCATTGCTGATAATGCTTATATTATCTTGGGTAGAATTTGGCCTTTTTATTACTCATATTGAATCATATACTCATATGTATGAATTTGCATAAATTTATTGCCGATGGCCAATAATGCTACAAGGATATATTGGATCAATCACAGTTCAGGACCCTGGTGTTTTATGTAATATTCTGCTGTCCGATTTGCTTGTTGCCGATAGATAGACGAGAAGTCTTCATGATCCCTAGTTAACAGAAAAAATAACATGGCTAATTGAGCTTCGGAAGTTGCTTTGTTTGGCTTTACTAGCAGTTGTTTTGTTCGGCTTTACTAGCTTCATCATATTGGACGTTTGATTGTTCAGCCATCATGTTGGGCGCCAGAGATGTGCTGAATTCTCTTCTGACTAAGACTAGTTTATGTTTGTAAGACCTGTGGTCTTCCTGACAGCAGATCTACCCTGCTTTCTTTTTGGTCTTATTGTTTAAGATGTGAGTATGTGTTCAAAGTCAATCTCATATCATTGTTTTCTCTTCTCAAAGGTGGAAAAGAACATGGATTTTGTCGAAAGAAAGAGAGAGGGTGTTTCATTTTCACCAATAGACCAAGCATCTGCAGATTCATTTCTTCAGGTTATAAATCTGTTTCCACCATCTACAGAATGGTCTCTTGAACCTTGTGATTGTAATTTGGTCTTGATGGTGGATTAATAATGTGCAGAGTGAAAAGTGCAATGACAATTCCCCATTTATTCAGTATTACACAAGCATTACGCAAAATGGTTTGACAAGGAAACTCAGCACAGATAACCAGACCAGGTAACTCTTTGGTCGCCTAATAAGTGATGCTTTTACTTCTTTTCAATTGGAGTGATGTATAATTCATCTCTTCTTAAAAGTACTCCTACTCCGGAGTCTATTGATTTCGTTAGGGAGTTTATCTAGCGGAATTGGTTGTTCTTTGATTTTAACCTTCGTTCATTCCACCAACATGCTTTCCTGAATATGGTTTAGTGTGCTCAATCGGAAAAAGCTGAAAGGTAGAAAGCGAAAGTTGCCACAGAAAACCGAGGGTGTGAGTGCTAATGGGGACAAAGAAATTGCAAAGATCAGTAGCGATGTGTCGACCAGAAGTGAGCAAGTTGTGAAGAGAAAGAAGCAAAGAACTTGAGGATGCTGTAACTTGTGACTTGTGAACTTGGTTTTTATAGGTACAGAGAAATGATTTCAGTGTCCACGCTAATTGATTCTCTTGGTCTCTATAACTCTATGTTCATGGAATTTTGAATGGTTTTTTTGGTAGATTCGAGTTGCTTACACAAAATTGGATGTAATGATGGTAGAAGTGCTCTTTAGTTAGAATGGAATGAGATTGACCTTAATGCAGTGTCATACATGAATATTTTGGAAATTATTAATTTAGTTGTATTTTTTCTTCTAAATATACCAGAATGAAGCTATTTATTTGATTATCATTCCATATATATGTCTTTTATTGTTACAAGAATGAAATTCAGTTATCCTTTTTGCTTGTTTCCTTATATCCTGTTTTTCTTCTACGTGATTCATTGTAAAGGTGATGATTTTTTTTTCAGTTTCACTGTTGCAACTATGTCATAAACTCTCAACATTTATAAAAAAAGGTATTATAAAAGTATATGTAGAGGCTAGGGTAACCGGTAACTGGACGAGCATATTGGGTAACCTAAAGGAATTGAGGTTGGCTCAAGTGGTGAGTTCTCCCATCTTCCCTAGCAAAGTCTAGGGTTCAATTTCTATCCCAAGCATTAGCTTGGGATTTAAGGGGGGAGGGAGATTGGGGGTGTTTGGCTTGTAATGGGGTTGGGATTTAAGGGGGGAGGGGGATTGGGGGTATTTAGCTTGTAATGGGTCTCTGGGTGAGGGCCCTGTGCGAGGGCAACTCAGAGGATTTCTACTTACCTTTAAAAAAATATTGGGCAACCCTGAAAATTTTGTTGGTAATAGACTCCCCTAGTTTGTTACCTCCTCTACTCCTCAAATAACATAATCCATTTATGCCTAGTAATGATTACCATTCCCTTTCCATTGTATGCTTGAACAAAACATCCGATAAAAGTAACACTTTTTGTTACCATTCTCATTCTTTATCTAATTCCATTCCTGAACCAAACAAGCACTTAATTTGATATTTTAATAAAGCAAGTCTATGACTATGACATACGATTAAATTTTTGTGCACCAAGTATACAATAATTTATTGTCAAACCAGTTCACTTTTAGCCAAAATGGGTCACATTTAAGTCAAAATGGATCACTTTTCAAGTAAAATTGGGGTAACTTTCAAAGAGTAAGGGTAACTTTCAACTTTAAATCGATTACTGATTCACTTCTATATAAGTAAAATCAAACCATTTAGGGTAAAAAATTACCTATGTCTGATATATAACTTCTTTTTTTATCTTAAATGAAATACTTTTATTATATAGGTGATCTATTTAAGGCATAAAATATACCCGATAGATAAATAATAAATTAATATATATCCATCTAATTAAATATTTTCTGATTGACATATACTATATATCCCCTCTCTTTTTTTTTTTCTTTTTTTTTAATTTTTTTTTTTATAGCTTGTCCAATTATTTTGTGGCCTTTTCTTTAGCCCGCTGGCGGCGATATGAGAAGCCCAAGGTAGAAAACTCCAACTTGCTTAGTGCGGGTGCGGATGTTGATTTTTGACCATTCATTTCCATTTTGCACTTTATGGACTGAAGTAAGCACTACATGTCGAGTTTCCATTTACAATCAGTTGATCAAAATCAACCTTAAATATTTTAACATATCAATAGACCCCAAAATGCATAATGAAAATAGGAGACACAAGCACATGCCAAATTTCTTTCAAAATTGTGTGGTAATATTTTGCTCTATTTAATTAAATCTTTAACCAATTGGCTATTTCTTTTTTCTTTTTTTTTTGACAAGAACCAATTGGCTATTTCTAATTTAACTTAGAAATTCAGTCATTTTAACAATCATTACTCAAATATCTATCATTAAATTTGATAAACATTAATATATCCTACAATAGGGAAAAAAAATTGATTGTCTTTTGTTTGGGCTCATTTAATCAGCAACCCAATAAAGAAGCATGGGCCCGCTAAAGCATGGGACAGGTGGCAACCGTGGGTCCCACTTGAAAGTTGACCTAATCACCAGTATTTGGGAACCTCCCAAAGGTGAAGCAATCATTGCCTGAAAAGGTAACATGCCCATTGCTACCAAAAAGGCCCATATGAATAATGTTTCCTGTCTGGAAAATCCCCAACACTATAAAAACCAACTGCCTCATCAATGAACAGGTATTGAATTCTCACCTAACAAACTAGAGCATCTCTCTCTAGACCTTACTTCTCTCTCTACCTCAATCACATCTGACTTGAGCGTCGGAGGGGCGATCCCTAAACACCCCGGGGTACTCTAACCTTGTTTTGCAGGATTCCGACGTACGGATATCGGAGCTCGGGCGATCGCTCTTGGGGCCCACATCTCATTTCTCAACCAATCACAATCCTTAATTTCTGGACGAAAAAGTTTGGCGGCGGCTTGTGGGGAAGTTACAATCAAAGTCGCTTCGCCACCACTTAGTAAGATCAATTCCGCAATGGCCCTGACCCAAAAGCACTCGCACTCGCACTCGCCCCCCTCCGCACGGGCTCGGAGGTCCGAGAGGAGTCCATCCCCATCTCTTCACCGAAGGTCCGAACGGCCCAAAACACCGACCGTTCAAACCCTTGATCATGAAGAAAAGGAGCATTCCATGGAAGACAGGCGGGACCCCCCGTCGCCTACAGTGTCGTCGCCGACCCCCAACCTATAACCACGGCGGATATAAACATGATAGCCGCTCAGCTTCAGCAAACCTTGCAACAGAGCTTGACAGATATGCTGGCCAACCTGCAGCAAGGACTCCCCCTTCAGTCCCTGAAAGACCAAGCCCTGGTCCCTTCACTTCGGGCGGATAACCATGGTCAGCCTAGCCGGCATCCATCAGGGGCAAGAGAATACGATCGGCTCGGTCGGCACCAATCAAAGCGGGGGAAGGTGACCGACGCGAATCTAAGGGAAGATCGGTTAGAGCCACCGAAGAGACTCACATATCCAAATCCCCTCGGGCAACGCGGGGTCACAAGCAAAACGATGCCCGACACTTCCTCAACGAGAAGCGCCTCAAGAAGGGTTATGATGCGAGGCACATATTAAACAAAAAGGCCGCCCAGCGCGAGGGCCATAGTGATTCTGCTCAGTCTAACCCCATTCGGATCAACAACGGGGCACTCAAGTTCATGGTCCCAATCAGCCAGGCCATACTCGAGGCCCCCAACCCGGGAAAAGTCAAGACCCCCTCTGTTGAGCCATTCACGGGCCTAACTGACCCGGATGACCACATGGCTACATATAAAGCCCAAATGAGCGTTCAGACCGGATGTGAAGCCACATGGTGCCGCTTCTTTCCAACAACACTCAAAGGTCTGGCCCTAAGTTGGTTCCAGGAGCTTCTGGCGGGGATCATAACCGATTTCTCGATCCTCGAATACCTATTCAGTCACCAGTTTGTTGCGGGAAAAAGACAAAAGAAAACAAGTCTCCACTTGATGGGGATCGAGCGAGAGAAGAATGAAAGCCTGGCCTACTATATTAAAAGATTCAATGAGGAGTCATTGAAAATTTCGGATCTGCAGGATGCGGTAGCATTCGCTGCCCTAATGTCTGGGACTCCGCCTGGTCGGCTAAGGTGGTCCCTGGCCGAAAACGAAGTCAAAACCTTCTCTAAGGCAATGACTCGGGCTCAAAGATTCATCCAAGCAACCGACATATGCCGTCACTCAGACGATGGGAGCAAAAAGAGGAAAGATGAAGGAAATCCCAGGGATTAGTCGAAGCAGCAGAAGACGGGGGGTCGGTCAGACAGATTCAACGACCATGGCATCGACCCCCGGTTCAGCAAAAACAGGAGAGAGATATACTTGGACATAAAAGACAAAGTCACTCTACCTCGCCCACCTCCCATCAAAACATCAGCTGCTCGAAGAGATAAGAGCCTCTGGTGTGAATATCACAAAGAATGCGGGCACACCACTAAGGATTGTAGGGAACTCAAGAAATCCCTTAACAACCTTACTGATCAGGGAAAGCTGAACCGATACCTCAAGCATTCTAGTGAAGAGAAGGGCAAGCAAAAGGTCGGTCAGTCCAACAGCGGAGACACGGAGGGATTCATCGGAGTCATAGCAGGTGGCTTCGCGTCGGGAGGCCTAACCGGCCGATCACGCAAAGCCCACCTCCAAAATCTAAAGCATCGGGTACTCGACGTCAACCAACAGCGACCCGACTGCCCCACAATGACATTCGGGGAATCCAGTCGGCCACTACACACGCCCCACGATGATCCCTTAGTCATCGAGCTCAAAGTGGCCAACACCAGAGTCAGACGGGTCCTGGTGGATAGCGGATCCTCAGCCGATATAATCACGCTGGACTGCCTCAGGAAGCTGAAATACACTGAAAGGGATGTAACCCCACTCAATCAGCCACTCATAGGCTTCGGGGGAAACTCGGTACACCCTGTCGGATCTATAAAGTTGCCTACTCGGATTGGGGAGAAGGGCAAAGGAAGAAGCCTACCGATTGACTTCCTAGTGGTAGACATCCCTCTGCCATACAGCATCATAATGGGAAGACCAACTCTGAACAAGATCAAAGCCGAAATTTCCATTTATCAGCTCCTTATGCAGTTTGAGACCGACGAAGGTAGAGTCGGAAAGGTCCAAGAGGATCAGCAGGCAGCTAGGGAATGCTATGTGAACAGCTTGAAAAGTAAAAGCGACGTCCAAGAGGACTCGAAGAAAAGAAAGCGAGAAGATGATCAGCCGTCAAATGGTCTCGGGGTTTACGTTACCGAAAACCCCAAGCAATACGAATGCCCTCAGCCAGCCGAGGAGGACGAAGAAGTCACCATTGATGAGGAGCATGGTCGGACTCTGAGAGTAGGCAAAGCCATGGACCCTCAGACAAGAAGCGAGATCATTCAAGTTCTGACAGAATACAGAGACGTATTTGCCTACGAAGCCGGTGAAATGCCCGGACTCGACCCAAATGTGATGTGCCACGAGCTTAACATCAAAGAGGGGTTCAGGCCGGTCAAGCAAAAGCTGAGGCATCAAGGCCCCGAAAGAAACGCCGCAGCAGCAGCAGAAGTCAAGAAATTGCTCGAAGCGGGATTCATTGAAGAATGCCAATACTCAGAATGGCTGGCCAACGTGGTCCTGGTCAAGAAGCCGAGTGGGGCTTGGAGAATGTGCGTGGATTTCACTGACCTAAATAAGGTCTGTCCCAAAGATAACCACCCTCTGCCCAAAATTGATAGGCCGGGTCGACTCAAATTGCGGGTCACGCCCTTCTAAGCTTCATGGACGCAAACGCGGGGTATCATCAAATCCCGATGGCTGAACAGGACCGAGTCCATACCGCGTTCATCACCAACCAGGGGGTATATTGCTATAAGATGATGCCCTTCGGGCTGAAAAATGCAGGGGCAACATATCAGCGCACCGTCAACAAAATCTTCAAGGACCAACTTGGTCGGAATATAGAGGTATATGTTGACGACATGATTGTTAAAAGCAAAGCACACAGCCGTCACCCCTCAGATTTAAGAGAAACCCTCGGAACATTGAGGCGCTTCCGCATGATGTTAAATCCGAAGAAGTGTGTCTTCGGAGTAAAAGGCGCCTCGGATTCCTGGTTGATGAAAGGGGGATCGAAGCCAATCCCGATAAGATCCAAGTTGTAATAGAAATGAAGTCCCCGAGGAATGTGAGAGAAGTACAACGCCTGACCGGCTGCCTGGCCGCCCTCGGTCGCTTCCTATCCCGCTCAGCGGATAAGAGCTTACACTTCTTCAAGACCCTAAAGAGAAGGGAGTTTACTTGGGACGATGAAGCCGAGCAAGCCTTCACCTCTCTAAAAGAACATCTTCTTACCCTCCCTAAACTAATCTCCCCATTGCCGGGGGAGACATTGTTCATTTATTTGGCTATCTCTGAATACGCGCTCAGCGCCGTTTTGATAGCCGAAAGAGAAGAAAAGCAACACCCAGTCTACTTCATAAGCCACGCCTTTCGAGGAGCGGAGGCCAAGTATAGCGAAGTGGAGAAAATGGTTTTTGCCCTAGTAATGGCTAGTCGGAAGCTAAAGCCCTACTTCCAGGCCCATCCTATTAAGGTCCTCACGAGCCAGCCGCTCAGAAAGCTCATTGAAAGCAGGAACCACTCTAGTCGGATGTCCGATTGGGCGGATCAGCTGGCTGATTTTGGGTTAGAATATGAACCCGGGGAGGGCGATCAAAGCCCGGTGCCTTGGCTAATTTCATAACAGAATGCACATCCGGACCCCCAATCGGCCCAAAGAAGATAGGCTGGGAGCCGCAAGTGGACGGCTCGTCTACCAAGACAGGTTGTGGAGCAGGGCTGGTCATCAAACCCCCTGTCGGAGAAAAGATGGAATACGCAATTAAATTTGAGTTCTTAAGCTCCAACAATGAAGCGGAATATGAAGCCCTGATCCTCGGATTGGAGTTATGCATCTTGGCCGGGGCAACCGTGATCAATGCTAAATCCGACTCGCAATTGATAGTGGGTCAGGTATCGGGGGAATATGAGGCCAAAGAAGACAACATGAGAATGTATTTGGCAAAGGCCCAGAAAATAATCGGGCGGCTATCTCAGTTCAACATCATCCATATACCCCGGTCGGAAAATCAGCAAGCTGATGCCTTGGCCAGAATGGCCAGTTCGGCAGAAGGGTCTGCTCCCCGAACAATCATGTGGGAAGTCCTTCGGCAACCCAGCATCAACGCCAAGCAGCAGCTTGTATTGAGTCGGACATCTGAATGGATGGACGAGATAGTCGGATACTTGAGAGACGGGAAACTACCAGAGGATTGCAAGGAGGCTGATCGGATCAAACACAAATCTGGATGGTTCCTATGGCATGAGGATTAACTCAACAAGAAGTCCTTCACCCATCCCCTGCTTAAATGTGTCACCCATGAAGAAGGAAATTACATCCTCAGGGAAATCCACCAAGGGGCCTGTGGGAGTCATCAAGGAGGAAGAACCATAGCAGGAAAGGCTCTCCGAGCCGGATACTATTGGCCCACTCTTAAAAACGACGCCCAGGAGCTGGTGAAGAAATGTCCGTCCTGCCAGATCCATTCAGACATTCCCCGAGCACCGACCACCCGCCTAACAACAATTCAAGCAGTCTTGCCATTCGACAAGTGGGGCATGGACCTACTCGGACCATTTCCCCCAGCCTCGGGACAGAGAAGGTTCCTAATAGTCGCCATTGACTACTTCACCAAATGGACTGAAGCCGAACCACTCTCCTCCATTACGGATAAACAAGTCCAAGCGTTCATTTGGAGGAACATCATCACCAGATTTGGAGTCCCCAGAGTCCTAATTTCCGACAATGGGCGACAATTCAACAGTGGCCCTACTAGAGATTATTGTGCTCGGTTCGGAATACACACTAAATTCTCGGCAGTCTCCCGACCGCAAACAAACGGGCAAGCTGAATCGGCCAATAAGATAGTGCTCAAGGGAATCAAGAAGTCCTTGGAGGCAGCCAAAGGAGCATGGGTAGATGACCTACCCGGGGTCCTCTGGTCGGCCAGAACTACGGCCAAAGAAGCAACGGGTCACTCACCGTTCAGCCTTGTGTACGGCAGCGAGGCGGTCTTACCAGTAGAGATTGGCATCCCATCTCCACGAATGACATTCTACGAGTTCGAAAGGAACGAGGAAGAAAAGCCGGTCAGCCTAGACCTGCTGCCAGAAACGAGGGGCAACGCCCTGCTGAGATCCATCCAATACAAACAAAAAGTCACTCGGATGTTTAATCGTCGAGTGAGAACTCGCCCAATTCAGCTTGGCAACTGGGTCGTTCGAAAAGTCGAGGCCACGGGGCTTGCACACTTGAAAGGAAAGTTGGGACCAAACTGGGATGGCCCATACAAGGTCACAGAGGTCATCAAACCAGGGACATTCCGACTAGAGTCCCCCGAAGGCATCCCCCTTGCCCGACCCTGGAATGGCGACAACCTTAAGAAATACTATGTGTAAAGTTTCGTTGCTTGCAATAGGGGCATACATTGTAATAGCTTAGCCGGTCGGCACTTTGTTAATTCAGACTTAACCAGTCAAAATACATTGTAATAGCTTAGCCGGTCGGCACTTTGTTAATTCAGACTTAACCAGTCAAAATACATTGTAATAGCTTAGCCGGTCGGCACTTTGTTAATTCAGACTTAACCAGTCAAAATACATTGTAATAGCTTAGCTGGTTAGCACTTTGTTAATTTAGACTTACAGTCAGAACAGGTTGAATTTTTAGCGGAAAAGTAGTGTTGGTCGGCAATTTGAGTAACCAGTCCAATTCATACTTAACCAGTCAAAATAAGTTGGCATTCCTCTTAGGAATCATAAACTGATCGGCGTTTTTACAGCAAGTCAGACGGAATTAAAAAGATGGGCAATATTGCAATCAACAAATGAAAGAGACAAAATGACCAAGTTTCATTAAATAAGGACGGACAATACAGAGGAGGAAGAGTTACAAAAGCTAAGCACAAAGAGCCCTCTAAGAGCTAGGGGGAGGAGGAGCATCAGTCACATTCTCGGCATTTGCTTCAGTGTTGTCGCCGACTAGCTCCTCCCCAGGACCGACTTCCTCGGCCACATCAACATCATCGTCGACGTCATCGCCATCAACAACGTTAACGTCCACACGACCCTTGTCCTCCTCATCCTCATCGGAACTAGTCCCCTCAGCTAGAATCATAGCGTTATCAGCGTCGACCGACTCCCCGATAACCCGACCTGCATCCTCGGCCCAGACCAAATCAGGATGAGACGTGGCCAAGACCTTCTTCAGTCGGTCGAGGGCTTCGTCCTCCCCCATTTTATGAGCAACGCTGCCGACCTCGTTGGCATACGCCTCGGCAGCATCAGCCTTCTCCCACTCGGAGAACCATTGCGCCTCCGTCTTCACTTGGCCCTCAAGCTCAACCAGCTTAGCCTCGAGCTCCGCCACCTTCAGCTCGACCGTTGCCTGCTTGGCGAGGGCATCATCCCGAGCAGTTCGAGCTAAGTCGCTGCCGAGCGTGAGGTCGGCCGTCTCCTTCTCCAACTTCGCCCGCTCGGAGGCAAAGGTCTCCTGATCTTTCTTGATGGCGGCCAATGCATCCTCGAGTTTGGACTCGGCAATGCGCTTATCCTCCTTTGCCCGATAAACCTCATCAAAATGTTTTTTGGCCTTTTCTTTGAGGACGGCAACTTCCTCGGCCAAGCTCACCCTATTTTGAGCAACGTTCGCCATCCGGGCAGAGAACTGAAACAAAGAAGAACAAAGCGAGATGAAAGCAGAATCGGAGCAGAATCAGAGAGCAAAATCAAAAGGCAAAGGCGCTTATGTCGAGCCAGGAGCGAAACAGCTCGTTGGGCTCGTTCGGACCATGAGTGATCTCAGTATACTCCCGGTCGGCGGGAGTATAAATGTGATCAATGGCAGCCGTCCACCACTTGTCCTTTTCCTTCCGGCTCAGCCCCGTGAAAGGAACGGTCGGCGTTACCGCCCCCCTCGAGCTACCCCCGGGCAACTCCTCGAATGGGGACAAGGGAGTATATTGGGGGCTCCCGACCGGCCTGAAGTCAGAAGAATGAAGGGAGATATCCCCCCCGTCGGTCTGTTGTTGGGGACCCCTGGGGCTGATGACCTCCACCGACCCGCTCCGCTCGGCCTCTGCACGAGCGACGGCCTTTTCCCGCTCAGCCTTGGACCGAGCGACGGCCTTTTCCCGCTCAGCCTTGGACCGAGCGACAACCTTCTCAGTTTGAGCCACCTTGTCGGATGACCGCTCTTTCCTCTTTTTGCTCTTCGGCTTGGCAGGGTCCTGCATCAGGGAAGATATCGTCGGCAAATAAAAGAGCCGGTCGGGCCAAAACAGAAACAACAAAAAGGGCGGATTTTCACCTTGGGGGGAGCGGGGACCTTCAAGGTCTTGGCTGCAATTTCAGCCTTCAGTCGAGCAGCTCTCATGGCTGCAACATTCAGCTTGTCGGCCATTGACGGGTCGGTCTCTTCAAGATACGCTCGGGCGGGCTCTGCAGCAAAGCAAAACAAAAAGTTAGTCAAAAAAGGGCGAAAAACTATAACATTGACAATACCAACCACCTCAGCCAACTCCCCGGCAGATTACCCTTCGGGAAAGTCGAGCTAAGACCCATTGCCGAAAGGAAGTGTTCATCCTTGAATAATTTGCAGTCGGGGAGCCACTGACCGGGCACAAATATCTCGCCCCCATTCACAATTTTTGCCTCGGCCTCGCATATAGCGAGCCCCGCACCCTCCTCGTCATCGAGTTCACCCACTCGGCAATTTAAGGCAACAAGGGGCTCATTCGGGGGAGGAATAAGGGGAATCCCCCAGTCCCCACCGTAGTATACGAAGGCAAATTCCCTCCGAAACCCCTTCTGTGAAGTCGGTAGGTTAAGAACGGTACGGTATCCCGGTCGGACTTGGAAGCTCCACCAACCGGGACCATTCTTTGCAGCCATCACTTCGACCAATTTGTAGAGATGCCGCCATAACTTGAGTGTTGGTCGGATCCGCATCACTCGCGAGATCACCCGAAAGGCGTTGATTCCGCCCCGGGAGTTCGGGGAAATTTGGCGAGATGGCTAAATTGTACGCATTCAACAACTCTTTGACAAAGTTGGTCAGCGGGAACCGAAGCCCCATATCCATAGCCTTGTAATAAACTGCAATGCACCCGGGTGGTGGAGACAGGACTGTATGGTAGGCCTCCGGTCGGACTAAGTAGAAGGGGTCTCTTATTTGGAACCTGGTCGCTGTGCCCCGAAGGTCCTCGGTCAGCGACTTAATCACCCCCGGCTCGGGAAAGAAAGAGCCCGGACCTCCTTTCGGATCAAGGTCAGGATACTCCAACCCCCGACCCGATGTGGATGCTTCTCCTGCTCCCCTCGGCATGGCCCTTACTACATCAGAAGACAAATACTTGTCTAAGTAACTCCGAGAAGGAGGATAAGCCAACGACACCTCCCAAGGGTAAGGAATGACTCCCTTGGCTTCTTCCTCCACCGAAGAAGACGGGCTCGGGAGAACGACCGCGTCGGGTACAGCCGAGGGGTCGGGGCAGCTTATTATCGTCGACACCAAAGTTATTCCCATTCCCCTCACCTCCTCGGACAATTTATAAGAGGGTGAGGTCGGAGGTGTCGACGACTCGGACGAATCTCCCATTATTTATACACATGGGAGTCGGCCGAAGTTATTCGAAAGAAAACAAAGAAAAAGAAAAAGCTTAAATCCACAAACGCGTACCTGGTCGGACGAAGAGACTGGAAGGAAAACTTGAGAAGATTGAGAGAATTTGGAAATTCTTGCGAGAGAGAGAATGAGGAAATGAGCAAATGATCCTCCACTTCTCTCTCCTCTCAGGTTTATATAGGAGGACCTCGGGGGATGTGCAACGCAAACCCCCCCGCGTCGCCTAAGCGGGCTTTTAATAGCGGCCCAACTGGACCTAAACAGTCCATTAAGTGAGGAGTCCAGCGAACTCGAGCAAAAACCCTTCAGATCCAAAGGAAGTTGAAACGCCAAAGGTCCCCAGGGTGTACCTCCAGCTTGGCCAATGCCAAGGGTCCCAGCGTCCTAAGTATCAAGAGGTACGGAAACCCACTCGGATGAGGGGCTAATGAGCCTCCAGCTCATCCGAGTGGCCATATACCCTACTCGGCCAACAGGAACTTCTCTCCTTTGTCGAATCGCTTCTATACTTGGTCAAATACGGCCAAGTATCAGCTAGCACCCACTCGGATCAGCTGGAGGCTCATTAGCCCCTCATCCGAGTGGCCATATACCCTACTCGGCCAACAGGAGCTTCCCTCCTTTGTCGAGTCGCTTCTATACTTGGTCAAGTACGGCCAAGTATCAGCTAGCACCCACTCGGATCAGCTGGAGGCTCATTAGCCCCTCATCCGAGTGGCCATATACCCTACTCGGCCAACAGGAGCTCCCCTCCTTTGTCGAGTCGCTTCTATACTTGGTCGAGTGCGGCCAAGTATCAGCTAGCACCCACTCGGACCAATTTGGGGCTCATCAGCCCCTCATCCGAGTTGCCATGTCTCCTACTCGGCCAACAGGAGCTTCCCTCCTTTGCCGAGTCGCTTCTATACTTGGTTGAGTACGGCCAAGTATCAGCTAGCGCCCACTCGGATCAGCTTGGGGCTCACTAGCCCCTCATCCTAGTGGCCATGTACCCTACTCGGCCAACAGGAGCCTCCCTCCTTCGCCGAGTCGCTTCTATACCTGGTCAAATATGGTCAAGTATCAGTTAGCACCCCCTCGGATCATCGTGGGGCTCATTAGCCCCACCATGAGGCCAAAGATGACTGGGTCGGCATCCCTCCCCCAAATGGGAGTGACCCGGTCGGCACTCTCCTCATGGGGCAAAAACGACCCGGTCGGCACTCTCCTCTCATGGGGCAAAAACGACCCGGTCGACACTCTCCTCATGGGGCGAAACGACCCGGTCGGCACTCTCCTCATGGGGCGAAACGACCCGGTCGGCATTCTCTCCTTGAGGCAAAAGGTCGGCCTATCTACTTCCAACCAAGAGTTGACCCGGTCGGCATAGCCATTTCCAGGCAGAAGGGGACCTGGTCGGCCTATGTGTTTCCGGCCGGGATGTGACCCGGTCGGCCTTCCCCGCTTCCACTAAAAAGGAGACCCGGGTCGGCATTCCTACTTCCAACCAAGAGTTGACCCGGTCGGCATAGCCATTTCCAGCCAGAAGGGGACCTAGTCGGCCTATCTATTTCCTGCCAGGATGTGACCCGGTCGGCCTTCCTGCTTCCAACCAAGAGTTGACCCGGTCGGCATAGCCACTTCTAGCCGAAGGGGACCCGGTCGGCCTATCTCTGTTTCCAGCCAGGATGTGACCCGGTCGGCCTTCCCGCTTCCACTAAAAAGGAGACTCGGTCGGCATTCCTACTTCCAAATGAAGGAGACCCGGTCGGCATATCTACTTCCAACCAAGAGTCAATCTTGGCCGGTCGGCATAGCCATTTCCGGCCGAGAAGGGGACCCGGTCGGCCTATCTGTTTCCAGCCAGGATGTGACCCGGTCGGCCTTCCTGCTTCCACTAAAAAGGAGACCCGGTCGGCATTCCTACTTCCAGCCAGAAGGAGACCCGGTCGGCATATCTGCTTCCGGTCAGAGATAGGATAACTGCTTTTCCGCCACAGACAGGCCCCCCTCCAGTCAGATCTCCGTGATCCCCTGTCTATGGCGTGGGGCTAATTGTTTGGGCTCATTTAATCAGCAACCCAATAAAGAAGCATGGGCCCGCTAAAGCATGGGACAGGTGGCAACCGTGGGTCCCACTTGAAAGTTGACCTAATCACCAGTATTTGGGAACCTCCCAAAGGTGAAGCAATCATTCGCTGAAAAGGTAACATGCCCATTGCTACCAAAAAGGCCCATCTCGAATAATGTTTCCCGTCCGGGAAATCCCCAACACTATAAAAACCAACTGCCTCATCAATGAACACAGTATTGAATTCTCACCTAACAAACTAGAGCATCTCTCTCTAGACCTTACTTCTCTCTCTACCTCAATCACATCTGACTTGAGCGTCGGAGGGGCGATCCCGGAAACACCCCCGGGGTAGTCTAACCTTGTTTTGCAGGATTCCGACGTACGGATATCGGAGCTCAGGCGATCGCTCTTGGGGCCCACATCTCATTTCTCAACCAATCACAATCCTTAATTTCTGGACAGAAACGTCTTTCATCATTGTGTATCTCTTTGGCCTTGCTATTTTGAGCCCTCTTTAAGTTCAGTTCAACTCACTTTAGCTTAGTTTAGTTCTGTTTCATTCAGTTAGTTCACCCCAAAAGAACAAGGCCTTAGTAAACCAACATGCCAATTTTTTATTCAATTAGTAAAGTCCTCGTTTTTAATTAGTCTTTCGAGTTCACAACCAATCTAGTGAAGTGGTTGGGGTCGTAATGTATAACTAATAAGAAATAAACTCCCCCTCGTAATGTTGGGTTGAACTGGTGGATATCAGCCTATATTCATCACTTCATATTTTTTAGGTAAGTAAGTTGAAATTCCTTATAAGGAGGGGAAAATTTGGACATTTCTCTTGCAAATTAGGGGTGAAACTTAATCTCAAGACTTTTGGGATTTGAGGTGATGCCAATACCACTAATCGTCCATAACCTACTTGCTTGTATTCCCTTCATATATTACCTACTTTTTATGGAGTATATGTTAACTAATTTCAGACAATTTATTATGACCATAAGAATTTTGTTTTTTTTTGTATTCTCTAATGTGGAATGCATTACCTTCTCATTCAGTTTAAAGATAACATACTCCGTAACATATGTTGACATAAAAGCATTATAAGTATGTACCAATAGAAAATCCTTGCGAACAGCTGTAAAATAGGTGAATCCATTGCTAGCAATAACAAAGAAACAAATTCTAGAATATGCAGAACTACAATTTTTTTTTGTTTCTATGAGGCCCATCTTAGGATTGTACTCCTTGATATATAGTACCGACAATGTGTAAATGAGTATTTCCAATGTTCTATTTCCCCATTTACAACACTCTCAAACATCGTGTTATGATTAGAAAGAAAATACTCACAGACAACGTGCCCACACATTTAAATTAACTTGTAAGAATAATCGCTATGTATAACAATCCCTGTTCCATGCCCTGCATAGTGGCCCAAGGAACCGTCACCCAATGTATAAATCAAATCAACTTTTTCATCGAGTTGTGTCCAATCAATATCATTAGCAGCCATTGTTAATTCCTACAAATTAGGATGATGATGAAATATTAAATACCTAACATAGTTATTATATAAACACCCGCCCCAAAAAAAAATTAGGAGTAAGAAGCACAAATAAACAACACTTAAATAAACTCTCAAAAACAACTGTAAACTCGTTAATCTTTACTTGTTTATGATTTTTATTACTTTAGGATATTTTTTTAAGTTGTGTTAAGGTGTTTGATATTTAAATTTTGTTCTAATTATTCAAAAATGGCTAGTGGTTCAAAGTTCCATAGATCTAATTAACATGGATATTAGTTTTGATCGGAAAATAACCTTTGGGGCCCTAATTAGATCTAAGTTTTTCGACGTTTTGATTTTTTAGTCCAGACAAAATAAAATTGAATTTTATATAGCCCAAGTTTTTTGAAGTTTTGATTTTCAGTCTAAAACGGCTGGACAAATATTCTTCTTTAGATTTTACATCACTTTTATATAAAATGTAATTTTACTATATTTTTTTATGTACTTTTTATGGGTATATAAAAAAATTCACATTTGGAATTTGTATATTATATTTATCTCCCAAAATCTCTAAAGAGCACACGTGACCACTTGTGTGGATCTTTCGACGATCATCCAAAGCTTAATAATTCATATAAAGTGGGTCAGGTGAAGTTATATTAGCTGAAAATTCAACGACCTTTTTTCTAATGTCAATAAAACAATATAAGATGTCAATCTCCTATAGAGCATCTTCTTCCAGTGTGTTATTTCCCCATTTACAACCCTTTCAAATATCTTGGTATGATTAGGAAGGAAATACTCATAAATAACGTGTCCACACATTAAAATTAACTTGTGAGAATAATCACTATGTAAAACAATCTCTGTTCCATGCCCTGCATAGTGGCCCAAGGAACCGTCACCCGATGTATAAATCAAAGCAACTTTTTCATCGAGTTGTCTCCAATCAATATCATTAGCAGCCATTGTTAATTCCTGTAAATTAGAATGATGATGACATATTAAATACCTAACATAGTTATTATATAAAAACTAGTAAAGGGTCGTAGGAACGAGAAGTGCAAAAAAGTTCAAATTAGAAGGTGGGTTTTAACAACAACATAAACAATATAGTAATACTTCAAAAAAAACTATTCTAAGTAGTTCTAAACACCCGCCCCAACAAAAATTAGGAGCAAGAAGCACTAATAAAAAACACTTGAATAAACTCACAAAAACAACTGTAAAAAACAGTAGCAACCAACCATAGAAACCATTTAACCCCCGAATAAACAAATAAGAACTTATATAAACTATTTATTCACCTCCCTAAATCACCATTAAAATAGTAGTTTTTACACCTTTAAAAACAACAGCGAAAGACCTATAAAGACAACCTTATAAAACAATACAATATATTAAAGGAATGTTTAATAAAAGCAAAGCATACAATACATTTAATTCAGTCTAACGCATCTTTGCAACATATCTTTGCAACAAAATTATAACCGTTAAGCACCTTGTTTCGATAATGGGTGTTATGATAACTTGGGTCGAAAAAGATGACTTACCTCCTATGTTCAAGTATATCGAAACCGTCTTCCCATTCAATAATGTGAACAAAGGTGACTGTTTATTCATTGGTCTAGTATTAAATACGTAGCTATTCCTAGTGTTGCAATTTAGCATGGTATATTGGGAACACACGTTACCATTTTATATTAATAATTTTTTTAATACATTATCTATAAAGAATACATAATAAAAATAATATAGTAAAATTTAATTTTATATTAGAGTTATGTAAAAGCCAAAAAATAAAATTTGTCGAGCCGATCTAGACCAAAAATCGAAACTTCAAAAACCTTAGTCAAACAACATTCTATTTTTCGGTCCGAACCAAAAAATCGAAACTCCAAAAAACTTGGACCTAATTAGGACCCCGATTTTTAGGTTAGCCCTTAGGCATCTAAAATCTCACGTTTGTAGAATGTGACTTATGACGTTGGCCTTTTCTGGACACAACCTCTTCCGATATTTCATGACTCCCATCTGATGTATCCCAAAAAATCTTTTCTTGCTTCGGTGCTTCCTCCTCTGCCTCCTAATCTATGAGTTGGGGCACATTGCAAAATTTCAAGTCAGAATTTTAATTGACCTGAAGCCAAATTTGAGCATTTCACATGGAGGTATTGTAGTACAAATGTCCTAATTAATGCATTGGAGAAAGAACTAAAAGTGTGTCTAGTTATCAACAGTAGATTACATAGTCATCGATTCATATTGTATGAGATCCACCTAATTCTTGACTCCGAGTTGCAGCTAATAAGCTGTACAAGGTTTCAACCTCCAAAACATTGGGTAAAGTACCTAGAAGAAGTCGTATTTATAAAAAAAAATTGTATCCCCGTTAGAATATAAAGTCGTATTTAATATAATATATACAAATTCAAAAAATTATTATTATAAAATGTTCCCAATATTTGGAACTAATATATATTATATTTATCTCCAAGAATCTCTAAAGAGCACACGGGACCACTTGGGTGGATCTTTCGACGACCATTCAAAGTGTAAGAACTCGTATAAAGTGGGTCACATGAAGTTATATTAGTTGAAAATTCAACGACCCTTTTCTAGTGTCAAAGAAACAATATAAGATGTCAATCTCATTTAGAAGATTTCTTTTAGTGTTAATACATATGCAATATGCATGTTTCATTTCCCCATTTCTTCTGGTGTTTATGTATATACAAATAGTGTTTGTATTATTTTTTCTGCATATGTAAATAATAGTTAGAGAAGGGTAAAATAAAAATATGATGAAATTATATCAAAATAGATGTCTATTTGTATAGAATAAAAATATGTGAATATTGGTATTTTTTTTTAAAACATATTTTTTGAGATATAGAAGTTTCAAAATTGCAAAAGTAATTTTTTTAGACAAACAATATCATGACATGTGTGCCACTTGTGTGCTAAACATTTAGCAAATGTCTAACAATTAGACATTTATCATTATCCGTCTTCATTAACTACACTACTACTTACTACATACTATCTAGGCTACTACTACTAAACTACTAGCCTACTACTTCCTTTTATTAGCGCCCCTTACTCTAAGCAAAACACTTGCTTTTTAATCCAATATACATTAATATGATCACGAAAATCATATCAAGACTAATTCTTGATATTATCTTCTACCTCTTTTACAATTTACTATAGGGCATCCTTCAATTATCAATAGTTGTTATATTAATTAGTAGACAGTTGTAAAGTGGAGTTTCCAATTCTCCATCTTAATTTTTTAACATAATCATATATTCGTAACGATATAAAAATATCCAAATCATAAAGCAAATATATAGACGAAAAAATGGTAATATCTATAAAAAGAACAATAAAAAGTTAAAATACTTTCAGTATGGCTATTAAAGATAGGTTGTGTTTTTCATTAAAATTTTATGGGGCAATGTTCAACATTATGTAACTATAATAATATTGTTACTCCTATAATCAATATATTAAGTGTTAAGAGGTGAAGCTAATGACAGAAAATAAGAGTTGAAAACCATGTATGAAGAAGATCGTACGCAACTGGAGAACCTAAATCAAAGGAAAAACTTAACCAAAAAAATCATACCACAATAAGAGAAAGCCAACTATGAAAATAGAGGTGATCAACATGCGGCTCGAAAATGGGCGGGTTTTTGGGCACGATTTTTCGGCCCGCTGTTGGACTTGGTCCGACCCGATATTTGGGTAAAAAACGGGGCACGAGCGACTTAAATATGAAAAATTAGGATAATTTTTGGTCCAACCCGAAAATGGTCCGAAATGCCCGCATGGTCCGGCCCGAATTAATGTGTTTTGGCGCGCGAATTCCGGCGCGAGACTTCATCTGGTCGGATCCAGCCCGAGGCTTTGGCTTGAAATGAACCACTTTTTTTGCCAAAGCCCAGCCCCACGTATGACCACCTCTATATGAAAATAAGAGCAAAAAAGGCCAATGTGTTGACTTCGCTAAAGTCTAACACGTGACCTTACAATTGTTAATCTAGTGCTTCTACCATCTACTTTATTACAGCTGTTATTACTCCCTCTGTTTCTTTTTAATTTACTCACTCCAATTTGAGGAGAACCGAGAAGGAATAAAAGTATAAGAGAGAAAGAGAAACTAAAAAATGGGTTAATATGTTAAAAAGTGGTTGACATAAGTGAAAAAAGAGGATAAGGTAAATGAAACATGCTACCAAGAATAGAAAGAGCAAAGATGTGTACATTAAAAAGAAACAGACCAAAAAAGAAAGTAGGTAGATTAAAAAGAAATTGAGGGAATAGTATTTAACCTTTCCAAATATTGTAGGTATCTATTTTTCAGGTCGGAGTGGGCCATGGCCTGAGTAGGGCACCCCCTGGATCTCCCCCTGATTGACGGAATTGCATATATCCTATATATTATCATTTTTATTGTTATTACAATATTAATTGATAAAAGCATGCACTTAAAAGTACAAATAGCGTTGTATATACTAAACTATAATATTGGTGGTACTTACAAAATAAAAGTAAATTGTGTATTTAGAACTACATATATCATTGTGTATTAATGAAAAAAAAAAAAAAAGTGTTTAATAAGCTTATGATATAAGGTATGTAATTGGGCAGATGATGAATTAAGCTGTAAAATATAAGGTATGTAATTATAGGATTAGGGATACTTATTTTCCTAATTTACTCCTCCTATCAATATGAGCTATTGATTTTAAAATATATGGTTCAGATATAACTCTACCTTATAGAGTTTAACTAAAACTCTAGAGGATCGGAACTCTTATCGAGTTTAACTAAAACTCTAGAGGATCGGAACTATAATTATAAACTAACAGATGAAGAGAAAGAGAAAGAGAAAAAGAAAAAGGCAATAGTTAAAATAAAAAACTAAAAAATAGCAAGATTAAAAAAAGTTGGCATCATTTTGGGATGATCATGGATGATTATGATTCATGTTGAATGATATGGCGACAAAGAGGGCAAGAGTGATGGCAAGAAGAAAGCCAAGTGTAAATACAATCAGGATGGTACACGTGTCGACATGGGAGTTGTTTAGCCTCAACAGGACCGTTGTGATGCGGATATTGGAAGCCTTCCATACATACGCAGCACACAGAATTAGCACACACGTTGACTGTTGGCAACTCCATATAAATTTTGGAGAGATTAAGGTTATCATTAGTAGTAATTTGATGATTATTTGATGATGATGATGATGATGATGATGGTGATGATGGTGATGGTGATGATGATGATGATGATGATTTGATCATCATGGTTGAGCATGCAAGTGCTTCATCAAGATCGAATTGTAAATCTATGGCATAGTTTGATGAGATAGACATGGTTTTATGTGTTTGTATGAATTGTATGGATATACATAGAATGATAAAAGTGATGATGGATAGAAATTGTCCGTCTTATGTATTTATATAGGGAAGAAGGAAGATGAAAAATCAAATTTGGGTTAACCAACCCACTAAGTTCATGTATGATAATGACAAAGGGAAACAACCACGTACAATTTAGAATAGGAAATAAGGGCACATCAAATATTAGGTGGAGTACTGCCTTACTGGAATAGACAATATATGATTATGATTAGTGGTTAAAGGGCCTGCATACACAAGTTTTTGGGTTTGTTTAGTAATGTTAATTAGTTATGGTTGTAACTTTTAGTCATGAGAGTAGCTATTAGTGTGCTGTTGGTAGTTGTTAGCTGTTAAAGCAGCGGCATAAAATATTGAAATTCGGTGAAAGAAATTGTACGTCAAAATAGTTAATTTTGCTTATAGATGATTAGTCAATAATAACTCAAAACAAAACTTTAGTGTAAAATGTATGCACCACTATATTATTTCAAAAGTTATAAATTTTAGCTTTTGACAACCACTGCTAGAATACTACTTCTATCATTAAATGCTACTTACACCGCTATCTAACCAAATAGTACTCGTATTTTTCTAATTAGTGTTTTTAACTCAGTCAAAATACTAAAACTTACCTCCAAAGTTTGCGCCTAACAAACCCCTCGTAGGATGAGAGTCAAACCACGTGCAAGTTTAGTGTACGTCCAACGCAATTTTATCCTAAAATCAATTGACAATATATGTGCAGTCTCTTACTAACTAAGTGTGCTGGCCTTATAAATTAATCATTTTCTTTCTTCTTTTTTAATGTTGGCGAGCAATTAGTCCTAACTCATATGTAGGCTTTTTTTTTCTTAACTGTCCATACCCTTCTTTTTTAACCATTTGTTGTTTTTTCTTTACAGCAGTTTATACCTTTAACCTTTAATTAGTATCAAAACATGTATCTCTTTTCTTTTGTTTTATTTGTTATTTATGTACACTATAATAGTTATACCATATGATCCCAGTGATCCTGGGATCGAGTCTCACCCTTTGTAAGGAGGGATCCGGAATTTCCCCCCTTCCTTGCAAGGGACTTCATCTTACCTTAAAAAAAATAGTTATACCATATATTAGTGAAACAAAATACATGGAGGATGTATTATTATTAGTAAATATAAGTACTAAAAAGAAATTATCAAAAAAAAAAAATAAGTACTAAAAAGAAATTTAAAAATAAAATACATAATTTTTAATCATTTATTTATTGCGTTTTAGGACTTAGGCCTTGTTCTTTTAAGCACTGTTTAGTTCCGTTCAGTTCAACTACTTTTTTCTCTCAATTTCAGCTCAATTCAGCTGAATTCAGCTCAATTCAACCCAAAAGAACAGGGTCTTTGGAGTATGTACTTTGAATTGCTGGCTAACTTTTTTTTTCGACTGGTAAGATGAATTGCCCTACGTAATCGAAACCTCGCACAGGTCAACCTGACCCCAGGTTAGCGGGCTAGACACTTTGAGATAAGAGGGGAGGGTAAGGGAAATCCCTACCCTCAAAGTGCCTCTCGTGTGAGTTGCTGGCTAACTGGGTAAGTGAGATGAGACTAATAAATATGTGGGCTCATTTTATTGTTATAACTAAAGCGTACAGGGTAACATACTGTTGAACAAAATAGAGCTTTTTGACGAAATAAAAAATGTGTTCATATGCTGCCTGAAATCACCGACTCCCAGTCTACTGAATTTAAAACCAGCAGCACAAGTAATTAACATTGACTAGTTTACAATCTTGGTATGAATTTGTGGTCTGAAGCTATCTTTAATAAAGTGGAAAAAGGAAAACTTTGTAATTTTACTTGAAGAAGATAAAATACAAAAATGACAAACCCCAAATCTTTTCATGACTTAGAAGAGAAAAAATATATTTGTGTACGGAGTATTTGACGACAGAGAAATTTGAGTGTCTCTAGGAAAAACACATGTACATCCAAGTTGGAGTACAATATATTGACACATACCTTTATTTCTGGTCTTGTGGAAATAAGGAAATGGGTTTATTGACAATATACTCCACCATATAATATGTCTAGTGTGGAAGAGTGGAAAAAAGATGAAGACCTAAAGGTGAAGTGCTGCCATCAAAAAGAGTATGTATAGATGATCTCATGATCATGTAATACAATAACTATGTTAAAAAATAATTTATTGTATCTAACTAGCTAGCTATTAGAAATAGTGAAGGTGATAATATTATTTGGTCTGCTCCTCCCGTTAATTTTTTTAAGTTGAATTTTGATGGCTCCAAACTTAGTAATGGTAAAGCCTCTCTTGGTCTTGTTATTAGAATTAGTAAAGGTGATGTGGTGTTAGCTGGTGCCAAGTCTCTGGGTTCTCATAACTCTATCATCCAAGCAGAGGCATGTGCACTTAGTAAAGGAGTCAAGGGGGCTCTTTCCCTTAATATCTCGCATCTTATTATAGAAGGAGACAACTTGGGGGTTGTCAACTCTATGAAAAACACTTGGCAAATTTCGTGGGAGATCTCTAACATTATTAAAGATGCAGGTGTAGATGCTCTTCAGTTTCAAGATTGTCGTTTCTTCCACTGCTTTCGTGAAGCTAATAGAGCGGCGAACTTGATGGCTAGGAAGGCTCGTGACTACCCTTCCCTTTTGTATTGGTTTCCTCCTTATTGTATTGATTTATTTCTTATCATCCGTAAGGATGTTTTAGGCAGGCCCTCGGATTAGAGTGCCAGGCTAAGTTTGTTCTCCTTATCAAAAAAAAAAACTAGCTAGCTAGTTATAGGTTGCTTAGAAATATGATGTTGGGTTGAACTGGTGGATATCAACCTGTATTCATCACTTCATATTTTTTAGGTAGGTAAGTTGAAACTCCTTGTAAGGAGGGGGAAATTTGGACATTTTTCTTGCAAATTAGGGGTGAAACTTAATCTCAAGACTTCTGGGATTTGTCGTATTCCCTTCATATATTACCTACTTTTTATGGAATATATGTTACCAGTCTCGCACTCACTAATTTCAGACAATTTATTATGACCTTGAGAATTATGTGTTTTTTTGTATAAATTAATTAAAGTATACACTTGTGTTTTACTTACTATCAAATAATTTGTATTTTGATAATTAAAGTTGCTTAGTTTAGTCTACTGATAGGATGAGTCCCACCTATGTGACTGAGAAGTCAAAGGTTTGCATCAAGTCACCCGCTACGAAACTCAAGGCGGGTTTCATACCTTTTTGCAGAAAACACTTTGTCTATTCATCAGGTAAACTACCCACCATCAGACATTAATAAAGACTTGTTGAGGGCTTTGGTAATAGAATCCCATTCAACATAATTATAATTTTTTTAATACTCTATTAGCAATGGGTTGTCAACCCGATGGTAGATGTAGCAATGGCTCTTTTTTACCTATGGCAACGTTGAAGTGAGCCCAACCTAATTAGTAACGGCTTAATTTTTATAGTGCTCGTGGCTTGGTAGCTGAGCTATTCGTATTGCGTACTTTGACTTAGAGGGTATTAGAAGTGGGTGAGCATTAGCAATATATATATAAGGTGGGATGATAGGTGAAAGGTGGGGTGAGTATAATATCCATTTTGTACTTGTTGAGGCAAGTATGGTTGGTTCTTGTACCTCCATGAGCGATTGGTAAGTGTTGGGTTGTTAGATATTATTTTCATTTTCTCCTTCGTTATTTTAGTAAGGTGGTTAGAGTTGCTTTTTGTTGATAAGTGATATACTTCCTCCGTTCCATTTTAAATGAAACACTTACTATTTTAGGCCTTTCAAAATAAATGAAACGTTACCTTATTTGGTATTCACTTCTCTCTATCTCTCTCCTCATCACATGGGTCCCTTCTTTTTTTCTCTCTATCTCTCTCCTATTCTAAATCCCCGTGCCAAGGCCCTACGTTTCATTTAAAATGGAACGGAGGAAGTATATGTCTTTCTTTGTAATAATGTTGACTTGACTTTCTAAATCAGAAGTAGAGATTTTTTTCCTCTCTTACTTTCCTTTCCCTCTCTTCTCTCACCCTCATTTACATTATGTTCATGGTATCGGAGCTTCCAGGTTATGGAATGCTTGTTTTCGACTAGTTTCCACTGAATTATCTTCCTTCCTTCCTACTTAAAATCACTCTTATTTCTCTTGAATGGTATCATTCTGCGATTTTCTTTGCTTCGATTTTGACGATTTTTCTAGTTTTTTTCCTGAAATTTTTCGCCATTTTTTGCGAAATTCTATTGAAGAATTTTCTTTCTTGATTACAATGGCTGAAACCGCGCAAAATTCGTCAGCTAACACTAGTAGAATAATTGCTTATTGCTGCGGTCATTAAGTGGCCTATTGCGGCGGTTTTGACTACGCAACAATTAAGGGCGCAATAATAGGTAAATTACCTATTGCTGCGGTTCCTAACAAAAACCGCAGCAATAGCACCTGGTACAGGTAAAAAAAAAATTTTAATTGCATTTTGCAATCGAATTTGAATGATTAAAACCGGGCAACTAACCCATCCACTATCCACCAA
Organism: Beta lomatogona; assembly: GCA_947646795.1. Classification (NCBI taxonomy): domain Eukaryota; kingdom Viridiplantae; phylum Streptophyta; class Magnoliopsida; order Caryophyllales; family Amaranthaceae; genus Beta; species Beta lomatogona. The sequence goes on from CANSNZ010001111.1 coordinate 1,502,403, forward strand.
AATTTTCTACTAGTTGACTAAAAAGAATTACAACTAACAATTGAGTGCAGAATAAATTTATATATTCAACTAAAAATAATATTTTTACAAACTCAAATTACAAAAATATTCAAAAATTATAAAAAAAAAAAAGCAAAAGAATCTGTAGATTACAAACAAACTAAAAAATGACGAATCTTCGCCTAGAAATACAAAAAAATAAGACTAAGAACTCAAAAAAAAAAGAAAATCAGAATTAAGAACACAAAAGAAAATCAGTAATCTTCGCCAAAAACTAAAGTAGATCTTCTTTCACTTTGTGGGTTCAGATCTGAAATCAATAATCTTCGCCAGAATTAAGAGCTTGGACTCGCTTGATAATCATGCTCGAACCGCACAAGCCAACGACAATCATAATTCAGCCGTTTTAGATTTCGTGGGTTCAGATCTGACTATAGTTGATCTCCGCATCGATTTTCCTTCAGATCTGCGAGACGACTGAAGAAGAAGACAATTGAAGAAGAAGACGAGAGGAGCGAGACTACTGAAGACGACAAGAGGAGGAGGAAGACGACGAAAGGAGCGAGAGAGTTTGGCCGGCGGAGCAAATCTGAAGGAGCAGATCGAGGAGTGTATTGAAGGAGGAGAGGGAAAGGAGTGAAATAAGGAAAGAGAAGCGTATTGAAGGAGGAGAGAGAAATATGAAAACGGCTGAAGATAAGGGGTGAAGTCCAACCCTAGCGGCTTAGAATCAAATGATATATCATATATTGTTGCGGTTCTCCCACAAAACCGCAGCAATAGATTAATATCTATTAAAAAAATATGTTAATCTATTGCTGCGGTTGTGCCTGGGAACCGCAACAATAGAAAATTTGAATATATTTTAATCTTAACCCGTTGACACATATTGCTGCGGTTTCCAGCCACAACCGCAGCAATATGTTTAATTCGATTTTTCCTTTTTTTTCCCGTGGTTTATTGCTGCGTACGGGTAAAACCGCACCAATTCTACTAGTGTAATCAAGGTATTAATTTCAATGATTCGTATTATCTCTCGAATGGAGATCATCCAGGTATGCAGCTCGGTACTCATGTTCTTAATGGTTCCAATTACATCAATTGGAGTAGAACTGTGCGTATGGCTTTAGTTGCGCGTAATAAACTTCAATTTGTTGATGGAACTTTACCTGCACCTGATTTGTCTTCACCGAATTATCAAAAATGGTTGAGGAATGCTTATTTGGTGTTGTCATGGATCTTGAATTCAATGAATAAGAACATTATTGCTGATAGTTTTATGTTTGTGAATTCTTCTGCTGAGTTGTGGCTGGAAAGTGCAGAAAGATTTGGTACTTCTAATGCTCCTCAATTGTTTGAGTTGCATAGGAATTTGAGTTCTATTTCTCAAAATCCTGATTCGACTGCTGAGTATTATTGTCGTTTGAAGCGTTGTTGGGATCAACTTCATGTTTTGGAAGGTTTACCAAATTGTACTTGTGGTGCTTTGAAGCTGTGTAGTTGTGGTTTACTTAAGAAGATTTTGGAGATGGATCAACGCAAGAAGTTGATGCAGTTCTTGTCTGGTTTGAGTAGGTCTTATGATCAGGTTACCACAAATTTGCTGAGTGCTGATCCCCTACCTTCTCTCAATAAGGCCTATTATACATTACAACAGGTTGAGCAGCAAAAAAATTTCCATCATAATTCTTCCTTCTCTTCTGAGATGAGTGCATTAAATGTTGTTGTTGCACATACACCTAAAGTTTTTCCTAAGCCTACTTATATGCAACATATTAGGGATTCAAAGAGGCTTAAGAGTGATTTGGTTTGTGATCATTGCAAGAAGAAAGGTCATAGTATTGATTCTTGCTTCAAGTTGAAAGGGGAGCCGGATTGATATGCCACTTTGAAGGGTAAAGGAGTCACCAAAATGGCTGCTAATGTTACTCTTGAACCTAATATGTTAGGCAAGTGTCCTATGGAGGCTGGTGAATCTAGTAATTCTGGAGGTTCAAGTTCTGTTTTGGCTTCTAACATGGATCCGAAGGTGTTATCTGCCATGTATCATGAGTTTGTGCGTCTAATGCAACAATATGGAGGTTCTTCAGCAGATAATCCTCTTGCATCTACAGTCAATTTTGCAGGTATCGATGTTGTGTCCAATGTTAATGCTATTGAACTGTTTTTGACAAGACCTCCTGGCTTATTGATACAGGAGCCACTGATCACATGGCCAGTAATCTTGCTTTATTTACTTCGTTAACAACTATGAAAAATCCAATTCCAGTAGGATTGCCTGATGGAACTATTAAAATTGTTAATCAAGTAGGACAAGTAGTATTAATTCCATCCATTACTCTCCAAAATATGCTTTATATCCCTGATTTTAAACACAATTTGTTATCCGTTGGTATATTGCTTGATCAAAACCATTTATCTGCACATTTTGAGAAAACTTCTTGTTCTTTTCAGGAACTTTTAACTAAGGAAATAAAGGCTATTGGAACAAGACACACTAGGCTGTACCAATTCAGTTGTGTTCCTTCTTCTAAGTCTATTTGCTCTTCTACTGCAGTTTTTCCTCTTTCACTTCCTAGTTCTACTGATGTCAATAATACTATTACTTCTATAAATAAGCCTAGTCTTGCTCTTGTTCATGCTAGGTTAGGTCAAATCTCTGCTAGCAAACTGAAACATGTAATAGTTCCTATTACAGGCAATACTAATTGTGATTTTAGTTGTGAAGCATGTGTGTTTGGTAAACATCATGAAGTTCCTTTTCCTATTTCTCATTCTTTGGCTGCTGCACCATTTGATTTGGTGCATATAGATCTTTGGGGTAAATATAAACGACCATCTTTATCTGATGCCACATATTTTCTGACTATTTTGGATGAAAATACTCGCACAACCCGGACTCATTAGCTGCATGATAAGACTCCAGTGTTTTCTATTGTTTCTGCTTTCTTTGCCTATGTTTTTACTCAATTTGGCAAAGTCATCAAAATGGTTAGGATTGATAATGGGACGGAGATTATTCAGGAGTCTTGTGCTATTTTCTTTGCTACTAAAGGGGTTGTTCATCAAAAGAGTATACCGGGAAATCCTCAACAAAATGGTAGGGTTGAGCAAAAGCATCGGCATCTTTTGGAGATTGCCAGAACTTTGCGGTTTCATGCACATTTTCCATTTCAATTTTGGGGTAATTGTTTGCTTACTGCTACTTATTTGATCAACTTGTTACCTAGTTCTGTTTTGAATTGGAAGTCTCCTTATGAGTTGTTAATGGGTAAATCACCAGATTATACTCATTTGAGGGTTTTGGGTTATCTTTGTTATGCTGCACAAAAGGTTGGTGATAAATTTGCTCCAAGATCCAGGAGGTGTGTTTTCATTGGGTATCCCTATGGGCAAAAAGGCTACAAGTTATATGATTTGGAGACTCATAAGATTGTGTTAAGTAGAGATGTTCATTTTGAGGAGTCCGTTTTTCCTTTTGAAAAAAATTCCCCTGGTTCTGTCACTGATGGTCAGTTTTCGTTTCCCTTGGTAAATCCTGCATTGGATTTATCTTCTCCTGCCCCTACACCACCTACTTCTTCTCTTACCCCACCTCTTTCTTCTTCTGCCTCTTCTTTTCCTGTGATCAATTCTCCTGTGCTCACTTCTGTTATTTCTCCACCCATGCCTATTCGTCATTCTGCTCGAGTCCCTCAGTTGCCTAAGAAATTCACTGATTATGTTGTTACTGTCCATGGTGGTTCTTCTCATCCTTCTCTTACATCTATTCCTTCTAGTACCATTGATCCCGTTTCTTCAACATCTTTCAATGTTTTTGCTGAACCTTCTCTTACTTTCATGCCATCTGCTATACTTCATAGTTTAGCCAATGTTCTTACAACTTATGAACCTAGTACATATGCTCAGGCCAAGGATCATCCAGAATGGGTTGCAACCATGCAAGATGAGGTTGAGGCTATGAAAAATACAAGAACTTAGGAACTTACCAGCACCTTGCCACATGGGAAAAGGCTATAGGCTCCAAGTGGGTCTTTAAAACTAAGTTTGATCCTAAAACTAGTGCTGTCCAGAGGTTTTAAGGCGAGAATTGTTGCTAGAGGGGATAAGCAGGTTGAAGGCAAGGATTATAAGCATACGTTTAGTCCTGTAGCAAAATTTACAACTGTTCGAGTTTTGATTGCTCTTGCTGCAGCAAATGCTTGGGATATTCAGTAAGTTGATGTCAATAACGCCTTTTTACATGGTTATCTTGATGAAGAAGTCTATATGACTCCACCTCAAGGGTACACTAAGGCACAACCAGGGCAAGTATGTAGGCTTGTTAGGTCCATTTATGACCTTAAACAAGCTTCTCGTTGTTGGAATCAAGAACTTAGCAAAATCTTGATTAATTTTGGTTTTGTGTAATCTAAACAGGACTATTCAATGTTCATTAAGAAAGCTGGTAATTCTTTCTCTGTTGTTGTAGCTTATGTCTATGATTTGTTATTGACTGGCAATGATCCTTCTGTGCTTGCTTCTTTGAAGATGGCATTGCATGATGCTTTTACAATCAAAGATTTGGGTGAGCTTAAATATTTCTTGGGAATTGAAGTGAGTAGATCTTCAAATGGTATTTTGTTAAATCAAAGAAAGTATATCCTTGATATGCTTAGGGATGCTAACATATCTTCCTGTTCCCCTGCTACTTTTCCATTACCCAAGGGTCTTAAACTGAGTATTCATGAAGGAGTTCCCTTACCTAAATCCATAGTTGTTTCAGAGGATCATTGGCAAGTTTTTGTATCTTAATCTTACAAGACCTGACATTAGTTATGCAGTTCAGCAATTAAGTCAGTATTTGCATGATCTTAGAGATGCTCATTTGTCAGCTGCCATGCATGTACTGAGATACTTAAAAGGTACTCTCAACATGGGTTTATTTTATCCTGCTGAAAACAATCTGATTTTGTCAGCATATACAGATGCCGATTGGGGTACTTGTGCGGATACAGGTAGATCTTTGTCTGGTTATTGTGTGTTTTTAGGCACGGCTTTGGTTTCTTGGAAGACTAAAAAGCAGGTTGTTGTTTCCAAGAGTTCCATAGAGGCAGAATTCAGAAGTATGAGTTACACCACAAATGAGCTAGCTAGTATGGCTCGAAGGTCTTTTGGCTGATTTGGTTGTGGTTGTTCCTAATCCTATTACTCTTTTTTGTGATAATATTTATGCCCAACATATTACAGAAAATCCCTGTTTTCATGAGAAAACAAAGCACATGAGGTCCAAACATCAGAAGCTGGATGTTCATTTTGTTAGGGAACAAATTCAGAGTGGTTTTCTTTAGACCAAATATGTGAAGTCAGCTCTTCAACTTGCTGACATTATGACAAAACCTCTAACGACCTTCCTAAAATAACGAAGGAGGAATAAAATAAATAAAGAAAATGAAAATAATATCTAACAACCCAACAGTAAGAAATGTGCACAGGAAACATGGGTCAGAAGATTTACGGGCGTAATGCTATTATTTAGCTTATTGTTTCATCCTAATGACATCCCCAACCGTGGTAGTGAAAAACATAACAAATAAATATTGAAGAAATAAAATGGTACTGCTCTCTCGCTTAAAAGAAATGCAACATTTAATTTCCATTTTTAGAGTTATTAAATTTACGAACTTTGATTACAAATTCCCACCACTTTATAAATAATGACACCGTCATATAAGGTATTGTTAGATTCATGTTAATGTGTAGTTTCAAAATATAATTTTATGATAATTTTTATTACGATTTTTTCACCAGATACCCCTGTGGTATTTCAAAATTCATGAGGTACCCCTGTTGTTTCAAAAATGCACCAGGTAACCTTACTATTTCAATAAAATGCACGAAATGCCCTTAATGACTAACGGTGTCAAGCATCCGTTAGTCATTAACCCTAATTAAGCCCTCTAACCCTAATTAAGCCCTCTAACCCTAACCCTAACCCCTAACCCTCTAACACCTCACCTCATCCTAAATCCTAACCCTAACTACCCAACTACCACAACCCCCCTTTTCGCCTTCCCCCCACCCCACCCCCGTAGCCGCCCTCCCCCCACCCATGCAAGGCACCCCCCCCCCCACCCCCGGCACCCCCTTCTCCACCTCTGCGACACCCCCTCCCCCACCACCCCCCCACTCAGTTTTCTCTTTCCCTTCGTTTCTTCTCGTCGGTGTCCGAAGGTCACCGGAGCTGCGCCTACTCCCCTTTTGCCACGGCGATCCATCGCAGCGCCGTCGTGTGCGTCGCGCGACGGATCTCTCGCTCTTTCATCTCCCTGTTCTTTGGTGTTCGTCTTGTCGTTGGTGGCGTTGTGGTTGTTGCAAAGACTGCTGCCCTAGTCGTCGGTGTTGTTGTTTCCACTTGCCGTTGCTCTCCTCTCTCTCTTCTTCTCGCGGTTGTTGCTCCTGTTATTGTCGGTGTTGTTGATGTCGGGGGGGTGGGGTGGGGGGGGGATGGGGGGTTCTGCCGGGGGGTGGGGAGGGGGTCTGCGTGGGGCTACGGGGGTAGGGGATGGGGAGGGAGGTGGTGGTTGGGTGGTGGAGGGGTTAGGGTTTGAAGTTAGGGGGTTAAGGTTAGGTTAGGGTTTGAAGTTAAGGGGGGTTAGGGTTTGAAGTTAGGGGGTTAGGGTTTGGGTAGGGTATGAAGTTAGGGTTTAGTTAGGGTTAGAGGGGTTAATTAGGGTTAATGATTAACGGAAACTTGACACCGTTATTCATTAAGGGCATTTCGTGCATTTCACCCCCAAAGCAACATTTTTGAAACAACAGGGGTACCCCATGAATTTTGAAATACCACAGGAGTACCTAGTGAAAAAACCATTTTTATTAATGCATATTCAAAAATATATATTGATGGTTAAAATTGTGCATTGGACATCGTGAAAAATCAAGTGTTGATTTTTTTGTGAAGCGGGGAAGCACTATAGAATCAAATTCAAGGCATTTAAACAATACGAATATTGAAATAAGTAGAAAACCATTCAATGGATAATCCAAAAAAGAAAACCATTCAAAAGAATGAAATTGCATTTCATTTCTTTAAATCCCCGATAACTAAATCTTCAAGTTATTGAATAAAATCACAAAGCAAATGTGGAACAAACAAATCAAAGAATTACATAATAATGTATCCAAGAAGTAAAGAAAAAAAACCGTTAAGCTAAAAGTCTCTTAAAATATACACAAATTATTCCTTAAACCAAAACTTCAAACTAATCTCTCAACAATTAAACTTTTTATGAGCTAAATTCTGGTCAACAACAACCGCAACTCGGCAAAGAGGACAAGAATCATGAACAGATAGCCACGTGGCAATACAATCAACATGGTACACGTGTCCACACGGGATTTGTCTACCACCATGATGCGGTGGCTCGAAATCCTCCCTACAGACTGAACAAACGACGTCGTTTGACGTAACAACAGCCGGAAAAGTCAACACTGTCTCTGTTACACTCACAACAACATCATTATTGTCGAAAGGTGACGTCACTTGGGTTGAATTTAAGGCATCCATTGGCATAGAAAGAGCTTCATCAAGATCAAAGAATCCATCAAATGAAAATAAAGTTGCCATTTTTTTAGAGAGAGAAAGTGGTAAGAAAATGATGTAGAGAGAGAAAGAAAAAAAAAATAAGGGGATGAAATGTTGGATATGAAATGATCGTAGACTTTGGGTTACTTATAAGGGTGGCTTCATTTAATTTATAATAATATTATACTATAAGATATGAATAAATGAATATGTGTATATGTCAATAATATAGTATAAGATATTACTAGGAGGAAATTTATCTTATGGTCAACTTGTGATTGTTTTTTGAATGTCAAGTTGCATGCTAAGGCTGCGTAAGGGAAGGTGATAGGGAACATGGCTTAAAGTAATCAAACTACCTCCACTGATTTTTTTTTTCCTATGTGTATAGTGTAAATTGGTCCACTTTTTATATGGATCTGCTCCATTTGTGATTTGTGTATGATAGTCCAATTGGTACATCGACCGTCATCAATACCATCTACTAAAACAAACGACTTGATATTACTTACTTTTTTCGTGTCATTATTATTGCAACATTACCTTCCACTGCCTTTTTTTCCTATGTGTATAGTGTAAATGGGTCCACTTTTTATATGGGTCTGCTCCATTTGTGTATGATAGTCCAATTGGTACATTGACCGTCATCAATACCATCTACTAAAACAAACGACTCGATATTACTTACTTCTTCCGTGTCATTATTATTGCAACATCACCTTTCGACACTTTTTTTAAGAAGGTCATATGAAGAGGATAGAGATAGAGATAGATATAGAGTAGGATCCAACTACCCAAGTGATAGAAGAGAGATGGAGAGAAGATATAACCAAATAAAGAAATGTTGCGATTAATGTGAAACTTAGCTTCCAAATAAGGGAAATGTTATAATTAAAAAGTACAGAGGAAGTATTAAGTGAGCGGCTGATCAATACCGCGGTCTTGGTTTATATAGGTGTAATCTAATTCTATTTATAACGAAATTACCCTTTTGATGATTAACTATTTTGGTTGATGAGTATTTTTGGAATTTGCGTAATTTGAATTCCTTTATAGGGATGTATTCATCATGCTATTATCCAGTGTAAAGAAGAGCCCACCTTGGAGATATAGCTAAGCTACTTTTCATATGGTGGACTATATGGTTCATCAGAAATAGTCTAAACTTTAGATGAGGCTTGTTAGAAAGTATAGGAAAGGGACTTGTAAGAGAGTATTATATCAAAGAATGAGGCTTTTTTAGAAATGAATGTGGACAATGAATTGGGTTTCCCTTCTTAAGGGTGCATTAAATTCCCCATTCTTTCTGATATCAGTTTAAATCAATTATGATGGCTCCAAATCTCTTAATGGAAAGTTGGATTTGGCCTTTTAATTAAACGGTGGGTTGAAAATTTTGGCCTAACTCCTATTATTGGATCGGGTTCGGATTGCGTTGGCGGGTTGGGACGATTTTTGTCAGCTCTAGACTCTAGTGCCCATAGACACTTGTTAAATACAAATTTCAACAAATTCCTGTTATAATAGTGTTGATAAAAGTAATCTTATGTTTTTGCAGCAATCTAACCTATAAGAAAATGCAAAAAGAATCATAATTTTTTTTTTGAAATATTGACGTTTCTTTGGGATATGAAATATTAACCTAAATAACCCCAATTTTCATTCATTATTAACTACACTGGGACCATTAAAATAATAAGATGTGTTGTTTTTCTATATACTATTGGTCCAAAATGATTAACAATTGCAAGAAAATAATTAAGTTTGGATCATTTTCAGATGATCTCCTTTAAATTTGGGCTTTTTCCTCAATACTTCTATTAGATATTTGGAATAATTTGAGAAGATGTGTGAAAGTGGGATAATTCCTCAATTTTGAAGAATTTTTTTTAATTAGTTCCTCTTTCCATTTGAGAAAATCTTAGTTTAAATTTTGTTTATTTTACATTATTGTCTTAAAGAATTCCTCTTAATTTTTTTTTTAAAAATAACTCCGATGTTTGTAATTGGAATCTTAATACTATTTGTCAAAGTATAAAATCTTCTAATTTTTTCCCAATATACTCCCTCCGGTTCCTAAAGATCTTCCCTCTTTCCGTTTTAGGCGTTTCCAAAAGATCTTCCCTCTTTTACTTTATTCCTTATTTGGCAAATTTTTTCTCCTTTTTACCCTCTCATGTCCCTATCATATGGTCCACCATTACACTATTAAATTAATTTTACTCCCTTTCTCTCTCCTACTTTACCCCTTTTTGTTTGTTTATTTTCCCTAACCCCCTCTCTCTCTCCTACTTTACCCACCCAAGACCCCACACAAATTGATCCTCTTTGGTATCTGTAGTAACAGTAACAAGGAAGATCTTTCGGAACCGGAGGGAGTATATATAAAAAAACATAATCATGGGAGGTCTTATTTGATTTGTCTCAATTAGTACCTTGATAATATCAAACCTACATAATTTTTACAAATATATAATTACAGATATAGTTCTAGTTGTGCAATACTTTTATAATTTTTACACGTACATAATTACTAATATTTACAGTCAAAGTTATATATTGACAAATATGCAAATCAAACTAAAAACATCAATAAGCAAGTAACATCACTCCAACAAGAGTATAGAATTTCTATCTCTCCTCTTGTACAATACGCGAATTTTCATTTCCTAATTGGGAGAAAGGAGAAAAGTTGATGTAAGGACACAAAACTCGACTTAGTTTTCAGATAAGGCGAATCTATCCATAAGAACTTGTGCTTATGCACATGCATATCCTATAGGTTGATACCTACGCAATATCCGCTTTTACCTAAAAGGCTAAAACATGAAATGAACATCGACAAAGACTTACCTTTGTGGTCGACTCGACCTCATCACCCAGTCCGATCCGGCCAACTCAAGATTTGAGCAGGGGCGAGGCTATTAAGGGGCCTAAGAGGGTCATGGCCCCTACTAGCCCACCGTACCTATGATATATAAGAGGTTCAAATAAAAGAAAATTAGAAATTCTAGTAAAATGTCCCTTGACAATGTAATAAAAAAAAATAGGAAAGTATACTTAGCACTCCTCCTTAACCAAGTCTGGCTTCGCCCCTGAATTCGAGTCACCTAGATGAGGCTCGTTCTCGACATGAACAACACCTTACCTAGACTGCCTAACTTAGCGAGTGGCTAGTCATGAGTTGAGCTTCTAATGCACCAACCTACTTCGACTCTATATATCCACGTTAACCCACTTCTCTTGATGTAATTGGTCTTAGGGCAAGTGTATAGTGTTTTACAAATTTGAGAATGGATTTCTAATTAGTCCACTCTCACGGACATTATCAAGTCAAGTGATTTCAAATATAGTATATCTATAGACGTCTTTGACATTTTCTTTAAAAAATTGGGGATTTTGGGGAGAATAATAGAGCTTTTGTGTTTCTTTTCATCATTTTACAAAATATACATACGTACATATATAAATAAATTTGAATAGATAAGTTTAAGAGATATGCCTAAATTACTTTTTTTATGGTAAAAATTCTCAGCTTTACATAATTCAAAAGTTCGAATTAATAAGCTGAAGGAAGATAGAGGACTCGCTTAGTCTTTGAGTGCTTAGAATAGCCACCCTTTGATTATTTTTTAGTAGGAAAAAAAAGGGAAAGCTATTCATTCGGGAGAAAAAAAAAGCATATACTCACTAGCTTTGTTAGTTCATCATCGCTTTAAACTTGGGTGGACCGGGTTCAAAGTCATTTATTATGAACTCAAACTGACTATATCACATAAAAATTGACAATAATGAGAAAATTAAGTATATCATACAAAAACTAACTATATAAACACCTGACTATGTCATACAAAAACTGCCAAGGTCATTATCTTATAAACACTAAGTATATCAAATAAAAACTAACAAGCGATATCATATGATATCTTATGCACAGTAAGCTATTGTGCAACGGGTCGGTTAAAGTTACTTTTACAATATCTAAACAAAATATAAGCTGGAACTTCTGATCTCCTTCAAAATTTAATAAAAACGCTAATATTATAGGAGATTATTACAATCAACGGTTTTTTCACCATATACCCCTGACAAATTTTTTTTTGCACCATATACCCTTTCAACTTTCCAAATTCACCATATATCCTCCACTTTTCAAAAAATACATCCACTTACCCTTTTGACTTACGGTGTTAGAGTTCCGTTAGTCATTAGGCCCTAATCCTCCCCTAACCCTAATTAACTAACTTAAATTAAACCCTAATCATAACCCTAACCCTAATATAAACACTAACTTAGGCCCTAACCCTAACCACCCCTCCCCACCCCTTACCCTTACCCCATTTCCCACATTACCCCTCACCACCACCACCCCCTCCCCTTCTCCCGTGACCCCCTCCCCTTCCCCGTTGACCCTCCTCCCATCACCACCACCCCAGTCACCACCACCACCCCCTCCCCTTCCCCTGCTGGGAATGTGCCTGCTGGTAATTTGAACCTCAACTTCCTCTATTTCAGTTGATTTGCTTAATTAGTGTTGATGGATAACTGGGAAAGCAAGGAATTAACATGTATTTTATCAAATGCGGCTTTGCATAGACCGAGTGATGAATTTTAATATGCGAACAATCCGGGTTTGTGTGGAGTTGAGAGTTTGTAGAGATTCGACCACCAAAGTAAGAACAAACCCGAAGCTTTTACACCGGGTTTCTTTGGTATTGGACGAAAGATATACCTGAATCAGTAGCCTTACCCTCACGCCTCCGCCTCCATGCAGCGAAAGCATCCCCCTCTAACCCTAATCAAAGGTGGCGCAGACGACTCCGGAACGGCGCGAGCAACGCGTAGCATAGGGGAGGAGGAGAGAAAGAGCAAGATGGAAAAGAGGAGGTGTGCGAGTAGCTCAAGACAGGGGAAGGGGAGAGTAGAAAACAGGGTCGGCGGGGGAAGGGGAGGGGGTCTAGGTGGGGATGGTGGTGACGGGGTGGTGGTGAGGGGGGGGGAGGAGGGGGATGGGGAGCGAGAGGAAGGGGAGGGGGAAGGGGGTCGGCGTGGGAAGAGGATGGGGTGGTTTGGGGGTGGGTCGGGGTGGGTTAGAGAGAGAGTTAGGGTTTACTTAGAATTAGGGTGGGGGAGGGGTGTTAGGGCTAGGGTTAGGATATTAGATTAGGGGTTAGGGTTAGATTTAGGTTAGTTAATTAGGGTTAGAGGGGGGGTTTAGGCCTTAATGACTAACGGAGTTTAATGCCGTTAGTCATTAAGGGTAAGTGAACGTATTTTTTGAAAAGTGGGGGGTATATGGTGAATTTCAAAAGTCGAAAGGGTATATGGTGCAAAAAAAAATTTGTCAGGGGTATATGGTGAAAAAACCGTACAATCAAAGTTTCCTAAAATTACTTAATCGTAGACAAGTAATTTCTAATATTGTAGGTTAAAGCGAAGAGCATGTTCTTGAGTTGAGAAAACAAGAAGATTGGAACTAATAGAGGATGTATTATCAATCAATATATGCCTTTTTTTCGTTTCTTTTTTATACCATAATATATGAATCAGCTTTAACCTACCAGTTCTGCGAAGAATTTTTTTTGTCATAAAAAAACTTTACCCTAACACTAACAATTTCAAAGAATAAATTTTACAAGATAATTAAATTAATATTTTCCATGTGCTTGTGACTTGTTACCAATTGAAAGATAACACATTCATGACCTTGCAACCCATTACCCAATAGTTTTGGTTAGCCGTATGCGCGCATTGCATGTTTAATATTAAATGTCCCATCAATAATTTAATCTGGAGTTTCTTGAACTATAATCAAAGTTAGCGAAAAAGCAGCTCACGTGATGACGTGAACTAGTTTACCTAAGATCGACTTTCTAATTAGGTTTGTGCCATTACTCAACCGGATTGGGTATCCCGTTTTTTATACTCCATCCGTCCATAATATAGTGCTTACTTCTCATTTTTCAGGGGAATTAAGGAAAATAAAATGAGTAGCATGATTTCTAATATTTAATAAAGTATTTTTTTTATACTTTTATATTGAAACTAGTTCTTTATTTTCTTTTTTCTTTAAACAAAATGAAAATGCAATAAATGTTCCTTGCAATGGTGTAAACTAATAAATGGGGTCACATGTTTTGAGAGAAAAGTAGGGGTATTTTGAAAAGTTTGTGTAGAAATTAAGGATAATTTAGTCCAAACAAAAAAAGAAAATAGGCACAACATTTTGGGACACTAAAAAAGAATGTGAGCACTATAGTATGGGACGAAGGGAGTATTAATTTTTGTGTGTGCAAATGAGCGAGTAGCAACTAAGCGTAGTGATGTAGACGGAATTCGATCTCAGTCTCGAGTACCATTACGCCAACCTTGATTCTTTGTAGGATTTCTTATATTGGTAGCTCAACTTTACAACATATTTTGCGGGTACATACCACTTTAATACTCCATGACTATGCATAAACCTCTTTAAGCAAAAAAAAAATCCTTATGTTGTTTAGCGGTTCACAAAAGAATGTGTAGTAAGCAGTAACTTTTGCATGTGTTTTGTACAAGTGTAAGTGAATAGTTTATTTGTTAGCGGATTCAAGAGTCGTAAAGCTTTTTGGCTTTTCTTCCTCAGCCATTCCAGAAGTATGCTATACCATAACACGATATTAACTAGATTAGTGCCGAACTTTTTTCACATTCTTTACTTAAATGGGACAACGCAATTAATCCATTAAAGTTGCTTGATCATATATACTTCTTCTTCTTTTTTCTTATCTGCAACGGGGGCGTATTCGTATTTGGCGGAGTAGGTCAACATATTCGTGAAGGAAATGATCTTTATATGAATATGAAAGAATCCGGAGTATTTCTCATTATAACAAGTTGCATATTATTTACAACTTGTTCTCCCTCTTATATCCTTGATCTTTATACATATTTTAACGTTGCAAGTTTTTAAAAACAAAGGAAATACTTAATCAAATTACTATATATCAAAGGAATGATCCATTTGTTCGAAATTACAACATAACTTAGTTACCAACTCTAAACTTCTTTTTTTTTTTTTTTTTGTTGAGAAGTACCAACTCCAAACATTTTAGATAATAGCGATGGGCTTGTATGAGACTAGTGGTACATTTGGGTGGAACCGTCTAATCAAGTTACTTTTAAACCAAGAATAACCCCTATATAATTATAAGCTAATATTGTTTCACATTTAACTATTTTGGTATTATTCTAAGTGATCAATTTTAGTATAGTATGATATTAAAAATAACAGAACTAACATAATAAGTTATTCACTTTCTTTATTCCATATAAAATTCATGTAATATATGAGACATAAATTATTCTGAAATAGAGACTAGAGTAGTAGAATAACAACATCATGGAGTGGCAGCTTAGTGGTAGGCGTGCCTATCTCGCTCCCCCACCCAGGTTGTGGATTCGATGCTCATCAACGAAGGAGGGTTGGGAGGATAAGAGAAATTAGGCCATTAGATTTGACCTAATTGAGAGGGCAGTCCAAAGAAGTCTTCCTATTATAAAAAAAAAAAAAAAAAAAAAGGAAAACACCATCATATTTCGAGGCCAAAATTAAAATAGGAAAATAAAAATAAAAAAAGAAAATATGATTAATCACGTAACGTGTACTATGTTTGATACTTCCTCCGTTTCCGAAAAATTTTCCTACTTTGACCAATTTCCTCTCATAAAAAGATTCCAAACAGGAACAACAAAAGAAAACGGAGGGAGTACATTATATACATGACACTTAAGAATATCATATCATATGGAAACTCATAAAATTTTTTAAAAAAATTTATGTCTATACTTCCTCCGTTCCAAAATAAGTGAAACACTTCTCTCATTTATGTGAGAGCCCAACTTCTCATTCTGGGAATCAAGTTGAGACAAGTATTTCACTTATTTTGGAACGGAAGAAGTATGTATAACAGTATAAGTAATAAAAAGAAAAGAAAAAAGGAGAACAACAAAAACCACAATCTTACAACTCAAGTGAATACTATAACCTAAGAGGCAGAGCTTAAGAACTAAGAACATGACACCGGCAAAGAGGGCAAGAATTACTAATAGGGAGCCAAGGGGCAATACAAGTAGTATGATACACGTGTCCGCAAGGCATTCGCTTAGCGGACCGTCGAAAATAACCTTCCATGCAAATAGAACAAACTACGTCGTTTCCCGCTGTAACAGTCGGCAAGTCGGCCAGCCGTGTGATGGGGCCGGAATCCGGTGCGGCGAGACCGTGATTAGGGGAGATATTCAATGGCATAGTTAGAGCTTCATCAAGATCAAAAGCTTGATGAATTGAGGAGAATGAAAAGAGGGTAGTAGTAGTCATTGTTTTTGTGTAGGAAATAAAACTGAACATAAACTCATATATAAGGGGAAGCAGGGTTTATATAGGGTGTAGTAACTAGTAAATAGTTTGAGAATGAAAGATAATACCAAATATTTTAGTATTATGCATGGGATGGTCCACTGTTTTTGTAACATTATTTTTAACAGCAATTACATCATATAACAGTATAAGAGAGATTGTGGATGCCTTAGTAGGTAAAGTAGGGGGTGGTACATAAGATCAGGGACAAAACATCACGCGGTGGGGGGAAACAGCGACCCAGTCAACTTTTGAATTTACCTAAAAATTAAGGTTGAAAATGTTTACATCGTATAACAGTATAAGAGATTCTGGATGCCTTAGCAGGTAAAGTAGGGGGTGGTACTAAGATCAGGGAGAAAACATCACGCGGTAGGTGGAAACAGCGGCCCAGTCAACTTTTGAATTTACCTAAAAATTAAGGTTGAAAATGTTTACATCATATAACAGTATAAAAGATTGTGGATGCTTTAGCAGGTAAAGTAGGGGTGGTACCTAAGATCAGGGACAAAACATCACGCGGTGGGTGGAAACAGCGGCCCAGTCAATTTTTGAATTTACCTAAAAATTAAGGTTGAAAATATTTATTTTTTTAAGAAATTAGGTAAATTTATATATTTGGCCTCCTTTAATAATACAAATTATATTTTTAGCCTCCACTAAAATATATTTATGGTTCCGCCTAGCCTCCTGCCCAAGACTAGGGATCAAATCCCATTTACGTCATTGTGCTTAGTTGCTCATTTACACACAAAAAAACAATATAAAAGATTCAATTATATAAAAAAAATGAGATTATTGGATCAATTATTTATGGATAATGGGTTACGGCATATGAAATGTACCACGATTATTGCATAGGATAATTTATGGTCAACTACACTGTAACTTGTGAAAGAGACAATAGTTGAGTGTAGGAGAGAAAAACAAGAAGATGAAAAGCAAAAGAAACAAGCCCTTTTTAAAAGGGAATGGAGAATTGTTCAAACAATTGGTGCTTTTATAGTTTTGTTAGATGATTTATTAGCTTTTTCAAGGTTTATTAATTGTGATGTGTGTCGGTACTCGGTGCGTTGTATAGTACTAGTTGCTGCGTTTATGGTGCAAACTCTATTCTAAATTGGGGGATCGTTAAACGTCTCCCCAAAATTATTTAAAATCACACTGGGTTCACTTTTAATAGACTATTTTACCCTTTTTTTTTCACCACCTGCACCAGCAGTCCCCACCCGTCACCTCTACCTCCCACCTCTAGCAGCCACCTCCTCCAACCACCCAATTACCGAATTTTTTTTTATATATACTTGGGCGATGGGGAGGAACGTCTTGGCTAGACGTTCTTCCCCATGCCCAATTAAAAAAAAAATCGATTTCTGCCTATTTCTACGGCTCTCATGGGGGGTGGGGATACTGGTGGGGGTTGCAGGGCTGGTGGGGTCTGCTGGTGGGGGGTTGCTCGTGGGGCTTGTAGGGGGTGGGGGGCTGTTGGTGGATGGTTGTGGCAATGGGGATGGTGGTGGCAGGAGGTGGATGGCGGTGGAGTGAGGTGGCTGGTGGGTGTGGTGGGTGTGGTGGTTTAGGGAAAAAGAAAGAAAAAGTTATAAATGTAATTTCAACTTTTTTTGGGGCAATTTTAAGTAAATTTGGGGCGACGAATAGCATTTCAGCTAAATTTGTTCTCTCCCAAAACTCTAATTTTTTCTGTATCAGTCTAAACTCTGAACTTTAATTTAGAGTTTGTCGCAACTGTTTTTTTTTTATTAAAAAAAATGTTTATGGCATGTTGTGAATTGTGTTTGTAATATGTTATATGATTGTCTTAAGGATGTAAATATTTTAAATATAGTTTCTTTTGTAACTTTACTAGTAGATAATTAAAAATAATATTGGCAAATATATCGAGTAAAAGGAAAACAAGTAAAAAAAAAAAAACAAAGGAGTTTTGAATGTTGTCTCTCTCCTCCTTAGATATAAGAGTTTTGATTATACTTTAAGTGCCAACTGGTATACGAGTACAAATTAGTTTTTCCAAATGATTCATATCATTCCAAATTTCATTGCATTTACACTATATTGATAATTATGATAAAAATAGATGTTGCTAAATTCGTATTAAAGAATTCTTTCACCATTAAATCTTTTTTTAAAATTATCTTAATGCCATAAGATATTTTAAAGTTTACCATAATTGGCCAGACAACTGTAGTTGGAAAAACAGGTAGGAGACTTCCATCAAAAATAATGAAAAGGTAGGGGGACCAAGGCCCAATTGGGCAGCTGCTTTAACCCAAAATTCACCAACTTGAGAAAGCGGCTGCAATGTCAATTCAAATCCATTGGTATCTACTCCCTCCGTCCCATAATATAGTGCCTACTTCATTTTTGGTGGGTCAAACTTTAAAATCTTTGACCGAATATTCTCATTTGTATATATAAGAAAACATATTCATGTGGGATCTTGTAGATTCGTCTCAATGTGTAGTTTCATAATATCAACTTTTTATATTTTTTATTAATACGGAATTGAAGATATTAAAGGTCAAAGTTACGTCTTGAAGACCGTGTAAAAAAGAAACAAGCACTATATTATGGGACGGAGGGAGTATAATAACTGGATAATAATGTCCCTTGATAACACTAACGGTCTATCTAGTAAGCGATAAAGAAGATGATAGTATTGATGTTATACTAGACAACTTTGAGGATAAAATCCCATCCAATAAGAGTACTTACTAAAACGTTCAGGAAACTTTGTAATGAGATGCCACCATTAGGTAATGAGATGCCACCATTAGGGGTGTAAATGATGCGAGTCGAGTTCGAGTTTACGCTATCTCGACTTGTTAGCATTTCGAGTCGAGTTCATTCAAGTCGATTTTTGACCGAGTCGAGTTTTGACCGAGTAGATTTTGAGTAGCTTACAAGTGTCTCATGTTAAAAGCAACCCTAAGGTAGAAAAATGTCGAATTTAGGTATTTAGCTATTGATAATTGGGTATTCGAGTTTCTCACGAGTTTTCGAGACGAGTATCCAGTTGCTCAACTCGATCGCCAACTTCTTGAGTCGAGCTTTGACCGAGTTTTGACTGAGTCGATCTCGAGTAACTCGCGAGTTGTCTAGTCTCATTTACACCCTAGCCACCAACCACAAAACAATTTGCTAGTTCAAAAAAAATCAATGCATTATAACCTAATATTTTCAAAAAAAAAAAAATGGAATCATTTTTAATTACATAGGCTTAAAAACTTTATTTACGAACATGCTTAACACATAGACTCAAAGCCTAGCCATTTCGATTCTTTTTTGGTTTAAAGGAAACCGCTCGTTGGTAGAATGGTTTATATGAGGTGAATCTACTACCTTAAATAGAGATTGTTGCAGAAAAGGGGGGGGGTTCTTTTGTAATGGTAGTGTGAGGTTATCAAATTGATGGAATGATAAGTGTAGATGCAAATTGCTACATGAGGAGACAGTTTCAATTATTAAATCACTACCTCTAGTAGTTTATAGTAGTTAAATTGCTACCTTAGGTAACAATTAATTTCAATTTGAAACAAGAAAAAAAAAGGTGAGGTTCCGTGAACATCATATCCTAGTTAACTACTTAAATTTCAATCCTATTTAGTACTCATTTGGTTACATGTAGGAACTAGGAAGTAATAACTTCTAGGAAGTTTTTTTTACCTTGAAGTTCCATTTCTTAGAAAGTAGCAAATGTTGTTTCGTTAATCATGAAAAGTTTTACTTACCAAGATCTCCCTAGGTAAGTACGTAACTTCTTCCCTTTTGTGGGGAGTGAAACTTTCCAAAGCAGGCAACTTCCTACAACTTTTATAACCAAATAACCTCCCCTCATTTTACTTCCTAAAAAGTTTCGCGTTTTATGTGCTATATATCACTTTCATATGTATTGGGCATTATCCAAGAACATCGTTCAAAAGCTTGCGCATAATATTAAAAGACGTTTATGGTGCGGAACTTGACTACCCCACCTGAGGCATGGAGAAGTTAAGAGCCAACTACAGCAACTTTGACATTGCATTCAACAACTTTATCCAAATGTCAAGATTTATCAATTTTTAATCAATTTGTAGTAGTCAATTTGTTTTGCCCACATAACAAGTAACAAAAAAACAAGATATCCCTCACATTTGGATTTTGAGTGAACAAATGCAACTTTAGATAGCATTGAGCGTGATTGACTCATCAAGTAACCTATTACTAATTTACTACCATTAGAAAATAAATCTCGCCCATATAGCTGGTCAATACTCCCTACATTTTCAATCCTTTCTTTGGTACAGCACAAGTTAAGTGCGCCTATGTCAACAAGTTTACCTGGATCAGGTACTATAAAACACATTTTATGCAGTGAAAAAAAACTATAGAAAAAATACACAACACGGTGTCTGAATTGTTCAAGGGATACCAAAATGACTCGAAAATGATTTGCTGAAAGCTCTTTAGTCTTTACTATAACTCTGAGCCTTCAAGTTTCGCTATCTCAAAATTTTAACATCAAAATGGAGTATATATAATCTACAACAAAGTCGATGTATACAGTTCCCATATCAATAAAGAACATGTCATGTCTGTCTAGTTCATTTTCCAAACACGAAATCAGAAGATGAACTAGTGTGATGATGCCCATATCTTCGAAGTGTAAACCGCTGAAATAACAGAGATGTCTGTGGATGGATAGATTTTTTCAGGGAGCCACCAAAAGCCAGTGTGCATCACCAGATCTTCTTTTTGACCCAGAAGAGTAGAACCACAATTCCAATTACAATGGCTACAGGAGCCCATTTTCGGATTAGGGCCTACAAAGTTACAAAGTAATTAGAAATCAATATAAGTCTGAACAAAATACTACTACAAAATATTGACTTGGCACACATTGAAGAGAAAGGGAGTGATGTAGAGTAAACTGTAAACACATCGGTGAATAATGTGAACATGAGCAGGAGTATAAAACAAAAGATAAGAAAAGGAGAGAGAGAGCATGTTGCACTTATTCTGAGACCTAGAACCTATGTTACTCGAGACTCTTTATTTTACCTCAAGTACTTGTGTCTCCTAACATTCTGACATAGGTATGGTCATGCATACTTCGACTCTTCATTTTAGGCCAAACTCATGGTAATTTTTAATAAAATAGCTGAGTGATACAATTGAGAACGCACCAGTGTCCAATAAGTGAACAAGAGTAGCCAAGTCCGGGTAATGAGTAAAACAAAGGAATATGTTGTTATTCAGGAACGGAAGGAGTATTAACAAGAAGAAAAAGCCTGCTCCGAATTTAGTCATTAAATCGGATCAAAGACTGCGATAACAATTCAAGTAATTATTGATGTTGTAAGAACTAACCTGTCGATTTAGGTCTCTAGCCTTATCAGCGTAGATCCGCGATTCAGATGTTAAGCGACTGGACATTTGGCTGACCTCTACAAAATACAAAAGGAGATACATTACATAAAATAGAGCTCAATAAGCATTACAATATTTAATTTTCAAATAAATTCAGGGGTAAAACACTACGTCAGAGCAATCTAACAAGATACATCATTGACTTGAAACCGAAAAAACAGCTCACCAACTCGTTCTGAACACTGTTTACAACCTAATCTCATACACTACTATGCTAGGTGGCTAGCCATGTAACTAGACTTACTCCAACAAGCATATTCAAATCTATCCAGAATAACACATTGTCTACTTTTCTTTTCATCCCCCTTTCCACCTTAACAGAACAAAGAAAAAAGCAGTTTTGAGAGGATAAAACTTGCAAAGATTATGTAAGCAAAAAGTTACAAGGATCTTTTTCCCAAGAACTCTGAGTGAAAAGGACAAAGATATCATAATGATAGTAAAAATTGTACCTTATAGTGCTAATTTGAGTAACAAGCAGCAGGAGTATAAACAGAATAAGAATAGGCGCCTCAAAGAGAAGAAAAACTAGAGGTAACCAATAAAAATACATTTAAAACATTTTGAACATCTGGACCAGAAACAATACTATCTCCAAATTGTATAGACAAAAACATAGCAACAACCAAGCAGAAGGAGGAGTGGACAGAGACAGGAACATACACGTGCAGTCAATGAAGCAGAACATGAGTAAATACTATGTACCAGGCAGACTCTTCTTTTCTATTTCTAAATATAAATATGAAAAATGTTGGTAGCATTAACAATAAGCCAGTAATAACATCAACCATTTGAACACTTAGAAAACCAAAGAACTAGCCAAAGCCAGCAATCCAAGCAATGAGATCTAAACTGGCA
Organism: Beta lomatogona; assembly: GCA_947646795.1. Taxonomy (NCBI): domain Eukaryota; kingdom Viridiplantae; phylum Streptophyta; class Magnoliopsida; order Caryophyllales; family Amaranthaceae; genus Beta; species Beta lomatogona. The sequence goes on from CANSNZ010001111.1 coordinate 1,524,650, forward strand.
ATATTCCCCAGATAAACTGTACGCCTTTCATGCCTTAAAGTTTGAAAAGTCGGCTAATAGTCTTGCTTATTGGAGGAATTCCAGGCTGAAATCCGCATGGCTTTCCATTTAGAAGGATGCAGTTCCAAGTCTTGTCACCTTAATATGATAGCCATCACATAATTCAGCTGCTTTGTCAGACTAATCACCATCTAGTTTGCAAAAACATCCCCTCAAGTGTCAACAACCTTACAATCAATGCAGTTCTACAGAAATACGGCAGGCATAGAAGAGAAAACCCCGAAAAATTCAGCCAAGGCAACCACCAATAAAGAAGAATATTTAGTTTCATGATCTCGAAACATATTTCAGTGCACCAACTACCTACTTTAGATGATGCAGAGTTGATTGTGCCAATATCCTACTGCTGCCTTATGGTTCCCATAACCATTTCAGCAGCTTCACAACAATGATTCATAAGCAAATTATTAGTTGGCTCTGAAAGACTAGTCTGCAGAACCAAAAGTTTATTTGCAAGTATTCTAGTTTTGTATTTCCGATTCGAAAACAAACAACACTGCATAACAACATCTCCCTCATTTACCCAATCCAGAGCAATTAGAACCCAAAAGTCTGTTTGCAATTATACTAGATTTTTGTTTTGTTTGATATAGAACCTAAATCTGAGCTAAGAGATCAAAAGAATAATGCCATTCACAGTGGTATGCTTTTAAATCTATTAATCTTTGTGCGCTCATCTTCCATTGCAGAGAGTATCATCAAAACAATTCCTAATAAAACAATATCCCTAGTTCATAGCCAATAGATACAGAAATCCCAATAAGACAAATGACAAAATAACCCTGATCATGGTTAATTTCAGCACTTAGAAACCATGAAAAAGCTGCTGAGCTGGCCACTTAATTTTCTCTCATCTTCAAAAGTTATAATAAAAAATTATCCGAAGACCTCGGTTCCATGCACCTTAACACAGATAATCACCATACAGCCTGTTAACAATCCATAGCATAGAAAATTGACACTTTTTTTCAATCCCTCAACAGTTATCTGAAACAAAACACCCAACTGTTAAAACAATAATTATATTTGGACTTCATACATATAAAAGATCACAAACAATATTCCTCTGCCACCCTTCCCCTTTTCAGAAAGATACCCAAGAAACTGACTAAAGATCCCACAAACCTATGGAATTTGAAAAAACTCAAAGTTGATCTGTACAAATATTCTTAAAGAGCCACAAAGCAAGATTGTGCTACAAGCCTACAAATGTACTCATTGAGATTATAGGCAGCAACATGCTGCATTGTTCCATTATCTGTTATCCACCACATCCCAAATACCAGAAAATCTTGTAGATTTTCACAATGTTTATTTCCACAGAACAGTTCAGCCTGCACTTCCTCTAAACAGCCAACATGTATGAAAAGAGCCTCTAGGCTCTACATAAATTTTAGCCTTGAGAATTTATTCAGCTGAAATATGGTTCATCTATAAAAAATTCTACATTGCATATTCTCTTAGCCTCCCTAGTTTCAAGACTCAAGTAAATGAGCCAGGATACATAATTCACAAAGCCACTCGGAGATCCAATCCTGGCAAAGTCATCCTAAATATCACTAGAGAAACTTAGAAAACTTCTGGCGTTAAAGCCTTACTAACACTATATATATCTAGAAAGCAAGTTCCAACATCTGTTATGTAGAACAATTACAGAAACAGAAGCTATAAATTGGGGCAATATGTAACTTACGGTCCAACTTTTCGCCAACACCAAGGACTTCTTGTACATTCCGAGTCATTATTTGGTGCACTTCATAAAGCTCATCATTCAGTTTGGCGATGTTCCTCTGGGTACGGGTGTCCTGGTACAATTTCTTTGTTCTTTGTATAAATGTATCTTCAGAAGAAAAAAAAAAAAAAAAAAGAAACTTGTCAAAAAAAAAACTTGCTCGGAGGCAGATATTGTTCAAGTAATGAACTGATGCAAAGAGTACGTAAACTGATGAACATACCAAACTTAATGAATGCATAAGGTCTAGCAGCAGTTTCTATCTGATTCCCATTTACACGCTCAAATTCATTCTTGAGATCTTCTAGGTACTGAAATGCAAGCTTCTTTGGATAAGACCGATCACACATTGTCAGATAACAAACGCTGCCCTCAATGATATAGCTGTTAACCAAAGTTAAGGTCACACTGAAAAACATCCTAATGCTTCTCTACGGAAGTAGGAGCTCAAAAGAGTGCAAACTGACAGAATAAATCAGTCACAGTGGTAAGGAGATAAATATTTACAGCACTTGTAAAAGAACAAAGCATGCCATACTAAAATGAAAAGAATAGAGCAATACCCAAACAGCATTTGTGAACAATCAAAAAAGGTTATCTTTGCTTGGAATTAGTAAATGGGGATGAGATGTAGGTAGCAGGTCTAACGACTGTGTGTGTGTGTGTGTGTGTGTGCGCATGTGTGTGTGCAATAATGCTGTCAGGCTGCAACACATTTACCACTTTAAGGGGAGCTACAGAAAACGGAATCATAATCACCAAGGACCAGCTAAACTGAGCGAATCACTAGGGACCAGCAAACTTAGTAATGGACACTACATCACTGTGTACTGTGTAGACATGAAACAGCTAACGTTCTCTCACTCTAAAGTAAATCTTAATAAAGAAAACTATATTTTCTTCTCATGAAAAGAACGCTCCTCATTGTCTTCTTTGCCAAGAGTTAATGGAAGCGAGATACTATTAAACATGCCACACTATTAAGAACTACCTTCATCTGAAGGAAACCCAATTCTCTTTGTCAATAAACAACATCCTTTTGCGCAAAATCCAATAATCAATTTTCTCCCTCTATAAATACCAAAACACATCACTTTCTTCTACTCCATCACTTTCTCATTGCAACTAATCAAATAGAAAAACTTATAAACTCTGCCCAAGAAAAAATGGCAATTTTCATTTACTTAGTAGAGATCTTCCATCCCATTTCAACATCTCATCTAGTGTCACAAGTCACAACCATTTCTCATCTTGCCATCCCTAACTAAATTAGTAAACTTAATTAATTTTACATACATAAGATGATGAAATCAAAAGGAGTGCGACACAAGATGATATATAACATAGAACATAAGAGACAACCCAATGTTCTAACGTGGCGGAGTGATTGTTACCAATCAACACAACATATCATCAAGAAGACTATTGTTTCCTGTAATTGATACAGTCAAAAGAATCCAATTATGTAAGTTACAAAGGACCGATACAAATCACCTGCAATCGAACATCCATTCTAAAAATTTTAACACAACAATTCAATTAACAACTACATTATGACTATAACTAAACAATTCCTACATTATAATTCAAATAACAAACCAAAAAAGATTGCAAAAAAAAGGATACTGAAATATATACGGTCCACTCTCAACTGACATTCTAGAAGGATCATTTTGACCTTTCGAGAGATTCTTGAACAAAGCTTTGATTTGCTGCTTGTAATATTCTACATCTTGCACATCACGCCCATCATCCAAACCTTCTGCTAATGGTAGACCATCCATTACACGCGCAATCATCGTTACTTTCACCATTTCTACTCAATTTTACCTTTTCCGGCTGCAAATTCATGTGCGAAATTTCAAAATTGAGAAAATTAGGGTTTCAATTGACGAAAAATTCAAGCAAATAAACTACTACATACAGAATTGAAATGCGATTTCGATTAGAAATTGAAGAAATTTACCTTGAATCAAAATTTAATCGATGATCTTCAGATCTATAAACTTCAGAATTTCTGAAGATCTTGGAGAAATGCAAGAATGTGAATCGATTTTTTTAAAGAAACATGAACTAAATATTTTTATAGGGTTTAAAGTTTCGGAAATTTGGAAAAAGGAAAATGATAATTAATGGAGAAAAAACAGTAAGAGCGGGTGAAAGTGGAAAAATACGTTAGTTTAATTTTGAGGGATAATAATAATTCTTTGATTGAATTTTTTGGGCTTTGAGAATTATTGTTTGGGCTTCTGACATACTTGTGAGTTGTGATATGTATTTTTGATGGGCTTGGTTTTGAGTCCAGACTCCAGAGGATGCTTGTGCTAATGGTGTAAAGATTTTTCTTTTGGCTTGTGTTTTTTTATTAAGTAGTGGTGTTACAATTTGGATGGATGGAAGAGAAGGAAGAGGAATGTTAGGAATGGAGAGGAAATTACAAAATTCTTTCTATGAATGTGAGAGATGTTTTGTTTATTAGTAGGGGAACTGTAACACCGGACCCATACAGAGCCGAGTCTATCGTCGCGCATACTCGCCAATGTGGATTAAGGGTCATAATTGTCCTCAATGACCAATACAAGTTCTTATGACGCATTTTGACCTCACTCATGCACACCTTGAGAAACTTCCCAGAAGGTCACTTATCCAAAAACTACTCCTAGCCAAGCACGCTTGAGTTTGGAGTGACTTCGTAAATGAGTTCCCTTAAAGAAAGATGCGTCTTGTTGGAAACAAGTAGCCTGCTAAATCCCTTTAAAGCAATCATGATGGGTATTAGAGGAATTATTTTCTAAGTCGTGATCCTCTTCATATTTAAAATAAATGAATGGTCTGTTTCTTAAATCAGTAGTTTGGAATCCATGAAGGGGAAGTGTAAAGGGATATTGAGAAATTTTAGCTTTTTAGTGTATTTGGGTGTTGATATGAAAATAATAAATAGAGAAAAATAAGTTGAGAGGATTCAGATAACTATCAATCCATCTAGGCTGAAAATAATTGACCATACCTGAAAGCCTAACATGAACCTGACTCTGAATAAATGAGTTAGGGTCAAGATTTTCAAATGAAGTTGCCATATAGGATCTGAATAGGAATCTAATTACTAATTAGTAGCATCAATAAATTTAATTGGATCAATAAATAAGTCATTAATGTTGATGCTTAAGGTTGTGAGATCAAAAATCATAATGATCATAATTGTTCTTTATGTTGATGTATGAGCACGATAGTTGATATAGATGAGACCCACTAGATAAGGAATAACATTATGTTGCGAATAAACTTTATTGTTGATGCTTAAGGTTATGAAATCAAAACTCATAACGATCATAATTTTTCTTTCTAGAAAAGTAAAACTCATTGGATGAAGAAGAAAATTATGTGGCGAATAAACTCGTTTAACAAGGCATTTAATATATAGGTATATAGATGCTTAAATTATACACTCTAACAAATCAATTTTTTTTAAAAAAAAGTACAAAAAATTATGAAACACTATAATTAGTTGGATATCATATGCAATTTGTTCGCTATGTAGTTTGTGTACACGTGTCATTATTATTGTACTGTGAATTAACATCAATAATCAATAAGCAATCTTTCTTAGTTCTTACCCATATGTTTGCCCAAAAGTATCAACTGACTTTTAAACAGCTTAATTATCTTCAGAAAATGAAATATGAATTTTCATACTATATTCCAACAAAATGTTACATAAAAAACCTTTCCATTAAAGGACCAAAAATAATAGCTTAAGATACATGGAAGCACCTATTGCCCTACGTGGAGGATGAAAGGTAACCAACAGACCAGAATTTTCTTAGAAAACGTAGGAAACTTCTCTTCATGCAAAATTGACGAGGTCAGCCAACGAACTCATTTATGGTAGAGGTAGTACGTGATGTGTTGTATACCAATACTCTAATAGTAAGCAGTCGAAGAACAATGCACATTGATTATTTGATTGGATGTTATTTCCTCCGTTTTACAATATAGTAATTATTTCTTATTTTTTTAATAGAGTTAAAATAAGTAGACATAAAATGATAAACAATTAATGTTATAAAGGAAAAAAACTGAAACTAAGAGATAGAATGGAGAATAATGGATTAAATAACATTAAATTTATGACTAATTGAGAAAAAAAAAACTAATTCCAAGAAGCAGATAAATGATGGTGGTACGATTTTTCTAGGCAAATCATGAAAAATGTGGAATTTTAAAAAAGAAACAAGCACTATATTTTTTTTATAGATAAACAAATAATATATTATAGGACGGGAGAATACTAACTATATCCCAATATATAGAGCTGAGCAAGCACTATATACTGCTAGATGATGCCCCAACGACAACTTTTCTAAAAAAATTAAAAAAAATGAGTTGTTACAAGTCTTTCGTGCATTATTGCCAAACCTCAAGGGTATCTGGTATATAAAGTTTGCACTTTGCACCCTCTAAAGGCAAACCGACACCATCACTCAGTTTTGGCATTTGTTGCATATCCATAAAACCTCAGGGGCATTTGGTGCATTTATGAAACAAGAGGGTACTTGATGCATTTTGTTAAACCTCAGGATTAGGTGGTGGAAAAGCCGTATTATTTAATGTTGGAATTGTAAGATGAGATTAGATTGATGGCTAAAACGCTAATAAATTTAAAAGCACAAGATTGAGATTGTAGCCATCATGTCTTCGTTTTAAATAAATGCTCCAATTTAACCTATATATTTACCAACAGTTGGTATTGTAAGATACCACTTACTTTTAATTTAAAATTAGGCAACGGCCCAAGCCCGATATTAAGAAGAGAAAAAACCATCTTTCTGAATATAGTGACTAGTTTAATCTATTTAGTGATCAGTTTAATGCATTTATTTCTCACATTCTTTAATCCCTTTAGTGATTAATTTAATCCATTCGGTAAGACCGTCGGGTTAATTTATAAAATTGTTCGATGTAGTTCGATATTCAAATGGAAACAAAAGAAGGAGAAGATAAGGGACAACTAAGTTGGTCCGAGATGTCTATAAATAGAGTTGGGTTTGAGTGAGATGGATGAGCTTGTTAGTAGAATGTAGCCTTGAGTTTGTCTAATTTTATGTTATAATTAGACCGCATATTCTAACAATTTGTGATTTACCAATATACAGGTAACAAAGTAGCTCAAGTGATGGCTCATTTACAACACTTGAAAATCGGTCACCGTAGTTGGGTGGATGATATTCCAGAAAACGTTGTTAGTCTTGCTTCCATTGATTTAATAAATTAGTTCCCTTTGGGGTTCCCTTCAAAAAAAAAAATTATTTCTAAGGCTATGTTTAGTTCACCTGAAATTTTATGATCTGAACTTATCTGATCTGATCTGAACTTATTTTTCTGATCTGATCTGATCTGAACTTATCTTTTAAAAAACATATTATTACTAATATTATTATTACTTTGTATTTCATTACTAGTATTACTATTACTATCATTTTATTACTATGCACAACTTTCAATAATAATAATAATAATAATATAAATAATATTATAATAATAATAATAACAATAATAACAATAATAACATAGATAACATAATAATAATAATAATAATAATAATAATAATAATAATAATAATAATTATTATTATTATTATTATTATTATTATTATTATTATAATTATAGCATAATTTTTTTTTAAAAAAAGAGCACATTAGTATATGAACATACAATTAAAAATAAAAGACTAAAGACTCTTGGGTCCAATGGTATGGCTTCTTACCTCCCACATAGGAGACCAAGGTTCAAATCTTGGTGGAAGCATATATTTCAATATTGTTGTGGGTGGGGGAGGGGGGTTAGGGCTTGTTGGGTCTCTAGGTGAGTGATCCTGTGCGAGGGCAGCCCAGAGAAAATTCATTTTACCACGGGATTTTCGAAAGGGGCCCAAAAAAATTAAAAATAAAATAACACTCATGTTCAAGGTCCGTTAATAATAAGAATTTAGGTAGTAATGAAAAGAACATATAATGATATTAAAAAAATAACATATACTGAAATAGCATACAAGATCTATTTAAATAACACATTTTAAAAATAAAAGATAGATGTTATTTTTATATTGATGAAATGTTTGGATTTAACTAACAACATGTTCTTTGTTATATCAATAAATTGTTCTTTTTTATTATAAATAAACCTATAAACCTATAAGTATAAGTTTTTATTATAAATAAACACATAAATATATATAATCATATGATCTTGAACAAAATGGTTAAATATTCTTTTTATATCGTTGTCTTGTTCTATATAAACTTTGTTTTTTAAAGATAAGTTGAAATCCTATGTAGGGAAAATTTTGATCTGAACTTATTTTTTCTGATCTGATCTGATTTGATTTGATCTGATCTGAAATGAGCAAAAATAAGGTGAACTGAATATATCCTAATTATCCATTTAAAAAAATTATATAAAAAAATTGATATCTTGAATGGAGATAAATAGATCGAGTGGTTTAATTTTCAAGGATTATATAATCAATGACAATATTTTAACATTAACTTTTGGTACACACGTCTTCTCCTCCTTCATCATAAATAACAATCATAGAAAATGTATACCTAACATTATTAATATGAATTTCTTTATAATTTTCAATAATATATCTTTAATTTGTTCATATGTGGCACTTCTTTGTTTTTTTCAAAACCCTTAATCTTCATTTTTCCCATATAATAGAGTATATAATAAGAAACGCAAAGATCATACTAACTACATAAATGTTGATTAGTATACAATCTTAATCCCTAATCTTTTTCTTGACTAAGTAGAGAGTACTACTACTTTATATTAATGATATAATCCAAAACTTGAGGAGAAAATTAAGGACACTTGTCAATAATATGGGACCATGGTGTACCCAACGTGTTAGCATATGAATAGCCCAATGAAAGATTTTTGGTAGAACAAAAATCGACATATCATTTTTTTGATGTTGACTTTTAATAAAAGCATTTTATATGTAGGGTCCACATTAATGAGCTGTTCTAGTGTGCACTCAATAAGACTTTACTTTTCCTACGAAAAGAAACGTTTTTTTTTTATTGCATGATTTTAAGCCGTCAGATTAAGCCGTACATTTATGAACGTGTCTATCAATTCTCATGTACAAATAGTGCATAGGGTAGCTAGGTTAGGCATAAGGTGACAAGATTGACAGATGACTGGTATAGACTTGTAGAGTGGAGTAAGGTTATGTTTATGTCATAGGACACGTATTAGGTATTTTATTTTTATTTGGTTCTAATTATTGGCAATGAAATTAAGGTTGTGTATGGCATAAGTAGAAGCATTTGAGGTCTCATCGTGAGAGGTTAAAATGGTCTTTTACATAAAAAGATAAAACAGGCAGAAACCAAAATTTAAAGTTGATACCAAATCACTGTACGAAATGAGGTATTAGTGATACCAAAGTAAGTATAGTTAGTGCCAAAGTAAGTATAATTGGTGCCAACGTAAGTATAATTAGTACTAAAACTCAAAGTTGATACCAAAGTTTACTTACACTTGGTACTAAAATAAGAGTGATTTTGGTATTGGTATAAAATTTACTGAACTTTGGTACCAAAGTTCAGTGTCTGTATTTTGACTTTTTGTTCGAAATGTCAATGCATAAGCCCTACTATTATGGTAATCCACCAACGTCCCGTTTTCTTAGATTGGAAAAAACTGAACTAAACTGAACTACAGAGAGTAACTAAACTAAACAGAACTGAAAATAAGTCTAAAAGAATAGAGCCTAATTCTAACCCAGTTTTGAGCTCAACATCTGGGGGAAAATGGAGTCTAAACTACAAACGGAAAGGAATCCTGTCCTTAAAAAGTTAAGGTTTTGTGCTTGTGGGTTAAATTGAACTGAAATTGTGAGAGAAATTGAAGTGAAACTTAAATGAAGTGAAAAAATAAACTGAAATGAAGTGAAATAGTTGAAATTAAACTGAAGGGTGCTGAACTGAAACTGTGCTAAAAAGAATAAGACTAAAATATCCCAAATATTTATTGGTATTTAAACTCATTACTAACGACAAGGTAATGAGAACAAGCTCTAATCACACTAGTAGAATAATTGTTTATTGCTGCGGTCATTAAGTGGCCTATTGCGGCGGTTTTCGCTGCGCAGCAATAAAGGGCGCAGCAATAGGTAATTAATATATTGCTGCGGTTTCTAGACAAAACCGCAGCAATATATTTATTTTTTATTATAAAAATAAAGTATATTGCTGCGGTTTCTAGGAAAAACCGCAAAGCAATATGCTGTAGTTAATAATAAAAAAATAGGCATATTGTCGCGGTTACTAGCGAAAACCGCAAAGAATAGGTACTAGTACAAGTAAAAAAAAAAATTTTTTTTTTTTTTGCATTTTGTCATCAAATTTCAAAAATAAAAATGCTGAAAAAAAATATAAAACACAACAAATTCAAAGTAATTATAAACAAAACTTTCTCAAATAATTGAGATACCAGTTTCAAACACAATGCAAACATCACTCAAGCATTCAAGAAGAAGATGAACACAACTAAAACAAACACAATGTATGAAAAACAAAATATATATTACAAAAAATAAGAAACTGAAAATAAAAAAAAAAATCCTAAAACAAAAATCTACAAAACATATCTAAAAATCGGAAAAAAAAAACGAAAAATAAAGAACACGAAAAATAAAGAGAACGAAAAACAGATGGTGAACGAACAAGGACGAATCGAAGCGAAAATCCGGATCTGAACGAACGAACAAGTATGATTCGAAGTGAAAATTCGGATGGTGAACGAACAAGGACGATTCGAACGAACGAAAATCCGGATGGTGAACGAACGATTGTTGATGGCGACGAAGAACAAACAAGATCTGAACGAACGAAACGTCGGTGTTGCGTCGAGGACGAGGAAGCTTCGCCGGTGTTGCGTCGAGGACGAGGAAGCTTCGCCTGTGTTGCGTCGAGGACGAGGAAGACGAGGAAGCTTCGCCGGTGTTGCGTCGAAGACGAGGAAGCTTCGCCGGTGTTGCGTCGAGGACGAGGAAGCTTCGCCGGTGTTGCGACCCAGACGAGGAAGGATGATGGCGTGAGGGAGGGAGGAAACGACGGTGGGTGAGGAGGGAGGAAACGACGGTGGGTGAGGAGAGATAGAGGAGGAAGGAGATCTAGAGAGGGTGAGGAGTTTTACTGTGAAAGTGAAAGTGAGGAATGAGGAGGGAGGAAACGGCGCCCATACATTTTATTAAACCCTAATGACCCTATTGCTGCGGTTTTTAGAAGGAACCGCAAAGCAATAGATTAATATAATATTTTTTTAATTTGATTTTAACATATTCTTGCGGTTATTGTCGAAACCGCAAGCAATATGTTTGGTCAAATAGTAAAAAAAAATTCAAAAATTTTCCGTTGAAACCATATTGCTGCGGTTTTCGGCCAAAACCGCAGCAATATGGTTATTTTATATTTTTCCTTTTCTTTGTACGTGATATATTGCTGCGTATGGGTAAAACCGCAGCAATAAGCAATTATTCTACTAGTGTCATTAGACAAATGCTAATTTCAAATATAGTTCTACTATTTGGTATCTAGTAAACAAAATGCTTATTTTCTGAATTTTTGTTATACTGTATTAAAAGAGAGGTAATTTTATAATTTTATCTTGAGGTAGACCTTACCAATGCCTTCCTTCATTCCATATTGTAACAATTTATTTATTTAAAGGTGTTACAGTAATTGCAATATTACTTTCTCTAGTTAGTACTCCCTCTATTTTTTTAATGTCTCTCTCCTATTATATTAAATGAATCTCTATTATTATATCCTAACTCTATACGTTGAAAGCACTCACTCTATTTTTTTTAATTGTCATGCTTTCCTGTTTTGGATGTTTCTAATTAATTGTTATACTTCCACTTCTTTTCTTATATGGTAACTTATCACATCAACGGTTTACACTTTTCTACCTCATATACTCCACCATCCTTCGCACATACCCTATTTTTCTTTCTCCTACATTATTTCAATGCTTCTTTACATTTCACAAAAACAAACATTCTTTTTTGAACTTCTTCCTTAATTTTTTTGGCATAATTTCCTTGATTCTCACGTAAAGTGAACTATAACAATTAAATAAAAATGGAGGGAGTATTTACAACTCTCATTGTTGAACTAGGTGGAACAACATAATTAAATAACATTAATATGTCAATTTTGAAGTAACAACCATATTACTCCCTCCGTTTCATTTTAATTTACTTACTTCACTTTGGGGGAGAACCAAGGAGAAAGTGTAAAAGTATGAGAGAGAAACTGAAAAAGTGGAGAGAGAAATTGAAAAGTGAAAGAGATAAATTAAAAAGTGGATTAAAATATTAAAAGTAGATAACATGGGTGGAAAAAGAGGAGAAAGTAGATGTGACATGTTACCAAAAATAGAAAAAGCAACAGTGTGTAGATTAAAAAGAAACAGACCAAAAAGGAAAATGTGCAGATTAAAAAGAAACGGAGAGAGTATATGGCATGAAACACAAGCAACAACTTTTTAATTATTTTGAAAATGGCCTAAATTATTGTTGAAATTTTTTAATCTATAAACTTCTCATAACTATGATTCTTTTCATCTAGAATCAAAGTCCTACAAAATACAATTATAAAATTCCACCTTTGAAATTAATCACAGAAGTTGTCGTGTGAGTTGTGACGACTGATTGGATTTTCAAAACGACGATCCCAAAACCCTTTGCACATCGAATTCTAATAATTTCATCCTGAAAAAGGAAAAAAAAAAAAAATTCCGACAAACGAACTGCAAAGAGAAGAAAAAGGACACGTGGCTTAGACAATCCAAAAAAACAGCTGAGTATTAAGTACGACTTTTCCCTATTCCCCACAATCTAATCATTTAAAAAAAATCACTATATATGAGGCCCGCATTTATTTAATAAGACAAGATGATATACTCCATTTGTTTTATAATGCAAAATAAAATGCAATTTTAATACTATTAAGATAAGATTATAGGTCAAGTAAAAAAAAAAGATGAGATTATAAGTTATTTTCTACTTCCTCTGTTTTTTTAATTGCACTACTTTCCTTTTATGAATGTTTCTATTAATTGCACAATTTCCTATTATAGTAAATTTTTTAGAGCAAATTTACCTTCATACTTCTCTTGACTTACGCAACTATTCCATTTAATTATTCAGCCTACCCATAGTAATTAAGGCTTTTACGTCCATTTACACTCTCTTTCCTCTCTTTTTTTTTTTTTGTACTCAACCCAAATGGTGCAATTAAAATAAACTCAAGGAAGTATTAACAATATACTCCCTCCGTTCCAAAATATAGTTTTCATTTCCATTTTGGGTGTCCCAAAATATAGTTCCCATTTCCATATCTAGTTCCATATTTTTCCGTAATTTGTCTAGAAAAACCGTGTCCCATTATTTATTTGCTTCTTGAATTTTGTTTTTTTGCTTTGTTTATTCAACCCAAGTGTTACAATTAATGCTCTTTCACCAATTATTCTCCATTCTCTCTCCTAAAATCATCTTTTCCCATACAACATTTATTTAAATAAATAAAAAATCTTTACTATCCCTCTTAGATTCTAATTGCATAAATTACCGTGAAAAAAGGGAAATGGGAACTATATTTTGGGACGGAGGGAGTAATATTTAATGTCAATTCTTAATTCTTATCCAACTAAATTATTAATTTGCGTAAAAGTGATTTACAAGCCTTATAATTTGAAACAGAGGAATTATTGTTTGTCCATTTTAGCTTAGTTTTATGTCACAAGGTAAACTCATAGTTTCGTAGTAACCTGCACCATGATTGAGAATGAAGGAGGTAGGGGTGGCACGATAATGACAACGATGTGAGTCGAGTTCGTGTTTAGGTTAGCTCGACTCAACTTTCTAATCGAGTCAAGTTTCGATCGAGTCGGTCTCGAGTAGCTTGTAAGTTGCCTCACTAGATTAGTGCTCTTATAATCGAGTTTTAATTGATAAATTGTATTGTATTTTCGAGTTTTTCACAAGTTATAGACTTTAGTACCGAATAACTCAACTCAACTTGATAATCTCTCGAGTCAAGCTGGTATCCGACTCAACTTCACGCGAGTCAAGTTTTACCCGAATTATCTCATCTCATTACCATCCTTAGAAGAAGGTAAGACCGTAAAAGATAGTAAAACACTAACACATGACAGACTACAATTCTTGTCCACGCATTTTAATAATATCCGCTAGCCGCTAGATTAAAAAAAAATATCCAAACCCCTCCTAATATATCTCCCCGACACGTGCCCAACTCTAACTCGTTTCTCCCCCACACCCTCTTCTCTCTCCATTTATCCCCCAATTTATTCCCCCACTCTCTCTCCCCTCTCCCACTTTCTCTCTCCTCTTTTACCTCCATCAATGGAATCCTCTTCCTCCGACGAGAGCTCCCTATTTTCCGGCGAGGAATCACGGGAGATATCTTCATCTTCCTCCTCTTCTTCGGCGATGAGCAGCGGAAGTTCCGGCGAGATTCCTGAAACTGTCGTCAGAATCTCCGGCGAATCTCCGGCGAATCTCCGAGATAAGTGCGTTGGAAGACACGATAAAGTTAGTTATGGATTCACCTCTGTGATTGGTCGGAGACCTGAAATGGAAGACGCTGTTGCGGTGGTCCCAGGGTTTGTGTCACGCACGTGCTCTCACGTGGGAGGATGTACTGCTCCTTCTTCTAGAACCTCCCATCAACTTTCTCCTATTCATTTCTTTGGTGTCTTTGATGGCCATGGTGGTCCTGAGGTACTAACACTTCGCTTCCTTTTTTTTTTTTTGCCACTAGTGTTATATGCACGCGATTCATGCGAAAGCATATAAAACGATGATTGTAGGAGGTGTACTTGTAGTTTTTCCATTCACTATATCTATATATTTTTTATTTGGAGAAGTTATAGTATAAGTAAGAGTCGACACCAAAGTTCTCAAGAGTTTTCATATATACAACAATATTTATTGTCAATTCCACTATTTTCATATCATTTATTATTTTTATGTTTTTTTTGGATTTATCTGGATTTTTTTTTGAGTATTATATAAAAAAAAAGTAGGTGACAGTTGATTATTGTTTAAGATATAGATTTTATTTATTCTAGGAGGAAATTGAGTTATAATAAAGTATCATGTATAATTTTACTTTTTTGATGTTTTATTTTTACATGTTAAATCGTAATTAGTTAATTGCTACTCCAGTTAGATTATGATGTATGAGTGTATGACAGTATGAGTACATGTTTTTTTTTTTTAAATATATAAATGCAGTGGATGTGTAGTCCATGAGTTTAGCTATTTTACGTTTAGATATGTAACAGTTAGATGATTAATCTTTAGTGATTAATACGAGTTGTCGTAAGTTTCAAACTTTCAATTAATTGAAAATTTCTTGTTAATTGTTTTTCTAGTTTTTGAAGACTTTTCGGATTGTTTATGGTTGTTGTGACTTGTGAGAGGGTTGTATTGTCGTGTGATGAGTAGGTACACTGTGATTGAGATGTTTTCATCATTGTGTACCGTCCGTTTCTTTTTAATCTACACGTTTTTTTTTTTTTTTTTTTGTAGTGGTAGCCACAAGGTTTGGCTTTTTATCAATGGTAGCCTAAAAAAAAATTTGTTATCAGAAATAGCACTCAACTTTTGCAACACTTAACAACATAACCTTAATAATGATTAAATGTTAACTTTACTTATTTTTCTGTTAAGTTTAGGGTTTTTAGCTAACTTGAGTTATTTAAACCTAAATTACTAACTAACCGTAAAAAATACACACTACCGCCCAAAAAAAAAAAAAAAAAAGGAAAACACTAACCCCTCATATTTAGTTACTCTTTTGTCTATCCTTTCCTTCTCCATGGCTTCTCCATTACATCATCACACTTCAAACATAAAAATTCATGCTTTTTAATTCTAAATTGAAGTACTAGTCTTGTAGTTTAAGAAGTTCGCATCAATCTGGGTTGAAATTGCTTTTGAATTTTTTGAATTTTTGGTAGAGCAACTGTTGCTTTATTTCGACTGGTTTTTTTGATTTTTTTGCGCACGAATTTTAGAATTTTGGCTCACAAATTGAAGTGCTTGCTTCTGTAGACAGGTATCAGTGTGTAGAGCTGGCAATCAGGTCAGATCGGATCATTTTCGGGTTGACGTGTTTACATAAATGGTTCAAAAGCACCAAACCTGAACCCGACCTGTTTACATAAACGGGTCAGAATTTCAAACCTGAACCGTTGTAAACGGGTTGACCCGAACCGACCCATTTAACCCGATTAATTTTAGAAGTTTGTTTCGGGTTCAGGTTGCCCCATTTACTTAAACAAGTCAAAAATCTCAACCGAACCCGCTTATTTCAGGTTAGTTCTGGTCGGGTTATTGGGTTGGGTCATCTTTTGCCAGCCCTAGGTATCACCATTTACTTTGACATATTTTTTTATTATTTGTGGGACAACAAGGGTTGATTCATGTTGATCGTTATGTGCTATGTTGTAAGGGTTTTTTATCCTTCTTTTCTGGTTTTTAATTTATTCTTATATTTTTAATGTTAATTTTTGTTGGCAAAATTTGAATTGCATGTTTAATAGGATATGTGTTTTACAGAAGTGATTTACTATGTTGGTGTGTGAAGTTGTGATTTGTTGATTGTGTTAAAGATGCAGTTATGGGTGATATAATTGTTATGAAATTTCAATATATGGGTCAAGATGTTGATATTATAGTCGATGACATTGATAAAGTCATGCTAACTGACTTAATCATAGAATATTGGGATAAAGCCGAAGAACAAAAAATAGATGTTGAAGTCTTATGTGTTTTGATTAATTAAGCTACATGGAGGGAAAAGCTTAAGTTAGGGTAGGTTAGTAATTGCACCCACAAATCCTAAAATTAACAGAAAAATAAGTAAAGTTAACATTTAATCATCATTAAGGTTATGTTGTTAAGTGTTGTAAAAGTTGAGTGCTATTTCTGATAATAAATTTTTTTTTTGGCTACCATTGATAAAAAGCCAAACCTTGTGGCTACCATTGAGAATTTCCCATTTCTTTTTAATCTACACACCACAGTTGCCTTTATTATTCTTGGTAACATACATCTACTTTTTCCTCTTTTTCCACCCATGTCATTCACTTTTTCTTTCACTCTTCAGTTTATCTCTCATACTTTTGGACTTCCTCCTTGGTTTTCCTTGGTTCCCTCAGGTGAGTAAAATAAATAGAAACAGAGAGAGTATACAAACCTTCATTTCTTTGTGGTTGCAACCGTTTGACTTTTGCGGTTTTAAGTGTGCTGATTTGACTGTCAATGGATGAATATTTTTATTTAGGTACTAATAGAATAATAGTACAAGTTGGTAAGTTATGAAAATAATAAAATATTTGTTTTCTTTCGGATGCAAATGGTATTTCTCAAATGCTGCAATTCTGCACACTGCAGTGTAATAGTATTGAGAAAACTACTCCAGTTAAGATGATTGGTGCATAGACGTGGAGTATTAGACAATGGAGTGATAGTATTTGGGGGAAATCTTGTTGATGTTACTTTTGGGTGGTCCAATTTGGGACTTGATATGAAATCTTGAAATCTAAACTTGCTTTCTTACTCCACATTTCGGCTAATTTAGTTGTTTAAATTTTGGCCTTCCTCCATAGATCAGCTAGTAAAGTTTTTGCAGGATTGTATCAAGATGTGAGTTGAATTCCCTCTCCTATACTAGACCTTTTAGCGTCCTATGAACAAATAAAGGAAAAAAAAGCAGAAACGTGCTGGCTTTTATTTTCGTGCATCCTTGTGAACACATAAAGAGGTTTCCAAAATAAATTTGAGAGAATCTAAAATGGAAGCAGAAAATTTCTTATTTCTCTAGTGTAAAAGATACATTAGTGATTTGATTTTTATTGTTGAAATTTGTTACATGTCTCAAATAATCACATTTGGAGCTAGATAATGACACTAAGTTGAACTTGTGTAACTGTCTGTAAACTCAGATTATCAGTAAGTTCTCGTTGTGACTACTTAACTCACGCAGGAATATTTCAATAGTTTTGTGATAATTAATGAAAAACAATTCGTTATCTTTACTAATGTTCCAGCCCCCCCACATTATGGGAGTAGGACGTGTATGGCCTTAAGCCTACAATTATAAGGAGGTTGAAACTCTTGAATCTTGATTAGAAATAGCTGGTGCTCCATTGCTAAAATCTGCCAAGAAAAGACTTCTTTGGATGGAAGAACAAAGCAGTAATTGCAATCCTGGTTGGTTCGTGATTGATATTGTTAAACAACCAAAATAGTCTAACTTAAATCTTGAACCAATTCATCTCAATAAAATGAAAATAAAATCAACTTGAACCATATTGTATAGGGATTGGTGTCTTCTGTATGCTGTACAGAAGGTGATGTTTAGAAGATACCTTACCTAAATAAAAGAGGATATAAATTGCTGCTTTGTGTTCTTATTTATGTATATACTATATAGTAGGTTCTATACTATTGGTTGCATCTATTATTGGCCAATAGGCGCAACGACACATGTAATACAAAGGTTCTTTCTCTTGTTCAATATGAAATTAAATGATGGGTGCATTTATCCCATAGGAGCCAGGTGTCATTGTTCAAGTCAAAAGATGATGGCTATTGGTTCCTTGGACGTACCTTTTCCTCCCTTAGTATCTATTTTTATATACTTAGTAATAGTTTACTAGATTGCAAATCCTCTACTATAGTCGCTAACCTTGTGAAACCCCGCTCCTGTGTAAGCTGTACTATAGATAAGACTTGAGAGCATCTCTTTTTTCTTGTTTAGTTTATTTTTATGTTTGAAAGGTTCTTTAGTTAGTAGTTTTTAAGGTTTTATACATGCTGACTTAAAAATAAAAGATATCTGGTAAACTTAAGTTTGAATTGGTTAGAAAGGAGGAACCAGCAAAGATTTATGGCTTTGAATATTTATGTCTTTTCTCCTTTCTCAGATTTTGACTCACTATCTCTTTCCGCTTCTGGCTGGATGTTGATTAGCTCAAGATTAAACAAATGCTAGAAGTACATTACCAGTAACTTTGGTATTTTTAAAGCTTATTAAACACATACGTGGCTAACATTAGGGAGGTCAATGGAAGCTAATTGGACTGCAATAACATAGATAATCATTTTCCTGATGTGGGTGGATCTAATCTTTCCATTAAAAGGGCCACCGCGATTTCTTATTAGCTTCCAACTGCTACTTGTTTTAGATGGCTTTGACCAACACAACACGATGTTCCAGGCTTCCAGCTAATAAGAATGTTACTATATTTCGGAAGGTTCCTTTGCAATTTAGAATTCTGATTGTATCAACCATTAAGCAGCAAAGATATATTCATATTTTACTTTCAGCGCATTAACTTGAAAGAGAGCAAGGAAGCCTCTTATCTCTACTACTTTGTTGAAAGGGAAGACCAGAAAAAGTCAGTTGCTTATATCAACTCTAAAATACCGTCTTCGCATCATAGCGTGCCTTGTCTACAGCTTGGATTTGTTAGAGTTTTACAGGGGTTTTTGTATATTGGAAAATATAGTTTACTGGAACAAAAACACTTTGTAAAGCCAAGGTGAAAGAGGAGAAATATGTGCTAGAAATACTAAAAGAAACATAAAGGAAAAGAAGGGTCCTTTAAACTCAACTGGCAATTAGCATGGTATTCTTTTCAATATTATTTTAATTAGTTCATCTACGGGTTTTAGTAATAAAGAAAAAGTTTTGAAGGGATCAAAAGTGATTCTATAACTAATCTTCCACAAATTTCCCTATTGAATGTCAAACCTTTTGGTTTAATGAGAAGCGTAGTTCCTGCAACTCCCCCTAGTTCCGTTCTTGAGTTCAACACTTGTGGTTTGTGTAACATCATGGAGTGGTGTAGAACTCGTGGTTGTATCTACTAGTTATAAGAAAAACTTAGATATACAAAGCTATGCTGTATTACTTGTTATAATTCTTATAAATCATTGGCAAAGTAAATGTTGGATATTATCAACTGCAATGACTACTCATAAGATGTCATAATTGAGAAGCACTGTAATGACTAAAGCTTATGCCAGACAAGTGACATAAACTCTGCAATATTATCCATGTGGCTTTTCCCCTTTGAGAAGTGTGTCTCCATAAGGTTACTATATGTTCGTTAACGTGAGGATTTCTTCCATTTTTTGTTGGCAGGTTGCTGACTATTGTGCAGAAAAGATGCATGTGGTTATAGCAGAGGAGTTGAATGGGGAAGTTACTAATGGATCTGAGTGGCAGAACAAGTGGAAAGAAGCATTCTGCAGTGGCTTTAAACGGGCTGACGATCAGGTTGTCTCAGAAGCTAGAGCTTCAGAGATGGTTGGATCCACTGCCGTTGTAGCAGTTGTTTCTGGTTGTCAGATAATTTTGTCTAATTGCGGGGATTCACGGGCTGTTCTTTGTAGGAGGACGCAGACTATTCCTTTGACTGTTGATCACAAGGTCAGATATGTTCTTGATACCTAACCTGTCTTAGGTGTACCGTTGAATGCAAAATGATTTGCTTCATTTACTACTTTATAATTGTTAGGGTGCCAGTAGCACCATAGGATGCCTTTGTAAAAGCATTGCAATGTGAGCTGTTGTCTGTTTCTACAATTAGTTGCATTTGTGATGCAGAATCGTCTACATGAATAATTCGAAATGCCAATGTGTTAAATACCATCTGCTAGAAAACAGTCAGCTGTTGTTCATAGGCATTCCGCATTTCTAGGTGAGTTCTCTAGCAAACTTGTCTCGATGTTCACAATGCATGGATGTCCAGATATCTTGTTTTTAGTGCTTAAAAGTACATGCTGATCATCATTGTCTGCTCTTGTTGGCTGGTTGTACCTCGATAATAATAGTATTATATTAGCTGTCGAAGTTCACATATTCGAGTTATGGAGACTAAAGGCGTGTCTGTCTATGTGATTTACAGCCGGATAGAGCAGATGAATTATCAAGAATCGAAGGAGAGGGTGGGAGAGTCATAAATTGGCATGGTGCTAGGGTGCTTGGAGTCCTTGCCATGTCGCGAGCTATAGGTCCTTCTCTTCTCTAACTCTTACAATTTTCCTTCACATGTTCCCTTTAATTAGCATTTTAAAGTGCTTGCCAGTCACTGCAGAGTGCAGAACTCATTCCCCTTTACATTGGCACTGAAGGGGAAAAAGGGGATAAATAATATTTGCTTCTTGTGAAAGACCCAAGCTTTTGGTCTTAGATCTGAATTCTGACAACTCGTTGTGGAATCTCAATAAGTTACTTCAGTTCTTGTATTGAGAACCAGAAAATGCGTAACTGCAAGCAATGTTATACAACAATGCGAATAGGAATTACTTTACATGGTAAGAAGACTCGAAAGGGAGGAAACTGCTGAGACGCATTACTTAACTGGATTCGGCCCTACCATGGCCAATAACCTATTTTCGCTAAGAGATAAGAACTGGGTATTTCGAAGCAAAAACCTTCTTAGTCCTTGACTAGGTATTCACTACTTAATTCATATAATCTCTTGATAAAATTATGTCTATGAATACTTCTCTGATAGTGGTTTTGGAAATGGAAATTGAACAAGCATAAATTTACTTGGATGTTACTCTGAGTTCTGTGACAAACTTGCCAGGATATTGTCAGAATCCTGTTGAACCAGCTGTGGAAATTGATTATTAATGGACATAAAATTTGTAAAACAGTGTAGAGCTATAGGTATGATGATGTATATTTACTAGACACTCAAATATATTGCAAATTTCTTTCTTGTAATTCACTCCATTTGTTGTTTATCTACTTAATTATTCACCTATAAAGACAATCCCTACAATCTGATCTCAGGCAGTGTAATCTGAAGATAATAGATGCTCAGAGCTACTTGATTTGTACCCCTCTGCATTTCAATTTTTCCTCGCTCAAGGTTTAGAATTTCATTGTATCTTTACTCTAATATATAATCATACTCTTGAAATGAAGACCAACTAGTACTTGGTAATAGTTAGTAGGGGTTTCACCTTAGTCACAGGTTCGATCCCCTACCAGTCGTGGTTCTTGAGGGTGGGGATTCTCTTTATTTCCCTTCCATTCGCAAGGGCTTTGCCTGCAACGCTGGATTGAGTTTACTTGCAAGGAATTCTGATTCAATATGGTCATTGTCCTTACCATATTAAATTGAAATAAAGTATTTGCAGTGTGAGCTTTCATTCATTCTTTACGTGGATTTGTGAACCATGGTAGATTCGATTGATTCCTATACAGTATGAAATATCAAGTCGAGCATATTGCATAATATGGATTCTCACGTGCTTTAGTATTTCTTTGTTTCAGGTGATAGGTATATGAGCCCTTTCATAATTCCGGTGCCAGAGATCACGTTCATGACTAGAAGTGTTGAAGACGAATGTTTGATCTTGGCCAGCGATGGACTTTGGGATGTCATGTCAAATGAGGAGGTAAGTGAGGTGGCCCGACGTATCCTAAGGCGAATGCGCAGGATGGTATCAGGTGATACTTCTCCCGCACAAGCAGTTGCTGATAATCTCAGGCAGCGTGCTCTAAGTAAAAACAGTCCTGATAACATCTCAATCATCGTTGTTGATCTAAGATCGAGGAGAAGACATCAGGCGAGGCAATAAATAGCGAGGGTATTGCATATTAATTTCTTTCGTTTCTTTGAGGTTGAGGGATATGATAATGAAATATCAGCACCAATGCAAGTATTCTAGATATTCTAGGTAGCTCTCATCAGCTATTGTTTTCTACTGTACAGAGCTGACACTACTGATGGGATTATGCTCCTAACAATCAAAAATTGTATTACTGCAAACTTACTGGATCAACCCTCTATTTTAGTTGGTTTGATCTGAATTTCCAAAATGGAAACGACGAAAAGAAAAATAGGAAGAAGAAAAACAGACAATTGATGTTCTGTAATGCTATTGTTCTTGTTTGCAATGGAAAGCCGAAGATGTCGCCTTTGCTGCAAGCCAATTATTTTTATGCTCAAGAAACTAGTTGAGTTCCAAAGTCTGTTTTGTTAATTAATCAATTCATATTGTTTGTGATGGTCAATAATTTGTGCTTAATTTTAACATGATTTTTAGAGAAATATTAACACTAGTAATTGAGGGCTCTTTGGTTGGAATTTTGATTTTGTGTATTCCTTCTTAAATTTCCTCCAAGAATAGCCTTAGTCCAAGATATCGAAAAAAATTGGCATAACTTGAGATGAATTGGGGATGGGGATAGGGATGGCGATGGTTAGGGTAAGGCTAGACCCTTACCCATACCCAATACCCATAGGGTAAAATTTTCTAGGACCTTTACTCGTATCCATAGGGTTCGACAGGGTATGTATAGGGTCTAGGGTCCAATACAAAAAAAAAAATTCCGCTCATATTTTCACGTGTATATCAGTATATATAATTGTTAAGTACAATTCAACAAATAATGTTGTCAATTAGCATAAAATATTATATTACATAGGAATACATAGTTTTTCCACATTCTAAAAGTCTTGTACATCCAAATATGAATAAAGAAAATAGTTTAGAGCGAGAGAGTGAGATATGGGTAAGATGAGACTGTGAGAATGCGGCTAGGGTAAGAGATTGAGGGTTTTATTTTGAGTGGAAGAGTTTCTTATATTGGTTATATATTAAATATATATCATATATGATTATTTTAAAATCAAAAAAATATAAAAAGTATATATTTTAGTTTGGAAGGGTCTATGGGTAGGGTATGAGAATTTGAGAAGTGGACCTTTACCCGATAGTATCAAGACCCATACCTTACTCTTACCCATAGGGTCCAAAAAATTAAGACCCATATCCTTCAATATGGTTTCAACGGCAAAAAATTGACTATTTGACCAGACATATTGCTACGGTTTCTAGCAAGAACCGCAACAATATATTAAAATAATATTAAAAATAATATTTGAACCTATTGTTGCGGTTCTTATATAAAACCGTAACAATAGATTTTTAAAATTAAAAATAAAAGCGGCCCAGCTAGGGTTGGCACGCGTCACTACTCCTCCTTCCTCATTTCACCAGTCGTTTTCACTCCTTTCTCTCTCCTCCTTCATCTTCTTCAGATCTGCTCCTCTCTCACACACGATCCTCTCTCACTTCACTCTTCCTCCCTCTCTAACCGCTGTGAAGTCTTCCTCCTCTCTCATTTCACCGAGCTTGCCTTCGCCGTAGATTGTGCGCACGAAGAAGATAATAACGATGAGGAGATTTCGCTTTTGCCACCGTGTTGGATTTGAACACCGGCGTGATTTCAACCGAAGTTTTCAGATCTCAGTTCGCCGCCTTCAGCGTAGAGGTGATCATTTGCGGGCTTGGGCGGGTTGCGGGCCGGGCCGAACCAAAAAAATTTATCCAACAGGCCTAATATGTCTAGTCCAAGCTCTTTTATGCGGGCTTAAATACTTGTCCATGACCCGCCCTAATAAAAGGGCGGGCTTGCCCGCGGGCCTAACGGGCCTATTAATACTTTTATTTTTTTCCAAATACTCTATTTAATTTCCTTTAATATTTATAGATTAAAACATAATATTGGTTAAAATAGAAAAAAAAGTTGATAATTACGACGTAAGATAAAGAGAAAGTTTAAAATATTCGTAACAAAAATGTTAGAGGACGACAAATTATTAAGAAATTAAATTAGTAAAGGTAAGAATAAAGACAATTATGTGTTACCAAAGCGATATTAGTGCAAATAAACTATATACTCCAAAATATAAATCAACACTAAATTAGTTAGATAAAAAATTATATTTCATAGAGATATTATGATAAACGGGCCGGGCGGGTTTGCCCGCGGTATATTTCAGGTTTTCCATATCCGCCCATTAATATTAGCGGGCCGGGCTTGGCCCGCCCATTTAGAAATTTTTTTCAAAGTTTGTTGTCCAAGCAACTTAAGCGGGCCGTCCCGTCCGTGAACAGCTCTACTTCAGCGAAGTTTTCAGCCTCCACGTTCGCCGCCTTCAGCAGCCTTCGCCATTGAATAACCCGCGCGAAGAGAGAAAGGAGTCCGAAGGAGAGAAAGGTTCGTGGGCGTCGCGCAAAGTCCATGCGAACAAAATATAACGGTGGCTCGTTGGTTTTGTTTAAAGGTGATTGTAAATCGATTTTGTTTTTGTTCAATTAATTTCGAGTTTTAGGTTTCTATTTTTTCTGGTTTAATACTGCTCCTACCATTTACTTATGTTGATTCTCATCCTTTTTTGTTTATTTTCGGGTTCACGAATTCATTTGTTATTTTTACTTGCATTAATTGTCTCTTGTAATGAAGTGTTGATTGAGAAATTTGTTGAGAAATGTTTAACATCAACGTGATTTCGTTGGTTTTGTTTCCTTTTTTTATTTTTTTTTATTTTCTAAATGTCAGATTTGGAGAGTGAATTTGAAACCAGATCTGATTTTTTATTTTCTTTTTTGGAATGAATTTGATGTTAGGGTTCATGAATTTGTAATTTCGATTTTGATATGAATGTGGTGAATGAATTTGTTTTAGCATGCAGTGGATTGTTGTAGCTATGTTTATATTATAATTGTACTATAACTACAAAAATTTTACAATTTGAGAAATGATTTTTTTACCTGGCTATGCATCTATTGTTGCGGTTTTGGGAAGAAACCGCAGCAATAGACCTGTATATTTAATATTAAAAAAGAACCTATTGCTGCCTTTTTGCCAGGAACCGCAACAATAGGTTAATTACTTATTGCTGTGCCCTTAATTGTTGCGCGGCCAAAACCGCCGTAATAGGCCACTTAATGACCGCATCAATAATCATTTATTCAACTAGTGTAACGCTTATATATTGTATATACCCAATTATATTTAAGATACACTCATTTTATACTTATATGTTTTTGTGAGGTAAGGTTGAAATCATTGATCGAATTTTGGCAGCATTAGTTGACCTATAGAAGATTTGACCAAGAATAACCTATAGTACAAGTGGCCAGTAAATGAGTTCCAAAAGTTTATAAATGCTCCAAATTCCATGTATCAGAAATTAAATTTCCCCTTACATAATCTAGATTTCGATTCGCTCATTGATACGATTTATTAACCATAGGGAAAACTTTCACTTTATTGCGAATATCGACCAAAAATCTTAAACTTTGCAAGAGAGACTCGGCTCTGTTTTTTTGGAATGAATTGAACTAAACTGAATTGAACTGAACTGAAATGAACTGAAATGAATGAAAACCGTGAGAAGAAACTAACTGAACTAAAATGAAATAAACTGAACTGAACTGAATTTGTTTGAACTGAATTAAATTGAATTAATTTTTTATTAATCCAGTCCAAAAGAATAGAGCATTGATTTGTTTTAAATATCACCAAATACTACCTTAGATCATCAATGAATATATATAATCTTTTAGATATCACTAAAATTTAAGCTTTTACTCGGAGAATTAAAACAACAAAAAATCTGAAGTTGGTCTACCAATTAATGCATCTTGTCCACATAACCCTTTTTTTGTTTTGTTTTTGACATCGAGAAAATTTGCATTAATTAAACACGTCATACAAACTAGGGCTAAACAACAAAAACATAAGAACACTAAAATGAGCTCTACTTCTCTCACAAACCAAACTAAGTTAAAACAAGAAGTAGCACTATTGAGATTCTGTTCTTACAATCCACATAACCCCTTAATGCAACTATACAAGCACCCTCAGGCCTCAATTCTCCAAGGCCTTTCACTCTCCTCACTTCCTGTGTTGTTAATTCGAGCTTGATACAAATTTGAGACCCATTTCTTATAGGTTTTGTGTAGTTAATGGTGTATTGTATTATGTATACAACATATCTAATCACCTTATATATAATGAAGGTCCATATTAATTAATATAAACGCTTGTTCAGTTGTGAACGTGTGATGACTTAGAGCCATGAAATGAAAATGTCGAAAATATTTACATCATATATTACTACGAAAATGGATGACTTGCCATAAGAAAGTGGAAGACCCTCTATAATCAAGGGCTATATAATCTCTAAGGGGGTGTTTTTGAATGTAGTGGTCGAAGCAACCAAGTGGTATTGTCACCCATTTCATAAATAAAGTATCCATACATGTTTAATTATGTAACAATCTAGCATGATATTATTTGAAACTTTGACATGATCAAATTGGACGTTTTCTTAATGAACAATAAATAATCTATATATAGTATTTCCTCTGTTTCACAATAAGTGAAACATAGAGAAAGTACACACATACCAAGGAATATAAAGAGAGAAAGTTGGGACCACAATAAAGTAGAGTGATGAATTAAAAAGGTTGTGGTCCCCTCTTGTTTTTTGGTGGCATATTTGTAATAAGAGTGAATTTTTTTTATCATTTAGAGTTTAGTTTCACTTATTGTAAATATGCCAAATAAACAGAGGAAGTATATGATAAGATATCCAAATCCAACATAACATTTTTGTTGTAATTGAGACTTAGAAAATTATTTTACTTTTCTTTTTTAGGCAGCATGAAGAGTGCATCCACCATACACGGTACACCCAAGGTTATTTTTTGTTCATTTTCTCATTCGGATGAGTAATGAGCAATAACATAGTCTTGGCCTCTTGGGTGTTATATATATCATACTCATGGTACATCCAAGTGTATGATAAAAGTTGTAATAATGCATAAACAGGAAGGGAATGATGAATTAAGGGTGTAATGGAAGAAAAAAAAATCATAAAAGATGTACTGATAGGTGGGATTGTTTTTTCTTTTTGTCGATATACCCGGCCATCACCCCTTAATTTGGTTGCCATATAAATTCATGGGAAGTTGTATTTCCTAGAAAGTATATTCATGTGCATTTGTTTGGTTGACAATAATGTAGGAAATACAAATTCCCATGGGAATTAACTTCCTACAAAATGAAGGAAATAACTTACCTAATCCCCCATAGGTGAGTGAAAATTCCCATGGGAATTAGAACTTCCCATATCCAACCAACTAAATTTTGGCATTTCCTAGGAAATATATTTTCATGTGCATTAGGATTTCCTAGGAAGCTATACTTCCTACTTATAACCAAACGAGCACTTAGGATGATGTATCACTCCCAATATGAGCGTACTTATTATCTAGATTTCATTAAACGTTGATAAACTAGTTCATGAAAAGTCATTTTTTTTTGTCAAGACAAGAGATATATATGAAAAGGCCGATTGATCACATGAAAAAGTCAAAATCCAAAAATCAGTGAAAAATTCATTTTTTTGGTCAAGAAAAGAAGATATACCACCAAAAAGAGCCGGATATTACAATGAAGTTCAACCTCCAAAATAATTCATTTTTTGAACATCCCCTATGTCTCTAGTATCCCCCAAAGCAAGCAATAAAAGATATTATTATTAGCGCTCCATCAGACAATAAGCTCGACAATTGCTTTTATACGGTTATCAGATCATGAATTTGATCATTAATATCTTTAATTATACATTAATAAATTTTGTAGGTTAGGCCTCTCCCACTCCTTACATTAATATCTTAGATTTCAAAATTTTAAGAATATTTACATTGTTTGAGCTATAGCCAAATATAATTGATCGGCTTAACAAAAAAAAATTTATTCCACGAATAAAGGAGCTACATGATATAAGTACAATGTACTATAGTAGATAAACCCATAAAAAATCCCAATACGTCTATGTATCTGCGTGTTATATGATTTCTTCCACACATTTCACAATAATTATACTAATGTAAATAGATATGTGATACACCACAAATTCAGTTCTTAGTAGCTCGTGCGTGTAGGGCTATCTAGTAATCTAGATTTTTTTTTTATTTTATTTTTTTTTTTTTTTTTTTTGATTAGGAAATTAAGTTAGCCCAAGGGCTAACTCCTACAAGGCTACTAGCCTGTAGGAAATACCAACACATTGGTTGGTAAGGCATGCTATGCATGCTAAGGAAACACCCCAGCATAATGCTCGGAGTAAGGATCGAACCCCTGACCTCAGGGGCCAAGGGGGAGTGCTCTATCCACTTGAGCTAACTCCTATCCTTAGTAATCTAGATGAATATTATGTTATTAATCTAGAGTTCTTAGAAAGCTGCAATATAAACCTAACTTTGTTGAGAATGTCATCGACACCTACTTAGTTTCACCAGCTGCCTACATGCATCGATGAATGGGAGAAGATCTTGCAATTAGACACTTACTCTGCTTTAAATTGATATCATACTTGATCAGAGCTTGCATAGGATAGATTACTTACTCCTCCAAATGTTAGTTGTATGTCAAGACATTACTTAAATACTAAAGATGAGCCTCATAAAGTAAGGTCAAAAAATTAATTTGATCAAGTGTTGGAAAAAGAAAGAAAGTATTAGTTAACCTAGAGGGCATGCTTAAGAACTCATAATGGCCTACATGAGTTCAAAAACAAAGTTAGTTGGTGCTTTTAGTACTATGTAATTTCTCTCTGATTAAATCATCTCAATTTTGATTCTGACGCTGACTCGATTTATGGCGAGCAGCGACAAAACTTCTTAAATTTTACAGGCAGAATTCAGTTGGAAAATATGGATTTTGTTTTGAATAGTACCAAATATCACCTTAGATTATCAATGAATGTCATCTTTAGATTTCAATAAAATGCAAACTTTTGCTCCAAGGGTTGTATAAACATAATCTGAAATTTTGTCTACCACACATTAATGCATCTTAGCTATATAGTGCACCTAACCTCTTAATGCAACACTATAAACACCCTCAATCCTTCAAGGCCTCTTCCTCTCCTTACTTCCTCTATTGATTGTGCATCTGCCTAGTGAGATGGATAAGAATCAAGTGCGCCAACAACTATTTGAGTTGAGACAATACATGTTCGATGAGGTTCTTATCTTGATCTCATTTTTGTACGTTTACTTATTTGTTCTATAACAGTGCATTATTGTATGTTTAAATTTAGACAATAATAACTTGTTATGTGACTTAGCTTGTGTACTCTGCATATATATTTTTGTAAGTGGCTCCTTAGGATCTAACTATGGCAGATGACATAAATTTGAGCGTGCTTAGGCTAAATCTCCGACTACAGTGATTAATGTTACTATTATTTGTATACTTATATGTTCTATAACGATGAATGCTTGTGTGCTTAAATTTTAATAATAATAATAATTTGTTATGTGATCTTGTTTTTTAGTTTGAATAAAGAATCTAAGTAGCTACTTTACTGATTAATGGTCTTAATTAATTATTCAAAAGTGATTAATGTTCAAAATTATTTGTTTACTCATATATTTTACACCAATCAGAGGTGATTATGGATCGATATGATCGAGATTTTGTCTGAAAAAGTGTCCTGTTGCATGCTAGCTATGAGATCGAATTTGTCAAAATTTGGGGCGAAAAAGATTCAACCCAAATCCCGTTAAAAGTCGGGCCGGGCCAAGTTGTGTTTTCAGACCTACTGATAATAAGCTAAAACATATAGATTATAGGCCTCTAAGAACATGATTAAAGCATGATAACATGCCAAAATTATGTCATGCCTAAAGTTCGGGAAAAACATACAACCCAAACCCACACATCTTTGCAGGTGGGGCCCGATAAGTGGGCAGGGTTGGTCTCATATTGATCAACTATTATACCAAGGCATAATTTAATGCTTACGTTTGTATATTACAATCTTTGTTTCTTATTAATCTACTCATTTTCCAACTTTGGCACTACTCTTATACTCCACTTTGATTATCATTTGTGATTTATACCTAAGTCGTGTGGGATCTTGTTAGATTCGTGTCAGCACTAGGTTTTCAAATATCAACTTTTATAATTTTTACTTGTTCATAATTAAATATATTAATAGTCAAAACTCTACGTTTGTAAGCGTGAAAGTCAAATTGTGTAGATTAAAAAGAAACAGAGGTAGTAGCTCGTTAGATGATTTGGATGATTGGCTCCTTGATATCGAACAACGACAAACATAAAGTTGATTATGCATTGACTAAATGACATACTTTTTAAGGTTATCAGATCATGAATTTGATCATCAATATCTTTAATTATATATTAATAAAAACTTTGGCTAAGGTCTCTCTAACTCCTTACATTAATCACTTCAAAAAAAAAACTCCTTACATTAATATCTTAAATTTCAAATTTTTAATATTTACATTGTTTGAATTATAGACAAATATAATCGATTGGCTGAAAGAAAATTATTCGACGAAGAAAGGAGTTACATGATAAAAGTACAATGTACTATAGTAAATAAACCCATAATATATTCAATACGTGTATGTATATGTATGTGTTAGTTATATAATTTCTCCCACACATTTCACAATAATTACAATATATGGATAGATATGTGATACACCATAAAATTCAGTTCTTAGTTCCTCGTGTAGGGCTATCTAGATGAATATTTTTTTATATTAATCTGGTGTTCTTAGAAGGATGCAATATAAATCTAACTTAGCTTTGTTGAGAATATCATCGACACCTACTTTATTTCATTTCACTAGCTGTCTACATGCATCGATGAATTGGAGCAGATCTTGCAATTAGAAACTTACTCTTCTTTAAATTGATACCATACTTGATAAACGCTTGCATAGGATAGCTTACTTACTCATCCAAATGTTAGTTGTATGCCAAGACATACCTCATAAAGTAAGGTCGAAAAATGTAATTGATCAAGTGTTGAGGATAAAAGAAGAAGAAAGCTTTAGTTACCCTAGAGGGCATGCTTAAGAACTCATAATGGCCTACATGAGTTCAAAAACAAAGTTGGTGCTTTTAGTACTATGTAATTTCTCCCTGATTAAATCATCTCAATTTTGATTCTGGCACTGACTCGATTTATGGCGAGCAGCGAAAAAACTTCTTAAATTTTACAGGCAGAATTCAGTTGGAAGATATGGATTGTGTTTTAAATAGTACCTAATATCACCTTCGATTATTAATGAATGTCATCTTTAAATTTCAATAGAATGCAAACTTTTACTCCAAGGGTTGTATAAACATAATCTGAAATTTTGTCTACCACCCATTAATGCATCTTGGCTATATAGTGCACATAACCTCTTAATGCAACAATATAAACACCCTCAATCCTTCAAGGTTTCTCCCTCTCCTTACTTCCTCTATTGCTTGTACATCTGCCTTGTAACTTTGAGATTGATCAGATGGACAAGAATCAAGTGCGTAATTAAACAACTACTTAGACTTGTTGAGAATGTCATCGACACCTATCTAGTTTCACCAAGCTGCCTACATGCATCGATGAATTGGAGCAGATCTTGCAGTTAAAATCTTAGTCTTCTTTAAATTGATATCTGTTGGATATTTAGAGTATCGGAGTATTGGTTTTCATGTTTCGTTACATTAAGTCATATAGGATAAGGTGTCGTGACTTAGAGTAACGTGTAAATTAGAGTTGCTTAATGTACGTGATACATTAGTGGGAGAGCGCGCGCTCGGATGGAGCGTTCGCACAAAATCGGCAGGAACTCGGTTTACAAACGCGAAGTGAAGAAATGGGTGGAGGAGCGCTCGCTCCTCCTTGGAGCGCCCGCTCCTGAGAGGAGCGCTCGCTCCTTTGAGGAGCGCAAGCTCCTGCTTGCCTTCGCTGGTTTGCGGCTTTTCGAGTGACGGTTATTGCCGTGTTTTTTGCTTCTTTTAATACGTTGCAAAGGCTCTAATGATCATAATCTAACATATGTGAATGAAAAGAAACCAGAGAAACTCTCTCAAAGTTCCATAAGCACAAGTTCTCTTCATTACATCAAATTCTTATTTTCTTACTCTCATTCTACGAATTTCATAACGAGCGTGATCTTCGTTGTTCTTCTTTGTATCTCGGAAGTGAATTCCTTGTAACCCGTGCTCAGTGTAGGGTAGGAATATTGCTTTTGGGAAAGTGTCCCAACACGCCTAGAAGATTCATTGTTCATCTTGTAATCATCTTTGTCAAACCCATTACTACTTTTCTAACAATCCAAAAGCAATATTACTTGAAGATGGCTACGGTTCGTGAGATGACTTCGAATTTTCAGAAACTTGACAAGTTTGAAGGCGTGGGTTTCCGTAGATGGCAGAAGAAAATGCACTTCCTTCTCACTTCTCTTTCGGTTGCATATGTTTTGAGTACTCCAAAACCCGAGTTTGTGGAAGAAGAAACTTTGGAGGCCTCAAGGAGAAGGAACAAGTGGGAGAACGATGACTACATATGCCGTGGTCACATTCTTAACGGTATGTCTGACACTTTGTTTGATGTCTATCAATTCTATGAATCTGCTAAAATGCTTTGGGATGACCTTGAGTCGAAATACATGGCCGAAGATGCATCTAGTAAAAAATTCTTAGTTAGCAATTTTAATAACTTTAAGATGGTTGATACTAGGCCAGTGATGGAACAATTCCATGAACTCCAAAGGATAGTAGGAAGTTTTAAACAACACAGTATTAGTATGGATGAGACATTTATTGTATCTTCAATAGTTGACAAATTACCACCAAGTTGGAAGGATGTTAGGAATACTCTTAAACATAGTAAAGATGATATGAATATGGAACAATTGGGTGCTCATCTTCGGATTGAAGAGGGCATTCGGGTTCAAGATGGACAAAAGGAGGTAAATCCTAATTCTTCTACCATTAACATGGTGGAGGATGGAAAGTCCAAAGACTCAAATCCTAAGAAGAGGGCAAACAATTACACCAAAGGCAATAATTCCAAAAAGCCTAAGAATGGTGGAGTTGGTCAACAACGTGGTTGTTGGGTGTGTGACAAGCCCGGACACTTCAAGAAGGATTGCTTCCTTTGGAAGAAGAAGATGAACAAAAGGAATGAGCAAGGTGGAGGGAAAGGCGAGTCAAGCCAATCCCAAGCCAAACAAGGTACTTGTGCACAATTTACATGTAATTCAGGTTTGAATTATGTGTGTATGATTTCTGAATTCTTTTGTGTACAGGATGATTGTTCATGGTATATCGATTCGGGAGCTTCAAGGCATGTGTGCAAGGAGCGGTCTTCATTTAAAACCTTCAAGGAGGTGGACAATGGAGAAGTTCTATACATGGGCAACGACTCTACAGCTCAAGTTCTTGGTGTAGGACAAGTAGAGTTAGTCTTTAGTTCCGGAAAATCTCTAGTGTTAAGAGATGTTGTATTTGCTCCGGAACTTAGGCGTAATCTTGTATCTGGAGCTATCCTGAATCGTATAGGGTTTAAAATGGTCTTTGAGTCGGACAAGTTTATTTTATCTAAAGGTGGTTTGTTTGTTGGTCTTGGTTATCTTTGTAATGGTATGTTTAAACTTAGCATTTCGAATGCTTTAGTTAACAATGTGTGTGTTATTAATGACAATTCTTCTCTTTGGCATTTAAGACTTGGTCATGTTAATTATAGAAAGTTGTATTCTGTGGCTAAGGATGATTTAATTCCTTCTTTTGATCCAAGTATTGAGAAGTGTAGGACATGCATGTTAACAAAAATAACCAGGAGTTCTTTTCCTAATAATGTGGAAAGAGATACTAAATTGCTTGATCTAGTACATAGTGATCTTTGTGATTTTCATAGTACACCGTCTTTAGGAAACAAGAAATATATAATAACATTTATAGATGATTATTCACGGTTTTGTTATGTATATTTGTTGTCCACTAAAGATGAAGCCCTAGATAAATTTGAGATCTATAAGAATGAAGTGGAATTGCAATTAAGTGACAAGGTTAAACGGTTTAGAACCGATAGAGGTGGTGAATTTCATAATCCTAGTTATTTCCAAGCTTTAGGAATAATACATGAAACAACCGCGGCTTATACACCACAACAAAATGGTATAGCGGAAAGAAAGAATAGAACTTTACAAGAAATGGTAAATTCTATGTTATCCTATTCTGGTTTGAGTGATGGATTTTGGGGTGAAGCGGTTTTAACTGCTTGTTACATTTTGAATCGTGTTCCAATGAAAAAGAAAAAAGTAACGCCTTATGAATTATGGTACAAAAGAAAACCAAATCTAAGTTATATTAGAGTTTGGGGATGCAGGGCAATAGTTAAAGTGCCGGAACCTAAACGTAAAAAGTTAGGTGAAAGGGGAGTTGAATGCATCTTTATAGGGTATGTTGTTCATAGCAAATCCTATAGGTTCTATGTTATAGAACAAAACGACTTTTGGTCGGTTCACACTATTGTGGAGTCTAGAGATGCTATATTTGATGAAAATAGATATTCATCGGTTCCTAGACCAAAGGATATAACTCCAAGTACCGAAATTCAGGAAATTGATCAAACTAATGATCAAGAGTTAGATGAACAAATTCTAGATGAGAATGTTGCATCTACATCGTCACAACCTAGGAGAAGTAAACGGGTTAGGAAAGAGAAATCATTTGGCCCGGATTTTCATGTATATCTGGTTGAGGGATCAAGAAATAGTGTTTTAACTAAGTTTCCATATGTTTATAATGTGGAAGGGGATCCTTTAACATATGATGAGGCCATGAAGTCTCAAGATGCTCCATTTTGGAAGGAAGCTATTGATGATGAAATGGACTCGATCATGGGGAATAACACATGGGTTCTAGCGGATCTACCTCCTAAATGTAAACCAATAGGGTGTAAATGGATTTTCAACAAGAAAATGAAAGTCGATGGTACTATTGACAAGTTCAAGGCCCGGTTAGTGGCACAAGGCTTTTCCCAAAAGCCGGGTATCGATTATTTCGATACATATGCACCCGTAGCTCGAATCTCCACTATAAGGTTATTGATTGCTCTTGCGGCAATCCATAATCTCGTGATCCATCAAATGGATGTCAAGACCGCATTCTTGAATGGAGAGTTAGATGAGGAGGTTTACATGAGACAACCGGTTGGGTTTGTTGTCAAAGGTCAAGAACAAAAAGTTTGCAAGTTAATTAGATCTTTGTATGGGCTAAAACAAGCACCTAAGCAATGGCATCAAAAGTTTGATGAGGTAGTGTTGTCTAACGGTTTCAAATTGAATAATTCGAGACAAGTGTGTATATAGCAAATTTGATGACAATGGTCATGGTGTAATGATTTGCTTATATGTAGATGACATGTTAATATTTGGAACCGATTTATCCCAAGTTGAGTGGACTAAATCTTTTCTTTCGTCTAAGTTCTCAATGAAAGATTTGGGGGAGGCGGATGTCATTCTAGGCATTAGAATTGAAAGAAGCAAAGGTAAATTGAGTTTGTCTCAATCTCACTACATCGAAAAGGTTCTTAAGAAATTTGATGTTAGTGGTTGCTCTTTTGTATCAACACCAATGGATCCTAGTGAAAAATTATTACCTAATGAAGGTAGTGCCGTGTCTCAACTTGAGTACGCGAGGGTGATTGGATGTTTGATGTATGCTATGACGAGTACTAGGCCGGATATCGCATTTGCGGTAGGCAAACTTAGTAGGTATACTAGTAATCCTAGTATGCAACATTGGCGAGCTATTCGTCGTGTCTTAAGGTATTTGGGGAAAACCAAGGACTATGGTTTATCGTACAGTGGATATCCTTCGGTTTTAGAAGGGTATTCCCGATGCAAGTTGGATCTCTAATAAAGAGGATCATTCTTCTACAAGTGGATGGGTATTTCTACTTGGAGGAGGTGCGATTTCTTGGGCTTCCAAGAAACAAACTTGTATAGCGGATTCCTCCATGACTTCGGAGTTTATCGCTTTATCTTCCGCAAGTAAAGAGGCGGAGTGGTTAAAAAATCTCATGATTGAGATTCCTTTGTTGTCAAAACCGATATCGCCGATAGCGATTCATTGTGACAACGATGCTTGCTTTAGCAAGAGCATATAGTCAAGTATATAATGGTAAGTCAAGACATATTGGTGTGCGGCATAGTTACATCCAAGGACTTATCAAGGATAGTGTTATCACTTGTTGACTATGTACGTACAACGTATAATCTAGCGGATTGTTTTACAAAGGCCTTGGCTAGAGATAATGTAAAGAGGATGGCAATCGGTTTAGGATTGGAGCCCTTCGAGAATCACGAATGAGAGAATCTTAACTTAACGCCCAATATGACGTTGGGTCCTAAGTTCAATAAGATTAATTCTTTCATTTGGATGATTGTAGAACTTTTATTCATCCTTGTTTTTAGTTCTATCACTTGTGTTGTATAAGGAGGTTGTATAACTTAATAGGTCTCTTGTTTGTGCTTTTCACAGTAGCATGTATTTTAGAGATCTACCTATGTAAGTGTGAAGTTTAGCCGCTTCAAGGAGCTACTGGGGCATAGCTTTGATACACTTATGAATAGATATGGACACAAGGCTTTATGTGTCGGTTTATAATGAGTTTAAGTAATTTATCTTGTGTGTATGGTATCTCCGGGTTTCCATTATGTATTGAAATTGGTTCAATCGTTAGCGACACCAGTTGGATACGGTTACTTGGAATGTGTACTGTACTATGTGGAAGTTCAAGTTTTATACACTTTCATTTATGCATGAGATGTATTTGTTGCTAATGATGTATGTGCTAATTATACAATTAGATACTCTAAATGGGGGAGGATTGTTGGATATTTAGAGTATCGGAGTATTGGTTTTCATGTTTCGTTACATTAAGTCATATAGGATAAGGTGCCGTGACTTAGAGTAACGTGTAAATTAGAGTTGCTTAATGTACGTGATACATTAGTGGGAGAGTGCGCGCTCGGATGGAGCGTTCGCACAAAATCGGCAGGAACTCGGTTTACAAACGCGAAGTGAAGAAATGGGTGGAGGAGCGCTCGCTCCTCCTTGGAGCGCCCGCTCCTGAGAGGAGCGCTCGCTCCTTTGAGGAGCGCAAGCTCCTGCTTGCCTTCGCTGGTTTGCGGCTTTTCGAGTGACGGTTATTGCCGTGTTTTTTGCTTCTTTTAATACGTTGCAAAGGCTCTAATGATCATAATCTAACATATGTGAATGAAAAGAAACCAGAGAAACTCTCTCAAAGTTCCATAAGCACAAGTTCTCTTCATTACATCAAATTCTTATTTTCTTACTCTCATTCTACGAATTTCATAACGAGCGTGATCTTCGTTGTTCTTCTTTGTATCTCGGAAGTGAATTCCTTGTAACCCGTGCTCAGTGTAGGGTAGGAATATTGCTTTTGGGAAAGTGTCCCAACACGCCTAGAAGATTCATTGTTCATCTTGTAATCATCTTTGTCAAACCCATTACTACTTTTCTAACAATATCATACTTGATCTAACGCTTGCATAGGATAGAATATAGATTACTTACTCCTCCAAATGTTAGTAGTATGTCAAGACATTACTTAAATACTAAAAATAAGGTCAAAAAATGTAATTGATCAAGTGTTGGAAAAAAGAAGAAAGTATTAGTTAATCTAGAGGGTATGCTTAAGAACTCATAATGGCCTACATGAGTTCAAAACAAAGTTAGTTGATGCTTTAAGTACTATGCGATTTCTCCCCGATTAAATCATCTCAATTTTGATTCTGGCGCTGACTCGATTTATGGCGAGCAGCGACAAAACTTCTTAAATTTTACAGGCATAATTCAGTTGGAAAATATGGATTTTGTTTTGAATAGTACCAAATATCACCTTAGATTATCAATGAATGTCATCTTTAGATTTCAATAAAATGCAAACTTTTGCTCCAAGGGTTGTATAAACATAATCTGAAATTTTGTCTACCACCCATTAATGCATCTTAGCTATATAGTGCACCTAAACCTCTTAATGCAACACTATAAACACCCTCAATCCTTCAAGGCCTCTTCCTCTCCTTACTTCCTCTATTGCTTGTGCATCTGCCTAGTAACTTTGAGATTGAGATGGACAAGAATCAAGTGCGCCAACAACTATTTGAGTTAAAACAATACATGTTCGATGAGGTCCTTTTCTTGATCTCGCTTTTGTTTACTTATTTGTTCTATAACAGTGCATTCTTGTATGCTTAAATTTAGACAATAATAACTTGTTATGTGATTTAGCTTGTGTAATCTGCATATATATTTTTGTAAGTGGCTCCTTAGAATCTAACTATGGCAAATGACATAATTTTGAGCGTGCTTAGGCTAAATCTCCGACTACAGTGATTAATGTTCTACTATTATTTGTATACTTATATGTTCTATAACGATGCATGCTTGTGTGCTTAAATTTTAATAATAATAATAATAATTTGTTATGTGATCTTGTTTTTTAGTTTGAATAAAGAATCTAAGTAGCTACTTCAATGATTAATGGTCTTAATTAATTATTCAAGAGTGATTAATGTTCAACTATTATTTGTTTACTCATATATTCTACACCAATCAGAGGTGATTATGGATCGGATATGATCGAGATTTTGTCTGAAAAAGTGTCCTGTTGCATGCTAGCTATGAGATCGGATTTGTCAAAATTTGGGGCGAAAAACATTCAACCCAAATCCCGTTAAAAGTCGGGCCAGGCCAAGTTGTGTTTTCAGACCTATGTGTAATAAGCTAAAACATATAGATTATAGGCCTCTAAGAACATGATTAATTAAGCACAATAACATGCCAAAACTATGACATGCCTAAAGTTCGGAAAAAACATACAACCCAAACCCGCACATCTTTGCAGGTGGGGTTAGGTAAGTGGGCAGGGCTGGTCTCATATTGATCAACGATTATACCAAGGCATAATTTAATGCTTACGTTTATATATTACTACATTTGTTTCTTATTAATCTACTCATTTTGTACTTTGGCACTATTCACATACTGCGTGCATTTTGATTATCATTTGTGATTTATACCTAAGTGGCCGTGTGAGATCTTGTTAGATTCGTGTCAACACAAGGTTTTCAAATATCAACTTTTATAATTTTTACTTGTTCTTAATTAAATAAATTAATGGTCAAAACTCTACGTTGGTAAGCGTAAAAGTCTAATTAGGTAGATTAAAAAGAAACAGAGGTAGTAACTCATTAGATGATTTGGATGTATGATTGGCTCCTTGGTATCTAACAATGACAAAAATAAAGTTGATTATGCATTGACTAAATGACATACTTTTAAAAGGTTACCAGATCATGAATTTGATCATCAATATCTTTAATTATACTTTAACAAATTTTTTTGGTTAAGGCCTCTCCAACTCCTTACATTAATATCTTAAATTTCGTGATGTCAAAAAAACAAAAATAAAAAAAAAAATCTTAAATTTCAAATTTTTAATATTTACATTGTTTGAATTATTGACAAATATAATTGATCGGCTGTAAGAAAGTTATTCGACGAAGAAAGGAGCTACATGATAATAGTACAATGTACTATAGTAAATATAATTAAGAACCCATAAAAATTTCAATACGTGTATGTATATGTATGTGTTAGTTATATAATTTCTCCCACACACACAATAATACAATATTATGGATAGATATGTGATACACCATAAAATTCAGTTTTGATTTCCTCGTGTAGGGCTATCTAGATGAATATTATTTTATTAATCTAGTGTTCTTAGAAGGCTGCAATATAAATCTAACTTAGCTTTGTTGAGAATATCATCGACACCTACTTTATTTCATTTCACCAGCTGCCTGCATGCATCGATGAATTGAATTGGAGCAGATCTTGCAATTAGAAACTTACTCTTCTTTAAATTGATACCATACTTGATTAACGCTTGCATAGGGTAGCTTACTTACTCATCCAAATGTTAGTTGTATGCCAAGACATACCTCATAAAGTATGGTCCAAAAATGTAATTGATCAAGTGTAAGAAAAGAAGAAGAAAGTATTAGTTAACCTAGAGGGCAGTCTTAAGAACTCATAATGGCCTACATGAGTTCAAAAACAAAGTTGGTGCTTTTAGTACTATGTAATTTCTCCCTGATTAAATCATCTCAATTTTGATTCTGGCACTGACTCGATTTATGGCGAGCAGCGAAAAAACTTCTTAAATTTTACAGGCAGAATTCAGTTGGAAGATATGGATTTTGTTTTAAATAGTACCTAATATCACCTTAGATTATCAATGAATGTCATCTTTAGATTTCAATAAAATGCAAACTTTTGCTCCAAGGGTTGTATAAACATAATCTGAAATTTTGTCTACCACCCATTAATGCATCTTAGCTATCTAGTGCACCTAACCTCTTAATGCAACACTATAAACACCCTCAATCCTTCAAGGCCTCTTCCTCTCCTTACTTCCTCTATTGCTTGTGCATCTGCCTTGTAACTTTTAGATTGAGATGGACAAGAATCAAGTGCGCCAACAACTATTTGAGTTGAGACAATACATGTTCGATGAGGTCCTTTTTTTGATCTCATTTTTGTTTACTTATTTGTTCTATAACGCTGCATGCTTGTATGCTTACTAAAATTTAGACAATTATAACTTCCTATGTGATTTTGCTTGTGTACTCTGCATAGAGTTTTTAAGTGGCTCCTTAGGATCTAACTATGGCAAATGACATAAATTTGAGCGTGCATAGGCTAAATCTCCGACTACAGTGATTAAATGTTCTATTATTTGTATGCTTGTATGTTCTATAACGATGCATGTTTGAATGCTTAAATTTAAAATAATAATTTGTTATGTGATCTAGTTTTTGTAGTTTGCATAAAGAATCTAAGTAGCTGCTTCTAATCTGACCAAGACAATAGACATAACTTTTATTGTGCACTGACTAATGGCCGACTCTTGATTAACTATTCAAGAGTGATTAATGTTCAAATATTATGTGTTCACTCATATATCCTACATTACCAATTAGAGGTGATCGCGGATCAGGTATGATCGAGATTTTGTTTGGAAAAGTGTCCCATTGCGAGCTAAGAGATCGGATTTGTCAAAATTTGGGGAGAAAAAAATTATGCCCAAAACCGGTTAAAATTCGGGCCGAGCCAAGTTGTGTTTTCAGACCTACTGTTAAAATAAAATATATAGATTATAGGCCTCTAAAATATATATAAATATTAATCTACTCACTTTATACTTTGACACTATTCACATACTTCAGTTTGATTATCATTTGTGATTTATACCTAAGTCGTGTGAGATCTTGTTAGATTCATGTCAACATAATTAGGTTTCCAAATTAAATACCAACTTTCTATAATTTTTACTTGTTCATATTTAAATATATTAATGGTCAAAACT
Organism: Beta lomatogona; assembly: GCA_947646795.1. Classification (NCBI taxonomy): domain Eukaryota; kingdom Viridiplantae; phylum Streptophyta; class Magnoliopsida; order Caryophyllales; family Amaranthaceae; genus Beta; species Beta lomatogona. The sequence goes on from CANSNZ010001111.1 coordinate 1,566,666, forward strand.
ATGCATTGGTAAACTTAAAAGTCAAACTGTGTAGATTAAAAAGAAATAGATCGAGTAACTCGTTAGATGATTGGGATGATTGGCTCCTTGATATCTAACAATGACAAACATGAATTCAATTATGCATTGACTAAATGACATACTTCTAAATCGTGTATCACCCTAAAATTGAATTTCTTACATGCATGCAGGGCATTCTAGATGAGTACTTTTATAATCTGGAGTTCTTAGAAGACAGCAAACCTAACTTTGTCGAGAACATCATTGGCACATACTTTTCGTCATCAGCAGCCTACATGGATGAATTGGAGCAGATCTTGTAAATAGAAACTAATTATTTCCTAAATTTTCTGCTTTCTAGTCTTATTTATGCAAAAAAATTCCATTGATTAAAGTACTTTTTTTTTCCTTTTCTCAAAGCTTCCTACCGTCATTACTGATTAATCATGCATAATTACATATACATGTTTCAGAGACACCAAACCTCTTGACCTTGCAAATGTGGAACGCTTAATCCAAAAACTAAAGGGAGGTAGTGCTAGGTAAGTGAAAATCCATGTATAAGTATAATTACATGTTTACATATAATCATATATTCATTATTCATGCATGCATTTAGCTTTGAAGTTGCCATCCACTTGCTTATAGTACTAGCTAGTAAGACGTCTAACAAAAGGCAAAACGATGTATGTGATACTTTTAATGAGCAAATTGTGATCATAGATAGATTTCACGTAAGAAATTATCGACATTTCACCCCTGTTAATTACTTAAAATTTTAGGTAATTCGCCAAGCTCGGGTTTCACAATAATTACATTTTTTTAATTTTGGAAAAAAATTATTGGTATTTTAGAGATTTTCCGGAAAGATAAAAAATGTACCCCCATCTTTTCGCAAAATTACTCAAAATGCCACTTGCGATATTCACTATTTGTATATCATAATTATCAATTAGCAGCTAGTTTCTTCCATGCATGTTTGTCATTAACTTTCTTACATGTATGCAGCATGGGAGCAGCAAAGCTTCACGCAATTGTTGGAGAAATGTTAGAGGTTTTCAAGGCCAAAAGATTTGATGGGTTATTCATCTAACTTGATCTTGGTTTCCACTTTATTTAGTCATCAAAATACACAATATTTATAAGGAAATTTTGCCAAAAAACACCTTTTAAAAGTTCAATTTTACAAAAAAAAAAAAAAACTTTTAAAACATTCTTTGCAAAAACAAACTACAAACTTAATTTTTTTTGCAAAATGAAACCTATTCCCGTTTTCCGGTGTGGTTTTTGAGATGCATAGGGGTGGTGCTGCAGTTATTAGAAACAGGGGGTTAAAGGAAAATAGAAGGGCCACCCTTATGCATCTCAACAACCACATCGAAAAATGGGAATAGGTTTCATTTTGCAAAGAAAATTAAGGGTCCGTTCGGTATTACTGTGGTTTTCTGTTTTTCGGTTTTTTGATTTTCAAAGTCATATGACATATGTCCTATAATGAATAAAAAATTAGTCAAATTTATTGGGAACATGATGATTTTGAAAACTGACAACTAAAAAGTGAAAACCACTTTTTCTGGTTTCCTGTTTTTGGTTTTTAGTTTTCAAAAAAACTGAAAACTGAAAACAAAAAAAGATAACGAACGGACCCTAAGTTTGTGGTTTGTTTTTGCAAAGAAGGCTTTAAAAGGTTTTTTTTTTTGGCAAAATTAACTTTTAAAAGGTTTTTTTTAGCAAATTTTCCTATTTATAATGATAAGAAAGTAGAAAATATCAAATTAACAAAAGTACTAAAGTATGTAAATTAATAAGTCCTTACCCATAACTGTGTATTTCTATACATTTTCTTAAAATCAGGTTATATGCAGCATTTGAGAAGATAAAAGTGGAGCATGTTGCCCTAAAAATGCACCTTGAACCTTATGCTGAGGTTGATTTTTTCATACATCATCTCTTGCAAACTAAATTTGATCATGTGTAGCAATTATTTTATATATTGGCATGACTAATTATGTATTTATATACTCTTAATCTATGTTTAGCTGTTGCGCCAGCTGAGAATGGATTATCCTCCAGATGAGGCATCAGACAATCATGAAGATGTGGAAAGCATTGACAGCAACGACATAAATGATTGAGATAACACATATGAGTAACTTCTTATAAGAAGTTGATAATAATCATAATATAAAGTTTGGATTTGATGTTATTGTATTGTCTAAAACTATTATGTTATGTATTGCTAGTTGCTTTGTTTTATCAGTGGCTTGTTGAATTGTTCTGTTCTAGTATAGTGAAATTATGAACTCTTATGAAATAAGTTTAAATTATATTTGTGCTTGTTTTTGTTAAATTGCAAGTTGTGAAACTGTAGATCAGGATACATCCAGATCTGCCACATCAGCTTTGTAATTTATTATTCTCAATTAGTTAGCAAATAGTTTGTTACAAGTTTAAAAGTTTGTTATGTAGTTAGTTGTAATTAGTTACTTAGCTTATTCCCTTACAAGCTTTGTTTTAGTTCAGTATATAAACTTCCTTAGGCTGTAATAATCTTTTGAGAGATTCACGTAATAACATTTCTAGAGAGATAATTTCTTTTCTCTTCTTCTCTTTGATTCGGAATTACTTGAATCAATATTCTTCATCATTTCTACATGGTATCGAGCTTGCGAGATCAAATTCATCGAGATTTTCAATCTTTTTGCAAGATTTTTACATTTCTGATTGAATCTAGATTAGATTCTTCTTCTGATCAACTTTTCTTGTTGATTTTACATCTAGAATTCATTAGGATTCTCATTATCTTCTATAAATTTCTATCAGATCTGCAAAAATGCCTGAGATTAGTTCAAATTATGGTGATAATGCAGGAATTCTCAGAATTCTTCTGTTCTTGGATATACTGACAAATTCTTCTTAGGATCAGGAGATCAACCTGATCAACATCTTGGAGCACGAAGTTTAATGGAGATAACTTTTTGACTTGGAGTCGTTTGATTCGTTTAGCACTTGGAGCTAAAAATAAGTTGAGTTTCATTGATGGAACAACTAAAAGACCTCCATCTGATTATGAAGAGCTGCATAAATGGCTCAGAAATGATTACATGATTCAATCATGGCTGCTGAATTCTATGGAGAAGGTAATTGCTGAAGGATTTCTTCTACAACAGTCTGCACACCAACTGTATGAGGAAATCATTGAGAGGTATGGAGTATCTTCCATTGAACAAGGATCAGATTCAATTGTTCAATATAACTCAAAATTGAAGCGAGTTTGAGATGAAATTCAGTTATTAGATGGATTTCTTGATTGTGATTGTGGAGCATTAGCTCAATGTTCATGTGGAATTCTGAAGAAAGTATTGGCTGCTGATCAGAAACAAAAGCTAATTCAGCTTCTTGTTGGTTTAGATTGAGGTTATGATAGTGTTACAACTAATATCTTGAGTATGGATCCACTTACAAATGTTAATAGAGCCTATTACATGTTGCTTCAAGTTGAAAGACAGAATAGATTGAATATGCAACATGAAAATTCTACTTAGATTAGTGCATTTGTGTCTATGAAACAACCTTTTGTTCAAGGAGGTTCTCAACATTCTCATCCTTAATCTGCTGTTAAGAGAGATGGAAAGAGGCCAAATTAAAGCATGATAAATATGACAGAAAATGCGATTATTGCAAGAAAGTTGGACAAACTATGGATCAATGTTTCAAACTCTCTGGCAACTATCCAGAATGGTTTCTTAACATGAAAAACAAATCTACTGGAGTTGTTTTAAGCAGCAAAATGGTTGCTCATGTTACTGAGACTAAAGACACTTATGTTGCTGATACTCCTCTGGACTATGGTGATAGTTCTGAAGTTCCACATACAGATAACAATGTCAATTCAGCCTTGGTACAAGCAGTGTACAAGGAGATGATGAAGATGATGAAAACTTAAGGTTCTCAGAATTTTTCAGACCTCAATTCCTCTGTGAATTTTGCAGGTATCATCACTACTTCTAATGTTCATTCTATGCCATGTTTTAATTCTAAATTAGCATGGATTGTGGACACTGGTGCTACAGATCATATGATCTGGAATAAGAGCTTATACGCTTCTTATGAGACTTTACAGAATCCTATTAAAGTTGGATTACCTGATGGTACATCCAAATTGGTTCATATTGTTGGCAATGTGAATTTGACCGATACTATTGTACTCCAGCATGTCTTATCTCTTCATGATTTCAATCATAACCTTCTATCAATTAGCAAGCTATTAGCTCAGAATAACTTGCTTGCTGTATTTACTTCTTCATCCTATCAATTTCAGGACCCTACAACTAAACAAATTCAAGCTATTGGCTACCAACAAGCTGGCTTGTATATGTTCAGTTCTGTTTCTTCTTCTTTACCTACTACTTCCATCGTTTCTTCTTCTGTTGTTAATAAAACTTGTAATGTCAGCACTACTGTTTCTAGCTTTAGTGTCTTACATGCTAGGTTAGGACATCCTTCTCCTCAAAAAATGTCCAAACCATCAATTCCTTTTGATTCTAATAAAATGACAGATTTTTGTTGTGAATCTTGTGTCTTTGCTAAGTCTCATAATTCTTCTTTTCCTATTTCTTCTTCTCATGCTGGTGCAATGTTTCAATTAATACATGTGGACCTTTGGGGCCCTTATAAGCATGCTTCTATTTCTGGAGCTACTTATTTTTATTACTATTCTTGATGATTTTTCAAGAACTACATGGACTCAGTTAGTTCACTCTAAGACTCATGTCCCTATTTTGATGAAAGAGTTTATTGCTTATGTAGAAAATCAGTTTGATACTTCTATAAAAATCATTAGAAGTGATAATGGTACAGAGATTTTTCAAGAATCTTGTACTACCTTGTTTGCTGGCAAAGGTATTATACATCAAAGAATTTTACTTGGCAAGCCACAACAAAATGGGAGGGTGGAAAGGAAGCATAAACACCTACTTGAGACTGCTAGAGCCATTAAGATTCATGCTTTTTGCCACATAATTTTTGGGGAGAGTGTTTGTTATCTGCTACTTATCTCATAAATCTTATGCCAACTGCTGTGCTTCAATAGAAAACTCCCTATGAATGTTTGATAAAAAAAAACCCCGTTTATGATCATTTGAAGATAATTGGCTGCTTGTGTTATGCCACTCATAAAACTTCAGATAAATTTGCACCCAGGGCTAGGAAGTGTGTGTTCCTAGGCTATCCATATGGACAAAAAGGCTACAAACTTTTTGATCTTGAAACTCACAAAATTTTCCTTAGCAGAGATGTCAAGTTTTTAAAACACATTTTTCCATTTCATACATCATCTATTCTTACTGAACCTAGTTCTTCTTCTGGAACTATGGTTAGTCCTAGCTTACATGAGGATGATATTCCTTCATTCTTCTCTCCTACACATAATTTTCTTGATAATATTCATGATCCTTCACCTATTTCTTCTCTTCATTCTCCTATTGCTGATCCTTCTCCACCACCTATGTTGAGAAGATCTAATAGAGTCAAATTACCTTCTGTCAAACTACAAGATTTTGTTGTTAATCCTTCACATTCTTCTACTTCTTCTTCTTTTAATGTCTATACTTGCCCTGAACTTGTTAATCTGCCATCAGAACATCTTGCTAGCCTTGCTAATGTTCTTTCCAATATTGAACCTTCTTCCTATGCTCAAGCTAAAACTGATCCTAGGTGGGTTGAAGCTATGGACAAAGAACTTGAAGCTTTAGAGAAGAATGGTACTTGGGATATTGTTGATTTACTATCCAATGTCAAACCTATTGGTTGTAAATGGGTTTTGAAGACAAAATTTAACCCTGATGGTTCAGTTGAAAGGTGTAAGGGAAGACTTGTGGCTAGAAGAGATAAACAGATTAAAGGTAAAGACTATAAACATACATTCGGTCCTGTAGCTAAGTTCACTACAGTTAGAACTGTTATAGCCTTAGCAGCAGCTTGTAAAATGGAGCTTCATCAGCTGGACATCAATAATGCCTTCCTTCATGGCTTTATTGAAGAAGATCTATATATGCAGCCACCACTTGGTTACAAAAGAATTAAACCTGGTTAAGTGTGCAAACTGAAAAGATCTATCTATGGCTTAAAACAAGCCTCTAGACAGTGGAACTTGAAATTAACCAAGTTTCTGTTAAAGCTTGGTTTTAAGCAATCTGCCTATGACTATTCCTTGTTTACATTGAAGACTGGTTCAACCTTTACTATTGTGGTTGCTTATGTGGATGATTTACTTGTGGCTGGTACTCATCTTCAAGACATTCAACATCTTAAAATACAATTACATTCTGAGTTTACTATTAAAGATCTAGGACCTCTCAAATACTTCCTTGGTATTGAGGTCACTAGAACTCCAGATGGTATTCTTCTCAATCAAAGGAAATATATCCTTGATCTTTTACACAACACTGCTATGAATGATTGCAAAGTAGTAGAATGTCCTCTACCTAAAGGATTGAAGCTAAGTACAACAGATGTTGATCTTCTTTCTAATCCAGAAATGTACAGAAGAATTATTGGCAAACTCTTGTATCTTATCATGACTAGGCCTGACATATCCTTTGCAGTTCAACAACTTAGTCAGTTTCTTTGTGCACCTAGAGACCACATTTTCTAGCTGCTCAACATGTGCTCAGGTATCTCAAAGGCACCTTGCATCATGGCTTATTTTATTCAGCAGACACTACTCTTCAGATTCATGCCTACTGTGATGCAGATTGGGGTAATTGCATTGATACAGTCAGGTCTCTAACTAGTTACTGTGTTTTTCTTGGCACCTCACTTATCTCATGGAAAACTAAGAAGCAGAAAGTGGTTTCCAAAAGCTTAACTGAAGCTGAGTACAAGAGCATGAGTCATACTACAAGTGAATTGACTTGAATTACTAATTTGTTGTCTGATCTCTATGTCAAAGTTCCTACTCCTGTCCCTTTATTTTGTGATAACAAGGCTGCACAGCATATTGCTGACAACCCTTGTTTTCATGAAAGAACTAAGCACCTGCATATTGATGTTCATTACATCAGAGAAAATGTGCAATCTGGTTTTATAGCAACTCATCATGTTAGTTCTCATCAACAACTTGCTGATCTACTCACCAAAACTTTGGGTGCTGCTCAACACAAATTACTTGCTTTCAAGCTGGGTCTTCTTGTTGCAGAATCCTCTGGACTTCCAGCTTGAGGAGGGGTTGTAGATCAGGATACTCATCCTGATCTACCACATCAGCTTTGTAATTTATTGTTCTCAATTAGTTAGCAAGTAGTTTGTTACAAGTTTAAAAGTTTGTTATGTAGTTAGTTGTAATTAGTTACTTAGCTTCCCTTACAAGCTTTGTTTTAGTTCAGTATATAAACTTTCTTAGGCTGTAATAATCTTTTGAGAGATTCTGTAATAACATTTCTAGAGAGATAATAATTTATTTTCTCTTCTTCTCTTTGATTCAGAATTACTTGAATCAATATTCTTCATCATTCCTACAGAAGCCTTATTATAATACAGAATTCATGATGATATTTTATTTTATTGAACGGTAAAGCTTCTTCCTTCATTTAGTGGTCATTACGTACTCATGATCATACTTTAGTTTTGTCGTATACACATAAAAAAAACAAGATAAAAAAAGGCCGAGTTAAAGAGAAAAGTAATAAGTTGAGGGATTAGGCCATTTTGAACCTAGATCCTATAGATTTCGTGGATCATGTTCTAAAATTTTTAATCCTATGGATTTAGTAGGATATGGATCTATATCTACATCCAAAAAATCGTGTTTGGCCCCGAGTCTCAGCCAAATCACACGTCCACACCCGGCCCATTACCATCTCAAATAATACTAACACATCTATCGATCATGACTTTACAACTTCCCCTAAGACCAACCAAAATTCTTGCATACATAGAGAATATGTAGCTAAAATTATAACTATACATTTATGCATTGTAGGTTAAGGTCTAATAAGCAAAAGAAGAGATTAATACTGGCCTAGCCAAAATTAGTTTACATTCCTCAAGTCAAGTTTTGGAGACTAGCAAGGTTGAAAAAAGCTCCACGCTTATGCTTGAGTTGGGTGTAAGTCCCACGCTCAACCACCTTGCCATCCTCCACGAAGGCGATTGCGTCGAGGCTTTTGATGGTGTTAAGTCGGTGAGCCACCACGACGGTGGTTCGGCCCACCATGACTCTGTCCAAGGCTTCTTGGACTAACCTCTCAGATTGCAAGTCCAAAGCACTAGTAGCCTCATCAAGTAATAAGATAGTTGGGTTCCTAAGTATTGCTCTTGCTATTGCTATTCTTTGCTTTTGACCTCCTGATAGTTGTACTCCTCTCTCCCCACATTCAGTTTGATACCCTTCTTTAAGGGAGCTGCAAATCCATGAATTAGTTTCATGCATATAAGAAAATAGCAAAATGCCAATTATCTTCAATTAAACATTAGGAATTGCAAGCTAATTTTAGATTAGTTCAAATACGGATCATTCAGGCCAGTTTAATTTAAGTAACTTAAAATATAGGAAAATTTGCTAAAAAAAACTTTTTAAAAGTTCACTTTTGTAAAAAAAAAACTTTTAAAGCATTCTTTGCTGAAACAAACCACAAACTGAATTTTTTTGCAAGATGAAACCTATTCCCATTTCCGGTGTGGTTTTTGAGATGTATAGGGGTGGTGCAGCAGTTAATGGGTTAAAGGAAGATAGAAGGACCGCCCTTATGCATCTAAAAACCACACCGGAAAATGGGAATAGATTTTGCAAAGAAAATTAAGCTTGGGGTTTGTTTTTGCAAAGAATGCTTAAAAAGTTTTTTTTTTCACAAAATTGAACTTTAAAAAGTTTTTTTTGGCAAATTTTTCTAAAATATATATGTTCAAAGCTAACAAGTCCAATTTACGAAAAAATAATAGTTTAAATAAGTTTCGATATGTTCTGATATGTTGAGAATCAAATCAGCAGATCCAACTCACCTTTCACGAGCAGACTCACTTGTACATAAAAAATTGTTCTAATATACCTACTTTTATAGAATTTAGGTGAAAAGCCAAAGAATAAAGCCTTAATGCGGTGTTAAACAATACTCCCTCCGTCCCAAAATATAGTTCCCATTTCCATTTTGGGTGTCTCAAAATATAGTTCCCATTTCCATATTTAGTTCCACATTTTTCCGTAATTTGTCTAGAAAAACCGTGTTCCATCATTTATTTGCTTCTTGAATTTTGTTTTTTGCTTTGTTTATTCAACACAAGTGTTACAATTAATGCTCTTTCACCAATTATTCTCCATTCTCTCTCCTAAAATCATCTTTTCCCATACAACATTTATTTAAATAAACAAAAAATCTTTAATATCCCTCTTAGATTCTACTTGTATAAATTACTGTGAAAAAAGGGAAATGGGAACTATATTTTGGGACGGAGGGAGTAGTTTTTATATATATATATTTTTTTTTTTTTTTGGTAAGAAGAAGTGGCCCGGACCCCGCGCGAGTCTTAATAGGCCAGACACTTGAGAGTAAGGGGGAAGGATAAGGGGAATCCCTACCCTCAAAGTGCCTCTAGTGGGGATCGAATCCCCAACATTGAGGCTAGAAGGGGTGCTCTCCTTACTACTAGACCAAGTACTACTTGGTAAAAATTTGTATAGTAAGATTCGAACATGCGATGTTGTAAAGTAAAAGTCTTACCATCTCAACCAACTATTAGATGTGGGAGTAGTTTTTATATGTTAGAGGAAATCATTTATAAAAAAAATGAAGCAATTACTAGTACTTACCAAATGAATTCATGTGCATTAGCAGCCTTGGAAGCCTCAACAACTTCATGCTCAGTAGCATCAATCTTGCCAAGAACAATATTATCTCTAATGGTGCCTGAATAAATAACAGGATCTTGGCTAACAAGTGCCATATGTTTTCTATACCACACCACATCAAGCTCTCTTATGTCCACCCCATCTACCTTGACTGCACCTCTATCAACATCATAAAACCTCTGAATTAAGGCTATTACTGTTGATTTTCCACACCCACTCTTCCCTACTAGCCCTACACTCGTCCCTGGCTTCACTTCTAGGCTAAATTCTCGTAGGATCGGGCTCTCGATTCGGGTCGGATATGCAAAGTCCACCTTCCTTAGCTCTATTCTTCCTGTAATCCTTTCTAGTTTTGTCCCTGGTGGGCTTCCTCCACCCTATATTATACATTGATACATGAAAATTTGTCATGGTATTGTACATGATTGAATATATATATGACTTTAATCGAAATCACTCCCTCCGTCCTTAATTACTACGTGACATATACTAACCTTCGTTTCCAAATAAGTGTAACAATTTGACTTTCACACTTGCCAATACATAATTTTTATGCATTTGTAAACGTTATAAAAAGTTGATATTATGAAAATATTCATTGAAACAAATCCATACGATCATTTTTGTTTTTACATGAATATTTGTCAAGGCATACATGAGTGAATATATGACTTGAATCGAAATTACTCCCTCCATCCTCAATTACTATGTTACGTATGTATTTTAGGCTGTTTCAAATAATAGGTCACTTTTTACCATTGGTAGGTTAAAAGTTGAAATTTCTAATGCCACCTTACACTTACTAGAGATTTTTTTATTGAAGAAAAAAACCCTACTTGGTAACGATGAAAAAATATAAATTCAGAGTCCATATGAGTTTTTTTGTTTACAGTATTTTTTAAAACTATGAGAACCAGAAAAAAGTATAAGTCCTGTTTTCAACATCAACCTATGTCACACGACTTTTAAAATCTTAAAACCAAAGACTGGAAACTTTAAGATACTCATGTAGTATATGCTAAAACAAAGACTTGCAGTTACTAAATTACCTGAGAATTTGATGTCACAGGAATCTGCGAATGTCGATCAAGAATGTCGAAAACCGAAGCAACAGCAGCTGAACCCTTAGCAAGATCAGTGGTCATACTCCCAGCTTCAGCAATAACCTTACCAGTACTCACTAACACAAAGAAAGTCTTAAACACATCTCCTGCAGAAATCTCCTTTTTTTCAACTAATTTCCCACCATACCAAAAATCCAATGCCCAACACATAAATGTTAATCCTTGAGCAGAACCCATACCAATACCAGCCAACCAAGACTTCCTTATCCCCTGTTTCCTAGGCTCATTCTGTGCCTCATCGAATAACCCGAGCACTTTTCCAACACACCCATAAGAAGTAACTATCCTATGGTTATAAACTGCCTCAACCGCGATTTGGGTGCTTGAATTTTGTGCCTTAACAAAGTTGTTTGTTATGCTAGAGAGAAGCACCTTCCTTGTGTAGAAACAAAGGATGGTGATTGGTTGAACCGCGATCATTACAAGTGCGAGTTTCCAAGCTGTGACTAATCCCATGATCATAGCAATGGTTACAGCTGACATGGTCTGAACAAGGAGACAAACTCTATCAGCTACTAAGGATTTTACCATTGTAGCTTCATTGCTTAGCCTTGAGCATAGGTATCCACTAGAGTTAACCTCATCATCGAACCAAGCAGCCTCGAAACTCAGGATTTTTTCGAGCATTTTGAGTCGGATTCTCTTGGTAAGGCGCTCCCCCATGTAGGCAAAACTCGAGTGTTGTACAAGGTTAAATGTGATTGAAAACAGAGAAAGAAGTGAAAAAATGAGGCAATATTTTCTGATTCTGAACTTCATTTCTTCATGATTTTCCACAAAGAATGCTGATATCATTGACCCTATTGTTAAAGCATAAGTAGGTTGCACCGCTCCAAAGGCTATTGCTGAGAGGCTTCCGATTAGGCCTTGTTTCCATTCGGGCAAGTTAAGTAAGAGAAGCCGCGAAAATGAAGGTGGAATATGGGAATTCTTTGATGATTCTACATCTTCAAAATCAGGTAATGGTGTAGTAAATGCAGCAGGACTTGATCTTGCTGTACTTAGCTTTCCTGCACTCCTAGGAACTGAAGAAGTTACACTTGGTTCACAACTTTGGTCCATGTCATTGCAGCTGAGTTGTTTCTGCATTTTCGCTAACTTCGAATAATGACCATCAGTTTTGATGAGATCTTTATGTGATCCTATCTCCATGATTTGGCCATTGCTGAGTACTGCAATTAAGTCTGCATTTTTTACTGTGGAAAGCTTGTGTGCAACTACCTGTGCATCATTAATTTGATCAGCATGTTAGATTATAATTAATCTTCAAAATTTACTATGTTTTTCTAAGATATCGAAAGAATGTGAGAAGTGAGATTGTATTACTAGAGTAGTTCTTCCAAGAGAAGCTTGATCGAGGGCGTTTTGAACTATAGTTTCAGATTCTGAATCTAGTGCGCTTGTTGCTTCATCTAGGAGAAGAATTACAGGGTTCTTGATGATTGCTCTAGCAATCGCGATTCTTTGCTTTTGACCGCCTGATATAAGTGCTCCTCTTTCACCAATCTATCTCATCCAAAGACATGATTAGTGTAATAGAAAGCCAAGAATACAGCAAACAACAGCAACAACTACTAGAGAACAGAGGGATTATATACTAATCTTGTTAAATTCTGAAAATTATATGCAATGAATTGAAAACTATTTTTTTTACTTATAGTTTTGACAACTCTAAAAACAAGAAATAAAGATCTTAGTGATAAAGAACAAGTTAATTTACCAAACATTAGGCAATAAGATACCTTGGTTTCGTAGCCTTCCGGAAGTTGCCTAATGAAGTTATGAGCATTTGCAGCTTGAGCAGCACTAATAACTTCATCCATAGTAGCATCAAGCTTACCAAACATGATATTCTCTTTTATCGAAGTGCCAAACAAGGCATGATCTTGGCTAACAAGTCCCATTTGTCCCCTAAGCCATTTCAACTTCAATCTTCTAATATCAATGCCATCAATCTTAACAACACCCTCATTAGCATCATAGAATCTTTGAAGTAGCGCGATAGCAGTAGATTTCCCACTCCCACTTGCTCCTACAAGGGCAACAGTCTTCCCTGCTTCAACTTTCAGGTCGAAATCTCTGAGGATGACAGTATCAGGACGAGAGGGATAGATAAATTTAACGCGTTCAAATTGTATCTCCCCTTGAATGGTGTCTAGAACAAGGCCTTTCTCAGCCTCACCATCGATTAATGGTGTCCGGTCTATCCTCTTGAATATTCTTGATGCTGCTACTGAGGCGTCTGTGAAGTGCTTCATTTCTGGTAATGCACTTCCAAGTGCTCTGCATAATCACACATTCAATTGTACTCATATATGTCAATGGTTTGAGATTATCGTATTGAAAGCCATGATAATGAATCACTGATTTCAAGATTATGCAATTGCAAGTACAACTTAATTTAGGAACTTATGACATAATCACACATTCAGGAATAAGCAGTAAATACTTAAAGATATTCATGGTCGAAGTTGTGGGTTGACAAACTACAAGCATAAGAATCTTAACTGAAAGAACTAAAAAATGGTGGAAGTATATGTAAGTATACATAAACACATCAAATTAAAGAATTTCAAAACAAATCCTTCTAGCATGAGGGACTTGTGCTCTTTTTCATCTATATATAGTTGCTTCCTAAAAGTTGGTTAGAGATAAGGAGCCTCAAAACACCAACAAAATTGGCCTCAACATGCCATTACATGCAATGTAGATGTAGACCTGGGCATGGGCCGGGCCGGGCCTGTTCACGGGCTCGGCCCGCGGGCTTAGGGAAATGGCGGGCCGGGCCGGGCCCGAGCCCGTGAGTGGCGGGCCGTGCCGGGCCGGGCTTGAAATTTCCAGGTTTTGTCCACGGGCCCGCGGGCCGGGCTCGTGCCTCCTGCGGGCCTGGCCCGTGTTTTATGTTGTTTTTTTAATATATTTGACAGTTTTAGGCTAAAAAACAAAGGAAAGGAGCGTTCGGCCCGCGGGCCGGCCCACGCGGGCTCGTGCCGGTGCGGGCCGGAAATAAAATTTCTTGACCGTGGCAGGCCCACGGCCCACGGAGCGGACAACGGGCCGGGCCGGGCCTTGAACGGGCTCGTGCCGGGCCGGGCCCAAATCGTGCCGGGCCGGGCCGGCCCGCGTGCTGGCCCGGCCCATGCCCACCTCTATGTAGATGCAATAACCATCTAAATTTTTGGTACCTATGTTTAACATCTAAATTTTTGGGTTTTATAAGTATACTCCATATATGTTACATGAACAAGCAAATATAATCATGCATAATTGCATCAACTAATGAGAAAGAAATAGATTAGCATATAAAGAAGTAAAAGTAGCTAAAACTTACACTCCTCCCATGATAAATGTAATGCCAGCAGCATAAACTTTGCCACCAGTTTCCCCATGGTACATAACCAATCGACTTCCATACCAAGCAAGAAATGCCCATATCGCGAACGCAAGCCCAGTGCTTCCAACAGCCAATCCTTTGGCAATCCCTTGCTTAACACCGAGCTTCATTGTTCGATCCAAGATGAGAATGTACTTGTCCAAAATCGTCGTCTCAGCAGTGAAGGAATACACTGTTTTTATGGAGCTTAAGGCCTCTCCTATTATGCTGTTGGCTTTGCTGTATTCTTTGTAGGATTTCTTGGATAAAAATAGAAGGTATTTTCCATAGATCATACCTGGAATTAGTAAGAGTATGACTGTTGGGAAGGCTACTAATGCTAGTCTCCATGAAAAGTAAGCAGAAAATGCTATTCCTGATAAGAATGATGATGAGTGCATCAAGAATATTGGCACCTGAAATTACCCAAGAAATTATTAAAGGTATTATTTTTCATGGCAGAATGAAATTCAAATAATGTAAAAGTCGTATGATATAAGGGGTATATTAAATATACAATTAGTCGTACTTATACTAAACATGTCAATTTTGAAAATTGACAATTGAAAATTGGAAACTACTTATTTTGGTTTTCCATTTTTTTGTTTTTGGTTTTGAAAAAAAGCTGAAAACTGGAAATAGGAAACGATAATATGAACAAGCCCTAATTAAACGAAACCTCTTTGTTGCATATTTCCTATGTTTCATTAAATTACAACACTTTTACTTTATAATTTTTGCAGCACAGAAATTTGATAATTTTATATTTTTAATTATCTATTAGTAAAATTTTATTTAGAAAAAAAAATTGAAAAATAATGTTAAGATGAATTCTACAACATAATATTTGTTTTATACATGCCTAAAAAAGTATGATAAAGTTAGTATACAAATAATGTAAAAGCCATTTATAATTTGTACGTGGAACATGATATGAATTAGAGGCTCATTTTGGCTGTAATGGTGTAAGAGTTCAAATTAATCTTGTTGGTATTTGGAATTACTAAATAGATTTCCAATAATTAGAACATGAAAAGTAATTTAAGAGTTGATTTGGCTATTGCTTCCAACACAAAAAAAAGAAGAACATCTATGCAAATTCAGGTTATTGATCAAAACACACTAGCAATTGGCACATTTTAATCCAGAAATAAGAAAGGAAAAGAGAAAACTTATACAGCTCCAAAGTAGAGTACTACTATAAAAAGGGGAGCATCTAAAAAAGAAAGGCAATGATTCACAATGTAGTAATGTGAACACAAAGATGAGAGCACATATGCTGATTAGCTAGGTGGACTTTGACACATCATTTAATCTACCTAAGAAAATATACTTGATGATCGAAGGGATGGGATTTTCTAAAAACTAGACGGTTTAATTACACTGCTTATATTATATATCCGAGTATACCTTGTGCATAGTATATCAATGACTATTTTCATGGAGCTGACCTCCAAATGAGAAATATATAGCCATGAGTGTACGAGCTTGTATAGGTTAATAATCACTATAACTAATCGTAAGGCTTTTTTTTTCTTTTAGTGCATTATAATAAGATAAAGAGGGGCTTCCATATTAAATGTACATTATTACAAGTTTTTCATGTAAATATATACATAAATGTGACATCTTGTTTGTGTATGTATATTTATCAATAGCCCATCATTTATTAGCATATAGAAGTATTGCTTCCTGTACCATGCGTACAATACACCCTAAGGTATAGTACTTGTGTTGGTCCAAATAATAGCGACTTAGGGGTGGAACTTTTTGGAACAACTTTTATCTTATTCTAAAGCTTTATGCTCTACGAAATGAATGAGACCTACTAATTGATCGATAAATTGAATTATCCTATATGCTTGACTAATTTACTAAATATAAATTTTTATTGAAAATAATCATGATATATAATTATATATACATACCTTCTCACTTAAAACTTCTTGAATGAGTGAAGTATCTTTAGAAATACTATTGACAATCTCAGAAGTAGTAGCCTCTTGTGAATCAAAGAACCCCACCTCTTGCCTAAGAACAGCTTCCAAATACTTGTAACGAATCTTCAATACTTGTCGCTCGCTAGTTTTGCTCCAACAATATCCCTCTGCAACCATTTTCCATTAACTAATTAAACATACCAAAAATCTAGGTATTTTAGGCACAATCTTGTTAATTTGTCTTTATTAAACTTGTTAGGGTTTCTACATTTAAGTTAATTAGTACGTTAATGACTTACCCATGAAAGCTAAGACCAAGACTGCTAGTCCCAAGTAGACAAAGTATAAGCTACACTGTCATAATCAAGAGGAAAATTGAACAAATTAGCAAAGTTGAGTCCAACAAATTTCAAACAAACAAACAAACGGGTGATCAATTCCTAGTGTATAATATATAATATATAGGATATGGCTTCCTCTAACATTGAGCAGTATATTCTTTTAATAATTTATGCATGGTTGTCCTAGCGATTCTCCATGCTTTATTAGTAACAATCCTGTTAGACCATTAATATCGTTGATTATGTAGTAGTCAGTGGCGAGGCTATGTTGGGGCCTAAGAGGGTCATGGCCCCAACAGTCCCCAACATAGCTTTGCAGCTAAGAAAATCAATGGTAATAATCAACCATGCATGTTTAGAATTCTTTGTTAAACTGGTCCCCCTCCAGAATCAAGCCTGGCTTCACCCGTAGTAGTAGTAAATATTCTCAAACTTTGATATACTAAAATATTAAGAGCTAAGTCAAGATATCTTAATATGTATATAGGTGAGAATTCACCTGAAGAGGTTTATGCTTTAAAAGTTTGTACCGGTCATATCTATACTAGTATATTAAAAGGCGTTCCTAAACAAGGATAGGTGCCACGTGACGCTTTCCCTAAGGGCGTTTTACTCCATGTAATGCACATGCAATAAAAAAAAATTAGAAATTGCATAGTATAGGGTTTGATCCCCCGATCTCAAGAATATATACTAAAGTCTTAACCACTAGACCAAGTAATATTTAGTGTTATCATCTTAAAGTATAATATTAATAAATGAAAATTTTTCTCACTCGGGGCGTAGCCCGGGCCTAATAACTAGTTATTTGTTATAAGAAAACATGAGGCATATACTATAATACTAACCTTTTCAACGTCAGACATGAAGGTCCTAGCATTATCTTGTTGGATGTTCTGGCCAAAGCCTAGACTATTCATAATCCTACTAGCAAAGATTAACAGGAAGTTTGTAGACATTCCATCACCTATAGCTCCAATGGCACCAAAAATCATCAGAATATAGTCTGTCCAATCTGCATATTGTATGATTAATCCAACCGATTTTCGTTCCTTCTTTCGATTTCTTACCTTCTCTTCCTCCATGAATAGTTGTACAATCCACCCTTTTAGCTTCTTATTTGTTCTCAGTTGCTAGCTAGCTTAATAAGCTACTTCTTCATATATTATACAATAATTCTACAATGAATTTTGCTATTGCAACAATATAATGTAGAAAGTAGCTTAATTAGGCCTTCATCTATTCCTCCTTAGAAAGAGAAAAAAAGAGGTTAAAAGTAGCTAGGAGATAAAAGAAATATGGGGTGATGGATTGTTATGAGCTTTGGATTTTGCTCAAAAGAAGGGAAATATATATATAGTACTTATAGAAGCTAAGGGCTTTCTATGAAAGCAACCTTTAACAAACCTACTCAAGCATGAGCATTATGTGGGCTTACGTCCAACATTTAATTATAAAAATAATTTTTGTTTTATTATACTTTGTACTTACTTGTTTAATATGTATTGTGGGTTCGACCCTCTAAAACAGGTTGGCCATGTCAAGTAAGCTCCATTTTCATACTAAAATGATCATTATCGAACATGAACTGACTCAACCTGGCTAACCCGACTCATTTTAGGAAGTCTAGTATTTTTTTGGGTTGTTTTAGACTTTGGGTTTAAAAATTGTTTGTAAAATCTTAAAATTTTCATATAGGTTTCTCGTCAAATTAATTTTTACTTAATTTATTTAAATTGCTTAAATTACCTTTACTTTAGCTGACCTACAACAAATAAAATAGTTGCCTTTGTACATATTTACATGAAGCCTGTTTGCCCAAAAAGGAGATGCTGCCTTTTTTTAAAATTAGCCCATCTGTGGCTGATTTCTTAATCTTTCTATTAGTTTAGTGTTTTAGGTGCTTTAGGGGGATGCATAATGACATTAACTTTGATTACATGTCGTTTATTGCATTACTTTATTTTCTTTATTTGATATTGTGAGCGCGCGTCCTTTACCATATCGCCAATAATAATTTAGGGGTGTGCACCGGCTGGACCGGTGGACCGGTAGACCAGAATCTGTCTTTTTCTTGGACCAGTTGGACCGGAATCTATATTTTAAAAAAAAATCTTTTTTATTTTATTTAAATATATTTATAAATTAGATATATTAGAAATTAGAAAAAATGGATCAGAATACCCCCAACTTTGGGCGGTCTGCTTTTAATACCCCCAACTTTGAATTATTTTTACATACCCCCAACTTTGGGGGTGGTCCGCCAAAAATACCCCATTTACCTGTTATCACCGGATGAACTGGTAAAGAACAGCACGTGCTTTGCTCGTGACACCCACTGCCATTTTACCTCCTCATTTTCTCTCTCCTCCATTTCCTCCCTTCCTCCATCTCTTCTTCTTCAGCCTCGATGTTGCCGGAGAAGGTCTTGCTTCAGGGGACAACCTCGACACTTCCGACGTAATAGTCGGAGTTCTCGCCACCATCATACTACCCACCACCACCACCATCTTCGTCGTCATCCTCTTAATCGTATGGCTCATACTTCGCCCTCGTATCCCTTCTTTCACCGTCGACTCTCTTTCTCTCTCCTCTCTCAACGTCTCCACTTCCCCTTCCCAGATCTCCTGCTCGTGGACCCTTGATCAACCAACTGACATTAGAGGAACTTTTTGAATTTTTTTTTTCCTTGTAATTTGAAGAAGTGAAAGAAAGAAAAAATGTCATGCTTTTATGGTGGCAACTAAACTATATCTTCATTCCCTTTTTCAATTCAATGCTGTGTGGAGGCATAAATTTCTATCTTTCATGTCAATTGAATGGCGAAAACAGAAACAGAAAGAAGAGACTGAAGATGGCAGAATTTTTTTACATTGTTGCAGATTTACGGTGGTTTGAGTGGTCAAATTCCACCAATAAAGCTGCAATTGTGAAGCTTTAATGCTTGAATTTGACCATTTAAGCCCATAATTATGGGTCTATCAGTTCTATTTATCGAATCAGAGAAATCAGCAAGTTTTCTCCCGCAATTAATTTTCTCTTCTCCCTTTTATCTTCTAATTTTGGTGCTGGTTTTGCTTTATAGCCTCTTTTTATGGTTCTGTTAGCTTGGTCTTGATTCGTCTAGTGGATAGAACAGTAGCAGTGGAAAGAATGATGGGAGGGATGGTGGAGTTGGGTGGAGAAAGAAAGAGATGGTGGAGAGAGAAATGGATGGTGGAGTTGGGTGGACAGAGAGAAAGAGAGAAAGAGATTGGAGTTGGGTGGAGAGAGAAAGGGATGGTGGAGTTGGGTGGAGAGAGAAAGGGATGGTGGTCGGGTGGAGGGTTGGAGGAGAAAGAAAGAGATGGTGGAGATGGGTGGAGAGAGAAGAGAAGGGTGGAGGAGAAGGTTTTTTACCGGATCAGTAGGTTACAAGTAATACCGGAGTATTTTTGGCGGACCACCCCCAAAGTTGGGGGTATTTAAAAATAATCCAAAGTTGGGGGTATTAAAAGCGGACCGCCTAAAGTTGGGGGTATTCTCATCCATTTTTCCATTTTAATATTTTTAATAACAATAATCCTAAAGTAATAAATAGTAGGTTTTTAAATTTCTAACTTTCTACGTTTTAAAACTTTTTTTAACATATAAACTTTTTTTTACTAAATAATAGAAATTCCGATCCAACCGGTCCGGACCGGAATCTTTGGGTTTGGACCGGACCGGAATCTTTGGGTTTGGACCGGACCGGACCGGAAACCCGAAATCGGGAATTTTTGTGGACCGAGGACTGGACCGGAATCCGGTCCGGTCCGGACCGGTTTGTGCACACTCCTAATCCCCATTCATAACTTCATATACTTCCTCCGTTTCATTTTACTTGCTACACTTCTCAATTCACGGACTCCTAGGCAATTTTTGGAGAAGAGAGAGGTAGAGAGTAAAAAGAAAAGACACCCATGTGAGAGGAGAGAGATAGAGAGAGTTTATTGCCCAAAAAAGAAGTGTAGCAAGTAATATGAAACTTCCCTATATGGAAAGTGTAGCGAGTAATTTGAAACGGAGGAAGTATTAGTAATTAAGAGATCAGTTTAATATAATCTTCTTTGGATCCTAATCAAAGGGTTTATATTATATTTCACCCTTCTCGATTAATATAATTATTAATCTTTGCAACACTGCTTCTTATGCATGCTGATGTTATTGTTTTTGCAAATTATCATCTAATCGTCTAAGTAGGCAAAGTAGCCTTTAAGAGACCAAAGATCAGATAATGTGAGGCAGGATGTTGATGAGAAAGAACGCTCCAATTATGTTAATGCTTAATTCTTAAGCTTCTAACTACCATAATGTGAGAGTGATGTTGATAAAAAATAGTAGCGTTTTTTTTTGGTGTAGAGAGAGCCAAAAGGAAACTGATGTAGACGAGATATGATTCCAAGTTTTCGGCGCCACCTCTCGGTCAAGACTTTAACCAACTAAACTAGTTGACATCCACATAATAATAGCATTATTTGTTAACCAAGAAATAATTCAAATTCAGAGTTTGTTTATTGGTTAAATTAATAACACTGCTTAGTATTTGTAATTCTAAGGACTAAATCATCCTCAAATTACTGCCAACCAACTACGTACGATATATGCTTTTAGATTACCTTATGTATTTGTCGTTTAATCCATATTTACAGGCAAGTAATTAATGACATAACAAGTCATTCTCATTATCTCTGAGAAAACATCGAATGATACTATATTATATTCCTGTAATATATTATATGTATAATTCAGCACGAGATCTTTGACATTGATATTGTTCCGCTTTATTCTGAAGACAAGTTTGAGTATCTTCTAGATATAATTCAAGTTGATCATATATGATCTCACTTTAGAATATGTATTCTTTTTCATCCATAATTACAGGAGGAAATCAATTAATTAAACCTATAGAAACCAATTCAGATCTTTGCGAATACTGAATACATACGTACTCATATGTTGGTTCCCCACGTAGCTTAGTAACATACTAACATATACTTTATTAATAGGGATTTTATGCAATACAAACTTGTGTTTTAGATGTTTTCATCTAACCCCCAATATTTGCACCTCATCCTGATGTAACCTCCAATTTTTATAGTATGTCATTAGCCAAAAGTTTTTAAATCAAGAAGGGAAAATTTCATAAAACTACCTTTTATAATCAAAAAATTTCAAAAAACTACCTTTTAAAAATTTTCTTTCAAAAAACTACCTTATATAACAAATTTGTTTCAATATACTACCATTTTATCATAAATAGGGTTTAATCACTAATAACTGAGTCACCTTAAATTGCTTTTCTTTCTTCCCCTCTCGTTTCTCTCTTCTTTTCTCGCTACCCCATCGGCAGCAACACCTACGGCGACTGTCATTTATTGGTTAGTATTAAATATAAACGTAAAATGGTAGTATATTGAAAGAAATTTGTTATATAAGGTAGTTTTTTGAAAGAAAATTTTTAAAAGGTAGTTTTTTGAAAAAAATTGGTTATAAAAGGTAGTTTTTTGAAATTCAAACAAGAATACTATATTTACTTAATATTTCTAATAATGGAAACATAATTAATCTATTAAAAATATAATTTTGATGTACCCATTTTTGAGGTAACACTAGTAGTCATATCTAAGTTGGATCATACATAGGCGTTATCTCTTACTGAATTCAGCAAAAATAATTTAAGTTCAGTAAAGTAAGTTAAGTTGACAAATTCGGTAAAAATAAGTTAAATTCAGCAAAAATAAGTTATATTTAGCAAAAATCTACTCTAACTTTTAGCAAAAATAAATGAAATTCAGCAAAAATAAGTTCATTAAAATTACATTCAACAAAAATAAGTTAAGTTCAGGAAAAAAATAAGTTAAGCTAAGCAAAATTAAGCTGAAGAGAGCAGAATGAGTTGTCAAGTTAAAACTATTGCACAAGGAGAATAATCAATGATAATAATTAACTGTTATTATTGTACTAATAAAGCACATTAGTGGCACAAAGTGGTGTAAGCATCATTAAGGGCCATCCAATTATATAGGCTAATGAAGATATAGATCATTCTTTTAGAGGTGGCTAAGAACTAGGAGATTATATTATTGAATACATAAATTCAATAATCCAAGATAAGCTAGTCAAATCGGCATGTCACGTCCAAATATTCTAAACATGTTCTTAGTCCTATTTTATTTGCACATATTGTTTGTTTAAATTAAAATTTCAGCTGATTGCAACAAAGGTAATAAATTAAATAACCAACTATAATACTATATGGTACATGTACATCCATAACAGCTTTAAGTACTTCACGACAAATAATGAGTTATGAGTTATGAGTTATGTCCACATGAGCCATGTGCTAATTAATTTTTGATAATTGGTAGATTATATATATTGCTTAACTTTTACGTGTGATATGTAATTAGTGCTGGAAGCATATATTCTGTAGTAATATAGAAATGAACACGCGCGATTTAAATAGATTCCCAAGTAAAGAACATGTTAGAGACTGTTTTCTTGTTATACTATTAATGTGAATTAAGTTAATATGTTGAAAAAAACATGTTTTAGTAGCACTCACTCTGTTAATCATCTTGTTCTTTTCTTTACTGTAACTTATGATACTAAAGTAAAGAACATGTTAGAGAATGTTTCCTTGTTATACTATTAATGTGAATTAAGTTAATATGTTGAAAAAAACATGTTTTAGTAGCACTCACTCTGTTAATCATCTTGTTATCTTCTTTACTGTAACTTATGATATTAAAGTAAGGAGCAAAGAAAATGTGAAAGTAAATAATTTTTTTTAAATTCTTTTAGAAGGAGAATGAGTATGTGGGAATATGCAAGTCTAGCAAATGGAGCAAAGCTTATGACAAATATAGCAATGCTATTAAATGTCTTTGTGTTACCTTTAGTATTGCTATTTGTGATGATAATTATGCTCGCAATGTCGATCCTAACCTTACGAAGCTAGTTGTTTCTTTGCAATTAACTATTGCTGCTTGTGAAATCAAACTAAGTAGTTTGGAGAAATTAAAGGTTATGATGACTTTAGGGCAACCAGAGTAGTTGAACCACAAAATAAGGCAATTGGTCAGGATATTGCAAGACTTGAGGGCATCCTCTTTCCAATTCATCGTGTTGATCATGCTCAGTCGTGTAATTAAGGATCAAGCTCCGAAGCTGGGAGATATGGATACCCAGACGCTAATCCTGGACTTCATGAGATGGGTTTACAAGTCCAAGATAAAAATCAAGAGTAGTTTCTCTTCCGAAGAACACACTAATGGAGGGGAAAA
This sequence comes from Beta lomatogona, assembly GCA_947646795.1. Lineage (NCBI taxonomy): Eukaryota > Viridiplantae > Streptophyta > Magnoliopsida > Caryophyllales > Amaranthaceae > Beta > Beta lomatogona. The sequence goes on from CANSNZ010001111.1 coordinate 1,590,595, forward strand.
TAGAGTTGAGATGGATGAGAAGTGTCGTAAGGAGAAACTCTAGAGAGTTAGTGGCCTCCTAGATCTCCTTCTCGCAAGCAGAACCTTGGTAAGCTCACCTTTAATTTGTCAACAACAAACGACTATCCTCCCGCGTGATGATTTCTCGAACAAATGTAAAAAGGCTACAAGAAGGAAAAGAAGTTCAATTCTATCAATCCCACTTCAAAACAAAAATCTTGAAGGAGGTCCCCCGCAGCTCCAAGTTAAGGAAAGTGCAAGTCTCTAATCCGGCTTTCATTATGAATGAGAGCCTTCTCGTTGATGTCTCAACGAAGCCAACAAGTCCAAAGGAAGGAAACCAGACTGCAAAGGTTCTTGAGGAGATGCCAAATATCGAGGTAAGTATGGATGCCTCATCTCTCACAATTTCGAGTACAGATGTCCCAATACAGATTAAAATCAACAACTCGAACAATCCACTCAAAGAAGGCAAAAAAATGAAAAATGGCATAAGGAGAATAAGACCGATTGGACGAGTCAATGACGTGTCCATCTCCAGTTCCATAAGAAGGTTCAGGAAGAAGATAAACAGATGTAACGTCTCTTAAGTAGGGTCCAAGCGGAGAAGTAATGCTCCACCTTCGTCAGATCTCTCTTATCATATTAGGAAAAAACATGTTAGTTTTGTTTGTTCTTGTTTTCATGCATGTCTCTGTAGGTGTCACAGTCAAGTCAAGAAATCCCTGAACCTAGTAAGTGGTGCTAGCATTAGTGAATCCCTAAGTGTTTGTTTGTATCCAGTCATGCAAATTTTATCTATGTCCAAAAGAACAAATGGAGCAAAGTATGTAGAAAAGGAAACAATTTACTAAAAAGCAATAAAGTAAGAGATAATTTTGATTGGTGCAAATGAGCGACTTAGCGCACTGATATAGACGATATTCTATCTCATGCGTATCTTGGGCATCCTCCCACTATTGGAGATGAAATTTATTACCATGTTAATGAGTATTCCTTACATATTAATTAAATTATCATGTTTACTGTCGTTATCGTTATTTAGTATCCCAATAAAACGGGACGTTTGAGACATTAGGAGTAATTATTAAAGTAACGTACATGTGAATTATGATGCCTTAGTTTAAGTTTTGTTCACCATTAGAATCATGTGCTGATGAATTTTTCATTCTTGCATTACTCATTATTCTAATGAATAAATTCCATTAGTTTGTTCGCTTCCCACCAATTCTTGTTGGTATGTGTATGTATAGAGCTGTTAATGGAAAGTGCGCACAACTGCACAACAATTCTGTCGATGTGAAATTGGGATTCTATCATTCTGTAAGCATAAAAATATACCCTGAACTCATAAAACATTGTATAGTTTACGTACGTACGTGACAATGTGACATCACATAAGAATACTATACCTCTCGGACGAATTTAGCTATGCTTTATTTCAATAACATCCATTATTGTTATCTAGTATCGCCATCAAACGAGTTCTAAGAGTTATAAAAGCTCATATTAGTTTTAATCTAGTATTAATTGTATCGCCTAAGGTGTTAGTATGTATCAACACCTCCCTAAAAAGCAATCGTCGCTTTTCATTTATAGCTCAATGAGAAGAAGCAATAAAGTTATACACTATTGGGTCAGTCGTTCAACTTATTTTAACTTGCATGAACTTAACTGAAATTTTCAACTTTTGTTATAAGATGTTAGAGCTTATCTAAACTCATTGGAACATATTGAACTAATCAAATTTTTATTCTTAGCTTATACAAACTTATCTTTTCCCAAATAAGCCAAGATAAATTGAGCAATTAAAAAGCCTACATCATAGGAGAAATCGATACTCTCTTTATTTGTAATTAGTACTCTACACATTGTTTTAATATCATCTTATATGTGGACTTCCACACCTTTTGCCAAATTCAACTCACATATATGATATACTTTTTGCTTACTTTTTTCTATCTTTTACACTATTCCACTCCATCTCTCATACTTTTCACTTTTTTTATTAGCTATGTCTCTTCTATAAATAAAAAAAAAAAAAAAAAAAGTTTCGAAACTATTGATTAATTTGGAAGGGTATCAAGCTGAAGAGTATTTTCACAAAACAACCATACAAACATAATCTATTAAACCTAAATGATAGTTTTTATTTAATAAAATCAAGGCTTTTTACTTCTCTTTCCTTTTAGCGATCATCATATCCCTCTATTTAGGTATTTAACATGCTATAAATCATGCAACATTAGTTTCAAAATACATTCCCAAAAATTAAAATATTTCTAGATTAATCAATAATTGAGACTAGTCAAGAAAGATGATGCATACTGCATAGTTAGGATTTGTGGCGTAAATATTTTCTACGTATAAAGGGTAGAAACTAATTGATGTCACATTCATGATTAACTAGTCAAAACGAACAATTAAGGAGGGCAGACATGAGGAAGTTTTGTCCTCACTTTAATGTATTATCTAATTAATATGATAAGCTAGAAGCCTAGAACCAATTTGAAGATTGTTAAGTGGAGAAATTCGTCATACCTCAACTCAACAAGTCCTTTAAGAGTTTGAAAAAATTTCAACCCTTTGTTTTGGTACTTTGTTTTCTTTTCTTTTTTTTTTTTTTTTTTTTGACATCGGGAAAATTTGCATAAAAGTCTACAAGACACAAGCTGAAAGTAAACAACTAAAGCGAGCTTTTTTTGCTCTTACATTACGCTGTGGCAAAGGGAAATAAACTAGTGAACGTGCCCTTTTGACGCCAATACCTACCTTCAGAAAGGAAATAGACTTGAGGTATTTCCCTTTCCTTTGCTGCATGGATGGAGTAGCTCGAGATGGGGTTGAAACATGGGTTGCAGTAAGCATACGAGCCCGCGACTTTGTTGAGAAAATAAAGGGGTTGATTGTATCCAATTTGTGTTCCTTGTTAGAGGAAGAATGTGTTGCATCAACGCTCTCAACATCGAAATCCATAGTCAATCCTTGATCATCATTTTCTTCTGTAATGATCATAACCTCCTCTATGCTGGTAACTCCCGGATCGTGATCCATATCCATTGAGATGCCTACACTTACCTTAGTAGATAGATGTTGAGTTGCCATCTTTGGTACCTCGTTTGCCTTCTGGGGAGCAATACAGATAGATAGCCAAGAGTATTCACTAGGTTTATGAACCACAACTTGTTTTCCTTGTACCATGTTAGCATAGGTAGAAGAAGAGAGATGTAAAGTAGAGAAGTTCTTACGCTTGTTTGTAAAACCGAACTTGGTTGAGCTTGTTTTTGAAAGAGTGCTCGATAGGACTCTTGAGAAACCGCTTCAGAAACTTCCATGGCTATAGTCTCAGCCACACGCTCATTAACATGTGAAAAGGCACCGCTATTGCTTTCCGAGCAATTGAAATTGTCTTCCTTCCCCTTTGTGGTATAGGTAGACACATATGGAACAGTTGAAAAGGCCTTCATACTTTTCCAGTTCTTAGCTATCAAGCATCCATCATCCAAAGGTCGCTTCCCTCGCGGAGGGACGGCCTTGTCTTGTAAATGAAAGGGATCGAAAGTCCCTAATGGTTGACTCTTATTAGTCAAAGAGCTGATTGGTTTGGCAAGTTCATCATGAACGCCTTGGTACTTGTTCAAGATGGCTTCCTTGATTTTTACGAAGGTTTGAAAGTTCTAAATTGATAGCTTTATCATGAGGTGCCAATGTTGATGCTTTTTCAAGATCTGAAATAGCTGCCTGAATTTTACCTGTCCTGGCATATGCTTGGCCTCTCCTGTAGAGGCTCTTGGTGTTATTGCGGTCCATAGTCAAGAGAACAGAGCACAGAAAGATTACTTTGTCGTAGTTTTGAAGCTTCAATTCACAAGCTGATAGGTTCGAAAAACAACATCGTACTAAACTGGAGCTTTTTGGTTCTTGCAAAGCCTCCAATGAAAGTTCGGTCATCACATAATCTAAAACTGTTTCATAAATCAAGGTTGCAGAGCTGAACTCCTGTTTCTTAAAGTAACAATTACCCATTTCCTTCAATTCAAACGCCCATTCTACTAATAATCCAGGAGAAGATACATCAAAATCCCCCATTTTCAACATATGTAATTCAAAATCCATACCCAACTGTTGGAATCTCAACTGCCAATATGCTAACTCCTCAAAATCAGAATCCATTATTAAACTAGCAAGGCACAAACACGTAAAGAGAAGCACTAAAATCCCAAAGAAACCAAACCACAGTATAAACACTAGAAACAATTGAAAACTTAACAATTAGAAACACCTAGAATTTAGAAACAACTGAAGATTTAGCAACTAGAAACAACTGAAAGCTTAACAGCCAAACTTGAAAGCACCAAACAAGCAAAATGAAAGGATAGAGCCATGTGTGGAAAACTGAAAACTTAGCTTGAAATCAGAAAACGACATACTAGCTTGATCCGGACTCCAACCCAACGGGAAACCAGAGCCGACGAGCCAATGCTTACAAAGGACTGAATTCGTCCAACCAATTGAAATTCAGAGCAGGCACTGGTAAGAGAGATGCCACAGAATGTTGCAGGAGTCTGCAGTAGTCGAAACGAAAGTAGAAATTTCAGAGGGGAGCAGAGAACAAAAAGAGAGAGAAAACGAAGAAAAGACGGGCTCGCCGGCAACTAGGGGGGAGCAGAGAATCGTCACCGGCGAGCCGCGCCGCTCTGAGAGTGAGAAGGGGGTTGTCGGCTGGGGTTTCTCGCGTTTTAGGGCTAGGGTTCTTGACAGTATCCATTGTGGGTACTTTGTTTTCACTGCGAAGTTTCAGTCCTCGATTTTTGTGTCTTTAAGTAACTTTAAGCACTAATTTTAGTTAGTCAAAAGTTTGTGCTATGAGTGGTGAGACATCTTTTTTAACTTCATTTTAGATTTTTAGTACTTCTTCCGTAACATAATAACTGCAACAAATGGATATTATTTGTGAGGTATAAAATATTCATTTGTTGCAGTTATTATATTACGGAGAAAGTAGCATAATACAATTAAAAGGATTGTCATAAGACCATGGAATGTTAAGATCAGTTCTCGTTCTATATATACATAGAGAGGTTACATATTCCTCTGCTCTACTACATCCTGAGGTCTATTTTAACAGAAAAGAGAACTTGATAATATGGCAAAAGCAGTTAAATTAAGGCTAATGTAATGCTAATTATCCCTTTTACATCGGCTGCCATTGCAATAGATCTATACATATGAACTGTCTAAAGTCCGATGTAACGGTCGTTGAAGTAAATTCCAAAAAGTGTTACAGAACCAATCATGTCCAAAATATCTCTTATAGCAGCAATGCCAGCAAAAACCATACATCCAAAACTACATTTTCAACATTCCGTGGTATATGTGATATAAACTTGTAAGAGAGCATCATCAACCTACATTTTCTATGTGATCCTCAAACATATATCAAGTACATAGTATAAATCATCAACATTCCATGGTATATGTACTACATTTTCAACATTCCATGGTATATGTGATATAGAGAGGTTACATATATCCAAAATCAAATATCACACATTAGATACTCTTGCACTAAACACATACAAAAGAAAGGTTACATACTACTTAGCAAAATGTATGTATATTCAGGAAATCAAACACGATTGAACTGGGCATTAAGAGGTCTTTCATTTGGTTCCGTTTCACTAACATGGACATTCCTGCCCTGCAAAATCACAACATTTCGTATTAGCATCCATGTCAGAACAATTACGACTTATGTATATGTATATGTATATGTATATGTATATGTATATGTATGATATAATAACAACCACCCACAAGGGCCACAACAATAGTTTAAGACCAATATTAATAATATACATTAAATAGTCCAAAGACAAGCTACTCGTTCTAATAATAGCACCATCAGTCCATCACTGTTATCCTCCCCTAACAAATAGATGTTCATATCAAGAAATATACTCACCATTGTACAATTAACCAAACAAGGCAAGCATAATACAGAAGATCAACGCCATTGAACAAATAAAATAAGAACCTAACACATAATCTAGGGAATCTTCACTATTTACCCTACAAACTCTAACATCCCTCAAACCACCAGTTAGTAGCACAAGCTTAAGCTCAATGATCGCAGGTGGCAATAAAGTGGAATGACTGGTGGAACGGGGCGGAAGCCGGAAAGTATACAAACAGAGCACAATACAAACAACCAAAAGATACCAAATATTTGAATCATCCATCATATCACAAGATCTGAACTTGATCATAAGATTAAGGAACATCCAGTTAGTTTAAAAAATTTAAATCGTCTAAACAAAATGCTACCTAGAGTAAAATATGGCCATGCTCTTATTAAGTTGATCTTTGGCGCAAGAAAATAATTTTCAAAGAAATCAGACCTCCATTTCATCCCGAGTGACCTAGAAAATTTTAGTTCAATCCATGAAAAGATAATAGGAAATAGGCAGTAGGCGCATACAAAATATCCCTTGCATCAAACTTTTATAAATAAATAGATTGAATCAAGGTAGCAGCAAAAGGTGTTAGCAACAACTTGAATCCTAGATCATCAACTATAAAGTTCATCCTCCTAAGTCAAAATTTTATACAAACTTATAATGAGATATTAGTTCTTTTCTTTTGAATAGCTAAGCTATGTTAGGGATCATATTGCATTTGTGCAACTGAGCTTATAACATCATAAATCAAGCAAATTAGATAAACGGACACATCAGCCAATTAGTAATGCACATATATATTTTCTCTTTTCAATGTTCTAAATTCATATTTTGAAAGTTCTATATTGAGCACGACAAATTAGATGAAATTTGAAATATTGCAAATCAGACTATAGCTTAAACTTTGAAGCAGTAAGTCCCCAAAAAATCAATTGTTATTTTCATCATTAATCAAGTTCCCAGCTAACACATGCTTTATGATAGGTTCTTCCTCCGGTTTTACGACACCAAATAATTCAAAAACTTCTCAATCTATTTTATGATAAAAGACATTGATTATTGTGGATGCTAACTTAGATGGTAAAGTCTTTGGGGTGGTATCCAAAACTAGGTTCCAAATCATATCTACATCATTGCCCTTTGTAGCTCTATACACACCAACAAGAACACCCGATATATTGAAATGGGAGTAAATATACTAAGGAAGCTATACATTAAACTACAACTACATCATGAGTTTATATCGAAAAGGGTGGTATTTTAAACTAAAGAAGTAGCACGACTGCAAATAATTGTTGGTGTATAGTATATACTGATCATTTAATTTGATAGTCTAATTATCTTGTAGTTCATACCTACTGTACTTTCTTTGCTTTTCTAGAGCAACTCTACAGCTGGGAAGATATCTAATGCACTTCTCAATTGAAGAAGTAATCATATTAGATGCTTTCAATTACTTTCCACTTTATGAAATCCCAACAAGAAGCAAAGCTTATAAAGTAATCAATCGAAAAGGAAAGGACTTCAAGAAAACCTGATGATTATGCAACTAAATTTTGCTTCCAATGACGCTCAGTTCAAGTAGAATGATGTTTGTGACACAAAATCAATTTGTATGCCATTTATTAGCTAAAATAGGAACAAGAAGAAAATGATATAAGCAGGACACAGTCACACAATTATAAACAAAAAGACTGTCTGCTATGAGCTAAAGTTAACCCATACTCCGCCGGACCACTGTTTACCTAATAGACAAGCTATAATGACAGTCTGAGGGTGCTGAATCATATTCACACCTATAATCAAAGTCATATGAGGGAGACCATGCACGTTGCTCTTTGCTTTAACTACTAAATCACCATTTGGTCCCTAGTACAAGCTCTATACAGAATGCCTTTCCTTGCATTATTCTAATCATTGTTAGTTTCAGCAGAAATTAAGGTAATGCGTCTCATATTACAGTGCAAGTTGCAAGAAAAAAACAAATACTGCAATCCCTAAATGCTTTATCTTCAATATTATAAACTTGTAAGACAGCATCATCAACCTACATTTTCTATGTGATCCTCAAACATATATCATTGACAAGTACATAGTATAAACCAAAGGACCTGTAGTTCACAAGCAATTAAATAGCTTTTACCTTATTCTTCACTTGTCAACCTTCATCCTCCTCATCTTAGTTCCCTTGCACGCCTTCATTTGACGACCACGCGTAATGGTAACAAGACTTCCAACACACAAAGAGAGAACCTTGAAATAAGGAGGAGCTCCGCCCAATTCCAACTTCTTAGTTGTTTCATCACTAAGGTTATACCAAACACAAGTTTCAACCCCTAGTTTATGAGGCCAATCTATGCTAAGCAAAAGTTCCCTCCTCATTCCTTTCCCATATTTAAAAAGGGGAGTATATTGACAACTCGGAGTAGCAATGAACAACTTAGTCCATGACTCTTTCACCCCATACTCCTTCATCACCCATACATCAGTCACATTCGACCCCTCAATCGTAGTCGACAAACACAAACAACCATTAAAAACCCCCAAATTATTAACTTTCGTAGCGCGCCCATCTTGATCATATTCATCATAATCAGGCAATGGCACAACATCATCACCCCATTGTTCAAGCTCCACATTAAAACAACCAATCCCAAGTACTTTGTTCGATTTCGACAAGAACACCCAATGAACTAACTTGTTGTCAATAACAACACCATTAACTGGGAGACATTTAAACACACCAGCCCGTAAACCCAAAGGAATCTCACTCTCAACGAAAATCCATGAATCATCTTTCATCCCATAAACTACAGTGCTCTGACAAAAGTATCCGTCCTTCATATTATCGAGTTCTAACAAAACCAGCTTATAATCGTCATTTAAACGATCATGCCCAAATCCAAAACCACATCTGTGAAAATTTGGAATTGAAATAGATGAAGAACCAAACATTCTAGTACATGGATTCAGAAACACGAAGTATAAACTAAAAGGGGAACAATGTTCGTTACCAATAGTTGATCGAAGACAAATTAAACCATTTGAAGAACCCACAATGTCGAAATGGTTGTATTCGCCTTGAAATGGTTTTGGAAGTGGAAGATAAACAGCTGGTGAATTGGGTAAATCTAAGTCTAAGGAATAGAGTCTTTGAATGCCGTCTACATGAGCAGTGAAGAAGATGAGGAGGCCATTAATGGATGAGGAGAGAGATTGTTGGAGGTGATTATTGATGAATTCTTGGGATGAAATTAGGGTTTTGTAGAATTTGTTTGTGCATTTGAATCGCATTAGGGTTTTTGGGTGTAATATGGGGAGTATATCGGTGACGATTATGTCTAATGGAAGTATTGCCATTGAAGAAACTTGTTGGATTTCAGTTTTCTTCATCGCCATTTTCAAATTTCAACATAAGGAGGGTTTAGGGTTTAAATTTTAGAGAGGACATGAAGGGTTGGAACTTATTGGACTCAACTGAATGGGAATGAACTAAACTTAACTGAAATGAATTAAAACTGTGTGAGGAAAGTAGTTGAACTGAACTGAACCGAACTAAGTTAAAATTGTCCCTAAAAGAACACGGTCTTATTCACTCATTATAATATTCCTCACGTTGTACTTTGTACTACCTCCGTGGCTCAAATGGATCAAAAAAGAAATTATTCCTCACATTCATACATTCTCTAGCACTTCCTAACAACGGGAGAAAATCTCGTCCCAATCTTTGGAGAGCACGTGGAACTATTGGAAAAATGTTTTTTTTTGTAGATGTTTCTAAACTAGTTCAAATGTGATTCTAATAAATTTAGATATATTCTTGATTAATAAGAATAAGTTCCCATTTATATAAGTCAAATTTAAATGAATATAATACACTTTTTACGTATTTTAAATACTATAGAAGATCAAACATTGGTCGTTTCCCTGTAGTAGGTAGGGGTGTTCATAAATACCCGATCTGGTCGATCCGATTCGGTTTTTCGGATATCCTATCCGATTTTTAAGTTTTCGGGTATTTCGGATCGGATATCCGAAAATTTCCAGATCGGATACGGATCATAAATTTTTGTTTTCGGATATCCGATCCGAAATATCCGTTTTCAAGGCCGGATATCCGAAATATCCGATGATCCAACCCCAAACTTATTTTATGAATTTCTCCTTTGAAAATTTCAATTTTTTTGTTTTAGGATATTCGATCCGAAATTTTTCGAATTGCATTTTTCCCGATTCGACATTTCGGATTGGATATCCGAAATGAACACCCCTAGTAGTAGGTAGTTACTAGTTTTGTATTAGTCAATAGTTATTATTAAAGCTAACTATTAACAAGATAGTGTTCAATAAAAGTACTTCCTGAAAACTCCCTCCATCCCTAAATATATGCTCTATTTGCTTTTCATTGTATTCAAAGTGTAATTTATACCACTAATGTCTAACAAAGCGTTAGTAAAAAGAATAGAATTTGGTATTTTATAACTACACATCATGACGAATCTAACAAGATTCGAAATCATAATGTTATTTTTTTTATACATTAATGAGATTGTGCATCGAAGACATCCTCATTCTACTGCAAAATTCTACATACTAGAAAATCAAACACATTTTCGAGAGACGCAAATAAGGCGACTAATTGGATTGCAAATGCGAGTCATCTAGTTAAAACTTGTTTCTTCAAAAATCCTTGTAACAATTTTTTTTAATGTTCTTTCACTATAAACGACTCATTAATAGCTCCCCTCGTATAGAAAATCTCCTGATCTTCATTTTTCTTACCTCAAAAATAAAATTAATAGGATTGTGCGATCAAAAATGATAATAATTGACTCCGGAAAAAGGAAACAGAGCTTAGAATTAGGGACGTAGGGAGTAGTAAAAGCAAAAACATAATTCTACCTCTATCTCCAAAAGCTTGTTATTTTAGCTATTCTAGATCACTAACTCAACCACTTAAGTTACACTTGAATAGTCAAAACTCCAAGAACTAATTGAAAAGCTACTTCAGAACAAACATCAATTGATTCAAGCTTCGTTCACAAGAGCTACATGGCTGCCTGCTCAAAAACGAGATGATCGAAACCTCGCCATTAACGTACTACATCTTTGAAGCTGGACATGATTTCAAAGCTGATAAGTAATACTACCAAATGATGATTTTACCAGAGAAAATTTTGCTAAGAATTTACGCTTGTTCCGTTGTTCAGAAATCCAAAGACCTGCTTTAAATTCCCTCTGGATGGCCGTGCATTTGTAGAAAATTTACATATAAATACGAGTCGTTTCCGCATTTCCCATTTTGTAATTTGGGTCTCATAGAAGGACTTCCCGTCGTCAAAGGATCCTGTGCATGAGATGTACAGAGTAATCAGTTCTTCAATAGCAAATTTTGTAATAACGTAGCGCTACTAATTGGCTTGCAAGCTGCAAAGACAAAAGTTGTAGAATTGATCAGTTCTTGAGCTTGTATATATAAGACCGTACCTTCTTCGCTGAACAATAAGATTAAGATTGCTAGGCAAACACACACGCTGATGTCTTCTCCTGAAAAAGATACAAATTATAATACTTAGTGTACTATCAAGATAAAGTAATTAAGGTAATTTTTTATATTTATGTAGTATTTCTTTTACAAGGTAAGGAGAAAGACATTATTGGACTGACATGTCTCGCAAGACAACCCAAAGAACCCCTGGTGAGATTTGATCCCATGGTCATATAGGGAACATCTCGTTACCACTCGAGCCTAGAACTACTTGGTGAGTAATTAAGGTAATAGATCATAGACATTTGTTGGATCCTTAAATATTGAATCTCCTTAACAAAATAGATACAATATCGGGAAAAAAACCGAAAGCATAAAGATAAACGTATTAGTCCATTTCGTTTGATGAAAAAAACTCAAGCTCCATGAGGATCCGAAAATAGGTGTCAATCTATGTTTGAAACAAATTTTTTTTTGGGTTTTTCTATGATATACCCCTGTGTTTTTTAAAATTCTACGTTATACCCCTAATGTTTTTTTCTTCTACACTGTACCCTTAAATTTTTAAAGTTTTCTACATAGTACCCCTACGTTAAGTGTACGTAACGTTTACCGTTAAATTCTCTTTGCATTTATGGGCTTCTCTCTCAACCCTCCCCCCCACCGGCTCCCCGGCCCTAGCCCCCACCCTTCCCCCTCCCTCCACCCCCCCGCAACCACCATGACCACCGCCAGCCCAACCCCCCCCCCCCCCCCCCCTCCCCCTCCCCTTTGATTTCCCACGGCCCCCCCCCTCTCCCCTCCACCCCTTCCCTCCCTCGCACCACAGTGTGAACAACAACCACCACCACCCTCGCCATTGTTTAAAAAAAAATAAACCCGGATTCAATCGTGTTTCAACGCAAAATCAAAGGGGAGGGGAAGGGGGCTGCTGGAAATCGAAAGGGAGGGAGTGGGAGGCTCATGGAAAATCGAAAGGGAAGGGGTCGGGGGCTGCGAGAAATCGCAGGGGAGGGGGTGGGGGCATGGAAATCGAAGGGGAGGGGATTGGGGGCTGCGGGAAATCGAAGGGGAGGGTGGGGGGCTAGGTTGGTGGGGGGGATGCGGCGGAGGAAAGGGGGAGGGGGATTGGGCTGGCAGGGGGAGGGGCGGGGTTGGGAGGCTGCGGCGGTGGAGGGGAGGGGGAGGGGGCTGGGGTGGAAGGGATGGGGAGGTTTGGGTGGGAGTAGATTGTACTAAACGGATGTTTGGGTGGGAATTCAATAATCATTAACGTCCGTTTTCATTAATACACACTAGGGATATTTTGTAGAAAACTTAAAAAACACAGGGGTACAGTGTAGAATAAAAAAACATTAGGGGTATATTATAGAATTTTAAAAAACACGGGGGTATATCATAGAAAAACCTTTTTTTTTTTTACTCCGTTTAGATTAGTTTGACAAGCTTAGGTGTCGTAACCACTTCATATCAAAGGGCTAGACATGGAGAGGTACTTTTGAGTTGGAATGAAGAAATCGGTAACATAGGCAGTGAACAGCTATGCATTTCTTAAATAACAGACATTGTTCTAATATAGATATGTTCTTTCCTGAACATGTCATTATGACAAATCCCATAAAGAATCAACACCAGGCTAACTAACCCAAGAAGTTGCAAGAATAGTGTTTAACAATATTAAGGGGAAAGAAACCAAAAGAAAGTCTCAATCAGTTCTGCATTATTAGGCACACTAAATACTCCATGTTCTGGAAAATATCAACGTTATGGTTTCCATGTTTTTTGCACAACTGAAGCAATATACTTACCATCATGACAACAAACTAGAAGGGATTTTCCTTGGACTAAATTCGACCTTGCAAACTTCATTGCTGCAGGAAGATTATTAAGCAGCGAAAACCGGTCGAATTTTGAGCTCTGGAGAATGAGAGAAAACCAGGGAAAACAACAAAAAGAAGGCCATTAAATTTCAATCAGAATTCAGATTAAGAGCAGTCACATAACATTGTCACTCAGTATCCTTAATTTTCCTTAATTCATGTCCTACACATTAGTGTGAGGCAAAGTGACTAACTATTAGCAATCTAACACTCGATAAGATGCTTCAAACGTCAAATATCTCTCTCTTATGGCCCCACTTCAAGCATGCTTTACTATTTTCAAGAATATTTGACAGAAGTTAGGTGGCCAACATTAGCCATTCATAGATTTTTAATCCAAAAAGACAGAAACTTAACGCTGCAAAGTCATAATGAATCAAGACTAAAGGAGTCCACAGCAAGTCACTAATAGAAATTATTTAATGCTTACCACTACAGGGAGGTGGAGATAAGAATACGATTGATCAACAGTGAGGAGCTCCTTGCCACAGTTCAGTATACAATCAACGTCTGGTTTAGTTGCAGCTGAAGCCATATAGATGCACAGCACAAAGCAGCAGCATGTAAGAGAAAAAGTAACCACAAAAGTTCGACTCCACGTCACAGAAACAGCAAATATGGAATCTTTGAGAAGAAAGACACAGTAATGTGAAACTATATCCAATTCAAGATAAGCGTTGGCCAAACATTATTTAATTTACTTAGTAATGTACTCATGCTTAATAAGTTGAACCAAAGGTTCCTTCACAATAATATTTTTTTACCGAAACTGCTTGTCTATCCACTTCAAAAATGTTAGAGCAGGATCTATGTATTGCCTAAGGTCTTGAAAATTATTAAGAAACCTGTAGGAGATATCTTTGGGATGGGATAGTGGGTGACATAAGAAGAGCCTTAATGTCGCTAGGGAGAGTGTCTTTGTCAAAAGTTTATAGTGGTTTGAATGTGTCAGATAAAAGTTAGATGGAAAACTGCTTTACTAAAACCTCAAGAAAAACAGGGCTGCAATTGATTGGGCTTTCAGTGTAGGGAGACACTGTGTCTGACAGAAGTGACGAATATAGGTACTTATCCAAATGTCCGAGTCAGCTATATATAGTTCCATGATTTTATCCTAAAATAGTGTGTTGAAGTGTCCATACTCCATACCATGTCGGAGTCTAGAGGATCAAAGTCGGTACTTGAGGTAAAAAAGAAGAGTCCAGGTAACAAAGGTACTTATAGTGAGGTTGGTGCATTGTAACAAGATGTGCAACAATTGAGAAACTAAAGAGAGTAAGAGTTGCAAGTGGATCCAGTTCCTGTTACGAGTCAATGTCTGATAAAATTAGGGAGCACCTATTGTCTGCATGGCAATGAAGTACTTCAATTTGGAGAAGAGCCTTACTGCAGCAAGTAGTCCATTTAATAATACCTGCAGTCTGGTCTTCTAGAAGTTGGATTATAACCGCAAAGGGGTAATCAAGTAGAGAACGACTACTTAGAGTGAGCTAGCAGAGATAACTTAAGAAAAATGGAAGGCAAAGAATAAAGATTTGTTTCTATGTAGAACTGCTGAGAAAGAAAAGAGTTGTAGATATTAAGAGCATAGATCAGCAAATGAGCAAATTGTTATAAGATGTATTTGTAATAGAAAGCTTAGTTTCCTGATAGATAAATTAAATATATATACCCCTAGCAATATACAATATCAATGAACATTTTGTATATAAACCGAAATTGTTTGCATAAATTTAGAAAACAACTTATTTTGGATAGTTGGAACTTGGAACTTGGAAGTATATGTTTCATAATATAACCAAAACAAAACGCTAAGGTAGCAAAATCACATTACAGAGTCTCATATAAGATCGTCTTTCAGTGATTTATGGTAAGACGGGATAACTTTTTGACCTAAAAGGTCATTTCTCCTAAAAGTTACCCCTTTCAGCTAAGATGTGACCCTAGGAAAGTGACCCCTTTAACTTAAGAGGTGACCCTTATGACTTAAAAATTCACTTTTTGGGCTAATGAGGTTGTCCTACACTAATATCATTGTAAGGTGAACACTATAAGGCGAACTTACACAAGACTTAATGTCAAATCACATATGTCGAGCACTTTAGAAATTTAGAAGAAAATTTACAGCAGCATAATTACCAAGTTGAGTTGTGCCTACAGCAATTTTTGTTGAACCCAACCAGCATATTGCAGTATCTCCTTTGGTGGAAGGACTTCCACAAATATCAAGATTTTCAAATTCTGAGTGCAATGGAAACTCATGCTTTCCAATGTTCTCATAAGCCTTTTGAGACTTGACCAAGATTTGAGGAGCATCCTGTCCTCTTTGTGCCCTGTGAACTCTGTCTTTTTCAACAATTTCAGAAACTTTCTGGTTACACAAATCAGGCCCGCAATTTATGAGGTCATATACATGGTTCCAGAAAAGAATAGGCGTTAAACCCCTAGCCCAACTTTCTTCATCATCTCCCGCCCCAGGAATATAGTTCCAGCTGAACTCAGAGCTTGTTCTTTGTGGAAGATAACCATTCGAGGAGGAACCAGAAACAAGTATTACTGGTGTGAAATCCCACGAATCATGATCAGGTACTTCATTCAACCAGATGACAGATTTTTGTGAAATCCACAAAGGGCGTAGAGGTTTTCTTAAGGATGTGGCAAGCGAGGCAATATCAGCACCACTTTCTTCCAATAGAGCAGTAAATTCATCAAGGCGATTTTCAATAGAAGCTTTCTCTGTCTTAGAAACCCATAAAGGTAGATGCAAAGAACAATCCCAAGCATTTAAAGCTTCTTTAGCTCTTTCATCATCATTTGCATGAGAAAAGTTTTCATTCTGTCAAAGCGCACAAGTGACAAGAGCCAGTGAATTCAATTAGAAGCATTTCCTGAAATAATGTGGACACATATTCGCCTGTCATATGGGGTAAGCAAATTACAGTGGGAAAGTTGAGAGAACTACTACAACAAATATACCCTAGAAGCTTAGAATGGGGAAAGGTGTCAAATGTCAACAAGCCAACAGAAAGTACTGGTGCGCATACAAACATCAGTATATATATGCTGTTTCAGTGTTCACACATATTTTTATTGCAAAAAGGACTAAATCCAAAGTGCAGTAATGACTAGTGAGAAATGAACTAAAATACTCGACACTTAGATTAAAAAGTATGACAAGAGGGTAATTTACCAACATAATTATAATATATAAACCATTTAAAGTTGCTCATTATCACAACTCCTCGGTTCTCCACCGAAAAAGATCCTATTAATGCAGCAAAAATTCATATTGATAAAAGAAATAGCCTTAACTCTTACCATATGTTCGACAGATCCATTTTCATGCATCTTTTTGCGGTACCGCTGAATTGTGCGGTTTAACACACATGTCCATATAGGTATTGTCTTTGACATGCTATCTGGAAACCTCTTCCCTTTCCGAGTCGAATCAACTATAAGACACCCACCTTCGTTTCCTATCCAACAACAGCAAAAAAAATCTAATAAAAGATCACTCATTACCAAGTCACAACTCACAAGTACAAAACTGCAAAAGGCACCATATACAGTAGCAAACTAACAGAGCTGTAGTATCTGATAATCTTAAGTAAGCTGGTAGGGTTTATCAATCACCTTCGCAAAACCTTCTATAAAGTGGCTATCAATGCCTTGGAGCAAAATCAGTTCTTTTGGTACTCAACAAGCCTAATTCCAAACAGCAAGGCTCAAGAACTCAAAGTTCTCAAATCCCATAGATCCCCTTTTTTATTTATTATCTGCTTATTTCAGAAAACAGAACCACCAACTAATGTTACTGATATAAAAGAATGAAGAATTCCCTCGAAATAAAAAATACCTACAATCATATGAAATTCCAGTAAGCATAGTCAATTTTAAATCAACAGATACCAGAATCTGCCTAGCTTTGGTAGATTTGCTTCAACGCAATCTAAAGAAATTCTCAAAATCCCTTTTTGGATAAGTCTGACGACTCCGCAGCAGTGCGGAATTGAGTTTCTCGTCCAGTGGATCTGATCTATAGTTAGGGAACAATACATACCAAAAGGTTCGGCATGCCAGAAACGGGGAGTTGATTGAGGTGGTTATACCTATACCCCGAAATGCTCTCAACACAACCAATCCACCTTAGTAAACTAGTTACTAGTCCTCAAGCCAAGTCTCGAGCTTTTTCGAGCTAATCATTTTCAAGTTGAGCTTATAGTATTGCAATAACTAACTTTTTGCTAATAGTTTTAACTTTTAATATCCTCCGCAAATCTTCACTATTACAAACCAAATTCTATAATCTGCAAAAAACAAAACTGAACATTGTTCACAAGCCTCTCGAGTCCATCCTGGCCTTTCTCAGCTACATGAATCTCTTGAGCCAAGCTCAAGTAGCTTGCAAGCCACCTAGGCTCACCATCAACTCTATTAGAGTAATAAATTAGTAATGCTACATGATGAAAGAAAACTGAGGACTTTGGTAAATGAAAATTATAAAATTATTAAGCCATGTCATTAGAATGCGATTGGAAACAGCAAGGAAATGCCCAAAAAAAAGGGATCTTTAGTTTTAACCTCTACCCTTCTTCCCTAAGTCTCTTATAGGACCGCCTTACCATGATTTATGATAAGACGTGGGTAACTTGCTGTCTTAAAAGGGTCACTATGGTACAACTAACCCCTTTAGGCTTTAAGACACGGGGTGACCTATTATCTAAAAGTGACCCCTATAACTCACAAAGTGACCCTTTTAACTTACAAAATGAACCTTTCAGAAAACAAAGTAACATGGACTTACACTAATTTTATGATAAGGCGGTCTTACACAAGACTTATTAACCCTTCTTCAACTAAAATGCTTCAACTTTTCCTCCAATCCACTTGGAGAAAAGGGAAAAAAAAAAAAAAACCTTAGATATCCTAAGGTTTACTCCTCTCCTAGCATTAATGTGCCAAAATAAACAGTAATAACCAAAGTTCAATAACAATATTACAATATTAACAACCACAACAACAAAGCCGCAGTCCCCAAATCATTCAGGGTCCGCTAACATGAATCGTCATAAGAAATCGTTTCTAATTTAAAGTTCTATTACTAATAAACATAAATCAGCATAAAATTCACATGAACAATAAAAAAATACAGAAACCCAAATAAGATAATGAAGCTTCAAATGTTTGGGAATACCAGCGAGAAGGGCAACATGGAGATTAAGGCGTGAGGTGTTGAAAGACCAATTATTTGTGTGTCCATCAGTGGATTTGAAGTAACAGGTGCCCTGAAATCGAGAAGAATACCAGAGTCCACAACGAAGGTTAGCGAGGAGAGGAAGTTGAGGCCAAAGTTGAGAGATTTCACCAACAAAAATGGAGTCATGGTAGATTGATAGTAAGGCGTTGTATAAAGTGTTGTCTCTCTTTTTTATGCTTCTTGATGCTTTGTATATGCTTTGTTGCGTTTCCATGGGTGAAAATGAAATGTGTGATTAGTTAAGATCACCTTTGATTTGGATTTGTGTTTCTCTTTTCTTTGTGGCGTTGCGTTTATTGCTGTATCTATGACGGACAAGAGCTGATCAAATCAGCCCGGCCCGAATTTTTTCCGAGATTGGGCAGCTTTTTTTTGCCTGGCCCAGCCATATTTTTTTGGCTTTGGGACAGACTTTGGATAAGCCGAAAATGACCATTTTATTATAAATTTCGGCCCGGTTCGATTTTAGCCCGAAATAGCGGGCTTTGAGTACAAAAATTTGACCCAAATTTTGGCCCGACCTAATCAATGGGCAATTTTTTAGTGATGGCACGACCCGAACCCGGCCCATGATCACCTCTACTATGACCTTTAGAGGTGATCATGGATCGGGTCGGGCCGATTTTTGGCAAGAAAAAAGTGGCTTATTCAGGATCAAACCTCAGTCCAAAATTGTCGCGCCAACACCCGCTATTTTGAACAAGGACAATTGAGCTTTTCGGGTCGGGTCAAACTTTAGCTTGTCTTTTCTATTTAGGTTACCTCGTGGCTCGTCTTTTTTGCCCATAAACGGGTCGTGCCCGGACCGTGTGTCGAAAAATCATGTCCAAAACCCGCCCACTTTTGGTTCGGGCCCATGTTGATCTCCTCTAAACTATGTGTTGTAGCCTCGTAGGACAACTTTTTTTTAGGGGAAAGATAGTGCATAAAATTAAGGGATGGACGAAATGTTTATAACTAAGTACATCAGGAGGAACGTCATGGGGACAATAGTTAATCCAACGTTGTTTATAACCAAAAGGTACTAACTTAGAAAGGTGATGGCAACGTGTTGCCATCCTTTCGCACATGAGATGAAGAACAAGAGTTAAAATATCTACTAAGCATAAAAGTGTCTTCATGTACATAATCCATATTAGACATGAAGATGGAGCACATGAGAGGCGATTCACTAGCGACGGGCAATCGGACTCAAAAATAACATCCATGAGCAAAAGGACAACTACTTCTTTGAGGTTGTGAGATAGAAACATTACCACTCTACGTCTATACCAAGTACTACCTTCTTTTCTCTTTTTTTTTTAGGTAAATCTTTTGGGTTGCCCTCGCACATGACCTCCATTTAGAGGCCTATTGTAACACCCGACCCATAAGGAGTCGAGTCTATCATCATAATGCGCATCTAGGGCTACAATTGTCCTCAATAACCAACACATATTCTTCCGACGCATTTTGTCCTCACTCATGCGCACCCCCGAGAAACTTCCCGAGAGGTAACCCATCCCTAGACTATTCCCAACCAAGCATTAACTGTGGAGTAACTAAGGAAGTAATTGAGCTCCCTAAAAGAAATATGCATCTTGTTGAAATAAGTAGTTTGCTAAATCCCTTTAAAGCAATCATGAGGGGTATTACATCCATAACCAAGCAAAAGGAAAAAAATGTTCAATCTTCTCTTGTTGATGTTTTTGAATTCTACTTCAAACGTCATATGCTTGAAAGATATGATACAACTACGTAAGTGATGACTAGTTTAAACAATTTTGAATAATTACATAAAATAAGCCGCCTAAGTTTTGAAACTCTAGAAAATTATCTATGATTATATGATAACCTTGAGTCCCTTACCAAAGTGCAAGGTTATCATAGATAATTTCCTTTTTATATATATAAAATTATGGGTTTTAACACTTTTTGTAGCTTAAGGTTAAGGAAATCTTGTATATTTTGTGGAATTATCCAATTTCTTTTTCCATCAAAAAGAAAGTGTAGAATCACAATATTATCATGTAGTATTTCAACAAGAGACAAATTCGATTTAAGCTTATATATGTAGATGCTCATATAAATTGGAATCCACCCCAAATACAGATTTTACAATCGTTATACCACTCAGCAAACAATTCTTTGAAACAACAGAATTATACAAATACTAACTTCAAAAATATAGAGAATGTTTTTTATACTAATTATCAAGCTCTTTTATAAATTATATTCCTTTTTCAAGATTTTATGGCTTTTCCTGTAGTTCGTAGAGCTCCAGAGGAGGCAGAGGAGGCAGCGGAAGCTGGATTGATAGCTTTTCTTATCTTGAATATGTTCCAAGCTGTGCCAGCGCAATGTCCAGCGGTTGCAAGCGCATCTTCAGTAACTTCCCCTGCATTTTCTCCGAACCTGTGTGTGCATGCTCATTACATTACTCATTCTACCATCTATAGTAAGTATGTATGATAATCGTGTTACAAACTACTCCCTCCGTCCCATTTTATAGTTCCCGTATTCCATTTAGAGTGTCCCAAAATGTTGTTCCCATTTCTCTTATTTTCATTTTTGAACATCACTTTTTTCCCTCTCTCTCCACCTTTTCACATGGGTTTTTGACACCCTCATTTAATGTTCCTTAACTCTCATTGGTTGGGTACAACAACAATCATTTTTTTACTCTCTCTCTCCTCTTTTCACATGCCCACCCATTTAGGCTCTGTTTGGCAACACATTTAAGTCACCTTAAATGAGTAGGTGCTAAATGTTTAAGTCATTTAAAATAAATAGTCGTGTTTGGGATAAGAGCTTAAATTTTATTTAAGCTCAAAAATTGACTGAAATTGAGTTGTTATCAAATATAGCATCTCAATTTAAGGTGCTGAAAATTTCAGCTACCTTATCAGTTCAGCTCTTTTCAGCTACCTTATCAGTTTCAGTTCTATTTCAGCTTATGTTCCCAAACATAGCCTTAATATTCTCATTCTTTTTCATTTTTTTATGACAATAATTCCAAAAAGAACAACAACTCCCCATGCAAGTACATAATGATCATTGTTTCCTTAATTCCCGTGCCCAAAATGAAAGGGAAACTATAAAATGGGACGGGGGAGTAAGATATTAAAACATATATTAACATTGATGTCTCATAATTTATTTCAAGACTATCACAAATTAAGTAGTAATTACCTGTTAGACACCATCCTAGTTGCAGCTCCAGAGGTGGCATAAAGAGCTTGTTGCTCAGCAGCTTCAGCGGCATTCATTATCTTATCTGCGCAATTTGACAATCAGATCAAATTGCATAATTTGACAATGGCGATTAGTTTAAATTAAACTGAACTTAAATCTAATGAGAAACTACAATCTATACTAAGAACATCATCAATTACTTCAATGGTCAAACTTCACAAACTTAATGTATCTACTCAGATTGATGAATAAAGAATACATTATCATGTGTGATTTATTTTCAAAGTATGATCCTTTTATTATTTTATTAATACATACTTAAAAATATAAGCGATCAAGGTTGTTAAAGACCGTGAGAAACCCTATGTTGGATCTAGGCACGAGTTGTGTCAGGCAAGCGGATGTACGCATGAGTCAAGGAAAAGTTGCGTTGTGCTAAGTTCATGAATTTTAAAAGAGGGGTCCATAATGTATCTGATAGACGTGTTGGCAACCCCGCTTAAGAATATAACGATATTTGTTGTCCCTTTGTTAGTTTGTTGGTATAAAACGAGCGAACTGAAGGACGAGTTAACCCATTGTGATTTCATAAAGGTATGATATGAATACATGATATTATAAAGATATTGTATATAGAATAGTGGTATTGAAACAACATACCAAGAGCATCAAATGAAGCTAGAATAACCTCTCCAGGCATCATAGAAAAAAATGCTCTTCCCTGTTTAGAATTAACTAAAGGCCCCATCACTGATCCAGTGGCTATTCCAACTCCATCTAGCATCGTTTTGCTCATTTTTTGTGTTGTATCTGACAACTTTCTCACACTACATGCAACAAATATGCCCAACTTAGTAAAGAGAGAAGATTTGATAAACAAAAAAGGCTATAAATAGTATTGATGCTTCTTTTTTTGTCACTAAATACTACAGAATAAAATTGTATTGTAGGATCGATTACCGCTTTATGCTTTGATTCATGGAGTTGTTTCTAGATACAGTGCTTTTGTTGCTATTGTTTTTTGCCGTTGTGATTTTCACATTGTTGTTGTCCTGGCTAAGAATCAATTCCCCTCCATTTTGCATCTGATAATTGGACATTTTAGGTGTATATAAAAACATGACAATCCTAAACTAGTTAATCATAAACTTATAGGTTAATAAAAAAGGTGGGTTTTTGTTATAGACATTAGGTATAAATCTATAATGACATGACTTCTTTTAATCTAAGTAACTAGTATTTGGGCCCGGGCGTTGCCCCGGATGGTTTTTTGTTTCCGAACTTGATATGCATTTTTTTTCCATTCGTATTAAAATATAATATAGAAAACTCAACACTTAAAAAGGTACAAATATAATAATGCGGACATATAAAGCATGATTAAAAGTTGGTTGAGATGGTAATTGTGCCATGTATAATAGTGAGATGTCACGAGTTCAAATCTTGTTGCAAGCCAAATTACTTTTTTAGTTGACATGACATATGCCTTTTAATATATTAGTACTAGTCGCATATGCACGCGATGCGTGCGTCAACAATCTTATGTAGCTATATGTAAATTATTTTGATAGTGATGTAAAATATTGAGGTTCTTTTGTAGATGTTACTATCTTTTTAAATTAAAGGTGATCGATTTTTAATTGTTGTATACCGTCACTAAAAAATTTGGTCGATGATTTAATAATTCCTTGTCAATGGCTTTAGTATAGTTTTTTAACGATTGTAAATGTTGATAAACCATATTGTTTGAATTTTGTAAATACAAAGTATTATGTTGTCAGGATATATAGCTAATTTTTTTGATTGAAGATTCTAATTAATTTCGTGAATTGATTGTGTCAATCTATTTTGTCAAGTTATTAATGCTAATTGCATATTCCATTTTTGTCTTATTCCATATGGCAAGTTGCATTGATTCTCATTTTTTAATTTTTTATAAAAAGAAAATGTTGTTTTAAATTATTAAAGGGTATTATAGTCATTTTAAAGGGGGACACCATACCTCCTCCCTTGGCTTATATAATAGAGATAGATATAGATTATGGCTTTAATGAAAGAAAGCGACATTAGTTACATCCCCTCATAATAAAGAATGTGATGTGATCTAACAATTACCTTTTATAATATTGAGTATTTTTTTTCATAAGTGACGGTTTTTTCTGGTCATCCTAATTAAAAGAGTAATTACAGTACTTCATATGATAGCTACGGTTACCAAATTAATAAAGTGAAATCAAATGCAAAATTATATGCCAACTTTAGTACTTTACCACGTCCAAATTCTAATTGTTCATGCATGTACAACTTCATCGATGATAAAAGCGGAAAAATAATGAAACTAATGCCAAAATTTATTTTGATTATGTATATTATGCACATACTGAATTTGAGATAACACCTTCAATTTGATATTATATGTGTGCAAAATCAAGTAAAAGATCATAGATCCAACAACAAAAAATAATAATAAAAACAACAATGCAACCACCCATTTTCTTTTTCTTTTCGAGGGGAAGATAATAAGAACATTTATGAAATGACTCAATTAAAAAGCAGATTACATCTCATAAGAACATGTTAAAATAATAATAATAAATCATATAAATCTTATTTTAAAGTCTTTTTCAAGTGAATCACAATGACATTATATTTACGTTCTCTTAGAATATATTCAATAAAAGTTATACGACATTATAAAGGTAGAAACTAGAAAGTCTAATATTTTAATATGAATCAAACTCTAATAAAAATAATTCATTTTCCCTAATAGTCCAATAGTTTTTCCAAAAATGACAAATAAAAAAGTCAGAAAATAATTAGAAAAAATTATTCTATATTTTAGCGTTTCCTATGTTGTACCTCTTTTTTTTTTTTCCTCCCGGAATGTACTCTAAGACTTTTTAGTAGTATTTGTTAAGTTCGGAGGGCGTTTGGTTGTAAAGAGGTAAAGGGAATGTGTAACACCCCTCGGTGTGCAGGAGCCCACTAGTAGATATTGTCCTCTTTGGGCCCTAGCCCGCAAGTATTTGCTTTGGTGCAGAACTGAAGTCCTACCCAAAAGGCCTCTACTAGGTTGAGGTGTCCACCTCTATATAAAGAAAGCTTTGTTCTTCTCAACTTTCAATGTTTGGCTATCCCATATTGGAAGTTAAGGAGAATGAAGTCTTCTTTATATAGAGATGGACACCTCAACCTAGTAGAGGCTTTTGGGTATGACTTCGGTTCTGCACCAAAACAAATCCTTGCGGGCTAGGGCCCAAAGAGGACAATATCTACTAGTGGGCTCCTACACACCTAGGGGTGCACGTTGGTGTTACAGAATGAAAACAAGAAGCAATCCGTAGATGATGCACACGTTGGTGTTACAGAATGAAAACAAGAAGCAATCTGTAGATGGTGCACACGTTCGTATGGTAAGGAAGGTGTGCACATGTACATGTACAAGCCAAATGTATATGAATAACACGTCAAATAAACAAATGTACATAGCTAATAAACTAAATGATGCTTTATGCTTATCGTACGCACCTTACTCACCATCTAGTAATTTGCATCAAGAAAGAGGTAGATAGGGAAAGGGAACCAAAACCCTTAAATTTAAGGAAAAATGGCCCGTAATAATCCAACCTTTTGTCCGTCCGCTCAAAATGGTCCCAACTTTCGTTTATTCTATAACAGTCCGTACTTTGGGGGTATTAACTTTTGGTGGACCATACCCATGAGTGATGAGAAGCAGGTTAACGTGAACCACGTGAAACTCACGTGCGTTTTAATTTCCTCCCAAACCCCAACCTAACTCACATTATTGATTTCTCTCTCTTGTTCTTCTCTAACCTCCATTGATGACTCTCTTCCCTTCCTCTCTTTATCTCTTCGTCTTCTACTTTCTTTTTTTCATTTCAGTTGAAATTAGCTATACTCTCTAAACTGGATTGGGCGAAATTTTAGCTGGAAGATGGACATTGCAAGTTGAAATTACCTCCACAAACATCAAAACTCCCAGTAGCTAAAATTAACCCACTTCTCCCTTTGCCGCCGCGACGCCGACGACCCCCTCAACACATCTTTCACCAGGTAATATTTTTGGTGTTAGTGTCTAATTTGTGATATTTATACGAATTTTAGAAGTTTCATTTAGTGGGTTGCTGTTATTTGAATGTTATTTTCTGTAGATTGGGTTTTATGTGCTAAGAATTGGTTAGTTTTTGTGTTTGTAATTGGGGTCGTAATTTGATTGTTAGTTTGTTTTAATTAGTGTTTGCTACATGGGTGATATTCTAGGATATCAAAACTGTTAGAATCAAAACTTCTTCAGCAAAAAGTAGATATTTTCCCTCTTTAATTCCCAATAGTATGTAAAAAAAGAAAGTAAAAGCATGCTTGTACCTGGTTGGTGTAAGCATTGCTACACATGAAAATCCCCTTAACAATCTGACCTGTTCCGCCGGCAATTGCCCGAGCTACAACTCCATTATAAGCTTCAACCTTAGGAGCAAACTCTTTCCAATCGAGATCGTTTCTCCCGTTAAATTTAGATGAACAAGAGAAGCAAGAATGTTGTTTAAGATAGGAATCTAATGAGCTTAATAATTTTTTGTCACATCGGTCGGAGAAAGTAACCCCATAGTTTAATGGATCACCCCCTTTCATGGGTAAAGTAAAGAGGTAGTGAAGAGCATCAAGCTTTATCACCGGCTCATCTTTTGTGAGCGGCCATTGGAGGTCGTCCGCGACTTTGATGATGGTAGCAAGGGAGATATTTTGGTCTGAGAGGACGTATACAGAGAAATCGCCTCGTGCTAGCTCCATGGTCTCTCCTTCTTCCATCAAGTTCACTACACTTCCTGGGATTCGGAGAATAAGTTCATGCTTGATCATGTTGGTTCCAAAATTTTCTTGGTGATTACTTGCCTTTGGTTTAGGTGAAGATGAGACTGGTTTTGGACTAACACGGCTGAAAGACTTCATCATTTCTTTCGATTACTTCTTTTTGGGTTGGTTTTGGGTGTTTTAGGAAGGAAGAACGATGTTACTTGCTAAGTTGCTATTTATGCAGTATAAGGGGAATCAGGGAGAACAAAGATAACTATATGCTTGTAGGCAAATATTCTTGTAGATCAAGTACAACATAGCTTACAGAAAAATAAGAAGAAAGGATTACGGATACAGGATTACTATATATTGGTATGTTAATACTTAATATAAGGGGAAAGAGAAAAGAACAAAGATGATTATATGCTCATAGGTATATATTCTTGTAGAGCAAGTACAATATAGCTCTATGAAAAAGAAAGGATTGAGGATAAAGGATTTATAGTTAGTGGTTTATATGATATTTTTGTAGAAAAGTAGTGAAGAATAATCTTAAAAAGTTTCATGAATTAGTGACTCTTATCCTTGTTCCATACTCTTCTTTTTAATGTTTTTGTTTTGATGGTCCTTGTTTCATACTCTTGTGATTGGGGGAATGATTATATTCCCTTAAGCTATGATGTTCAGAGTTCAGACTCAGATTATGGTTCCAAGGGTGGTACATGTAATTCTTAAGTGAAGGACTCGTGTAATAAGTTTACAAACTACAAACTTTGGATATGGACTTGGGGACACGATAACTCAACAAAAAAGTGTATTATTAATTTTTTTTTTTAATATTTTGCTTATATTTTAATTAAAACAAAATGAAGTTATTGAGTCATTTAGTTGCTGGCAGATGCATAGGGAATTAGTAGTTAATAGGGTAAGAAAAAAAAAGTGACTTTTTAGAATAACATGGGTAGCAGAGAGTTGGAGACTGATGCTAGCTATAGAGTAAACAAGATGTTTTTTGGTCAGTCATGAAGATAAATCAGGAGCTTAACTTTTCAGTCAGACTTTCATCGAAGGAAAACAAGACACTACTTACTTTTTGATACCTACATAGTAGCACACTAGCATTAGTGGGAATAGAATCACATTCCTGAAGCCTGAGATACTACTTGGCTTGCACTGCCCCGTCCAATGTTAATATATTATTCTGTTAGGTTTTGCCTTTTTCAATGAATGTATCTCTAACCCATATGGGCATGTTTGGCAAAATTAGCGGTTGTAGTTAGCGGTTGCAGTAACTGTAGCTGTTGGGGGTAGCGGCTAGCTGTATATTTTATTGAATTGTCATAAAATAAAACAATAAATTAACAGTAAAAGGAAAAAGAAATAAAAAAAAACATTGGTTAATAATTCTACCTTATGCTATTATATAGTGTTTATTTGCTAGACCGCTATATCTAAATTTCAAACGTTACATGTAGTAACGTTCCACAACCGCTACTCATAATCTACTTCAACTGCTACCCGCTACTTCAACCACTACTTTACCAAACACTCATAATTTTCTTAAGTAGCGTTTTAATCTTGTCCAACCGCTAACCGCTACCTCAAACGCTAGTGCCAAACAGGGCCGTATATTTCATGTCAAAAAAATTCAACCACGCTTCAAACCTCAAAATTTTCAGCCAGGGCTTGTTCAATATCACCGTCATTTGTTGGTTTTTGGGTTTGAGATTTAAAAAGTTGTTTTTATAATTTGTATGATGAACATAAAAATAGGCATATCTATACTAGTATTGTTGAAAATCGACAACAAAGTGTTGCAATTTCAAAGTGGGAAATTTATACTGTCTACAATGATTTTTTATTCTCATCTTGTCGAAAGAAGAAAATCGCTCCTCATATTTAGTTCTAACATTTGCTCAATTGCAAATTTGCCGATACTCAAATTTGAGCATTAATATATTTATTTATATAGAAGTAATAATTATAAAAAGTTGATATTTTAAAAATATGTGCGTGCAATAATCTAACAAGATCCCACATAAGCCATGTACATTAATATGTTTTTCATTACAAGATGGCTAAAGTTCAATACTGCAATATATAAATAGCGTTAAAAGTTGAAAAAACAGAGGAAGTAACAAAAGTGTAAATGTACCAACTACCAACACCATAATCTCAGCCCCAATCTCGCTCTAAATTTTCTCTTATCGAGACTTAAGAGGAACAAAAATTTAAATTCATAGAAACATAGCACTTCCCCTTCTCTCAAACTCAAGCTCTTTTCCTCCTACTGTACAATTTCCAGATCTTTTCTTATCGCATATGAAATTCCTCTTCAAATCTCCCTAATTGGTTGCAAATTGTTTGCAGTTTTGTTCTCACTTTCTATTATCTCACATTTTAAATTTTCGCGAATTTGAAGGGTTTCTATAATTTGCACAAACCCTAGAATTCATACTAACTGAAGAAGAACAAGAAAGAAAACGATGAGGAGGATCCAGATGCCAAGAACGATCGGTCAGTACCTTGCTGAAGCTTCTTTTGCCAGTAATGTAAATTTTCAATTTTTTTGTTGTTTTGATTGAACTTTTATCATACTTTAATTTGTCAGTATGTTTTAATTGAATATAATAATATCCCGAATGTTTTTGCTTTATAGAATGATCTATATTGTGTTTCAGATCTCTATATCAAGTATTTTTGGGTTGTGGAACAATGCCATAGTACAAGGTTTGGCAATATGGTCTTTAATGCTGCATTGTGCTTACTATCTTAGTGCTTAGTTGATAGGCTATGGTACTAGGACTCATCATTTTACCTCATGTACCCTTGTTTCATCTCCGATACTCTGACATGGGTATGGATGCTTTGACACTTCATCCGCAAAAATCACGGAACTTTTTCATAAAATTGATGAGTTGGACATTGACCCTTGTCTGACATAGGTACCCGCGTCCGAGTGACATAGGTAGTGTCAAAATTTTAGTTTATCTCTGGATTTTTTTTTTTGTGGAATATGAATGCATTACAAAAAATATACAACTTTTTGATGCATTTTCTTCCCATAAATTGGAGGACCGCATGCGGGCTAATAAGTAGTAAATGAAAAAGTGAGAAACAATATAATGAATGATGTTTTTTTTTCTTTTTCTTTTTATAAGCATGATTGATAATTTTGTAAATTCTGGACATAAGGAGTATTCTTTCAATAAATGGCACCTTTTAATTATGTAGACTGTTAGAACAGCGGCATTGACAGCTTATGTTCGGTAACTTGCTCTATATTTATATTGGAAGTCCAGAAGACTAAGACTCCATAACAAAGTCTGGAATCTCGTTGATTCAAGGAATGCTGATATTCAAATATCTACTTTAGTTCAGCTTGTATGAAATGATGTTAACAGGTGGTGTACCAAAGGACGATATGGCAGATCCTCCCCCTGTTAATAGCCCAAGAAGAGTTCTCAGCCTGTCAAGGAGGAGGAAAAGTGCTGGCTTCTTCCTGGACGTTGATGATAAGGCTTCTGGATTTGGTCTATCTGGTCAGCATGGTCCAAAACCAGCTGAAGTATATGGATTTGTGGGTTCTATAACAGTTATCGTTGCCACAGGTGTAGTTCAGAATCTTTGTTTTATGGAGTGTTCTAGTTGTGATTTTTTTGAGCTACATAATTTGAAATAGAATGTTGAGACCTGCTTCTGTTGGTATTCCTCAAATCTAGTTGTTCATTGCTAATGTACATGGTAGCACATTTGCTTGCCTGTCTTTGTATCAATTGTTTGGTATTTACTTAAAGCATTTACACTACTTTCCTTGAACAGCTATATTCTTCATATGGGCATATGTTCCTGAAAGCTGGCTGCATTCTATTGGGATCTCTTACTATCCTAGCAGGTCAGTCATACACATGTATACTTTTGAGTTTTGACTCTTGACACTTTGTTTAGATAGCAATCATGGAGGGAAAGGTACGAAGGGATGGTGAGGACAGGAACGGAAAGGAAGAGTGAGATTGCAGCTTCTTTCCAAAGTATTCCAATATCAGAAAATATTGGTTTACTAAGAGGAGAAGGATAGTGATCCTTTTATTCTCTTCCCTTTGCTCATGTAAAATCTGAGCAAGGGAAAATGAATCCCTCCCTTTCCCCTCTCTGCCTTTCCCTCCAATTTCCACTATCCATATGCATACTTTAATGAACCAAGCATCTAGTGTAGAAGAGCATTATGTAATGTATCAGTTACGGCCTTCATGCAACCTCACAATTAAAGGATTTCTTGGGGGGGATGAGGGAAAAGGGGGGGAGGGAATCTATCTCTAGAGCGCACAATAACGTCGATGACGACTGTTTCTATATAGGGTCAGTTATACACTTATGCTCATGATAGTGGTTATCTCCCGCCCTAGGGAAGAATTCTTGAAGTCCTTTTGGTAATGCATTGTCGGTCGGAAGACGTATCTCTTCACTTTATCGTACTTTAGGAGTTATAAGTTATAACGGGCACTAAGAGTAGGAGGTGATATTTGTATCATTAATTACCTTTTCTAATATTGCTTGAATTATGTTCTTGGAACTTTCTTATATTCCAAGCGAGTGAGTTTTTCCAATCTCTACCAACTTATCCGTCTGCTACTAAAAACTGTATTTCCATGTCCTCTTTAGAGTGCCGGATCATCTGGAATTCTATTGCTACCCTTTATTTGTGTTTTGGCCTTCGGTTCAGCAATAGCTGTTTTGCCACCTTGATGAAAATATTAATGGTTAAGTTTCTTATTCTAGGTATTGGGCGGTAGCTGTACCAACTTATTGCATGGTCATAATAGTCTTAGGACTGGCATTTTATATAGGCCTCAACTTTATGGCAACACCTTCTCCAACTTCCTTAAATGTTATCTTTGGTAAGTTAACTTGTCTGAAAACCACATCAAATCTGTCCAACTATATCCCCACACTTCCATTAGGAAGATCACATCTAGTGTTATCTGTTTTGCCCTTTTGCTTGACAGATGAGCACAGCAGAGAGCCACAAACCTCAAGGGCGTTGACTGGTGAAGATGATCAGCCCATTGAACCCATCTCAGATATTGGCATCAACCGTATAAACGAGCTCATGTTTAGAGATTTGAAATGACAGGTGTTTTTTGATATCTAACCATCTAGGTACACCCTTGGACTAGAATGTGGACAATATCTGAAAGGGTTTTTACTGATAGCACTCCGCTTGAATGTAGGTTATGTTGATTTGTTCAAAGGCAATCTGTGATAACATTGAGGGATTTCTTTTTGATTTCTCTGCATCCATGGTCCATCTTCGTAGCAATGTATCATACGCAAACACTTCAACCACACAGCAATAAACTACTGCTCCTACGAGAGCCACATGGTAACAAATGGTAGCAAGGGGAAACGAAAAACCCTTATCTGGTAATGGTAAGTTTTAAACCCAGTCCCTCGAGATGGAAGTTTAGGGGGCAAAGCCTTACTTTTGGACGTGGTGGGATGCCTTGTGCCTGTTTACCAGAATCAAGATCTCCAAACTCGAAGGATCCTACTGGGTGTAGTGTCGAATTGGTTGGTCAAGTTGGTTTTGAGGTGGTAATTTGGGTTCAGTATGTGGTCTTAGGTACTTATTCGGGGTGCAGATAACAAATTGTTTCAACACCTTAAAGTTTTGGATCAGGTTTTTTGGGTTGAGTATTGCCATGTCTAGTTGGGATTTAGTTTGTTTCATGTATCCTTTTTCTTTTTTGGCCTTTTGCCTTCCAGTTTCACACGTAATGATGTTGTAAGTTATAAGACTTGTAACACATTATAGTATATTTTTGCTTAAAACACATTAAAATTGCTTAAAACTAACAAGTACATATCAAATTAAAATAAACATAATTCTAGTATAGCAAAACCACGATCGTTGAGTAGATTCAACACTGAATAAAACTTTCCCATCGCTGTCTGATGCAGTCTTATGCGAGGGCATCTATCGATCTAATGTAGTTTTTAAGTAGAATCAGATTTAATTCAACTGATTGTAAATGAAAAACTGATATTTGTTGCAGCCTCCGTACAACTTCTGATCAACAAAACAACCTTTAACTTAAGACTCTGGATCTTGATATATACCCAAACACACAAAAACACCCAATAAACAAAACCACCCTGATAGATATGGGGAGACTAGATCCCAACAAAGAGGGACAAACTAACCCCATAAAAGGAACATATGTCATCACAATGGATAGAGAGAAGATATAATAAAGAGTGACTAATTTATTGAGTAGACTAAGGTCTTGTTTGGTAAATAGAGGTTTGGGTAAAATTAGAGGTTTGAGCTCATATTAGAGGATTTGACTAGTCAATCCTCTAGTTTGAGTATTTGGTAAAAAGAGGTTACAATTAACTTATCGAGTCCAAAAAGCTCTTTTTGAAAAAGTTGGGCGAGGAACTTTTTGACATTAGAGGTTTGGGATTGAGTGGACCAGTTGCATTCATATCCTAAAGTTGTTAAAAATTACATTAATAAATAATAAAAGGTACAACAATAGATTATGCACATGTCCTTATTGGTCATCTTACACAATAATGTAGCAATCAGTCACTTATCAAACACCTTTATACAAATAGCTAATACAATCGACAACTATCAGCTAATACAATCAGCTAACAGCTATCCACTAATTGGCCTCCTCCACCACCGGAATGTTCGGCCTGGACGTTCCCGCCATGGTGGAAACGTCTAGCGAGGACGTTTCCTCCATGGCTGGAACCTCTGGCCAAGACATTTCGGCCATGGAGGAAATGTCCTGGCTAGACGTTTCCACCATGGCTGGAACGTCCTAGCCGGACATTCTGGTGGTGGAGGAGGCAAATTTTGTTTTTTGGGCTTCTATGGCTTGCTTATGGGGGTTGCAGGGATGGGGCTGGTGGGTGTGGGGGCCTACCGGTGGGTGGTGGAGGGGGTGGTCGTGGGGATGGAGGTGGTGGTTTGAAAAAAAAAAAAAAAGAAGAGTAAAGTTGGAAATATTTGGTGAAATCAGAGCAATTTTAAAAAGTTTTAGAGTGATGTTTAGTATTTTGGTTTTAGTCCATTTAATTTAAGTTTAGTTGACTTCCATCCAATTCAGTCCAAAAAGTTAACCCTTCATGTCCTCTCTAAACTCTAAACTCTAAACCATAAACCCCCCTCTATGGTTGAAATTTGAAAATGGCGATCAAGAAAGCAGAAATCCAACAAGTTTCTTCAATGGCAATACTTCCAGAAGACATAATCGTCACCCATGTACTCCCCAAATTACACCCAAAAACCCTAATGCGATTCAAATGCACAAGCAAATTCTACAAAACCCTAATTTCATCTCAAGAATTCGTCAATAGTCACCTCCACCAATCTCTCTCCTCCTCCTCCAATGGCCTCCTCATCTTCTTCACTGCTCATGTAGACGGCATTCAAAGACTCTACTCTTTAGACTTAGATTCACCCAATTCACCCGCTGTTTATCTCCCACTTCCAGAACCATTTCGCGGCGAATACAACCATTTCGACATTGTAGGCTCTTTAAATGGTTTGCTTTGTCTTCGATCAACTATTGGTAACGAACATTGTTCCCCTCTTAGTTTACACTTCTTGTTTCTGAATCCATGTACTAGAATGTTTGGTTCTCCATCTTTTTCATATATAAGTTCTCAGAGATGTGGTTTTGGATTTGGGCATGATCGTTTAAATGACGATTATAAGCTGGTTTTGTTAGAATTCTATAATATGAAGGACGGATACTTTCGTGAGAGCACTGTAGTATATGGGATGAAAGATGATTCATGGAGTTTCGTTAAGAGTAGGAAACTTTTGGGTTTATCGGATGGTAGGGGTAAATGTCTACCTATTAATGGTGTTGTGATTGACAGCAAGTTACTTCATTGGGTGTTCTTGTCGAAATCGAACAAAGTATATGGGATTGGTTGTTTTAATGTGGAGCTTGAACAATGGGCTGTTGATGGTGTGCCATTGCCTGATTATGATGAATATGATCAAGATGGGCGCGCTACTAAAGTTGTTAATTTGGGGGTTTTTGATGGTTGTTTGTGTTTGTCGACTACGATTGAGGGGTCGAATGTGACTGATGTATGGGTGATGAAGGAGTATGGGGTGAAAGAGTCATGGACTAAGTTGTTCATTGCTACTCCGAGTTGTCAATATACTCCCCTTTTTAATTATGGGAAAGGAATGAGGAGGGAACTTTTGCTTAGCATAGATTGGCCTCATAAACTTGGGGTTGAAACTTGTGTTTGGTATAACCTTAGTGATGAAACAACTAAGAAGTTGGAATTGGGTGGGGCTCCTCCTTATTTCAAGGTTCTTTCGTTGTGCTTTGGAAGTCTTGTTACCATTAAGTGTGGTCGTCAAACAAGGCGCGCAAGGGAACTAAGATGAGGAGGATGAACAAGTGACGGATAAGGTAAGCTATTTGAATGCTTGTGATATTGATTTCCTTTGGTTTATACTATGCACTGGTCAATGATATATGTTTGAGGATCACATAGAAAATGTAGGTTGATGATGCTCTCTTACAAGTTTATAATATTGAAGATAAAGCATTTAAGGATTGCAGTATATGTTTTATCATGCAACTCGCACTGTAACATGAGATGCATTACCTTAATTTCTGCTGAAACAAACAATGGTTAGAATAATGTGGGGAAAGGCATTCTGTATAGAGCTTGTACTAGGGACCAAATGGTGATTTAGTAGTTAAAGCAAGGATCAAAGAGCAAGGACTCTCTCATATGACTTTGATTATAGGTGTGAATACGATTCAGCACCCTCTGAAATTGGTTTTCTGGGTTGGCAAATTTGTGCATAGAAAGTATTCTGCATATTCAAGAAATTAGAAGCAAATTAATTCCTCAGACTGTCGTTATAGCTTGTCTATTAGGTAAACAGTGGTCCGTCGGAGTATGGGTTAGCTTTAGCTCATAGCAGAAAGTCTAATTGTTTATAATTGTGTGACTGTGTCCTGCTTATATAATTTTCTTGTTGTGCCTATTTTAGCTAATAAATTGCATACAAATTGATTTTGTGTCACAAACATCATTCTACTTGAACTGAGCGTCATTGGAAGCAAAATTTAGTTGCATAATCATCAGGTTTTCTTGAAGTCCTTTCCTTTTCGATTGATTACTTTATAAGCTTTGCTTCTTGTTGGGATTTCATGAAGTGGAAAGTAACTGAAAGCATCTAATATGATTACTTCTTCAATTGAGAAGTGCATTAGATATCTTCCTAGTTGTAGAGTTGCTCTAGAAAAGCAAAGAAAGTACAGTAGCTAAAACTACAAGCTAATTAGACTATCAAATGGTCAGTATATATTATACACCAAAAGTTATTTGCAATCGTGCTACCTCTTTAGTTCAAAATACCACCCTTTTCGATATACACTCATGATGTAGTTGTATTTTAATGTATAACTTTCTTAGTATATTTACTCCGATTTGAATATATCAGGTGTTCTTTTTGGTGTATAAAGAGCTACAAAGGGCAATGATGTAGATATGATTTGGAACCTAGTTTTGGATGCCACCCTGAAGACTTTACCAACTAAGCTACTTAGTGTCCACAATAATCAATGTCTTTTATCATAAAATAGATTAAGAAGTTTTTGAATTATTTGTTGTCGTAAAACCGGAGGAAGAACCTATCATAAAGCATGTATTAGCTGGGAGCTTGATTAATGATGAAAATAACAATTGATTTTTTGGAGACTTATTGCTTCAAAGTTTAAGCTATAGTAATGTCATCTAAGGCCCTGTTCTTTTGGACTTATTTTCAGCAAAAATAAGTAAAAATAAGTTCAGTTCAGCAAAAATAAGTAAAAATAAGTTCAGTTCAGCAAAAATAAGTAAAAATAAGTTCAGTTCAGCAAAAATAAGTTCAGTTCAGCAAAAATAAGTACAGTCTTATCTAATGTTGTAATTATTATTTTTATTTTCAATATTACTATTAATATTGTTATTATTATTAATATTATAATTATAATAATGATGAATTTCTATTTTTTATTTTTTATTTTTTTTTATTTTTTTTGTTTTTTAATTTCTTTTATTTTTTTATTTTTTTATTTTTTTATTTTTTTATTTTTTATTTTTTATTTTTTTAATTCTTTTATTCTTTTATTTTTTTATTTTTTTATTTTTTATTTATTATTATTATTTATTATTTATTATTTATTATTTATTATTTATTATTTATTATTATTTATTATTTATTATTTATTATTATTACTATTATTTATTATTATTATTATTATTATTTATTATTATTTATTATTTATTATTTATTATTTATTATTTATTATTTATTATTTATTATTTATTATTTATTATTTATTATTTATTACTATTATTATTATTATTATTATTATTATTTATTATTTATTATTTATTATATTTATTATTTATTATTTATTATTATTTATTATTTATTATTTATTATTATTTATTATTATTATTTATTATTTATTATTATAAAATAATAAAAAAATAATAATAATAAGTATTGATAATATTATGTTAATATTTATTGACTATTATAATAATGAGTATTGATAATATTATGTTAATACGGTTTAGTTCGGCAAAAAATAAGTTCGGTTCGGCCAAAATAAGTTCAGTTCAGCAAAAATAAGTAAAAATAAGTTCGGTTCAAGCAAAAATAAGTAAAAATAAGTTCAGTTCAAGCAAAAATAAGTTCAGTTCAGCAAAAATAAGTAAAAATAAGTTCAGTTCAGCAAAAATAAGTTCAGTTCAGTTCAGCCAAAATAAGTTCAAAAGAACAGGGCCTAAATTGTCGTGCTCAATGTAGAACTTTCATAATATGAATTTAGAACATAAAAAAGCGAAAATATATATGTGCATGACTAATTGGCTGATGTGTCCGTGTATCTAATTTGCTTGATTTATGATGTTATAAGCTCAGTTGCACAAATGCAATATGATCCCTAACATAGCTTAGCTATTCAAACAAAAGAACTAATATCTCATGATAAGTTTGTATAAAACTTTTGGCTTAGGAGGATGAACTTTATAGTTGATGATCTAGGATTCAAGTTGTTGCTAACACCTTTTGCTACTACCTTGATTCAATCTATTACTTATAAAAGTTTGATGCAAGGGATATTGTGTAGGCGCCTAATGCCTATTTCCTATTATCTTTTCATGGATTGAACTAAAATTTTCTAGATCACTTGGGATGTAATGGAGGTCTGATCATAGTTTGAAAATGCGGTTTCAGTCACGATCGCGGTAACGGTCACGGTGATGCGGGAACAGGGATGATGCGGTTGTCGTACCGCTAAATGTCGGCTTCAACCATGAGATATCTCTATAACCTGCCTAAAATGCGGTTTTTTTACACCTTTATGATGCGGGTAATATCGGTTCGGTAGATTTGAAAGCCTTTACGACACGGGCGATACGATACGATGCGGCCTATACTGATCATAGGGGGAAACCTCTTGAGGACAGTGGTTTTCCCATACTTGTTCAACACCAAAATGCACTAGCTTAGCAAGATGATGGGCTACACAGTTCCCATCTCTTTTAACAAAAGACCAAACTACTGAATTAAAAAAAGAACAAAGCGACAAAATAACTTCTAAAACATTATCAAAATCTGAAAAATAAATTTAAACCACAGCTTTGGAAAGACGATTCACAAGCACTTGGTTACCTGAGTCCAATATGACATTCCCATAACCATAGCGTTTGGCAAGCCTTATAGCTAGTAGAAGAGCCTTGCTGTCTGCAATTTCAGGAGGCCACCAAGCATGAACTCGACGCGTAGTCGCAAATAGTACGTCCCCCTTCTCATTACGTGCAACCACTCCCATGTCAACCCAGCCTTCAGTTGCTAAAGAAGCATCCAGATTAAGCTTCATTATGCCAGCAGGTGGTGCAATGGTGAGTATATTCTTGATATGAACATCTATTTTTAAGGGGAGGACAACAGTGATGGTGCTATTATTAGAACGAGTAGCTTGTATTTGGACTATTTAATGTATATTATTAATATTGGACTTAAACTATTGTTGTAGCTCTTGTGGGCGGTATTTATTATCTCATATACACAACACACACACATATAGGTCATTATATTCTGACATGGACACTAATACACAATGTTTTGATTTTGCAGCGGAGGAATGTCCATGTTAGTGAAATGGAACCAAATGAAAGACCTCTTAATGCCCAGTTCAATCGTGTTCGATTTCCGGAATATACATACATTTGGCTAAGTAGTATGTAACCTTTCTTTTGCATGTGTTTAGTGCAAGAGTATCTAACGTGTGATATTTGATTTTAGTATCAAATATCTGGATATATGATTTTTGCTGCTATAAGAGATATTTTGGACATTAGTGGTTCTGTAACACTTTTTAGAATCTACTCCAACAATCCTTACAGCAGACTTTAGACCGTTCATATGTATAGATATATTGCAATGGCAGCTGATGTCAAAGGGACAATTAGCATTACATTAGCTTTAATTCAACTGCTTTTGCCATATTATCAAGTTCTCTTTTGTGTTCAAATAGATCTCAAAATGTAGTAAAGGTGTATGTAAGCTCTTTAGTCTCTATGTATATACAGAACCAGAATCGATTTTAACATTCCATGGTCTTATGACAATCCTTTTAATTGTTTTATGCTACTTCACCCGTAACATAATAACTGCAACAAATGAATATATTATACCTTACAAATGATCTCCATTTGTTGCAGTTATTATGTTACGTAGGAAGTACTAAAAATCTAAAAGGAGCTAGTTAAGTAAGTTTGGATATTCCTGTTTTCTTCTTTGACACTAATTTATCTATCTAGGAAAGGAGTTTTGACACGAAAACATAAGTAAAAGAAAAATAGAAAGTAGAGTTTGGCGAGATATACTAATTTCATTTGAAAAGTTTTTCAAGTCCAACCAAACTTTGATGGATTTATCAAGCTAGAGCCTAGAGGTAGACAGAGAAATTACATATAAAAAAGAAAAATTAGACACTTTACTTTAATATGTATAGCAAATCCCTTGAGAACTAAGAGAGAGAGGAGTAGTAGCTCCTCTCATCTCCCCTCCCAAGTAGGGATAGCAATCCAGTCCGGATTCGACCCTTGTCCGCTCCGATCCGAAGGAAAAAATCCGAGCCGACTCCGACAAAAGAATAATCCGAATCCGACTCTGTTTAAAATGTCCAACTCCGAGTCGGAGGAGGGTTGGAGTCGGATCTCATAAAATAATCCGACATCCGAATTCGACTCCGACTTTAAGTCAATTAATGCTTTTTTCTTATTTATGTTAGTGTATTATTTATGTATAACCTGACTTCGACTTTAAGCCAATTGTATTACATAAGATTTTCTCATTGAAGAAATGATTGTTAAAAATAATAGTACTAGTAATATTTAGATTATTTGTACTATATAAGATTTCCATATGATTATTAGAAAATGGTAATGATTATATTATTGTATTATAGAAGACTTTTCTATTATAAAAAATGGGCGGAAAAATAAGTCAAATCGGATTCGGAGTCGGATGTGCGGATTTTAAGTCGGATCGGATTCAGAGTCGGGTGTTCGGATTTTAAGTCGGGACGGAGTCGGATTTTCGAAGTCGGATGTCGGAGTCGGAGTCGGGTTTAAAATCCGACTTCTTGTAGGGTTGGAGTCGGATTATGCATAATTTGGTCCAAGTCCGACCTGTTGCCATTCCTACTCCCAAGTAATAGGGGTTCCATTGTAGTGGGACAATGGCCGCATGGGAGGGTGGATTGTCATGGGCT
Source organism: Beta lomatogona (assembly GCA_947646795.1). Taxonomy (NCBI): domain Eukaryota; kingdom Viridiplantae; phylum Streptophyta; class Magnoliopsida; order Caryophyllales; family Amaranthaceae; genus Beta; species Beta lomatogona. Next base: position 1,630,992 of record CANSNZ010001111.1, read on the forward strand.
GGATTGATCTCTAATATAGGGCATTCCGCATTTTGAGTCAACATGTACTTGTACACTTGAAAAAATCTAATAGTAAATTCTAAAACCATGATCCTAAAACTAAATCAAGCCTAAACAAAAGAGATAGCAAAGACAAATCTGCCTAGAATCATGAATAATATAAAAAAGAAGATGAATTCCTTTTAAAAAGGGTTTTGAATTATAATGCTTCTTTTTTTGCTGAAAAACTTTATTCTAACTTTATCTCTCAAACTCTTAATACTTCTTAATCTTTATATTTTCAATGATTACTTTAACAAAAATTCATAATAGCTTTATTCCCGATTTGTAATAATAAATTTATCTAATCAAATTAGTTACAAGACCTTAAAAGGGACTTTAGAATGCATAAACATCTCGGCAATAAAGTTTATTTGCTAAGAGAACATAATAAGAGCATTATCAAGACACTATTAAAATTACAATGTAAATGGTCAGCTATGCAAAGGTTACGAAGTCACTCAACGTTAAAAGAGCCCATGAATAATACCATACCTACATAGAAGAACCGATGTTCGCTGACTTTCTAAGGTCTAACCTTTCGCTTCCTTACTGAAAAGATGTGTAACACGTTGCACCATAAACAGTTAAACACATGGTAAGTTGGTAATCCGGGGAAAAAAATAACTTGCTAAAAGCACTTAATCTTAAACTATAGGCTGAAGTCCACTTGCTTCTTATTTTTTCGTTTTTGTTTTTTGTTTTTTGTTTTTTCTTTTCTTTTTGGTAAATCAAGAACATCACAACAATCAATCAATGTGCTAAAACAAATCACAAGATCTCTTTTTAATTAATTACCCAGTTCCCACATTTATCTTCGGTGAACCTCCTCCATCTCCGACGTTTTTTTTTTTTAAAAAAAAGAAGAATTTTTTTTTTTAAAAAAAAGCTTGAAAGTAAAGTTATTAATGGAGATGATTGTAGCAGCAACAGTTATATTGGGTTTTCTATTAGTCCTTCTTTTTGTCACCCCACGATTTATCAAACCCAGTTACTCTTCTATCTCCTTTTTATTTTTAATTTCAGATTGAAGATTTTGACTTTTAAAAGTGAAAATCTTTTCTGTTATTTGAGTGATTAATTTTGTTATAATTTTTGTAAAAATGCAGGTCAATCTAATGAAGCTTCAAATAGTAACACCAAAAACATCTCCAAGGTACCAAAACGGATTTTATTCATTGACATTATGATTTATATATTTTTTGATGAATATAGATTCCAGATTTTGGTGGGTAATCTTGTTTTTTTAGTTATTGTTTAAGATGAAAGTAATTTTACTAGAGTTAATTTTTTTTTTTTAGCATTGTAGTTTGCTTGTATTGAATCTTTGCTCTTTAGCTACAATGCATATTTGTGAACTTTATTATATATTCTGTCATTTTGGTGGTTTCTGCGTTTTTTTTTTGGAGGTTCTGAAACATGTTAGGATAGTCCCTGATTGTTAAGGTTGACATAAAATCATTATGTTTGAAGTTTTGAGTATGATGGTAAGATTTTTTTGAATTTCAATTATATGATCTTGTGGAACTAATTTAGGTTGATGTCTATAAGTCAGAAAGAGATTGATTATGTCTTGTTTATTCTTGTAATAAGGGTCCTAGAAGATATACTAAAGCCGAAATCTCGTTGCACAACAAAAGGACTGATTGTTGGATCATCATCAAAGCTAAGGTTGATTTGTTTTGCCCATTTCTCTTCCAATGGAACTAGTTTCTTGACTGTGACCATTATCTTAAAAGCTCTAATTGCGAGTTCTCTAAGCTGTTTGTGCTTGTTCTTTTTTGATGTTGCTTGATGTAGGTATATGATGTAACTTCATATGTGGAGGAGCACCCAGGCGGTGATGCTATTTTAACGCACGCTGGGGATGACTCAACCGAAGGGTTTTATGGGTATGAGAACCTTGTATATTCATCTTCTATGTCGTTATGACTTATGAGAATTTAGAGGAATGCATCTTTCACTACTCTATAAACCTCTCTTACTACATTAGTTTTGATAGAAGTAATATGCAAACCTACTTAGGCCTCACCTGTGGCCAGATCTAGGGTGAATCATTATAGGCTAACCAATGTTATCTTGCAACTTACAAGTCTAGATATACCTTCTCTAGCTTCTTCAAGGTTCCAATGCTATTGTGTTGCAGTGGTTTCTATTCGGAAGCCACATATTACGAACTATTTAGGGAGTGTTTGACTTAACTAATTGAAATGGAGTAATATACAATGAGAACGCCATGATATGGATTTGGAACTTTTTTTATTAGTTGTTTGGTGCACTCGAAGTATGGATTTGGAATACGTTACTAGAGGGGTAGGTATAGGGATCTCCATCCATAGCGGCCTAGCGGGTGGTGGATATGAGATTCAAGGGGTTTAGGGGTGATGAGCAACATGTGGGTATGACATTCCATACCCTAATTACTTCAATCAAGCAATTTTTTCCATCTTTATTAGTATCACATCCATCCCAATTCCATTTCTAAACATTCAACCAAACACCTCCTTAGAAGAATCATGTTCTAGTCTATTGACTTGTTTAGTTTGACCTTTTAGAGAATGCTTTGGTGCCCTCATGCTTATGGATAATGCTTGTTGTAGCCTTGTTGGCAATCTCTGATCCAACCCGGACCTGGGCTGAAGTTACTGCAAAAAACCTAAACTCAGCGAATTGACCCATTTTTCTTACTCCAGTTTTACGATATTTTTAGTACACTCTGAGCATAACCCGAACTCAACCCATTGACCCCAAGTGCCAGCCTTAGTTGTAGGTTTTGTAATATAAAGGTGTGTCGTTTAGTGTGAAACACAATTTACAGCAACCTAGGAGCAAAGATCAGGGTTTGTTAAGGAAAGAAGTATTGTTATATGGACCTAAAATCTCCCCCCCCCCCTCCTTCTTCCCTGGATAAAAAAAAGCTCACGATGTTCGTATTTCACATTGTTGTTGCAATGTTTCTGCTGTTAATTGATGCTTGTAACTTTTCTTCGCGAACGTAGTACATTTATGTTTTGAGGAAACGACTAGTTGGTTTGGATCTGTTAATGCATCTTCTTTTTATATTATTGGCTCTCTTTCACTTCTATTATTGCTTGACAGGCCACAGCATGGTACACGAGTATTTGACATTATAGAAGATTTCTGCATCGGAGAATTGGAACAGTGACAACATGTCTGCATTGGAGATTTCTTGGTTCGAAAACGATTTTCTTTGCTTAGGCTCTTCTCCTCCAACCTGCCATTACTTCTATCATTTGCAAGTTCTTGAATCTTGATGTAATATTAAACTATCAGGTGTAGGATGTATTCCGGTGACAAATTCAATGTCTTTTATCAAAACCTAGGAATAGTGCACTCTTTCAAGACATGGATGGTTCCAATTCCTGGGTCTAAGTCCGACTCCATCGATGAATGCTCTTTCGGAAGAATTTTAATGGGATAGAAAAACAGCAAATAGCCCGAGTTTGTAATTGAGCTGTGGCATTTTTTTAGGTGTTCTATTTTCGTTGATTAATTTTTTGGTATTTTATGATGAGCAAGGGTTTTTATTCACAATCCATTAGTAGATAACAGTTATGAAAAATATATATTTTCTTGAATGCAAGTCATTTGCAACTTCTCTTGGTTATTTTTTCACCACATAGTTTGATAGTTACATCAAACAATGTAGAATCCATCTATCAGAATATAAATAAAATGCAATGGTGTTGCCTTTATTTTGATGGAGAATTCTAATAATTAGTCATTCACTCTGGGACAAATAAAGACTTGTAGCCATAATCTAGAAACCTTTCTATCTTACAAATAATCAATATACATCAAACTTCTGTGCTTTAAGGTGCAAAAAAGGATAAATTTTAAAAATCAAAATAACTAATTTTATAACACCTGAAAAAACAGAATATTGGAACTTTACAATGATACAAGGAAAATTTTAACACATCAAAACTACAGATGATATTGGTACAAATTACAAAAATCTTCTGTAGCTGAAGAATGGAATCGAGTGAAGAATCAAAAAATGAGAATTCTAATGCATGAATCAATCAATGAAGAATGACCAAATCTTCAATCTAAAAATGAAGAATTATAATGCATGAATCAATCAATGTAGAATATGGCCAAATTGACAAGCGAGGGTTATATTCGCCCAAAAACAAGGCTTTTGAATCCCTTGCCGTCTTGAATAATTGCAATCTGTCATTTACGTTATCAATGATCCTACACATCGTACTTCTTGGGCTGCCTCCACTGTACCAAAGTTCTTGCTAATGAACTGATAAATGAGATCTTAGGTGGAGATCCCTTTTTCCCGTACAAATTCTTTCCACTAAGGTCCGAATATTTTGGACCGATATCCTTCCCTCTGTCAATCTGCATAAGAAAGATATTAGCTTCAGGAGACGTGTCAAAATCTGCTAATAATTAGTAATCATGGCTCTTAAGTTCAATATATGAATCTCTTGAGAATAACCCCAGATTCAAAAACATGTACATAAAGCAAGCTAGTAAAAAAAACTGGTTTCACTTCAATGTGCAGACTGTGGCACCAAAAGACTAGTAAACATAAATCATTTCACCAACTACGCATATGAATATGTAGTCATTTAATACAGTGTAATGTTACCTATAGTAAGGCTGCAACATTCACTGGATTTGATAAATTTCCAAGTCCAACTTTCTGTTGAATAAAGGGAGAATTTGGGTAACTGGGTACGAGATACAGGCATTAAATTTCAGGGGCAGCAAGATAGCACTTCTTCCACCCCTCTCCTCATGCGAGTCCGCACCTTAAACAAAATAGCAAGTTGGGTCCATGGAGGCAAGGAAAGAGTAGCAGTAACACCGAAATGATGGAGGAGACGGGAAAATTGAACTCCTGTTTGGAATGTGGGAACAAGAATGAGGAAGGATTTCTATGTAAGACAGGTGTGGTAGCTCGTTACTAGCATATTTAGGCTCCTTCCCTCTACCAACCTAAAAAAAATGCCTCTGGTGGCTCATTACATTTGTGATCTAGTGGAGTACCTCCAGGCTCCAGCCAGTTGCCAACAACAGCCGCAAAAAAACGCGTGAGGATATCACAGCAAAGTGGATTATGGACAAAGTAAGATATGGTCAATCCCCTGTGTAACCACTACTACCTCCCTTCAACCTGTTATAACCTTAATTGCATAGAGAAAAGATCAAAGCTTCGTAGACACTTCCTCATACAATTCACCACCAAATCGACAGCAAAAATAATGACAAAAAGGCACGAGACCACAGATCCACAACCCAATTCTAGTTCAAGTAAAATTATTGAAAAATAAAAAAAAGAAACTAGTATACCTTATATATTTTCCCATCCTTCAAATAGTATATAATCCCCGACCAATTGATAGATTGTGAGAAGTGAGATCTCAGAGCCGAGATGGGATATAGAAAGTTGTCCACAAGCAGTGCAACAAATACCTGCTCAACATGACATTCAAATTAATAAAGTTAGCATATGATTTTCAGCCATCTTACCAAAAAATATGATAAGGGAGCATCATCAATGATAAATGACATGTCCAAATTTCTACTTTTAACTATTAATAATTCCTTAAGTCCATAAAAGTAAATATAGGCACTGTTCTGATTCTAATACTAAAACAGATTGAAGCTCAGTTTTTACTTCACGCTCAGCACCCATCTCCAGACTCTTATATTCAGATTGATTAGATGGCACAAAAAAGGGTGCTCCATCCATTAAAGCATTTAAAAGTATCGCACTGAAACCAAGAAAACCTAAGAATCGGACATCCATGGCAGATGGCTTAGAACAACGCTTTCAATTGGCTTTTGACTTTTAGCTTGTTAACGTGGTTAAACAGCCAAAATATACATGTTCAGTAAATGGTGTTTGAACTCACCAGCCAAAATATAGGAGTAACTTCATAAACATCTAAGCTAATGCCGACTAAAACAGCCAATACCAACATATAATTCTACTAGTTGATCAAAGAAACCAAGTGTACCAAGACTACCAACCAACACCAGATTGCCAAACAAGGCTAAGTTAGCCAATGCTGCAACTTTCAACGCATACTAACCACTAAGGCCTAGATTAACTATAGATGTAGCATGTAGGTGACGACTTGAGATAAAATCTCAGATCGCATTTTTGTTATAATGAAAACCATTAAACTACTTTCATCTAAACCTTGCTAAGATAATGTACAATCTAGAAGGAAAAAGCTGATTGTAAAAAGGCTTATGGCAACTGGCAAGAGTCGGAAAATTTAGAAACAAATTCCACCTCAAAACTCAAAGCCAGCGCACCACTTCCGCTCTCCCCCCAAACTCAAAACATTGATAGGGATTGGGAGTGAAGTAGATACATGGAGTGAAAGCACCGGGTCAAAAGCTTAACTGTATACCTTGATAGACCTCACCGGCTCACCCTTATCTAGCTCAATATTAGGTAGTAGAGACCCATATGACTAATGTCCAGAATTCCCTGACAACTTGTTAGGTATAAGCTCATCCAGTTCCAAGTAGTGGTAAATGTGTCCATAGTTCCACTACCAAGTACAAGATTTTCTTATTGGCTTCCATCACCAACATCTCTATGAGGTTACAAGAGGTAATTTTTTCATCCAGATAAAGGACATAAATTCCTGAAGGATACAATATACATATACAAATGACAAAAGAACATCCGTCAAGTCAAAAGTGAAGAAGAAACACACCAGACACCAATTGTAGGTAGCAAGTGACAACGGCGGTGCCTCAGGAGACAACAGGTTGCACAAATGAACTTCAATCCTTGTCAAGTTCCACATGGAGAGCAACTCAATTGCAGTGCATGTGGCTAAGCATCCCACAAATAACAACCCTGAGAGTAGGTAGGAAAACAGAAGATGCTCGTGAGTATCTGTATTGTATAAGAAGAAATTATATTCTATAAATTGTTGGACTATTCATCATTTACAAAGAAGCATTTAATGTGCTAAAAGATCACACTTGGCCAGTAAGACAGAACCTGGAAATCCAAACTATCTAACGGCAAAATCTCTTATTTTCAGTACTCATTTCTATACAGCAGCAGCAACACTACAGACCTCAAACTACAAAATCATCAGTGACCGAGGGCTTTGATACTCCCAAACAATATCTCACAAGGAAAAAGCTTCTCTTAACAACGGTCACTTATCTTGTTAACTATTCAGTTGTATCCAACATTGCAACTTCAAATCATAAGTGATGATGGTCAAGCTAAAAGTTAAACAATCATTGAAGCTCAAGCAAGTGAAGATCAAGCACCAGAAGTTTTAGCAAATATATTTTCATCCTTTCGAGTGAAGAGGTGCATCAAGGTCTTCTCCTTGAGCTTTCGTTCTTCCCAAACTAGAATCTCAAAAAGCTTCTCATAACAATGGTCAATCAATTTATATGCAATTCAGTTGTAACCAGAACTACAATTTCAGGTTATTTTAGTGATGATGCTCAAGCTAAAGAATCAGCCAAGTTCAATAAAGCAATGTTAAGATACCATGCGTTTCAGAAAATCATTTCTTTCAAGTGAAACATCGATGTCTTGTGAAACTACAGAAAGGCTACAACAGCCTTAGTTCATCACCAAATTAATTAAGTTTATGTACGTTGAGACAAGGGCATCCAAGTTCAATTAACTAAAAGTAAGGCTATGTTCACTTCACCTACTTTCAGGAACTTATAACTTATCAGGCCAGAACTATTAGATCAGATCACACCAGGGTCTTATTTCAGGTAAAAGAGAACATAGCCTTAGTCCATATTAGGGGTTTTTTGGCAAAAAGAACATAGACTAATATTCCTTCCTGAGGATATGTGATAACAAGGTTCATCACTATATTGTGGTCTGTCTTTGTGAGATTAAAAAAAGTCATGTCAGCAATACACGTTTTCAGTAGCATGCAAGGAACCATGACCCTGCTGTGTCTTTCAGTATCAACAAATTTATCCCAAACTAACAAGAACCTATTCTAAAATAAGAGTCCCCTAGACCAAACCTAAATCTTTCTATTGTGTAGCAGATCTCTCCTGAGATTTGAACTTGACAAATCCATTGCCATCACGTTAATATAGAAACAAGGTGAATTAGCTGTTTCTGTTGAGATGTCAGATTGATCTACCTACAGAAAAGGTAAACTTACCGCCAGAAATAAGAGTTTCCTCTTCAACTGAGTGAGCTTTATAGCGCATTCGAAGTGCAGCTGCAATATGGAACAGAGCCATGAAATATGGAGCCACGAATCCCCATGAGAGGTAGCAGTGGACAGAAAATAATGCCCGGTTCATTATCCAATTAACCTTTGACACATACGATTCTAGAACAAATGTTTGCTTCCTCAAGTAATTCCAATACCTATATTAACAGGTTAAAGAAGCCAAGTATCATCAGATGCAATATAGACATGAATTCTTTATAAAGAAGAACCAGTTAGATGTTATGGCAAACCTCGAGAAACTCAGATCACTTGAAAGTGGATGAGGGAAGACAGCAACTGGAGGAGATGTTATGAGTTTTTTGTGAGCTCCTGAAAGAGATGACATGAATCAGCTACTTCAAATATAGAATACCCACATGTGCTTTAGCAACAAGATATAAAAAATGATCCACTTTGCAATCGCAACAAAATTTCTGAACACTTAAGTCATAAAGTAAAGTCATGATAATAGAGCTTCTGCTTCCTCCAAAATGCGCAAACAAGATTCTAGCAGGGATCATAATTTCAGAAGAAACAACACACAGGCACTAAGCAATATTCAATTTACCATCAGAAGGTTGAGCTACTTCATTTCAAATAATATATAACTGCACTTTTATCCATTGTCCAAATTGGTCAAAACTACCAAGCCTAAACTTAGGAAAAATAAGAGGGTGTTAACACCGGAGGCCCAAGGTACATGCCTTGTGCCAGTCAGATTCCTATTACATGCTGTAATCAGTGAGCAAGAAAGGGTGCTGAAAGCTCAAAGACACAATTGAAGATACATAGCTACTCCCTTTGTGTATCTTAATGTTCTACCCAATTAACAAGGAGAAAGACATAGCTATATCTCTTAATTTTGCTTCTTTAGGTATGTCTTTTTCATCCTAAAGTTGAAGGTTTTCTTTTACATGGCTATGTTTACATTAATGTTCATGACCAAAGGATATAGGACATATTGACCTTGCAGCTTCATAAGACAGCACTTAGAAGTCATTAACGATGTTGCTATAAACTTCTCATCACTTAAACTTGAAAAGAGAACTAACAGCTAGACATAATTTAGGCAAACAGAACAGAATAAAAATAATAAACACATATCAAAACCCCTGGGGAAATACAAAAGGCATTGATATCACCAACATTAGCAGATATCAAGCACGGGAAATGTGATCTGTGTGTAGCAGTAGATGTGTTACCAGATATAGCTGCAAGAGTCATATCATCAGAATATCCACCATCTCGAAGTTCTGAGACTACGCCATAGTTGTCATTTCTGAAGTCATCGGCATGCATCTGATATTGTAAAGAATCAGGAGAAGAAAAAAAAGACTGTCTACGCGCCATCTAGAATACTGCAGCTACTGAGCTACTTACCATCATGCACCCGCCCCATAGGAAGAATGTTCTCCCACCCGTAGCAAACCCCATAGAACAAGGCTGTAGAGATAACAAAGAATTTGTTATTAATTAAAGCATACTGAATATTCAGAACTCAGACGTAACACGTAAGCATGAATGCGAAGATAATTGCACAGAAGCTGCAAACATTAAAGTAATAATATCCTCATCTCGGTCAGTAGTATTCATTTAAGCAGCATCAACATCAAAATCATTGTATTGAGGGCTGAAACTACGTGAGAATCTCTGCTTCTCAAAAGATTTTGGAGTTTAGATATCATAAAAATGCTGAAACTGAAAGTCATAGGAAAGGTCATTTCATATCCTTTTTAAAGCCGCTTTAATAATGAGAGGTGAAGAGAAAGGCGGATGTGTAAATACAAGAACCAAATGGAATCTGTTTAGATGCAAAAAATTCGAAGATAAAAGTGCCAAGTTATTTGCATTAATGAATATGTCTAAAAGTGTTGCAAATTATGGCAAAGACTAAAAGCTAGTACAACAATAAAAAAAGTTCAGCCAAGTTTCCCAACTGCTACTTGTTATGCATTAGCTATCTTTTTGGGGGGGGGGTTGGGAATATTGGAATTACAATAAAATTAGGCTAGCTAGTAGAGGAAGTAAGTGAGTTAGTTCTATAAATATAGGAGATAGAGCCCAGCCAAAGCCCTCTGCAGCAACGCAAAGGCTTGAGTTACAACTCAACCTAATCTACGACTAGCAAGACATGAAGAACGACTGGCAAGGTTGAAGCATAAAGCTCAGCCCAAGCCCACAACAGTCGAGGTAAGGACTGAGACCCTCCTCACAATTAAAATTCTTTCTATTCTCTCTCTTTCTGCATAGTGAGAGGAAAAGGGTATGATGAGAATATTGGAGATTATTTCAGTTGTTAGCTTGGAGTGTGTCAAGTCACTCGAAAACTTGATAATCAATCTTTCACATTTGCTGTAAATTCTTGCCTCGGTAATGAAAATCATCATTGTCTTCTTTTAATCAATCAGTCCATTTTCCAGCTCACTACACTACTCCACCCAAATTTTTGGTACCATGGATGGAATAATTAAGAAAATGCCAAAGCTCTGTACAGCTAGCATTGCGAACTGAATTTGCTTTTGTAATATCACCATAATTCATAATTGCATCTAAAAAAAGAACACATCTAGTTGCCAGTTTTAAATCGTGGTAGTGGTAATAAGATTTATATGTAGATTTCTAGAAAAAGTCTCACATCGATGTCTATGGTAAAGGAACTTCATCCCAAACACGTGCTTTTCTTTACAAATTTCCATTACCATTCAGTACCACCTTTGGTAATGGAGGTATATGAAGAAAAAGATGTATTTGAGGATGTAACATTTATTTGAATTTACGTATAAGTTAATTCACATTACCATCTATCAAACGGGCCGTAAGAGAGATCACCAAAGTCAGATAAAAGGACATTCAATCATCTACATGACCATCATGAGAAAAGATAGATCTCATATACTGAACTATCAGTCACCTATCTGCAAATATGTACCGCTTTCAAAATATCTTCCTTTACAAATGTGCCATAAATCATCTTAAAAAACTTTGTAACGCAAAGTTAAAGACAGTCCAGGAGACTCTATTGGAAGGGATAAGACAATTTATACAGGCAAACATATCACATTTACAGAAAACTGCTCCTGGCTATCAATACATATTTGAGAAAAAACATGAAAGTAATAATGGAATAGCACATACCATGTGATATTCATATATACAATAACTTCCTAAGCTCCCAGAAGGCAAATCAAGTGGATATCCAGTTTGAATAAAAATCTGCACATAACAGCAACATGAATGAGCAGTCGTAAATACAGGAAAGATGCACAGACGAAACATACAATGAGTCAATTTAAATACAATTAAGCACATAATGAATATATGAAAAACATGCACACCATAATCAATTTTACATAATCAATACCCAAAGCATACCTCAGGATTTTTTTCCATTTCAGCAGTGAGCGCACCTATTGACCCTGGATGTAGTCTAACATCATCATCTAGAAACAGAATATACTTGCTATCTTTATGCATTTTTTCTGCACCAACCTGCAAAAGAACGAAGTTCACATATATGAAAGTAACATAAGCAGTCAAATTAAACATGGCACATATGCAAGTACAAAAATTCACATGTTAAATAGATATAAACAGATTAAATTATCAGGACATTGTCCCCCTTCTCATGTACTTTTCAGTTTTCTTAGTTTCCAAGGCTTTTTATGCATGCATTAATTCGATGTGTGTGCTGATAGTTATATCCTTATGGCTTGACGTTTTGTCCATCTAGTTTTCTAAGGGATTTCCAAATTTCAAAAGCTTTTCATTCATGATTCCTAACCTTCTCAATCCGCAATAAGTTTCAAACAACATGATTAATCAACCATGATTATAATTTTCTATGGGGATTGTTAAACGTCGCTCCCAAATTACTTAAAATCGCCCCAACTCCCCTCTAAAAATACCATTATACCCTTACGATATTTTTTTTGATTCTTACTCCCACTTAACTCCTCCTCTAATTCATATTCTCTCTCATCTTCGCCATCACCACCCACGATCACCACCGCCAATCACCACCGACGAGCACAAAATTCCGACGAGTTATATTTTTTTTAACGAATTCTATGGGCCTAACTTGTGGCCTGCACGTTGGGCCCATAGACACAACGTCTGGCCTGGACGTTGTGTCTATGGGGCCAACGTGCAGGCCACACGTTAGCCCCATGGAACTCGTTAAAAAAAAAAAATACATCGTCGGAATTTTGTGCTCGTCGGTGGTGATCGTCGGTGGGTTGGAGAGGTAGCGATTGGTGGTTAGTGATTTTAGGTGGTGGTGGAGAGAGAGAGTTGTAAAAGCAGCCAAGGGTATAATGGTACATTTACATGGTAGTTGGGGCGATGAATAGAAGTTCAGTTTTCTATATCTAATTGCAATATAGAGGTTCTTTCAAATATACTTCAAGTAATTCTTTGTTGAGTTATATGGAACACAGCAAAGTACTATAGATGTAATGCAGACATTCTCTTGTAAAATACTAAACAATGGGGACAAAAGGTCATAGCACTTTGTATGTACATTAATTGAAATAGCAGCAACCAGATGATTTTTCTGACTTGAAAGCATGGTCATTTTTTGTGTACCATAAATGCCAACAGCAAGCTCAACAGTAATACAATGTCCTCACAACTAATGGACCAAGATGGATCAACAGCATGCAGTAATCACCAAAGATAGATTGAAAGAAAATTGGAGTCATCTTACAGAAGTATCACCAAAGAAGAACATAAAAAGGTCAACATGGACGCATTAAATTACAATTGAATATACAGTTTTTTCTCTCTGTGTCATACTAAGAAATAACTAGCAAATGCTACAGCATAACTAATAAGCCTCCCACCTAAATGAAAACAAATTAGCAGGAATGCAAAAAGGCCAACTCTGCTCCAGAGGAAATCAGCAATAAAGTAACTTACAAGTTGATTGTGAATCTTCTGACTGCAAGTAGTGGAATAGCCAGCCACAATAATTTTAGAATCAAGTCCATCCTGTCACATTGCCCAAATTAGTTAGAATAGAAAGCACATGCCGATAAGTCCTCCAAAAGCAAGAACAAGATGCATGGAATGTAGCATAAGGCGACAACTAATATGCCTCCATAAGTTCCAAAAATATATTACGCAAATAAGATATAAAGCAACAATGATCTTTGTCCATTTAAAGGTCAAAAGGGTTAGTATAATAGTCAAAACAGAGTAACAGAAACAACATAAAATCTTCCACCGCTAACAAAAAAACTGATCTCATGCTATTATTGTAGACTTTCATATCATCAAAATCAATCAAGATATATTGCGAGAAACAAGGTGGCATATTTTCTGTTCTCACAAAGCATCCAACTCATAGAACTACCATGAAGAATGAAAAATAAGATCAATACCTGGAAATCTTTCATAAGCCTGGATACAGCATGATATGCTGGATCTTCAGTACTTTCTACAATAAAAAGAAACTCTATAGGCCCACCATATAGGGATGTAATCTGCATTCACATCAACAGTTGATCTCAATATGTGCTCGACTTCATCTTAGCCAAAAAGTGAAGTCGCATAAATGGAACGACTCTTCACAGAGAAAGAGATGGCCCTAAAAGCTACCAAATAATAACTATGGAGCATATCGCTCATCATGGACCAAAGAAAATAAGAGAAATGTCACAACCAATTATGCATTCCAAATTCCCAAAGCAAGTCTTAAAAAGTGATAGACCAAAATTAAATGAGCAAGAAATTTTGTCCAATCAGATTATACCGCTCAACCATAGGTAAATCTAAGAAGGGAAGAGAAAGAGAGTCTGAAGACAATGAAGAAGAACATTCACCAGATCTCAGCATCATTACTGAGAGGTTATTAAAAACATCTGTAGTACTTGTAACAGTAGAAGGCATATACTATTGCCTAACGAGTCGCACCTGACTTTTCCAGTTATGCAAATTGTGCTCTCCGAATCCTTTTAAAGGCATAACAACTGTGACTCTTGGTAGATTGACCTGATTAGAGTGCTCAAGCTCATTAATGTCATGACAAAGGAAACCAAAGCTATTTCCACGTCGCGCTTCATTTTTCATGCGTTTGATTTCTCTATTCCTGCAGATAAAAAAAGAGTTCGTCACCAAGGAATACTGAATTTAGAAAACGTTTAGTCCATAAATAATAAATCAGTTCTTTCATCTGCCCTCAAGCCTTAGTACCTGACATAAGCAGCGCAAGCCCACCCAAAAGCTAGAATTAGACAGATGAAACATCCCTGCAGGGATAAATAAGGAAACTTAGGAGCTGTAATCTATATTAAGACAACATCAATCAAGAGGAAAAAAGTGGCTGGGAACATAAAACATCAAAGAAAATATGAAGTTGGTAAAACTAAAACAACCAGGAGAGATTAGAAAAGCATTGATCAGAACAGGTTCCACTATATTGTGATAAGAAGACAAGGTAGAAGCAAAACAGCTTGCAATCTAAATGACGAAAGTCACACCATAAATTCATCCTTTTTTCCACTTGGTAAGTACAACCTACATGTCTTTACTCAAACATACTGTCACGCTATGCAGTAATGGTGAAAAAGAAGGATGCAATCATGTGACTATCTGAAGATGCATTGCCTTTTAGAAAGTCTAGTAGTCCTACAAAGGAAGTGAAAAACAGCAATTTATACATCTTACCATCAAATATCATATAAATATTCTAACTCATACGGTCATGGAGCACAAGGATCAATAAAAAAGTAAAAAACTGCCTATGGTAAAACTAGTATGACATGGAAGACATTTTGTTTCCTTCATCGTTTCATGTTGAACCAACATTTAAATTTGCATGTTGGATCTAGCTGATTTGAAGTATTATGTTCATGAAGATTTCTAGAAATTATCATGCTCAATTTCCCATACAACCCCAAATTATGATCCCATCAACATCATTACAAGAAAGTATTTCAGGGCAGCAATACCTAAGAATGCCCCCTTATAAGTCTACGGATCCCAAAACACCCCCCACCAGTCCGAATTCTGGGAAATTGGAAATGAATCTGAAATTCTTGCTCAGGATTATACAGCATTATGCAACGTAAGAAAGGCAAAGAAAAGCCTGTGAGTCGACTTCCTGAGATGAGGCTGCCTTACATCATTACAAATTTACAACTGCACATAGGCGAACCTATATAACCTCAAGGACGTGCAGTAACTTTTGCCAACATTTAGAAAATTGCCATCGACTTAATACTTTTACCTTTGCACTCCAAAAGTTAGAGAAAGAGTGTCAAAAGCAAAAGGTAGAATCTTGAAAAGAGAAAAGCAATCAACTTCATGTTCATTAGCATCCCTGATTTAACAGTCCTGGATGGGGCCGCCTCAACTACAAAGATAATCAACAATCGACATAATACCTGGACCCGACATTCATTAGTTTCAAATGAAGAATGAAGAGTGCCCTGCCCCAGCAAGCACCTAGAGATTAGAAACCAACAAGTCCACTCTAGTTTCTTAAACTACCAGCAGTTCTCACTTCTCAGTTTACTTCCATTATTACTCAAATCACCATAACATCACCTCTACGCCCCACCAGGGGCGGATCTACATAGTAACAAGGGGTAGCACGTGCTACCCCTGGTTTCAAAAAAAAAAAAAAAAAAAAAAAGAGAGAGAAACAGTGGAAGGGAAAGAGAAAGCGTGCAATGAGTTCAGCAAACCCTAACTCCTTTCCGCCTCTCTCTTCTTCTTTTCACCTCTCTGTCTGTCCTCCTTTAAACTTTTCCTTCTCTCTCTTATGAGTTAAAGCAAGGTCACGAGAAATCATGTCGGGGCGCTGATATGGTTCGAGAGCAGCAATTTATATGGCGGCAAGCTCCGGTCATGAAGTGGAAAGAGCAACCATTTTCTTGGGGCGTTGGTAAAAACCACCACGATTTTTACCGTCTTCTTCTGTCCCGATTTCAATGCCAAGTGCTCCGCCATTGTCGTGGTGGTTTTTTCTCCAAGTTGTTGGATTTTGCAGATTTCACAGTGAAAACTCCAATTTTGTGGTGAAAAATTGATAATTGCTAATGGGTCTTTTTTATCTACATCTTGGTTAGTCTTTCTTTTATCTCATTTTCATGGTGAAATACTGAGTTCTTTGATGAGTTTTCTTGGTACTTTAGCAAATTTTGTGGGGTTGAATCGGAGGGAGGGGAGGGGGGGTTATTTATTTTTAGTTTTAGGTGATTATGGCCTAAAATTTGCCCACCTAAACTACTATTACTTTCATATCACCAAATTATTTGTGAATTTTGAACAAGTATATTATAATGTGTGAATTGTTAGTTGTAATTTTGTGAAAGTAACTTGTTGAGGTTTTTATTTTTGTGTTAAGAGTGTTGAATCAGAAATTTATAATGCCCATAGGAGTAAGAAAGATACTAGTTGAATTGATTAGTAAATTTTTGTAATATATGTATTAATGTATTTTAGAATTATGACGAGAAAAGAAAGAAATGAATATCTCAAGCTTTTCTTTTCAAAGGAGCACATAAAGAAAATCAAGTTGATCCAAATCCAAAGCTTTCTCCAACTTAAACAAATAGAAAATTATGAGAGAAATGGTTGAATTATAATTTAGTTACGTATCTTGAGAACTATTTGTTTTCCGATATACAAGATAGATGCTATTGTAAATTGGTTCTAAAAATTTGAGAACGTGTGATGAACAATTGTAATTTTCTTTTATTAAAATGCTTCGAGATTGTATTTGGATTTTGTAACATTTTAAATTTAATTGATACAGTTATTGTTTTTGGTATACGACAGTTATTTTTAAATTTACGCTACCCCTGCCTCGAAATCCTGGATCCGCCCCTGCGCCCCACGCCACCGAAAAACGGTTAACAACTTTAAAGCCAAACCTTTCACAAACTCTTTCTCTTATGACTTTGCAATTGTACATTTGTACTAGTAAAAAGGTCATCTATCAGAGAAACTCCCTAAAACAACACTTCTATCACCAAAACTCAAATTCACAATTCAAACTCAAATATTATAACAATATAAATGTTTAATTCAGCATTTTAACACATACTTCATAATTTCAACCTCTAAATCCTAAACTATCATATTCTAGCTACAATTATTAACATAATCACAACTTTTAACCAATCTCCAACAAAATACAACAATATTCCATTCTCATAAGAAAAAAAAAACACAATATTTCCTTAAAAAATAATCTAAAAATTAATTCAAATACAGCAAAGTATAACGGCTAAAAAAGTTCAGCAAAACAACAAATTTTGGAGTGAAAAAACTCACCTGGATCTGAACAAAAGTGGCAATAGGACTAAGACAAGCTCGGCTAGCAGAAATTAGGAAGAAATCGAAGGATTCAAACGCAGACATTATTGTATAAAAAAAATATAATCAGCACGAAATCCCTAATTTCGTGTAATTATGTAAAATTAGGTGCTGATTTAGAAGGTCTCTCTTCCTCTCAGATCGCCATTAACGACACAGCGAGGGGAGAGGAGAGAGAAAGAGGGATTATGAGAGGAGAAGAAGAGAGAGAAACAAAAATTGCAGAGGAGAGAGAAAGTGGGGGAAAAAAATTGCTAAAAGAAGAAGACCGCCTAATTTTTATATTTCGATTTTCGAAGATGAATTAGGAATTTACCCAGAAAGATATAATTAGCACCAGAGGTTTTAATTATAAGTTTTTTAATAAAGAAACAAGTTGTGATTGGCTTTCTTAAAAAATTCATATAAGATCGCCTTATTAATTTTGGTATTCTACTTGAAGTGGATTTTTAAAGTTAAAAAGCCTATAATGTAACCAACGACTTATATAGAAACGTTCTGATTTTAACTTATAAAGCGATTTGTTTATAAACTTGATAAATGTGATAAACTGAAATAGGAACAACAAAGAGGTAGACATATATTTTTCTTAATATACAAATTGTAAGCTCTTTTCATTCGTATAAAGATTAAATTTTAAAGTATTTTTCCTAACTTACATGTTGCTTATCAAACTCTAATATTTTTCAATTATTATGTGATAATTGTTTATAAGGTAAGAAGAAAAACATTAAGTGACCTCCTCAAAAAGGATAGACCTAATGTATATTTTAATATTTTATAATGTATACTTATAATGTTGCACTACTTAAGATCCATTCACTACAACTTAATTTATTTTAACTTAATTCAGACAAAATAAGTTCATGTATGTTCTAAATAAGTTCAAACAAAATAATACCAAGCTAAGTTTGACCTAGTGGTAAAGAAAGAACCTTCCAACCTTGAGGTTGGGGTTCGATCCCTATTAGGAGCACTTTGGGAGAGGGATTTTCCTTACCATCCCTCCACTCTCAAAGTGTTTGTCCGCATATCCAGACCGGGTTAACCTGCGAGAGATTTTAGAAAAAGTTAGTTGAAACTTGAAGTGAATAGAACCTCGTTACTTTTAGTTCCATTTGAGCTATTGTTACCATTACCAAACATAGCTGGTGCCTGGTTGTGGCCTTGTGGGAGAAGATGCTGCTATGTGATTCGAATCTTGGCCTTCTTCCCTAATTTTTAGTTAAAACACATTCTTGCCATCAATCATCCTCAATGTTTTTCCTCGAATTAATAATTGAATATTCTCTTATTCCCTAATGAGGTTGCTTCCAGCATACGATTGTCACCTTCTCACAAGGGAAACTCTACGCCATCTTTATTAATATTTGTTTTACTTCATTTCCATAAGGATTTTTTGTCAGAAACTACCTATTAATTGCAATTTTTTTAAACAACTACCTAATAAGTCTAATTTTTAAAACAACTACCTTTTATCATATTTTTTTGTTAGCACTACTAATACACGGTAACGTTAGTAATTCCTTCTGGTGGGCCCCACTTGACAATTCCCTCCATTTTAAAAGTTCTTTATTTTTATTGCTAAAAAAATGTGTAAGATATAAATTTATGGATTTTTTTTGTCAAAAAACTACCTATTAAATGCAACTTTCTGAAAACAACTACCTAATAAGTCTAATTTTTTAAACAACTACCTTTTATCATGTTTTTTTTTTGTTAGCACTACCCATACATAGTAAACGTTAGTAAAAGGTAGTTGTATTAAAGATTAGACTTATTAGGTAGTTGTTTTCAAAAAGTTGCAATTAAATGTAGTTTTTGACAAAAAAATCCTTTCAATAATTAAGATTGTAAGTTTTGGTCATATTTTTGTCTTGATATATTTCTCAAATTTTTATTTTTCTAGATATCTATCAGATTTGCTATGTATATATTAAGAACAATTTTAATATATGCAATCATAAGGACTGACAACAAGCAATAAAAATCTTTTCTAAAAAGATAGTACTAGTTAAAGATTTTATAGAAAAAACCACACATCGATTGATTTTATTAATAACTAATCAGTTTTATTGTCTTAAAGTCGACCCTTAGGATTACATGAATCGATTTAATTTTCAAAATAAAAATTTTCGCATTTTTTTCAATGCGTAGTTAAAGATATTAATGACTAGCAATAATGTGAATTGGAGGCTGCTTAAAAAACAAGTTATATTTGAAATTAGAGGGAGTTCTAACATCCCCTTCATTGAACGTGAATGAGTGCACACAGAAAAAGATGTATTGTGGAGGACTGAAGGTGGTCATACTTTAATTTATTTGACTTTTTTGTATTGTTTTTACATAGCTTTAAAATTTGGGAGTAGGTCAATAAGGTATTTCTTAGAGCGAAATGTACAATGGAAAGACCAATATCTCACTAGTCTTACCATTTTTCACTTTCTCTCTCATTTCCTCTTTCTTACTCCTCACATTCCACTAGCTCTTCACCAACTCATCTTTTTTTTCCTTATAATGGTTGGTCTGTTTAGACTCTAGTTGGTCTTTCTATTTTTCTCTCTTATTTTTACTATACTCCACCATATACTTTCTCTCTCTCCTGCCCGATATTTTAATACTTCCTTCGTTTCTCAATGAGCACATCACTTTCCTTATTTGGAATAGTCACAACAAATGCAACCAAACTCAAAATGGTTAAAACAAGTTCAATATTATTACAAACATGCTACTAAAAAGCAAGAAGGAACTAGTATTTTTTTGTTTCAGATCACCACTTGAATTACCTTACTTTATTGTGGTCTCAGTTTTTTCTCTCAACATTCTTTGATGTTCCCCACTTTTCTCTATGATGCACTTATTGAGAAATGAAAGATGTATATCTTTCTTCCATTTCTTCAAACACGTGGCGCCACTTCATTGGTGATGGCTTTCCATCCCATGCAATGTTGGTCTAGAATCCAAGACCAACTCTTCCTCTCACATAGTTAGAGTGTAAGACTAGCCTTTTACAACAAGAAGACTAAATAAGACTTAGCTTAGTCTTTATTTTCTAAAAAAAAAAAGTAAAGATCTAATAAATTTGATACGACAAAAAATTGGCATGGGCAATCTAATATGGAGGAGGAGAGTTCAGTCCACATACAAGCCCAAATGAGGTTTATACTAAAACCAATTGTAATAGTAGGAGTAGCTCATCTAGCTTATATTATGGTACTTTCTCTCCTCTTTTTCCAATGTGTGACAACTTACATGTGCACAACATTATGGGGTTCAACAAGATCACTCATTATTAGGGCTGTCAATCAGATCATGTTGGGTCGGGTTCGTGTTCGGGTCCATAATAAATGGGTCCAAAATCCCCCAACCTAAACCTAACCCATTTAATAAACAGGTCGAAAAACTCATTCCTGACCCTACCCATTTGATAAATGGGTTACCCGTATAACCCATTTAATCATTATTATCATTATATTGAAAGTTTATTATTTTCTTAAAAAACAAAATGAGCAAGTTCACTACTGAAAGTATGCATGTTTTGAGTTTCTTGGAATAATTATGACCTATTTTAGAGATATTTTACTATTTTTAACCAAATTTTAGATTTATCAATATATTTTTTCGAAAATTTTCGATATGTTTAAGTTAATCAGGTCAAAATAGGTCATTTTTAGGTCGGAAATGTCAGCCTGAACCTAACCCGTTTAATTAAACGGGTTTATCGTGTTAACCCATTTACTTAAATGGGTAAAAAATCGAAACCCTAACCCGCTTATTTCGGGTTAGGTTCGGGTCGGGTTGTTGTACTCATTATACATGCAAGATGAGAATGGTGTGGATGAGTGTGTCATGCGTGGTTGGACAAAGATGCATGGCTTAGTTTGTACTTCCTCTGTTTTGTATGCTTGTAATATTAAGGCACGACATAAGAATTAAGGAGAGGAGAGATCAAAGATAAAAGAAACTAATGTGCAGTGGCGTCTACGGTGAAGACTTTCAACGACTGCCGAGGTGCCGTTTTCTGAAATTTTGTGTCCCCTGTGGGCGAGAGCTTGGAGTTGTTGTTTGTTTTTCTTTGTCTTTCTATTTTAAAGTTACTTTCACCTTTTCTTTACCTAATTTTATTTTGTTGGTTTGTTGTCTTGTGGTACAAAGTTTGAACTGTTAGGGAGTAATTGATAATTGTGTAGTTATGGAGGTCTGATTAATTTTACCTTGCTGATTTACAGATTTTTAATCTATACTAATATATTAAAAGGCGTGCCTAAACAAGGAACAGTGCCACGTGGCGCTTTCCCTAAGGGTGTTTTACTCCATGTAATTCACAACAATATAATAAAAAAGTTTGGGCTCATTTAATCAGCGGCCCAATGAAGGAGCATAAAAGCCTACTGAAGCCCGAGACAGGTGGCAGCTGTGGGTCCCACGCGAAGGTTGACCTAATCACCAGCATTAGGGGAATCTCCAAAGTGGGGAAGCAATCATTGCCCGAAAAGGTAACATGCCCATTGACCCCAAAAAGGCCCATCTGAACAATGTTTCCTGTCTGGGAAATCCCCAACACTATAAAAGCCAACTGCTTCATCAATGAACAGGTATTCAATTCTCACCTAACAAACTAGAGCATCTCTCTCTAGACTGTACTTATCTCTCTACCTCAATCACATCTGACTTGAGCGTCGGAGGGGCGATCCCGGAAACACCCCCGGGGTAGAGTACGGATATCGGAGCTCAGGCGATCGCTCTTGGGGCCCACTTCTCATTTCTCAACCAATCACAACCCTCAATTTCTTAGCAGAAACAGTTTGGCGCCGTCTGTGGGGAAGTTACAATCAAAGTCGCTTCGCCACCACTTATTAAGATCGATTCTGCAATGGCCCCAGCCAAGAGCACTCGCACTCGTCAGCCCTCAGCACAGGCTCAGAGGTCCGAGAGGAGCCCATCCCCATCTCTTCAGCGAAGGTCTGAACGGCCCAAACCACCGACCGTTCAAACCCTCGATCATGAGGAAGCAGAGCACTCCATAGACAGGCAGGACCCCTCTCGTCAGTTACAGCCCGCTGACCCCCATCCTATAACCACAGCGGATATAAACATGATAGCGGCTCGGCTCCAAAGCCAAACCTTGCAACAGAGCTCGATAGATATCTTCGGCCAACTCCGCAACAAGGACTTCCCCTTCATCCCCCTAAAGACCAAGCCACGGTACCTTCCCTTCGGACGAGAGAACCACGGTCGGCCTAGCCGGCAGCAATCGGGGGCAAGGGAATACAGCCAACCGGGCCGGCGCGATCAAGGCAGGGGGAAGGAGACAGGACTCGTATCTAAAGGAAGGTCGCCTAGGCTCGTCGAAGAGACTCACATATCCAAATCCCCTCGGGGCAACGTGGGTCAAAACAAAATGATGCCCGACACTTCCTCAACGAGAAGCGCCTCAAGCAAAGGTTATGATGCGAGGCACATATTAAACAAAAAGGCCGCTCGGCGCGAGGGTCATGGTGATTCGGCGCAGTCGAACCCCGTTCGGATCAACGGCGGGGCACTCAAGTTCATGGTCCCATTCGGTCCAGGGCCATACTCGAGGCGCCCAATCCGGAAAGGTCAAAACGCCCTCTCGTCGAGCCATTCGCGGGCCTAACCGACCCGGATGATCACATGGCAACATACAAAGCTCAAATGAGTGTTCAGACTGGGTGCGAGGCCACTTGGTGTCGCTTCTTCCCGACGACACTCAAAGGTCTGGCCCTGAGCTGGTTTCAAGAACTCCCAGCGGGTATCATAACCGATTTCTCGGTCCTCGAAGACCTATTCGTCCAACAATTCGTTGCCGGGAAGAGACAAAAGAAAACGAGTCTTCACTTAATGGGAATCAAGCAGGAAAAGAATGAAAACCTGGCCGACTATATTAAAAGATTCAATGAGGAATCATTGAAGATTTCAGATCTGCGAGACGCGGTAGCATTCGCCGCCCGATGTCCGGACTCCCCCTGGTCGGCTAAGGTGGTCCCTGGCCGAAAACGAAGTCAAAACCTTCTCTGAGGCAATGACTCGAGCTCAAAGATTCATCCAAGCAACCGACATATGCCGTCACTCAGACGATGGGAGCAAAAAGAGGAAGGATGAAGGAAATGCCAGGGATCAGTCGAAGCAGCAGAAGACGGGTGGTCGGTCAGATAGATTCAACGACCATGGCATCGACCCCCGGTTCAGCAAAAACAGGAGAGAGATATACTTGGATATAAAGGATAAAGTCACTCTCCCTCGACCACCTCCCATCAAAACATCAGCCGCTCGAAGAGACAAGAGCCTTTGGTGTGAATATCACAAAGAATGCGGGCACACCACTAAGGATTGTAGGGAACTCAAGAAATCCCTTAACAACCTTGCTGATCAGGGGAAGCTAAACCGGTACCTCAAGCATACTAGTGAAGAGAAGGGCAAGCAAAAAGTCGGTCAAACCAATAGCGGAGACACGGAAGGGTTCATCGAAGTCATAGCAGGTGGCTTCGCGTCGGGAGGCCTAACCGGCCGATCACGCAAAGCCCACCTCCAAAGTCTAAAGCATCAGGTACTCGATGTCAACCACCCCCGACCCGACTGCCCTACAATGACATTCGGGGAGTCCAGTAGGCCACTCCACACGCCCCACGATGACCCCTTGGTCATCGAGCTCAAAGTGGCCAATACAAGAGTCAAACGAGTGCTAGTGGACAGTGGGTCTTCAGCTGATATAATTACGTTGGAATGCCTCAGGAAGTTGAAGTACACTGAAAAGGATGTGACCCCACTCAATCAGCCACTCATAGGCTTCGGGGGAAACTCGGTACACCCGGTCGGGTCTACAAAGTTGCCTACTCGGATAGGGGAGAAAGGCAAAGGAAGAAGCCTACTGATTGATTTCCTAGTGGTGGACATCCCTCTGCCATACAACATCATAATGGGAAGACCAACTCTGAACAAGGTCAAGGCTGCAATTTCCATCTATCAGCTCCTCATGCAATTCGAAACCGATGAAGGTAGAGTCGGAAAGATCCAGGGGGATCAGCAAGCAGCCAGGGAGTGTTATGTGAACAGCCTAAAAAGCAAGGTCGACGTCCAAGAGGACTCGAAGAAGAGAAAGCGAGAGGATAGTCAGCCTCCAAGTGAGCTCGGGGTCTACCTTACGGAGAATCCCAAACAATACGAGCGCCCTCAGCCAGCTGAGGAGGATGAAGAAGTCATCATCGATGAGGAGCATGGTCGGACTCTGAGAGTAGGCAAGGCCATGGACCCTCAAACCAGAAGGGAGATAATCCAAGTTCTGACAGAATACCGAGATGTCTTCGCCTATGAAGCCAATGAAATGCCCGGGCTCGATCCTAAAGTTATGTGCCACGAGCTAAACATCAAAGAGGGGTTCAAACCGGTCAAACAAAAGTTGAGGCATCAAGGCCCTGAGAGGAACGCTGCAGCAGCAGCAGAAGTTAAGAAATTGCTTGAAGCAGGGTTCATTGAAGAATGTCAGTACTCGGAATGGCTGGCCAATGTTGTCCTCGTCAAAAAGTCGAGCGGGGCATGGAGAATGTGTGTGGATTTCACAGACCTAAATAAGGCCTGTCCAAAAGACAACCACCCTCTGCCCAAGATTGATAGCCTGGTCGACTCAACCTGCAGGTCATGCCCTCTTAAGCTTCATGGATGCAAATGCGGGGTACCATCAAATCCCGATGGCTGAAAAAGACCGAGTCCATACTGCGTTCATCACCAACCACGGGGTGTATTGCTACAAAATGATGCCCTTCGGGCTGAAAAATGCAGGGGCAACATATCAGCGCACCGTCAACAAAATTTTTAGCAATCAACTTGGTCGGAATATAGAGGTATATGTTGATGACATGATCGTCAAAAGCAAAGTCCGCAGCCATCATCCCTCTGACTTAAGGGAAACCCTCGGGACGTTGAGGCGTTTCCGCATGATGTTAAATCCAAAGAAATGCGTCTTTGGAGTAAAGGGAGGGAAATGCCTCGGATTCCTGGTGGATGAAAGGGGAATCGAAGCTAATCCCGACAAAATCAAAGCAATAATGGAAATGAAATCTCCTCGGAATGTAAGAGAAGTACAACGCCTAACCGGCTGTCTGGCCGCCCTCGGTCGCTTCTTATCCCGGTCAGCAGATAAGAGCTTACATTTCTTCAAAACCCTGAAAAGAAAAGAGTTCACATGGGACGGTGAAGCCGAACAGGCCTTCACCTCCCTGAAAGAACACCTACTAGCTCTCCCAAAGTTGATCTCCCCCTTGCCGGGGGAAACCCTGTTCGTTTATTTGGCAACTTCAGAATACGCGCTCAGCGCCGTTTTGATAGCTGAGAGAGAAGAAAAGCAGCACCCGGTCTACTTCATCAGTCATGCTTTCCGCGGGGCGGAGGCCAAATATAGCGAAGTGGAAAAAATGGTCTTTGCCTTAGTAATGGCCAGTCGGAAGCTTAAACCCTACTTCCAGGCCCATCCTATTAAGGTCCTCACAAGCCAGCCGCTCAGAAAAGTCGTTGAAAGCAGAAACCACTCCCGGTCGGATGAGCGATTAGGGCGATCGGTTGGCCGATTTCGAGTTAGAGTACGAGCCCAGGAGGGCGATAAAAGCCCAAGCTTTGGCCGATTTCATAACAGAATGCACATCCAGGCCCCCACCCAGTCAGCAAGACAGTTGGGAGTTGCAAGTGGACGGATCGTCCACCAAATCAGGATGTGGAGCTGGGTTGGTCATCAAACCCCCGGTCGGGGAGAAGATGGAATACGCCATCAAGTTTGAATTCTTAGGCTCCAACAACGAAGCTGAATACGAAGCCCTGATCCTCGGATTGGAACTATGCATCCTGGCAGGGGCAACTATGATCGAGGCCAAATCCGACTCACAGTTGATAGTGGGTCAGGTATCGGGTGAATATGAAGCCAAGGAAGACAACATGAGAATGTATCTGGCCAAAGCGAGAGACATAATCAAACAGCTGTCTCAATTCAGTATCACCCACATACCCCGATCGGAAAATCGCCAGCAAGCGGATGCTCGCCCGAATGGCTAGTTCAGCAGAAGGGTCGGCCCCCCGAACTATCATGTGGGAAGTCCTTCGGCAGCCAAGCATCAATAACAAGGAACAACTTGTGCTAAATCGGACGTCTGCATGGATGGATGAAGTGGTCGGATACTTGAGGGACGGGAAACTGCCTGAGGATCACAAGGAGGCTGACCGAGTCAGGCATAAAGCCGGATGGTTTTTATGGCATGAGAATCAACTCTACAAGAAGTCCTTCACCCATCCCTTACTTAAATGTGTCACCCCTGAAGAAGGAAATTACATCCTCAGGGAAATCCACCAAGGGGCTGTGGGAGTCACCAAGGAGGAAGGACCATAGGCTGGAAAAGCGCTCCGAGCCGGGTACTACTGGCCTACCCTAAAAACGGACGCTCAGGAACTAGTGAAGAAATGTCCATCCTGCCAGATCCATTCGGACATCCCCCGAGCACCGACCACCCCACTAACAACAATTCAAGCAGTCTTGCCATTCGACAAATGGGGCATGGACCTACTCGGACCATTCCCCCCAGCCTCGGGACAGAGAAGGTTCCTAATAGTCGCCATTGACTACTTCACCAAATGGACTGAAGCTGAACCACTCTCCTCCATTACGGATAAGCAAGTCCAAGCGTTCATTTGGAGGAACATCATCACCAGATTTGGAGTCCCCCGAGTCCTAATTTCCGACAATGGGCGACAATTCATCAGCGGCCCGACCAGAGATTATTGTGCTCGGTTCGGAATACACACCAAGTTCTCGGCAGTCTCCCGACCGCAAACAAACGGGCAAGCCGAATCGGCCAATAAGATAGTGCTCAAAGGAATCAAGAAGTCCTTGGAGGCCGCCAAAGGAGCATGGGTTGATGACCTACCCGGGGTCCCGTGGTCGGCCGTAACTACTGACCCAAAGAAGCAACGGGTCACTCACCATTCGGCCTCGTGTATGGAAGTGAGGTCTGTCTTACCCGTGGAGATTGGCATCCCATCCCCTCGGATGACCTTCTATGAATACGAGAAGAACGAGGAAGAGAAACCCGTCAACCTAGACCTGTTGCCAGAAACAAGGGGCAACGCGCTGCTAAAATCCATTCGGTACAAGCAAAGGGTCACTCGGATGTTTAATCGCCGAGTGAGGAGCCGCCCAATCCAACTCGGCGACTGGGTTGTTCGGAAAGTCGAAGCTACCGGGCTCTCACACCGAAGGGAAAGCTAGGACCTAATCGGGATGGCCCTTACAAAGTAACAGAAATCATCAAGCCCGGCACATTCCGACTAGAATCCGCCGAGGGTACCCCCTTGGCCCGACCTTGGAATGCAGACAACCTTAAGAAGTACTATGTGTAAAGTTTGTTACTTGCAATAGGGGCATATATTGTAAAAGCTTATTTGTAGCCGGTCGGCACTTTCGTAGTCGGTTTCAAACATAATGTATTGGTACTGCCAGTCGGCATATTTTACACCACGGGCCAACCTAACCAGTCAAAATGGTTGGCATCATATATATCCAAGTTATCACTGATCGAAATTTTGAACAAGTCAAAACAATTCCAACTCCTCCTGAAATGACTGCTGGTCGGAGTTTCGAACAAGTCAGTCGGGATTATGTTAAGACTTAACCAGTCAAAACAATTCAAACTCCTCCTGAAATGACTGCTGGTCGGAGTTTCGAACAAGTCAGTCGGGATTATGTTAAGACTTAACCAGTCAAAACAGTTCAAACTCCCCCGGAAATGACTGCTGGTCGGAGTTTCGAACAAGTCAGTCAGAATTTACTTATGACTTAACCAAGTCAGTCGGAGTTTTGACCAAAACCAATCGGTACAAGTCAGTCAGTCGGTAGTATTGCAATCAACAAACAAGAAAACAGATAAGCCGAAAGAAAGCTTTCATTGATCACAGAAGATACAACTACAAAGGCCACAAGGGCAAAATGTAAAAGAAAGATAAAATACAAAAAACAGTCTAAGAGCTAGGGGGAGGGGGAGGATCAGCCAAGCCCTCAGCATTGGCATCAGTGTTGTCACCGACCAACTCCCCCGCAGGACCGACTCCCTCGGCCACATCAACATCGTCATCAACATCATCACCATCGACGACGTTGACATCGACTCGGCCCTCGTCGTCCACATCATCATCTTCATCCGAGCTGCTCCCCTCAGTTTTCATCCGAGCCAGGATCTTGGCGTTATCAGCGTCAATCGACTCTTGATAACTTGACCAAACCTCGGCCCAGATCAAATCGGGATGAGACTCGGCCAAGACTTTCTTCAGTCGGTCGAGGGTTTCATCCTCCCCCATTTTGTGAGCAGCGCTGCCGACCTCATTGGCATAGGCCGCGGCAGCAACGGAATTTTCCCACTCCTTAAACCATTGCTCCTCTGTCTTCACCTGGCCTTCAAGCTCAACCAGTTTAGCCTCAAGCTCGGTCACCTTCCGCTCGGCCGCTGCTTGCTTGGCCAGGGCGTCATCACGAGCAGTTCGGGCTAAGTCCCGAGCAAGTAGGAGGTCGGATTTCTCCTTCTCCAACTTCGCCCGCTCCGAGGCAAAGTCTTCCTGGTCCTTTTTAATGGCGGCCAGTGCATCCTCGAGCTTGGACTCGGCAATCCGCTTGCCTTCCTTGGCCTGATAGACCTCATCAAAGTGCTTCTTGGCCTTTTCTTTGAGCTCTTTGACCTCCTCGGCCAAGCTCACCCTATTTTGAGCAACGTTCGCCATTCGGGCAGAGAACTGAAACAAAGAAGAGAAGCGCGATATAAGCGGAAACGGAGCAGAATAAGAGAGCAAAATAAAAAGGTAAAGACGCTTACGTCGAGCCAGGAGCGAAATAGCTCGTTGGTCTCGTGCGGACCATGAGTGGCCTCAATATACTCCCGATCGGCGGGAGTATAAATATGGTCAATGGCGCGAGTCCACCGTTTGTCCTTCTCCTTCCTTCGGCTCGGCCCGGGAAAGGAACGGTCGGCGCCGCCGCCCCTCGAGCTGCCCCCGGGCAACTCCTCAAATGGAGACATGGGAGTATATTGTGGGCTCCCGACCGGCCGAAAGTCAGAAGAATGAAGGGAGAGGTCCCCCCGTCGGTTTGTTGCTTTGGGGACCCCCTTGGGCTGATGATCTCCACCGACCCGCTCCGCTCGGTCTCCGCACGAGCGACAGCCTTTCCCGCTCGGCCTTGGGACCGAGCAACGGCCTTGTCTCGCTCGGCTTTGGACCGAGCAACGGCCTTCTCTCGTTTGAGCTACCTTGTCGACGACCGCTCTTTCCGCTTCTTACTCTTCGGCTTGGCGAGGATCCCGCATCAAGGGATGTTGTCGGCAAACAAAAAGAAACGGTCGGACCAAAAGTAACCAACAAAAAATGGCGGATTTTTCACCTTTGGGGGAGCGGGGACCTTCAAGGCCTTGGCAGCAATTTCCGCCTTCAGCCGAGCAGCTCTCATGGCTGCAACATTTAGTTTGTCGGCCATTGACGGATCGGTCTCTTCGAGATATGCTCGGGCGGGTTCTGCAGCAAAACATAAACAAAAAGTTAGTCAAAAAGGGTGAGAAACTATAACATTGGCAATACCAACCACCTCAGCCAACTCCCCGGCAGATTACCCTTCGGGAACGTCGAGCTCAGACCCATAGCCGAGAGAAAATGCTCGTCTCGGAAGAGAGTGCAGTCGGGCAGCCATTGCCCGGGTACGAACACCTCGCCCCCGTCGACGATCCTCGCCTCGGTCTGCATATAGCAGGCCGCGGCTCCTTCCTCGTCGTCTAGATCCCCCACTCGGTAATTCAAAGCAACGAGGGGTTCATCCGAAGGCGGAACCAAAGGAATCCCCCAATCTCCCCCGAAATACACGAAGGCAAACTCTCGGCGGAACCCTTTTTGGGAGGTGGGGAGATTGAGGACGGTCCGATACCCCGGTCGGATCTGAAAGCTCCACCAACCTGGCCCGTTCTTGGCCGCCATGACCTCGACCAACCGATACAGATGCCTCCATAATTTGAGGGTTGGTCGGACATCAATAAGGTTGCACAGGACTTGGAAGGCAGTGATTCCGCCCCAGGAGTTCGGGGAGACTTGGCAGATCGCCAAGTTATAGGCGATCAGCAACTCCTTCACGAAAGGGGTCAAGGGAAACCGAAGCCCCATGTTCTGGGATTTATTGTACACTGCGACGCAACCAGGAGGGGGCGAGATCACGGTATGGTGGGCCTCTGGTCGGACCAAGTAGAAAGGGTCCTTTATTTGAAACCTTGTCGCTGTGCCCCGGAGATCCTCGGTCAGCGATTTGATCACCCCCGGCTCGGGAAAGAAAGAGCCTGGACCCCCTTTCGGATCAAGGTCAGGATACTCCAGCTCCCGACCCGATGTGGATGCTTCTCCTGCTCCCCTCGGCATGGTCCTTACTACATCAGAAGACAAATACTTGTCTAAGTAACTCCGAGAAGGAGGATAAGCCAACGATACCTCCCAAGGGTAAGGAATGACTCCCTCGGCTTCCTCCTCCACCGAAGAAGATGGGCTCGGGAGAGCGACCGCGTCGGGCACAGCCGAGGGGTCGGGGCAGCTTATTATCGTCGACACCAAAGTTATTCCCATTCCTCTCACCTCCTCGGACAATTTATAAGAGGGTGAGGTCGGAGGTGTCGACGACTCGGACGAATCTCCCATTATTTATGCACAAGGGAGTCGGCCGAAGTTATTCGAAAGAAAACAAAGAAAAAGAAAAAGCTTAAAACAACAAACGCTGCACTGGTCGGACGAAGAAACTGGAAGGAAAACTTGAGAGGATTGATAGAATTTGGAGATTCTTGAGAGAGAGAGAATGAGGAAATGAGCAAATGATCCTCCACTTCTCTCTCCTCCCAGGTTTATATAGGAGGATCTCGGGGGATGTGCAACGCAAACCCCCCCGCGTCGCCTAAACGGGCTTTTAATAGCGGCCCAACTGGACCTACTCAGTCCATTAAGCAAGGGGTTCAGCAAATTCGAGCACAAAACCCTTCAGATCCAAAGGAAGTTGAAACGCCAAAGGTCCCCAGGGTGTACTTCCAGCTCGGCCAATGCCGAGGGTCCAAGTGTCCTGAGCTTCGAGAGGTACGAATACCCACTCGGACCATCTTGGGGCTCATTAGCCCCTCATCCGAGTGGCTTCACATCCCATTCGGCCAAACAGGAGCCCTCCTCCTTTGCCGAGTGATAGGCTGTCGTACACCTGTCAAAAATAATTCCTGCAAAACCTTCTAACAATGTAGTAGGGTAAGTAGGGTCGAATCCACAGAGAGATGGTTGTTTTAATCTAGCTTCTAATGCATGGAGAAACTAAACAAGATCAGGAATAATGAATTAAAGTTCTGAACTAATCAAACTACGAAAATCAAGCTAAAAAGGATCTAGGGCAGTGGTTCACCATGTTCATAACTATAATCTATCAAAATATCATCAATGATTCAATTAATCAGATATCTAGAGCACATGTTAATCCTACGGTCGGGCCTTAACGCTCTCAAATCAACATATGCTAGTACGGTCGCTCAACATAATCAGATTTGCTAATTGTAGGTAAGCCTCTAAAGAGTACTATCTCTCGATCTATGACTCAATATTAGCAATATTTAATCAGACAATTGATCAGATTGCAAGATTAACAATAAAAAACACTAATCAATTAGAGATATCAATAACTAATCAAACCATTAATAAATATCAATCAAGAATCATAGCATATAAACATGGATTCTCAAACCCTAGAATATAAACTACTCAATCATGAAATAAATACAGAAATTTAAATCTACAAAGAAAAGCATGATCAAAGAAATCAATGAAAGAAAAGAGATGAAAATTATAAACTCATGAATTAATGAAGAAAAGAGAAACTAGGGTTTGCCATGAAAAACTAGAGAGAAAAGGAAGAAGGAAACTAAAGCTAAACCTAAGAATACAAAATATAACGTCAGGAAAGAGAGAGGAGATTCTTTGGGGAGAGAGAGAAGGCCTATTTATAGTTTTTACAAAAGCGGCTAAAAAAGGCAAATAAACCCGTCTCGAGAAACCGCCCGGTTGACCGGGCGAAATCCGCCCGGTCGGGCGACGGTGATTGAGGAGCTACGACAGAACAGCAAATCCGCCCGGTCGACCGGGCGAGCCCGCCCGGTCGGGCGCGCAAGCGATTTTGGCTCCTTTCTCGCCCGGTTGACCGGGCTAACATGCTTTGCATCCTCTGAAATTTTCATTTCGCCCGGTCGGGCAAAACCGCCCGGTCGACCGGGCGGGAAAACAGTGATTTTTGCGTCAACTTGCGAAGGCTGTATCTCTCGAACCGGAAGTCCATTTGGGGCGTGTGACCTATCGTTGGAAAGCCCTTCAAGTCTAGTTTCCAACCCAACTAGAATTTCTTGATTCGGAGAAGCACATCAAAAGTTATGATCAGAAGAGTATACATGACTCCTTTTTCACATTTCTTCTAATGATTTTCCGCTTCGTTTTCGCTCAAACTCGTACTAAGACGTATCCATACTATCCTTATGCATCGTAGCTTATTTCCAAGTGCTCCTATCCTCAAGCTCAGCTAAATATACTCCAAATACGTTCTCATTACCTGAGATTCATCAAAAACAAGAAAACATACCGAATAGGAGTAGAATAACATAACTTAAGAATATGATGCAATAATGAACCTAAATATGAACCTAAATGCTCTAAAATGCAACCTAAATGCACCTTAAAACTATATGTAAATATGATTTATCACCGAGCCGCTTCTGTACTCGGTCAAGTGTAGCCAAGTACCAGCTAGCACCCACTCGGACCATCTTGGGGCTCATTAGCCTCTCATCCGAGTGGCACCATTCCCTACTCGACCAACAGGAGCCCTCCTCCTTTGCCGAGTCGCTTCTATACTTGGCCAAGCATGGCCAGGTATCAGCTAGCACCCACTCGGACCATCTTGGGGCTCATTAGCCCCTCATCCGAGTGGCTTCACATCCCATTCGGCCAAACAGGAGCCCTCCTCCTTTGCCGAGCCGCTTCTGTACTCGGTCAAGTGTAGCCAAGTACCAGCTAGCACCCACTCGGACCATCTTGGGGCTCATTAGCCTCTCATCCGAGTGGCACCATTCCCTACTCGGCCAACAGGAGCCCTCCTCCTTTGCCGAGTCGCTTCTATACTTGGCCAAGCATGGCCAGGTATCAGCTAGCACCCACTCGGACCATCTTGGGGCTCATTAGCCCCTCATCCGAGTGGCTTCACATCCCACTCGGCCAGCAGGAGCCCTCCTCCTTTGCCGAGTCGCTTCTATACTTGGCCAAGCATGGCCAGGTATCAGCTAGCACCCACTCGGACCATCTTGGGGCTCATTAGCCTCTCATCCGAGCGGCACCATTCCCTACTCGGCCAACAGGAGCCCTCCTCCTTTGCCGAGTCGCTTCTATACTTGGCCAAGTATGGCCAAATATCAGCTAACACCCACTCGGACCATCTTGGGGCTCATTAGCCCCTCATCCGAGTGGCTTCACATCCCATTCGGCCAACAGGAGCCCTCCTCCATTTGCCGAGTCGCCTCTATACCTGGTTAAGTGCGACCGAGTACCAGTTAGCACCTATCCGAAGAGGAGACGACCCGGTCGGCATTTTCCCTTCACCAGGGAATAACCTGGTCGGCATTCTCCCTTCACCAAGGAGCGACCCGGTCGGCATTTTTCCTTCACCAGGGAATAACCCGGTCGGCATTTTCCCTTCACCAGGGAATAACCTGGTCGGCATTCTCCCTTCACCAAGGAGTAACCCGGTCGGTATTCTCCTTTCACCAAGGAGTAACCCGGTCGGTACTCTCCATTCACCAGGAAGTGACCGGGTCGGCCTCCATCCCTCCAGCAAGGAGGGAACCCGGTCGGCACTCTCCTCTCATCAGGGAGGAACGCGGTCGGGATTCTCCTTTCACCAAGGAGTAACCCGGTCGGTACTCCCCTTCCACCAGGAAGTGACCTGGTCGGCATCCTCCCTTCACCAAGGAGTAACCCGGTCGGCATTTTTCCTTCACCAGGGAATAACCTGGTCGGCATTCTCCCTCCATTCCCTGTTCACCAAAGGAGTGACCAGGTCGGCCTCCATCCCTCCAGCAAGGAGGGGACTCGGTCGACACCATGGTCCATTCCCCCTGCTTATTCCGCCACAGACAGGCTCCCCTCCAAGCGGACTTCCGTGGTCCCCCGTCTGTGGCGTGGGGCTAATTGTTTGGGCTCATTTAATCAGCGGCCCAATGAAGGAGCATAAAAGTCTACTGAAGCCCGAGACAGGTGGCAGCTGTGGGTCCCACGCGAAGGTTGACCTAATCACCAGCATTAGGGGAATCTCCAAAGTGGGGAAGCAATCATTGCCCGAAAAGGTAACATGCCCATTGACCCCAAAAAGGCCCATCTGAACAATGTTTCCTGTCTGGGAAATCCCCAACACTATAAAAGCCAACTGCTTCATCAATGAACAGGTATTCAATTCTCACCTAACAAACTAGAGCATCTCTCTCTAGATTGTACTTCTCTCTCTACCTCAATCACATCTGACTTGAGCGTCGGAGGGGCGATCCCGGAAACACCCCCGGGGTAGTCTAACCTTGTTTTGCAGGATTCCGGCGTACGGATATCGGAGCTCAGGCGATCGCTCTTGGGGCCCACTTCTCATTTCTCAACCAATCACAAACCTCAATTTCTTAGCAGAAACAGTGTCCCCTGTGGGCGAGAGCTTGGAGTTGTTGTTTGTTTTTCTTTGTCTTTCTATTTTAAAGTTACTTTCACCTTTTCTTTACCTAATTTTATTTTGTTGGTTTGTTGTCTTGTGGTACAAAGTTTGAACTGTTAGGGAGTAATTGATAATTGTGTAGTTATGGAGGTCTGATTAATTTTACCTTGCTGATTTACAGACTTTTAATCTATACTAATATATTAAAAGGTGTGCCTAAACAAGGAACAGTGCCACGTGGCGCTTTCCCTAAGGGTGTTTTACTCCATGTAATTCACAACAATATAATAAAAAAAAATAGAAATTGCATAGTATAGGGTTTGATCTTGGAACCTCAAGAACATATACTAAAGTCTTAACCACTAGACCAAATAACATTTAGCGTTATCATCTTAAAGTATAATATTAATGAATGAAAATTTTCCTTACCCGGGGCGTAGCCCAGGCCTAATAACTAGTTTGATTTCTAAAATATAGAGTTCGCGAATTGTTATTTATGTGAAGTGTTAGTAAATCACAGCTTGTGGTGAATTGATAGTGAATTGTAAACTTGTGCGAATTGTTCCGTAATCATAATTTGTGTTTATTATCAGTGTTCTAATGTTGAATTACATTTTTACGATGGTGATGGGAATAAGAAAATTTTAAGTTGAATTGATTAGCAAATTTTCGTGTTATGTATATGAATAATTGTATGCGGGAAATGAATTGTTTTTAGACGTAAAACTTGATGAAGTTGTAAACCAGCTTCTAAAATTTGAGAACTCGACGTGTACAACTATAATTTTCATTTTTTACACTACTTTGAGTTTGCAGTTGGATTTTGTAAATTTTTTGAATTTAGTACATATGATTTTTTTAGCTTGGTATAATCACAAATTACGCTACCCGTCACCCGAAATCCTAGACCCGTCCTCGCTAATTTGCTAGGAGAGAGAAAAAGATAATATATTACTAAAAATGTATATGCATGTTACAAGTATCATGGATCTTGAATTCTTCATAAAAATAAGTTGCAAGTAAAAAAGATGGAGGGAATATTTCATACCCATCAAAAAAACGGTGTATGAGATAAACGTAAAAGTTATAGGTGCAGAAAGTATCTTTACCCATCCTTTATACATTTTTAAGTGTTATTTGCTTACACTATAATAAGTTATAGTTAGTGTTTTCTTTATATCGTTTGTACGAGTTAATGTAGTTTTTGTTAGTGTCGGTTGTTTCGGTTTGGTTGTATTAGCATTAGATTGTGCACTCCAATTTTTAATTAATGTAAATTTTCTCGATGTCAAAAAAACAAAATAAGAGTTGACGATTTCAATTGATAGCAAGGTAGCAATATTTGATACTCAATCAAGCAAAACAAAACTTATAGCTTGAATATAAATGACCCTTTCATAGGCGAATTAAGCAAAGAAGACTGCCCAACTGGTCTAAAAGACTAACAGATTGCTGATTGACTGATTGGTCATACTATTTCATATATACACATTACTCAACATATCTATTATTAAGCAAATCCAATCTTAACAACTTTAATAATAATCAATATATAGTATTATGTAGTTGTCACCCAACTAAACCAATATGAGACTTGAAAAGACATAATTGTAGTTATAGTAGATTAAACTAAGTTCAATTTCGTGCCGTTTACAACTTTCTCTTATTTCTCAAGTTATGCTTATCGTTCATTAAATTTTCTAACATAGGAAAATATTATTATGAGTTAGTTAATGAAATGTAATTGTTTTAAAGTTGTTTCATTTCTCAATTTGTTCTCATAATGACCCTAGAAACCCCATCTATATATTGCTTCTCCATTTGGCTTCTCCATATATATCAAGAAGTAATTAGAGGAGCTAATTACATCACTTCTCTTGGTCGTCTTACAAGCTAAGAACCCATTCTATAAATAGTAACTTTTGTTGTTTTAGTCTAGTAAACATATACTAGAGTAATCTTATAAATAGAAGCCTTTTTTAATATTCTCGGTCTACAATTCCTACTTAAATAAAATAAATATAAATACGAAACAAAGGATAATCACAGGCACACTAGATAGAGATAAAGCACAACGGTTGTCCAACAAGCAAAATAATCGGTTTTTAGTTTTCCGGTTCTTTTGGACCGAACGATCCGAAATGCGTAAACCGAACGGCGAATTGCAAGAAAATGAAATACGTAAAGAATCAATTGAATCGAACCGAATCAAGGCGGAACGGAAAATAAATCTAAAAGAACAGGGCCTAAAAACAACACAAATTTGAAAATGGTCCCATGATAAAGCACATGAAAATTACATAAAAAGAAACTTAAGTGAATGATAATAGTAGACAAAAATAATACTTCAAAGGAATAAAGGATCCAGCTGTCTATAGTCATTCTCTCAAGAAAGTGAGGAATGGAATATGCTAAGGTATGTGCTGTCAAATGTTAATATGCTGTATTTATATTTTGATATTCTAGTATATGGTGCAGTTGTTTTCCAAGCATGCTCATCTTACCTCAAATTATTGTTCTTTTTGATTATAAGATGCTTATCAAACGTCAATTACTTTAACAAATGGATTTCCTTTTGCAACTTCGATCCCTTTATATGGGTAGCTTTCAAAGTTTTATCTTAACTTGAGCTAGATCATGTAATTTATAACCTTAAAAAGTTGAGGAGTTGAAATTTGAAACTAGTGGTCACTACTCACTAGTCACGTTCACATGTGTTCATGTCAAATGTCTTTTTCTTCATTATTTGAAAAAGAAAAAAGATTAAGTACTACCCCAGTCCTTAATTATTACACCGATTAACAAAGATTTACACGTTTAGTTGTATTAGTGTCTATCTTTTTGATAGGATACTAGCAATCAATTGTTGGGGGCAACAACGCTTTGGTGCTATAGGAGATGAATTGTTGGAAATTTAGAGCATTTAGTTGGTTTGATTCATGCTATATTAGTTTAAATCACATGGTTAAGGTGATATGGCTTAAACAACGTAGGATACAGATTTGTTGATAGGAAGATAATCTCTATTCCCTTCTGTTAGGGAAATTACAAGAAAACAAAGGTAAACAGTAATAACACCAACGATTAAACAATCTTTTGGCGTGATATCACTTTCCCAAAAGCAATATTTTGACTCTAAAATATTACTTTCAAAGAATGAAAGTACTATATAACCCCATATATGATCTCAAAATTCAATTAGTCATTCCTTCGTGAGCCAATGGTATTGGGCTTGTTGTGTCTTGTAGTTGGGTTCAAAAGTGTCAACGTTCCACTTTTAATCAGACAGCAAAATTGGCATCATAACTAATAACTAATAACTAAAAAAGAGCTAGTTGGAGAATAATGCAATTATTTGATGTCTAAAGGGTTACAAATTTAGAAGAGTAGCAACTTTTAAATGCACTAATGCTTATTCTGCTCGTCTTCGATCAACCAATAATGGCAATTATAGCATTGCCAGATGAAATGCATATTACATCTACCTTACCTTTAATATAAAGGCAAACTTTGAGTGTGTTGTTAATGATGCTACTTCACTAGTTCACTTAGCCTAAATATACTTGAATTAATTTGAAATTTCAATGAACTTGAAGTATAAACTTATTTCTCCTCTGTTTTTTTTTTTTAATGGCGAAAAGAAGATAGTCTAAAAGGGAAAGATTTCCCACCCTTCGAAAATATAATTTTCACCCCTACAACTTTTATCATACACCCAGTACACCTAAAGTTATTTTTTTCCTCATTGCTCGTTTGAAATTCTCCAAATGAGTAAGATATATACAAAAGAGAGAGCTTACAATGAGCGAATGATAGTCTTGGGTGTACGCATTACGCGTACATCCGCGTGTATGATGAATGTAGTCCTTTCACCCATTTTCAAGCCTAACAAAGAAATATGAGAAAACTGGTTTTCCAATAATATAATTTTCCTATCAACCAGATATAGCCTAATAATATCGAAATACTAATATTTCTTAATATTACTACTTTCTGGGGCTGCAAAAAACGAAAAAAAAAACAACTAAAGGACTTTGAAGTTTGAAGCTGACATGTTATGAGCTACATGAAACATGTTCAGAAATAAAGAGGGACCGTATTCCACATCGATGGAGGTTGAGATGTTGCGCATAGACAACTGCACATAATGGTACATACAAATCCATATGGACTGTCTTTTCTGCTAACCAAGTGTGTGCTTATCTCAATTCTCATGGACCTACTGCATATACAGGATTTAGATTTACATTTACATTTACATTGCAGTAAATTTAAGGCTATCAAAGCCAAGAACAATTTACAGCTCAAGCACAACTTTTCTCATACACTAGGGGTGAAACGCACAAAAGGGCACTTGTTTTCATTCCTTTTTCTGATCCGAAGATTGTGATTTAGCAACCAAGCTTATATGGAAAAGGCTACTTACGTCTTTAGTTTCAAATCCTTCAAGTCTTCATTATTAGAATCTGCATTTGTATGCTTTTTATGTTTATCCTTATGTTTTCCTAGTCCCTTAGGACATGCTTCGAATAATTCATGTGTGTTCACCCTTAGTCATGACTTGATGCTAAGTTTAGGCTCATCATGACGTTCCTGCTATTTCAGTATTCATTGGGGGTTCTCACCAAAATAGAGCTATTCACTATGGGATATCATTTTAGTCTCTTTATGTGGGTGGTGATTACCGAAATAAGCAGTTCACACCCTTTGCTTTAGTGCTTGTGTTGTTGTCGACCAAGATACAATTTGTGTCATCTCTTGGTTTTAAGCTTCCTGACCTCTAATTTGACGTTTGAACAAAGTCCCATATCTGCCGACTCCCACCTGCTAGCTCTCACTCTTGTTTGTGCTCATCGTGCCTCATTAGCCCTGTACCTCATCAGGCTTGCACCTTTGAAACATTCAGACTGACACGTATACTCCATTTTAAACATTTCCTCCAAAGCATAGATAAGGAAATTTAGGTTAGAGAACTACGTAATTAAAGTTTGTCTAATTCAATGAAGGTTTGCAAACAAAAGCATGTCATTTCAGCAATCATTACCCTAACTTTACGCAGGGACTTCAAACAGAAACTCCTGTTCAGAGGGTCGAATAGAAAAGGGTCTGCTAGTGCTAACACCTACAGGCTACAGTGCAACAAGAAGGGAACATCAGCCAGTCATACATCCTGATTGTACTTGAAAGTTTGTAGTCCGTAAATCATATACCCCTCAAAAAAGCAATGATTATTTGCTTTGATGGAAATGAAAATGAGCAAAAGAAATAAAACTGAAAGTTTTGCCAAGCGTGTGCATAACACATGAGACAAGGCGCATGCCTGGTCTTGGTGTACCTAAAGCTACATAAAGCATACTCCCAGGCTTATACAAGAAATTGTGGAAAGCTCATGGAGTATTAGGTAGAAAATATCCAAGGGCTTACCATGCAGTGGCAATGTGAGCAAAAGGTTGATCCATAAACTCTGTCTAGAGTGTCAAAGATAGTTACACTGCAGTATGGTGCGATGTGATTGGCGAGCTTTCGTCAGTTGGTGGTATTCTTAGTAAGTCAAAACAAGTTAAAAAATAAAGAGATAGAAGTAGAATTTTTTGATCAATCATACATAGAAAACGGTACTTAGTTTCATGCTAATGTGGACAAGAAGCGTGAAATTACCTTTCATGAAATAGCATCTCGAAGCGCCTGGCTTAAATTATTGAAACTGTTGTGGAGAACTAAGGATCTGAACTGCAAAAGGATGCATTGAAACCTGCACAAGTCAGCCTAGTCGTCAGAAAAGCATTTCTGCAAGAAACACTTACCTAAAAGCATTATAATGCTACAATGAATAAGAAATTTGTAAACAGGAAAAAAGATCTTATCATTTCACATTTGACAATGCATCCTTTCTTAAAAGACAGATTCAGATTCAGATTCAGATTCAGCCATGAACATCTTTTCCCTATTTGTACTGTCATTTAGCCATACACATCTTTGCTACTATTAGTTACGTCTTACTTTTTTCTCTGTTCTGAAGCAGCAACATAGAAGTATAACACAACAGAGCAGCAAAGCTCATACATCAACACTGCATTGTGTATTTGTTTAACAACCTCTACATAAGGAATCACCTCTAAGTAAGTACAGTCATGTTCCTCTTATATTAGCAAGAAAAATCTTTCGCACTAATACCATCTACCAAACACTACAAACTCATTGTGTAAAAATCAGCTGCATATCTAATTGCAGAAATTAGTTCAGTTCAGAAACAATAATAATTAATCGCCTCTAGAATCCAAATAATTTACATACCAGAAGGAAAAAAACAGAAAAACTGGAGGTTCAGAAACAACATCAAAGTATTCTGATACAAATGATGAACAAATTAGAAAAATCTGAACGTGATCAAAGTATCAAGCGGTATACATTATGATTATCAATAATAAATCACAAAAATTATCTTCACATACAAAAATAGAAATCAGAGCAAGCAAAAAAACTCTTGGAATAACTTATGAAACAAACAGCGCCACCGAAGAGTGAGAGTTTATACCTGATTATAGTTCAAAGTCTCAGCACTGAGATCAGAAGCAGCGACAGTCATATTTTCAAATCCATCATTCTTGAAGCTTAATATGAAATCCACGATTCTTTAAGCAGCGATAGGAACAGAAGCAAAGACAGGAGCGAGAGAAGAACAAAAAATGTAAAACCTAACTTGAAATCTACATATCAAGCCTTTGATTTGCTGCTTGGAAGTTAAGAGACAGAGAAAGCAAGAGAAGAACATATGAAGGTAAAACCCAACTCAATTCCACGATTCAATCTTTCTGAAAAAAAAGGATGAATTCAGTGTATACTTTGTTGCAAAAGCTTTAGATCAAAATTCTTTCTGAGGAAAACGATGAAGACACAATTGAAATCCATGGATAAAATGGTGAGAGAGAGAGAGAGAGAGGAGAAACAGAAAGCAAGGTGAGGATGGGATTTTGGAACGCAGGCTGGGCACAATCAACCAATTTGATTGCGTTCAGTAACATCCCTAGGTCCTTCTGGATAGAACACACAAATTCGACTAGCTGTATACAAGTCTGACAAAAAAAGCATATACTAATCAAACCAAAAGAAATATAGCTTAATGCCTTGACCCTTGTGTATAAAGGACAAAAATGCAAGTGAATGATCATTTCAGAGCATTTGATCGTTCTTCCGTGCTTCAGTGTGTCATCTTAGCTATTGGCTTAATGACGCAAGTGGCTCGCATCCAGGGGCATCCTATTATATTTAGAGTCAAGCTAAAAACAAATATGGGAATTTTTTTTGCTGCTTGAGCCGCCTCTTCTTTATCTTCTTTTTTAAAAAAAAAGAAAAGAAAGCAAATGCCAATTCACACACTTGATTGAGTAAGGATGATGATACATTATTAAACATATAGTTCATGCAACCACTTAAGCATTAAAATTTTTATTTCAAGGAAGTTACCAAATGCTCCAATAGTCCAATTTCTCTTCATGAAATAAGAGGATTTATTTATAAAAACCTGACCCCTGGGAAGGCCCTGCCTATGTATGCTCTAATCAAAGCTCATTCAGTAATCAAGCCAAGTTCAAACAAGATTCCAAGCTCCACTTGCAGCTAGGATATAAATTTGTCGTCTCAAACAGACACCCAAATACGATAAACCTCTCGTTGCATTCATGGAAAATAAACTTTGTAATTAAGCTTGAGATTTAATTGATCTTAAATCATTATACAGCAAATGCAAGTTGAATTCTAGCTTAATGTAACAATTCAATTCTAAGTAAACCATTGCATATGTAAAGCCCTCCTTAGAAGTTAGAAGTGCTTGTGTGGAATAAGATCCAACATTAACTCCCTTGTATTTTGTCAGTTTTTCTTGCTCTATAGGAACATTTTGGAAAGGAAAGTAATAGCATCAAATTGATACATAATTTATTGTTGCCTCAGTTTCTTATTTGCTAGATGAATCCACAATAAAGTTAAACGAACACAAATTAAAACCCAGATGCACTATCCAAAGACAGAGTAGATTCTACTGAAATGTGCTAAATCGACACAAAAGGCTTCTTGCCGGTTCCACTATCTTTCCCTCTTTCTTTTGATTCTTTATGGAGACAAGAAAAGAAGAGATATATGGACAGCAAGGTTCTCTAAGAGGCATGGTAATCACTTTTGTATATCATTTGATTGCAGGTGAGTTATAGTACAATTGTCAGATTAATTTTGATAGAACCACAATACTTATATAGAACACAGCCATCAAAATAAGAATCTTATAGCCATAAAAAGAACACTAAACAAAAAGCTAAGTAATTACTATCAGATAACAAAATGTGGCAAGAAATGAATACTGATATGGCTTACAGTTGGATGCCAAAAAATTTCAGTTTTAATCAAAGGCGTCTGCATCCATGCCAACTTGATGGTCATTACTTGTGTAGTTGTTGCCAATCAAATGGTGCAAAAGAACACCCGCCGCAACACTGACATTCAAACTCTCCACAGCCATAAAGGAGTGGAACTCTTCACTAGAGGAATGATCTTCCACTTCTGCTTCCA
The DNA here is from genome assembly GCA_947646795.1 of Beta lomatogona. Taxonomy (NCBI): domain Eukaryota; kingdom Viridiplantae; phylum Streptophyta; class Magnoliopsida; order Caryophyllales; family Amaranthaceae; genus Beta; species Beta lomatogona. The sequence goes on from CANSNZ010001111.1 coordinate 1,674,912, forward strand.
CTTCATCCTCAACTCTTGTCAATGATAGATCCACAGGAATATTTCCTGGTATTTTCACTAGTTGAGTGCATGACCTCTCGACCAGAGGCCTCAAGCCTGTTCCTTCACTCCCCAAGACAAGTATAGTGGGTTCTCCGGGCGCAACCTCACGCAAGGGAACAGCTCTAGATGAAACCGAGCCTCCAATAACTCGCCAACCATTTTCAGAAGACGATGTCAAAAACTGCATCATGTTCTTACAAGATCTCATCTCCATCAACTCAAGTGAGCCGGCACTAGCTTTGCTCACTACACCACTCAAAGGAGCTGAGTTCTTCGCACATAATACTACCCCTGATGCTCCAAAGAAATAAGAAGATCTAATGATGGCTCCCAAATTCTGAGGATCAGTCACTTCATCCAAAGCTACCCAAAGAACACCTTTGTCTCGTTCATCAGAGACAGGTTCCAACTCCTTAATATTCACCATCTCTAATGAAGAAGAGTCTAGCACAAGACCTTGATGTGGGCGGTTATCAGCAATCATGTTGAGATCATGCTTGGAAATCTCTCTTATGCTCAAACCAATCTTATCTGCTATCTTCAACACCTTTTCAAAACCCTTCTTATCCTTCCTTTTCTTATTATTCTTACTCAACTCTAACCCTTCCTGAACATATAGTGTATAGAATTCTCTTCTCCCAGCAGTCAAGGCAGCCAAAACTGGTCCAACCCCATAAATCCCTTCCCCAACCATCTTTGGCAGGCTCGACTCATGAGCTTCTTGATACGTCTTTTTACCCCAACTTTCTTGCCTATCCCACCTCCGCACACCAGGCTTCTCGAAACTCGCTCTATCATTCACCATTCTACCAGCCCTAGTCTTAATCATATTCCATCTGGGATTATCACTCACTTCACTATCACCATCTTCCTCAATATTATCATTGCTTTCAAAAACGGGCTTCTGCCATTTTTCTGCCACTTCAACCGGTCTCCTCCTCCTCCGCTCGTCCTGAGGTGAGGAACTACTGCTATTCTGGAGAAGCTTCTCTGCCGAAACCTCCCAAGACGATTTACTACCGGCATTCGCTTTCACAACTTTCTCCCTCCTCTTGGATACCTCAGCTTTACTATCAGCTAACCAAGGCAGAGTTTTGCTCACTCTATTTCTATCCTCACCACTTCCCTCAGCAGCATTATGCATATTTGAGAAGGTCCTAAATTCTCCTAATTGATTCTTTGGTAAAGCAAATTCAGCCCAAAATCTAGCAAAACTAGATAAATTTTTTGTGGGTTTCAGTGAATAAACCCTTTTCTGAGCTCTATGAGAGGACCCACAAAGAGGGACAGCAAAAAGAGTACATTTAGGGTTTAAGGATGGTTTTAGATAAACCCCATTTGTGAAAGATTGAATCTTTGAAGTGTGAAGTGAATTGGGGTTTTTGGGTTGTGAAGAAACCCTCAATGCCATGGGTAAAGCTTGATTCTTTGACAAATTACAGTACATAATGGCAGTAATTTGAACAAAAATTAGTGTAATATAAGTGTTGTTCAAGAATTTTCACATGAAGATGCAAGAACTGAGGAGAGTAGACAAGAAAATACCTCTACTTTTAGTTGGTATTCAATGGCGTACCATCCTTACTCCTTAGGCCAGTGCTTTGGTAATTTTGCCAATTTTCTCTCTCTTCCCCACCGGAGCCTGGAGTTACAAAATTATTAGCTACTTGCCCGCTAGTCTGCGAATTGATATATATGCAGCTTTATTTTATGTTTTTTTTTTTGTTTTACAAACATGAAAAGATGTCCTCATCCCCTTAAAAAATAAAGTTTTAGGGTTCAATCAGTTTAGATAAGGTCTGATCAGGTTTGATCGAATCTAACACAATACTTAAAAATAAGTTTCAATAAAAAGTCAATAGGTCTAATAAGTTCAGATCAGATAAGTTTAGGTTTTTCCATGTGAAGAGAATGCACTCGAAGCCTTCAGTTGGAAATTAGGAGGTTGGATAAGGGTCTCATTATTGTCGTTCATTTTAGACTCTTAATAAGAATATTTTGGTAATTTTATAAGTTGTAATATCAAAGTAAGATGTAAACTGGTATAAAAGCGCAATCAAATTGGTGTACTTTGGTACTAAGTAAGTGTAAACTTTGGTACTTTCAAATAAAAATGATAATATTTTTGTTGAATGATCGTGTTTCTTTGTAAACATGCATATTGTTATTTGGTTGCATTTAGGAAGTTATACATCCCTTGCTTTTGCAATTCCCATCCATTCTCATTTATTAGGAATTGAGTAATATTGTTTGATTGAGTATAGAAAGTTGAATTTCTCCCATTTTGTGAAAAGTAGAACTTATTAAGAATAGGAAGATATATGTATTTAATGATGTCAAAAATACAAATTCAAGCATCTAAATCATTAATATGAAATCAAAACAAAACTTACTTTAATCCTGCAGTGAGATATTCATTTAAACAAATGCTTGAAATTTCAATTTCAACGTTACAAAGTATATTTTTGTTAGCATTTTTTTTTATCGAGGAAAAGAAACTAGGCCAAATCCCTACTACTGCAGGGACCAACCTAGAATGTCCTTGCAAGCTAACACGGAAATATTAATGTCATAGAGAGGGAAGAAAATATTAGGAAAGGCATAGCAAATTTCCCCTTGAAGCCATAAAATCCGCCGCCTTGTTGCCTTCTCAACCAATATGAGTATATTTTTGTTAGTATGATTTATCTTCATATATTTGTGTCAGCCCAACTAAACATGTCAACACTTGAGAGTAAGGGCGATATAAGGAAATCCCTACTCCCAAACACAAGTAGGTAGTGGGTTCAAAATTCAAACTTATAACCTCAAAGTTACAAGATGAGTTATCCACCACCTCTACGAACGACACCAATCAAGGCATGTTCTCCCCAATTTATTTTCAGTTCAGTTCAATTCCAAAATTATTATCATTACTATTAATTAGTTATAATTTAATTCAGTTTAGTTCAATTCAATTCAATTCAGTTGTTTTATGCAGAAGACAACAGACCCTGAAGCTTGGTTTCATTTTTATGCAATTATGTGGCACAGAAAGGCGTAAAACATCACCCCTTCTATCAAAACTTGAGATAAAACAAAATGCTACAACACTCACAATCAGTTCAATTCAATTGTTTTATGCCGAAGACAACAGACCCCTGAAGCTTGGTTTTATTTCTATGCAATTATGTGGCACAGAAAGGCCTAAAACATCACCCTTTCTATCAAAACTTGAGATAAAACAAAATGCTACGACACTCACAACACCTACTAAACAAATTCTCTCTCCTCCCAAAACCCACCCTTCAAACTTTCTCTCTCCTCCAAACCCACACCATGTCCACCACCACCACAACAACACTCAACCCAATAACCCCATCAACAACCAAAGTGGGCTGGATCGGTACCGGAGTAATGGGCCGATCCATGTGTTCCCACATCTTAAAAGCCGGCTACAAACTCACAATCTTCAACCGAACCCTCTCCAAAGCCCAACCTTTACTAGCCCAAGGAGCCCAACTCGCTACCTCCCCTGCCGAAGTCGCTTCTCAATCCGACGTCGTTTTCACCATCGTCTCTTATCCCTCCGACGTCAAATCCGTCACCGACTCCACACTCTCTCTCCTACGACCAGGTGGTATTCTCGTTGACATGACAACCTCTGACCCCACCTTAGCCGCCGCAATTTCCGCCGCAGCTTCCCCTAAATCTTGTTACTCCGTTGACGCACCTGTCTCAGGTGGTGACCGTGGGGCCCGCACTGCCACGCTGTCAATCTTCGCAGGTGGGGACCCCACCATAGTTGAACATCTATCTCCTCTGCTATCCTTAATGGGGACCACCCACTACATGGGTGGGCCCGGGAAAGGGCAGTATGCGAAGTTAGGTAATCAAATATGCATCGCATCGACTATGGTGGGGTTAGTCGAAGGGATGATTTACGCACATAAAGCTCACTTAGACGTAGGGGTATTTTTAGATGCGATATCGGGTGGTGCTGCAGGGAGTAAGAGCTTGGAGTTGTATGGTGGGAGGATATTGAAAAGGGATTTCGAAGCTGGGTTTTATGTCGATCATTTTGTTAAGGATTTGGGGATTTGTTTGAATGAGTGTGAGAAAATGGGGATTTGTTTGCCTGGGTTGGGGTTAGCTCATCAATTGTATTTGTCTCTTAAGGCTTATGGTGAAGGTGGGTTGGGTACTCAAGCTCTTGTTTTAGCTCTTGAGAGGCTTAATAATGTTTCTTTAGACTCCAATTCTTAAGGCTCTGTTCAGTTCAGTTTCTCTCTGCAATTTAGTTCAGTTTCTCTCTGCAATTCATTTCAGTTCCTGTCAGTTCAAAAGAACGGGGCTTAAGACTCCAATTCTTAAGGCTCTGTTCTTTTTAGTTCAGTTTCTCTCTGCAATTCAGTTTAGTTCCTGTCAGTCTAAAAGAACAGGGCGTAAGTGGTTTTTAGGTTGAGGAAGCGTCTTTTTATGTCGGAGATATAGAAAGTTTGTACATCTTCGAGATGGATTGAGATTTTTTTTTTTTTTTTTTTTTTGTGGTTTAGGTTGTGAATTGTGATGATGTTTGAATCCGCTTTGGACGTGGTAAATAATGGGTATTGTAATTTAATGTGGAAGAATTGGTATTGTAATTATGGGTATCTCGCCGCATCCATCAGCCATTCGAGGGTTGCATCCACCATCACAAGCACCTACCAATGACGCCTCCTTCCTATGCAACTTGTTATTAGTTTTATTTACTTTGTTATTAGATGGAATGTACGAGCTCTTAAAGCTCATTTAGGTTCGTTGTTTTGTTTTGATTTGGATGTATTAGCTTTAGGTTGTACTTTCACTTTTAATTAATGTACGATTTTTCGTTGTTAGGAAAAAAAAAAAAAACTGTGTAATGCACGAGCTAGAAATAAAGATTGCTTTAAATTAAACTATATGATGGGATAATGTCTATAATAGAATTGTTCTATATGATGTATGAATCTTATTTTCAAAGCATTGAGTTTTGTTTAATGTTGCCAAGGCATAGAAAGTTTAGTTCTCCAAACATCTCTTCTGATGGATGTCAAATTCCTATTAAAATTTAGCCTATTGTAGTTCATGATTTGATCATGATGAATGAAACCTAAGGTATTTCGTTTTGCCTGGCAAATAGAAGAAGAAAACACTGAGCACGTCTAGACAGAATGTGCTCGAGTTTATCGAATGTAATGGTATCAGAATGCATGTTCACGCTTGTCCAAATCATCGGAAAACAGTTTCTTGGTCAAGTCGGAAAAGGAGATAGAAAAGCAGCCATAACGAAAACCGGATAAGAAGTGATAGAAAGCAGACACGGATTGCTCCGCTCCCAACCTCTTCTCATCTTGGGGGATCACAACCATCTCAGTGTCAACATCGTTGTTCTCCTCCTCGACTGAGGCTTGACAGTTCTCAGCGCTGACAAAGGTACAGGAACCAGGAAGAAACAGCATATCAAGAGGTGTTTACCCGTAAGAGCCACCTCCTCCAACGGACAGGAGGATACCCACGCCAATCGATGCGTACCAATCTACTTAAGCTTTCCTCTTCCACTTCAGAAAACCAAAAACAGGAGAACTAATATAGCCTCTTAAAAGATATGGTCACTTTCTACATAGTTGGTTCATTCCTCTCATAAATCCATCCAACAGATTTCTACACTGCTTTAGGTGCTTTCATTTAAGAGTTGGTGTCAATATGACAATATCTACATCCATTCAATCAATAATAAGAATGAGAATAAAACAATAAAGATTAACTTCTTATTTATTCCACCTAATTTTCCAACACCCGTGCATTACTACACGGGTACAACTAGTGGACACAATAAAGTAGATCAAAGCTGACTAGAAAAGCCCAGCAATATCAATAGGGAAGCAAAGAGCAGTTTCCTGCCAAATTACAGCTACAGAGAAAATTGACACAGATCTAATCCCCTCCCTCATTGCACCATAGCCAAGGATGAAATTTTCCGGCCAATTCTCGAACATCTAACCTGATTTGGAATATACAACCCGTTTTTGAAAAACGGGCGGAACAGCAGAGCTCCATGCCATTTTCCCATGTAGCTAGCAGAGCCCCGTTTTGCCAGATTTATTCTTCACAGGGGCAGCAAAGTCTAAAAAAATTCTTTTGGCAAGATCTCTTGAGGATCTAAGAGCTCAAGAAAAGTATTATGAAGCAAAAGTTATACAAAATTGAGGATATTAAGATCTTTTGTGGCTTTTCTTCATACCTAAAACTGCCCCATTAAGATTCTTCTTCCTCAAGATACTGAGAATGTGATGCTGCTAGGAGGGCAGCCCCGATGCCTGATCCATCATTTGAGTGCTCGACTACGATGGTGTCAGCGACTTCATCACCTAGTAATTCCTTCAAAGAGTCCTCCATGCACTCTCGGAACTTGGCGTAGTGTTCAAACAATCCCCCATCTAATGCAATCACAGACTTCTGATTCTCACCTTGCTTCAATGCGTCTTTCCCTAGTTTCTTAATAATGCCCAAGATCCCGGCTGCAGAAAGGCAGGCCCCACGAGAAGCGATGATATCACATATGTCAACTATAACCTTTCGCACTTTCAACGATGTATTTGGTATCTGGAAAATATTGGAGAAGAAGCATTATTGAATATTATTATGGCATGTGGTATGCAATATTGCTCAAAAATTAGACAAAAACATCACTAATCGCACTCCGGCAAATGAGTGTTACTCTTGCGATCGAGTTGATGATAAAATTTCCAAGCAAATTAAAGAAGGAAACAGCAAGTAGCAGAAGTGCAATACCCCTAAGACATCCTTCAGTTTGCTAGCAACAACTTTGAGATCAGGTGATGTGTCATGATGCATGGCAGACATGTCTGGTGTCCTGCCAAAATAACAAAACCAATCAGTAATCAGTACTCAAATATACCACATGAAGCGGGAAAATGAAGGTAAGCTTCCCCAGCAAGATTGGAATCAAGATGATGTTAGAAACTAGGCTTCCTCCTCCCAACTTTTAGACAATAAAACAATTCCAAATGGAGACCTAGAATGTAGTTAACTTAAATCACAATATTACAAGGCTACAGTTGCCTCTAAAGAAAATGTGAAGCAGTTATCTGCACATACCGGAAAGCAATAAGATGTTTACTTAAGAAGTGTATCCTAAAGAGTTTCCCAATGTTATTATCGTAAATCGCCAAGGAAAATTCCACAAGAAACAGTTTAGGTCCAAGGAGTCTGATGCTTGCTGGATTACCAAACTAATAACTGCTCAACCTTGAATGGCATACAACAATATGAACAAAGACTGGAACTACGAAACTTGAATAGAAACTAGATTTAGAACATCTAATTTTGATAAGAGCATGTATTAAGGGAAATGAAAGTGTGTGTAGACACTAAGAAAGAAGATCTGCTTCACTTAACACTCACCCAGAATCTTAGACATTAATCTACCCTGCCAGACAACATTCATTTTTTAGCTCATGAGATTCCAAAGATCACTCCCTCAGTTTATCTCTCCTCTCTCTCTCCCCTTTACGCTCCCCCTCTACCCCTAGGAATTCATGGTTTTCAAGTATTTCCATATCAATGTCATGCAATTTAGATATGGCATGGCCCCCTACACAAGTGTTGGGTCAACAATCTTTGGACTTTGGGAGCCATTCTCAAGAATTATCCACCAAATTATCGGAAAGTCTTTCCTAATATAGAATTAATTAATGATATTCCCTAAAGACACAATTCATCATAAAACATGGATTTCACGGTCATGGTAAAACTTAGGAAGGTATTGCAATCCCAAAGATATTGTGTTCTATAGGAAGTTAAAGAACCGTTTGGTTGACAATAACTATGCAAGTTGTAGAGCTTCTTACATGGGGGATTACCTACACCATATTCCACATTTTGAGGGATATAGAACTTCTCGGGAAGACTTCCTGTATTTTTATCAACCAAGCAATTCTCCATTCTATGTTTTTCGTGGAAGTACAACTTATTATGCTCCTTGTCAACTAAATGACTACTACATCTTACACTATCCCAAGAAGAAGGTAAAAAAAAAAATCTATAATCCTAACCTAATGCTACAGGTTTCTATTATATAATTGAAATCGGTTGTCCTAGATATGAGTAATAAATGTATGTCTCCTTCTTTCTCATTATTTTCAAAAGATGAACCAGCAATTTTGAATGGAGGGAGTATAATCAGGGGGAAAAAAAAATGCGGTCACGGTCGCGTTGTCGTGGGAACGGCTTGTAACGGGGAAATAGAAAGTTTCGAGATCGACGCGGCATGAATTTTTTTTAAAAGTCACAATAATATGTTCTAACCTTCTTTATATTGTTTTAGTTTATGAAGCATTATTACAACATAATATAATCAAATCTATCAGAATATCATGTTTCATCAGCTATAATTAAATCGTATAATATTTTTGGCCAATGTTAAAAAAGAACGGATTTAACGGGGCTAAAAGCGTTCTAACGCGGCGAGTTCGCGTTACGGAACGGACAACGCGACGAGAAGTATGTGATTTTTATTATGGCATTCCGTAACGGAATTTCACGGAACGGCAAATCCCAGATCCGTTACAGATTGTCGGGGAGAGTTTTAATTCCATGAGTATAATAATTGTTTTTCTTCAAAGTTAAGACCTTAGAAATGTGAGGATGCGCAAGTTACAGACAGCAAGGAAAAAAGTCGTACAAGAGAAAAATTATTGGGGAACATTCCAGGTCGATAAAACAATAATGGAATTATGTCAAGTCAACTTGCCATGTTATCACCTGGTAAGGACAAATGAGGACTGAATTGCTGCCTCCAAATTTTTCTTGCCTTGTAACAAAAAGGGGATGTGGAAAAGAGAAAGAGAGAGATGGAGTCATAATCAGCACTTTCGCCAGTTTTCCTTGGAGATTATTGGTTGTAGTTTAGAGTCTAGTGCTACATACTAGAAAGGCATGGCAAATTTTCAGAAATTATACAGCATTGATGTTGGATAGCTTAGTATTTATGATTACGAGTTACGAATGTTACGCAAACAATGCTAAATCACAAGACTTCCATACATATGCAGTATGCACACCCTACAAAACTTGTCTAGTCCATCCACTAGTATATACTATATACTCCCTCCATTTTTTTATATTGTTTCATTTTGACTTTCACATTTGTCAATGCAAATTTTGCTCAAATATATCTTCGACTCTCAATTAGTAAAAAACTATCAAAAGTTGATATTTTGTAAATATACATTGAGGCAAATCGAATAACATTTGTAATCTATATTAGAGAAAAAACAGGTTAGAGTATGTGAATAGTGGCAAAGTCAAAGTGGAGCAATACTAACCCTAACACAAATATAGAGCACATACCTTAAGATGAATGGAGTTTTCAGTTTTGGTGGGACTGCATCACCAAAAAAGCTGGCCTCTTCTGCCATCTTACACAAGACTCTACGCACAATCTCCCCCAAGTACATTCCAGATATCATTTTCTCATAAATCTGCAACAAAAAGTGGTTACTGCTTGCAGTTCAAAAAATCAAAGTTGGAACTAAACACAAGGATATCAGAAATCTCACCTGTTCACCAGGATTCAAACTTTCTTCATCTAGTGCAATATCATATTCTGTCAAGGGTAAATGCGATGAACGGAAATTGCCCCATTCCATGTTAATAACCTAAAGCAAAAACATATTAATGTGCCTGAAATCTTTATTCGAGAACCTCTTAAAGTTCCAACTAAAAAAAAGGAAATGATTTTTCATTATCTCAATTGAAGACATGAGCCTTTATGAAGTCGGTAGTACACAGATGTCTTTAGAATTAACAGTACAGATTTCTTAAGAGAGCAATTTGAGGGCAAAAGAGAATAAAAGAGAAGAAAACAGGAAAAAGATGAGAAGTTTGGATGTTGGAGAATAAAATTAAAGGATAGCTTACCATCTCCCCTGATCTGGGCAAAGGACCATGCCACTTGGGAATTGCACTAGCACGTTCGACATAAGCTGCATTTGTTCCAGTACCCAATATGACAGCAGCAATTACATTTCCTTTAGTATACCTACCTCCGGCTAAGGTTCCAACTGTATCATTGACCTGCTCATTGAAGAAGGTAAAAATGCCGCAAATATAGGATAAGGTTAGAACATCTACTGAGAGTAGAAAGTAATAAAAACATTGTCAGCTCAGTAATCAGTACCCAACTGTAAGATACAATTTAAAGATTACTGAAAATCTCAACCAGGAAACTTACCAAAGCTGTCACACGCATGTCTACACCCTTTCTTTTCATGGCCTTGGTCAATTCGGCCACCACGTCTTCACCAACCTACATGTTATCACCCAAGAAAGAGGAATAAGCAACATAGACATGAAGAAACAAAGGAGACTTTTGTTGGCACTAAATTAATGTTCTAAGACTTTAAACAGCAGCCACAATTCCAGAATATATGCGTATTATCCAGTTGAACCTGAAATTATAGAACATAAATCCACAATGGCAGCAAGTTTCCAATGTATGTTTGCCTGATATTAGTGATATATGTTTCCCTTCCAAAGAAGAGCCTACACAGTGTTCATCAGTTATCAGAGAATGAGATAGAAAGGATGGAGCTCTTACATCTACTATACTGACTAATTATGCTATTTCTGAGATTTCTCAATCAAGGGACATAGACAATACGATGGCAATTGGTAAATGATGCAGCACTCACAGAGAAAACGAGCTCTAATTTCACAACTATTACTAGCTACAAATAGCACAAAGATTGTCCCAGGATTCATTGAGTGAGAGTTTCTACCATCTACTATCGACAAAATGGAGCAAATGGACAAAAACCAGAAATCTGAAAGTAGCAATACTCTATGCTCATTGCTCCCTCCACACTGAGTGACTTTAATTCTAATTTAACTTAGCCCTCTTTCAACTGTCATACTAAATTACAGGTCTAAGTTGATCAACAAGTTGACAACTTTAACCTCCAATTTTGCTTCAAAAGGAAATTTGAATAATTTACAAGTAGTAATAGTGAATGTAGTCTGCGCAAAGAAGTCAGTGAGGACAATCATAATGGAATAGATAGTGTCATGTCCTCTGACTTTGCAAATCGCAACCAACAACTGAAAAACACACAAGTCACAACCATTGAGGATTGTAAAATAAAATGGAGCGTGAGAGAAGAGAAAGAGACTAACCGTATCTTCTATGTTGAAGCCTTTGGTCCACCTTATAAGAGTCCCTGATGCAATTGATGTCTGTTTAACTGGGAAAGAGAAGGTAAATCCCAGCTCTCTCTGTCTATTTGGTTCAGGATGAAGACCTTCACCTTCCGTTTCAACAAATTTAGCAAGTGCAGCAGCTATGTAATCAAACAGTTCCTGGAAAAATCTTCACACTTTAGAAAAAATCAGGGTGGAAATGGTTAATCAGATTCTGTGAGCCAAATCAACTTACTTCTGACGTCCCAACCATCAACTCGGGTGGAATTGACACTTCGTCAAATTCTTGTTGAACAACACCTTTTTCTTTGCCACCCAATTTCACTCGTAGTACTCGAAAGTTGGTGCCACCAAGGTCTAATGCATAGAATAATCCATGTTCATCCCTAGCATAGGAAGACCAAACATTAGACCATGTCTTGGCCAAGCACACTATAATAAGTAGAAACAACACATGAAAACATGTATCCAGTCTAGTTGTTGTTGAATCAAACTTAAACCAAAAGGAACTAGTAAACCAGATATTCCTGGACTAGGATAAAAAGAAACTGCAGAAATTTGCACAAAGTGGACCCAGTTCAAAGTAAAATTCTATAAATGGCATTTGAATCTAGCTACTGAACTGTCAAACAAAGAACAACAATTCCTGGACTCTGGTTGGAAACAATCATCCTAGTAGTACTTGCCTTCAGAATGTCAACAGTTTGTACTTCATGTTTCTCATGTGAAAATGAATGAAATTCATTATTTCGCAAGAGAAAATCGTGCACCAAAAAGCAACTATCCCTATAATTCCATGGGATGTATATGAGGAGCTATGCAGCAGAGAATCTGCAATAGCATGGAGAATTACTTAAGATCTATGCGTACCCTCAAATCTCAATCATTCTCACCCGTGGTTGAATCTGCCTACTAATCCATTTTCATAAATGCTTCCCTTTAGAAGGGCTTTCCTCTCTATTGAGCAATATACAAACTGTTCTTAGCCACAGCATAGAAAGGAACCTCCCCATTGCTTTAGAATAATACTCCATGTTAACTTCTGCATCAAAATCTAGGAGGAAGCTATCCTTTTGCTTCAAATTGATACTCCATCTTCAATTCCAAACACTCTCTTAACACCCTCATTATCAACTGATCAATTCCTCTAGTTGACACCCACACCTTCCACTTAGACAATTTTAAGGCCGTAATTGTAGATTGCCGTAAACACTATTGATTCAGGCACAGGCTACATTAACAAGTCTAGCAAGATAGTCCCTCCATTCCTTTATACGTGTATTTTCTTAACATATGCACAGGGATTAAGAAATCAATAGTTACTATGTTAGTATTCAAATCCGACTTAGTAACATTCCACTAATATCGGTGCATAGGTATAACTATGGACTACAAAGAACGGAGGACGTAATCAACAATAACACCCTCCCCCTGTACCAACTCCCAAATGTTCAATAAATTGTGGAAGTAGAAACATTATAGAGACACCATTATTTAAATGGATCCCTTTGCATTAAATTTCAATGCAATTTTGAACTATACATTGAAAAATACTCCCTCTGTCCCATAATATAGTGCTTACATTCCTTTTTAGATGTCCCAAATTATTGTGCCTATTTTCATTTTTATCAATTCATTTGGACTAAATTATCCTTCATTCCTACATAAACTTTCCAAAATATCCCTACTTTTCTTTCAAATTATGTGCCCCTATTTATTACCTTACATCATTCCAAGAAACATTTATTGCTTTTTGATTTTATTTTAAAGGAAAAGAAAATAAAGAACTAGTTTCAAGACAAAAGTGGCAAAGAAACACTTCCTTAGTTTGTTTTTTTTTTTTTGAAAATCCTACTAATCTTTCAATTTTCCTTAATTCTCGTGAAAAATGAGAAGTGAGCACTATATTATGGGACGGAGGGAGTATAAAATATGGTTAGGCTGGCCAAATCTAAAACATTTCGCCATCTTTTTACGAGGGAGCAAATAGCAATTAGCAGAAGCACCAAAAAAAACAAATTTATCATTCATAAGACTAAAGAGAACTAACACAGTTTCACAACTAATAGCAAGGATCGTCAAGTAGGCAAGTATGACCAAAATATGCTTGGGAAGACAGCTATTGCCCACGTCTTTATTTTTTTTCATCTCAAAAACGAAGCTACTGTAGATCAATTGACAGTCAGGTTTGCAGATAGACACTCTTAAGCTAGTGTATATTTACGAACACCCAATCAGCTGCTGAAAAGCTAACATATAACAGTGACAATGTCCCTATACTGAAATAATTAACTTGTGATCTTATACACCTCAGCTACAATAAAGGCCAGTTCCTTGTCTTTGCTGACTCAAATGGCACCCCATAACATACTATCCCCAGAATCTACACCTTAGCGAGTCAATTTACACCATTAACCATAAAGCTTTATGAGGAAGAATCACTACCGAATATACCAAAGAAAGGCAACATAACAATTAGGCATTCAACAAATGATGTACCAAGAGATGTCAGAATTTTGAAAAGACTTCAGCTTTAAAAAGACAAGTTAAACAAACTTCCAAAGATAAAGTGTGACAACATTGAATAACAAATTGAAGATATGAATGAAGTAAAGAAGGAGATGTAAGCAATTCCTGATTGCTTAGTTATATCTAAAGAATCATTCTAACTGAAATATGAGAGTAACGAATATTTTGTACCACTTCTGAAAGAGCTGTTACTTGGAAAGCATAAAAAGCTTCAGTCTTTGTAAAATTTATCAACAAAAATCCAGCTTTTAAATAAAGAATTCCTATGAAAGTGTGTTCCATATTAATAAAACAGAAATTTCCATGAACAAATTTCAAGTCAATGATACATTAGCTCAAAATTCAGAAATTGAAAAAAAAAATTAACTAAAAAACATACACACACACATCTACCCACCATTCTAACCATTAAATTCTCTACTTCAAGCTCACCAAGATAGATCAATTACTCAATCAAACTAAAAAAAAAACCATTTAACCCATCTACCAACCAACAACTCAAATTAAGCAAAAACATAGATCATTAATTAATCATCAACATTTCCACCACCCCACATCAACAAAAATCAAATACTCTCAACCCATTAAAAATCAAAACTTTATAAAACACATACACAATCAACCCAAAAACCCAAATTCCAAATACTCAGAAACCCAAATCCCAAATACTCAAATCTAGAAAAGAATCACAAACCCATTAAAAACCAAAACTTTATTAAACACATATACAATCAAACCCAAATTCCACAAACTCAAAAACCCAAATCCCAAAAACTCAAATCAATAAAAAGAATTACAAACCCATTAAAAATCAAAACTTTATTAAACACATATATAATCATAACCCAAAAACTCAAAAACCCAAATTCCAAAAAATAAATGAAATCAAATCAAGAAAAGAATTACAAACCCAGTAGGAAGATTATCAACATAGCTGATTAACATCTTAAGCTTAGAACCACCCTCTGATGCAAGTCCAGCATGCATCTCAACGGTCATAGCATCTGCCACCTGTCTTAATTTACCCAAAGGTGTTTCACACTTTTCATCAAGCTCCTTAAGTATGGCCATTGCACGGGCCCACTTACTTGAACTTTTCATCCTTTGTCGCACCACCACTGCCGCCGCCGCACACACCGCCGCCGCACATACAACCGTCGCACCCACCGCTACCTTCCTCATTTTTATAAAAAAAAATTCAAGATGGGTGTTTTTTACTTTTTTGGGGTAAAAAAATTAAATTAAGACAGAAATGTAAAGAAATTTGGAATTTGGACTAATTGGGCATGTTGGAAAATTGTTGTTGATAATGTTTGATTGGTTTTTATTTTTTTTCAAGATGCAATCTAAAAAGGGTAAAAATAAGAGAGATTTAGAGAAGAGTAGATCCGAGAGAATTTTATTGGAGAAATTTAGGTGAATTTTTTTTATTTTTCGAGGTCCGGTTTAAGTGGAGCTTGCCTTAAGGTTTTTCCTAAGTGACTTTTTTTTTTTTTTTTTTTTTGGGTAAATTGGATTTGGTTTTGTTTACTTGAGAATTGAGATTTACAAATTGTTGTGGGATTTCTTTGTAGAGAGTGTAAGAGAGGAATAGGATGATGGATGAAAGGTGTTTTATACTATGTCAAACACTGAAGAGAGTGAAATGAGTAATTGTGGATAAAGTTCTTGCACTTTTTTGGAAGTTTGAAAAAGAAAATGTTTGAATTAAGAATTTTATGAAAGTTTGGTTTTAAAGATGTTATATTAATTGAGGTTTAGTAGTTTGTAAATTTGACTTTGACAAGTGTTAGATTGTGCGAAACTGCGTAATTTTGCGAGTTTTCTATTAATCAATATGGGTTTTTCTAGGTGCATAGGTTTAGCTATTTGTTTTTAGCTTTATTCAACAACATTGATAAATATGACATAGTTTAATTAAAAATATTATTCTCGTAATAGGAATTAGATATCAATTAGAATAATAATATATTTAATTAACTATGCCATATTTATCAATTTTGTTGAATAAAGTTAAAAACAGATAGCTAAACCTATGTCTTATGTGCATAGGTTAGAAAAACCGAATCAATATATATATGGTTACAATAAATTATTCCTAACTATGTTAAAAAACCTAACATGATTATAATATCTTATACAAATAATATCCTAAATCTATAGATATAAAATATCGTTAAAATATGTGGAGAAAATATAACGAATATATTCTCCACCATACCCCTGCAGTTATATGGGAGGATGTTGTACGCTAAGACTGGATCTAAAATCTATAGATAGTTGTCAAAGTAGGTCTTTTGTGAAGATGACTGCAAACTGATACCTAGAAGCTAAAGAACATATAGCACCCGTACTTGATCCAACGTAACTTTTTCCTGAACAAAATGAATATCCATCTCAACATGTTTGGTACGTTGGCGTTGTACCAGATTACTATAATTTGTTTGAATTTATAGGGGTTTTTTTATGTAGATTCATTTGAATTTGTTGATCTTTCTATAACCTTACTTGAGTTTAGTATTAATTATCTTTGATTTTGAGTTTATTGATCTTCTTATTGACCTAGCCACCCTTACACGAGATGTTATATTAACTTATTATTACGTCAAATCAATCATTTGTAACACCCCAAGTCCCCAACTGCTCATGGACTACGCATTAGTACGAAATGCTTATATAGGATTGTGGATTGATGGTATTGACCCCACAAACCAATATATATACTTCTAGTTTTGAGTCAATTTTATCCCTTTTCATGTGCATTCTCATGAGGTTTTCAAAAGGTTATCATGTCCATTCGGCATCACTTTTAGTTTTAGTATAGTAGCTTTGAAGTAGTGGACGGTGAAGGAGAATGAGTGGTGTATGAGAAGTGAGAGGAGGTCGATTCATAGATGGAGGAGAAGGAGGTGGTACTTGATGGGTTTGAGGGGATTGGAGTGTAAAAGACGCTCCTTATGAGTTGGAAACTGTCACTAAATGCGCATTTAGGAACAACTGTGGAGTATGTTAACATAGATTATTTGCTCAAAGGTTTATAGGGTGTGCACGAGTAAGGACAAGTGTCTCGAACAAAATTGTATTGGTTTATAAGGCCAATTCTTGAGCTTCGATGCATATTTGGTGACAACTCGCAGTTGATAAGGTGCTAAGTGTTATGATTTAAGCCTCAAATAACATAATATATGTCAGTGAGTCGATCTCGAAATAAACTTGATTTAAATGTTCCAGCTTTAGGTTTTTTGTAGAGCAATCCGATAACTCAAAGATCAAATAACATTGGAAAAACTAAAAGAACTTGTTAAGAATGTTGAAATTGCTAAGAAGGAACTTTATCTAAGGTAATGTTTTTCGGATCAACATCTTATCATGATTAATATCATAAATGTCACATTTGTGAGGAATTTCTCTTGTCTAGCATGTGAAGGAGTATGTGAGTAGAGAGGGAAAAACTTACGAGCCCAACTTGCAAGGAGATTTTTTATGTGGTATCTATAAATGTTGACACCAAGTTTTGTATGCAGAATCTAAGTTCGTCAATGTGTATAGGTTTTGTATGTTCAAGCCTTCCAATGGATCGCAAGTTGTATATCTAGTCTTAGATTGTATCGAGGTTGATATACAAGTGATGTAGTCGTCATATATTTTAATGAAAATATTTGGATTTTTTCTAGTTGCAAAGTTGTACCCACTTTTTATCAGGTTGAGGCAAACAAATTTTAAAATTCAATCTATGCTTTGTGGACTTAAAATCATCGAATATTGTTAGGTGAATTATATACTTCGGCCCTATTTGACAATTAGCGGATAGTTGTTAGCTTATTGTATTAGCTAATAGCTGATTGTATAAGCTGATTTGACTAGCTGTTTGTATAAAGGTGTTTGGTAAGTAGCTGATAGTTGATTAATACATAATTGTGTAAAATAACCAATAAGGACATGTGCATAATCTATTGTTGTACTTTTTATTATTTATTAGTGTAATTTTCAAAAACTTTAGGACATAAATGTAATTGGTTCACTCATTCCCAAACCTCTAATGTTAAAAGCTCCTCCCCCATCTTTTTCAAAAAGAGTTTTTTGGGCGCAATCATCTAAATGAAAACCTCTCTTTACCAAACACTCAAATTAGAGGATTGACTAGTCAAATCCTCTAATATGAGTTCAAACCTCTAGTTTTGCCCCAAACATCTCTTTACCGAACAAGGCCTTCATCTGTTTTAAGATACTTGTTGTATTATAATACTTTTAAACACTTAGAATATTTGCTTCTCCTTTGCAGATTATGAAAGAAATAGTGTTTTAGAGTTGCTTGTAAATGTAATGATAATGAGATATCATTGCTCACTGTTTGAGCTGTTGTTGCGGCCTGTGGACTTGCTAGATGGAGTCCGTCGATGGTGCGCACGAGTTTAGGAATAGGATGGTGCGCACCATCCAAAACGCACCAAAAAACAAACAAAACGCGGAAAACTGGAAACAAAAAATAACCCAATGAACATCTTCAATATTCCACTGAACAGTTAAAAATTTACCACATGGGAACCTTTTTGAATCAACAATATGTTAATGCATTGAACATCTGTTCATCTCCAATGAACATATAAGTAATGACAACATAAATATTTATCACAATGAACATATAAGTAATTTGAAATAACATTTTAAAGACTTGGATGAACAAACTAACATTTGAATTAACAATATGTTAATGAAGTAAGAAATGAACAATAGTAAATCCCACAAATGTTTATTCCAAAATTGCAAATGTCCATTGAAAATTAGCGTGTGTTCATTAGACTAGAATGTCCATTGGAATAATCTTGACGTTTATTGGTTTACATGAACAATAGTAAATCCCACAAATGTCTATTCCAAAATTGCAAATGTCCATTGAAAATTAGCGTGTGTTCATTAGACTACAATGTCCATTGGAATAATCTTGATGTTTATTGGTTTACATGAACAATAGTAAATCCGACAAATGTTTATTCTAAAATTGCAAATGTCCATTGAAAATTAGCGTTTGTTCATTAGACTACAATGTCCATTGGAATAATATTGATGTTTATTGGTTTACAACGCACATGGGGTGAAAAATTTGAGGAAAGAGAAATTGAGGTGGGTCCCACAAATGTTCATTGGAAAACCGCAGATGTTCATTGCAGACCGTTTAAACGTTGCGTTTTGAAGCGTGCGCACAAGAAGCACCATACTTCCGTGCGTACCTTCGAATTTTCGTGCTAGATGTGCTTAAAGGGCTTAGGCTTCTTTCAAATCAAGTCTTATCCTATTTGTAAAAGCTTTAGCTTTACTGTATTAGCTTTGTTTTATGGCTTTTGCTACATTAGCATATGAAGAGCCTCCTCTTCAACCCTTCCTAGAAGGTAGTTACAACCTAATACTGATGTTTTCCCCCCTTTGGTTGGTCTCATTAGGGTGTGTAATTCTTCCTTTTTGATAGTCAATATTTGTTCTTTTGTTTTCGAAATGATAAGTTTGGAATTTCAAATCAATGAATTGAATTTCACGTATACTCCAAACACTAAAATTAGAATTGAAGTCCAAAATTTCAATTTCAGGAATTGAAATTTATATATGGAAATCAATTCTTAATTCTCAAATATGACCAAAATAGCTTTCATGTTTCTAAATCCATCCTTAGCTACTTTCAAATATTCAATATCCACAATAGAAATTTATTGTGAATTCTTAATTATTGTGAAATCTATATATTGTGAATTCTTAATTGTTGAAATATAATTAGGTACTTTCAATTCTTAATTATTGTCACATGTATGATAATCGTCACCTTTTAAAATAACATTTACTTGAAAGTTATCTACAATGGAAAATATAGATTATATGCATGATTTTTTTTTGGTTAAATAAAAGTTTATTAACAACATGAAGCCCCTAAAACTGGAATGGTAACCAATTAACCATTAGTGGCACTAATCTTGTTGTACTTCTTCTCTCTCAAACTCTAGCCTTCAATAGTATGTTTGGAGCAATCCGTAGATGTTGGTATGAGGTGTAGGATGAGCATCCTACACCAGCTCAAAAACGCAAGGCAAGAAGAATAAAACGCACCAATGAACATGCAAAAAGTAATTGATTTGACGACCAATGTACATTCCCTTACTTCCAGTGTACATGTCGAAAATTCAAAAAGTAATCGATTTGCGATTCATCGTTCACCATTTAATAACCGATTTGATGTCAACCGCCATCATACTTCTTATTATTTACATTGTTGTACATTAAGTGAAATTGATTGTACATTACTGGGATGTTTGTTTGTACATTCTTGTTATTTACATTGTTGTAACTAGTATGCCAAATGAATACTTTTATTCTATTATGTTTCTTTGTACATTCTTGGCTTCGTGGTTGTTCATTAACAAAATCAAAATGTACAATGACAGCCCCCCCAGCTGAAAGTAACCCAATTCCTGAAACTGATGTCAAGTGAGTAATTTGCAATCTTTGTTTCTTTGTACACTGGTGTGTTGATGTTTGTTCACTGATGAAATTCAATATGTACAATTCAATATGAAATGCAACTATAGGTGGAGCTAGTAATCAAAAAAAGGTACAACAACCAACGCAATAAGGATAAATCACAATGTACACTGATGGTCATTACTTTGATCACTGAAAAATACAAAATGTACACTCGTATATTATTGTACAACAAACCATATGCATTTGTACATCAAAAAAATTGCTAGCCCACTTTCAAAAATGGGAGAGCTGGCCCACTTTCAAAATACTGCCAAAAGCCAGCCAAATTTTTGACTCTCCTAAAACTAATAAAACGATGTCACTTAGGAGAAGGTGTAGGATGCTCATCCTACTCCCTTCCCCAGGATCTAATTTGCGTGTTTGGAAGGGCTTTCACCAATGTCTTTTATTGGAAAGTCTCAATCTTTGAATATTTATCTATTTCTTTAGTTTTGGTATATAATACCACTTTCTTGTTTTGTGGGGGAGCTTGTCTACCTCGAAAGATAGAAAGTATTTACTTTTCTTGTTTTTTGGGAGTAACATCCAGGATCGGGATCTGATTGTTAATGTGAAATTGATAAAGAATGATGCGGGATCAAAACAATAATTAAGTTTTCAAATACATTTGAATGAATTAGATAAAAACAATCCTCACAATTATGGAATCATCAAACCATCTTTCCAGAAAGGCGGTATATTTCAATAATATGTGCGAGAAATGTCCTACATTGCAAAATCTACTTTAACTATTGTAGTTTGATGAAGGAAACCAATATTTGTTTCAATTTGTTATATAGTTATTAAATTCGAATGTCTTTTGTAGATGTTATATAAATCTTTCTTAATGAATTGAATTTATTATTAGAAAGAAAAAAAACTCTAAAACTGTACAATTTGGGTTCTAGTCCCTTTTTGAAGTTTGAATTCTCAAACTCTTAACTATAGTATGTGTTTATGTAAATCAATTTTTTCTTTTTAGATAATTTATTACAAACCTTTTTAAAAGATGCGGCCTAATTTGAACACAAAACTAGACATATCCAAGTTTACATTCTCCTAACAAGCCTACTCCATCTTACTCTAACCCGATATTATTCCTAGATATTTCGCACCAACCTAGTTATCTCTTCTCTTCTCCTTCCTTTTTATTTCCCTTTGCATCTCGAACTACAATATACGATTTTAAAAAATAATCTGGCAGTTTTACCAAATGGATTAAACTTGTCACTAAAATACTAAATGGATTAGACTAGTCACTTTATGGATTAAAAATGTGATTAATGAATGCATTCAATTGGTCATTCAATAAATTAAACTGGTCTCCAAATAGATTAAACTACTCACCATATCTAAAAAGGTGGTACGTTCTCTTCTTAATATATGGGCTTTTGTCGTTGCCTAATTTTAAACTAAAAGTAGACGATCTCTTAAAAGACCAATACTTTGTTAAAAAGTTTCCAGGCAGAAGAAAGAAATTCTGGATACAAGGTTCACTTTTTTTAATAATTTAAATCATAATTTTTAAAAATTAACTTATAGCAAGACATCAAAATTACCCTAAAATATTATTAATCAATTTTACAAAAACAAAATTCACCATATATGCTTAGACAGTCTCATAAGAAATTTTTATTAATCTGAATTAGAATTGACGTGGAGAATAACTTTGTGTAAATTGACATTTCCGTTCGTGAAATCCATCCAAATTATATTGCTTCATATTAAGACACGAGATGCACGCCAACTCGGGGTTTTGATTAAAACATGTTTGATTACCTCATTTGATTGAGTTGGTGCTACAAACAACTAAATTTACATTATTCATCCTTTTGCTTTCTGAGATGATCTTTGTGTCAATAAAGAGAATTAGAAAAACACACGGCACTTAAACATGATTATTGATCCATTATTCCAATTAGATGGATTATAAATTAATAACACTCTAAAACATAGAACTACACCCGTTCTTGTAAATTTGTCCTTATACAAATTATCACACTCAAGTTCATTCATTATGCACCCTGATTAACCATGTGCATGGTACGTCCAATGTTATTTTTTGCTCATTTGAAAATTTCTCTATTGTGCAAATGTTATACATTTGGAGGTTCCAAATAAACAATGAGCAAAAAAAATAGCGTTGAATATACATGCTTACTCTACACCTGGGTGTATAATAAAAGTTGTATATTACACTCGTGCTACCACTATTTGTAATATTCATTAGAAAGGCATGAACCATTGAACCTCAAAATTTTCTATTAATATTTAAAGAGATAATAAGATCTTCATATTTACTTTTTCTAGATAGAGAGGTAAGATATATGAGTGCAATAGTATTATAATTAATAAATCAGCCCTTAAAAAAAAAACACCCCTCAGGAAAAATCACCCCTCTAAAGAAGAACTTTTTAGTTTTCAGGTAAACCAAATCTTAATATACTGACTAAAATCCAAGAAAAAACACTTTGAAATCGTTAAATGTTCAAAACTAATCAAGCTGGACCTTGAACACCTTGATGTTACGCAAAAGATCATCATTCCAGTCGAAAGCAAAAAGAATGAAATTGTAAATTTAGTTAACTATACGTACATACGCAAAAGATCATCATTCTAGTCGAAAGCTAAAAGAATGAAATTGTTTATTTAGTTAACTATACGTACATACGCAAAAGATCATCATTCTAGTCGAAAGCTAAAAGAATGAAATTGTTTATTTAGTTAACTATACATGAATAAAGAGAGTAGTAGGCTCCACCACACTAAGTAAAACTACTTAAATCCCTCCACGCACTTATATTTCTAAATTTAATTAGCTCAAAATTTAGCCGAGTCAATCTCATTTTATATCCACACTACATCGAGTTAGAATAACATTAAAAAATTGTTTTTTTTGGTACAATTAACATTCAAAATTATAGATCGTCCATTCTAAAATAAGTGCAAAACTTACATTTTCAAAAGTTACAAAAATAAATGCAATAGTACTTTATTTGACATTGAGTTCTCTCTATCCTTCTTCATCGCACGAGTCCCTTCTATTATTTTTCCCTATCCATCTTATCTCCTTAGTTGTTGTGTCTCCCCTCACGTTAACACTAATTATAAAACGGAGGAAATACAAAGGAGCGTAAGCAACACTTATAAAAGAGGTCTTAGTGAGTTCCCATCTTTAAATACTCCCTCCGTCCCATAATATAAGTCCTGATTCTGTTTTTACACGGGAATTAAGGTAAAGTGGAATCTTGTTTTATTTGAATAAAATAATTCATTTTTATTGGGAAACACCTACATTGTTTTTTTCTTTTTAACAAAAAATAAAAGCTGAACATTAATGTTGCATGGTTTAATGTGTAGAAGAGTATAATGGGGACGGGGTATAAGATTCCATTTTATCATTAATAATGGTGCATTGGAAGCTGAAATTATAAGGACTTTTTGGGAATTAAATTATTTTCATAAGGGCATTTTGGGCATAATTATTGATTGAAAATAGAAACAGGACTTATATTTTGGGACACTTTAAAAGGAAAGGGGACTTATATTATGGGACGGATGGAGTATAACAACATTGACCAA
Source organism: Beta lomatogona (assembly GCA_947646795.1). Classification (NCBI taxonomy): domain Eukaryota; kingdom Viridiplantae; phylum Streptophyta; class Magnoliopsida; order Caryophyllales; family Amaranthaceae; genus Beta; species Beta lomatogona. The sequence goes on from CANSNZ010001111.1 coordinate 1,698,792, forward strand.
GAGTAAATACTAGTATCTCATTGATCAGAAAAATCAGCACTTGTGCATCACATTCTAGCCACAATTTGACACACCATCTTGGCATTATCCCAATTTTGGGTAAACATAGCATTCAATGATAGTATATTCCACCAACAACACAATTGGAATTAGACCTGTGCCCCACACCTAATTCTGCCCTTTGGACAGTTAAGACTCAGACATATGAAATGAGCAAATTGCCATGCAATAGGAGGAATCTAAGAGGGTGGTCCAAAAGGGATATTTGGGAAATCTGATTGATTTTTGGTTTTCAAGACAAATTGATGATGTTATTTGGCACATGTAACGAAAAGAAAATGAAAGCTACAAGCACATCAATCACTCACCCACATCCGAGGAAACACCCATCCAAAAACATCATAATTTGTTGGCTGTTTTAAGAGTGACTTTTACAATCAAGATTGAAACAAATTCTCAATTGCCCATAAGGTGTGCCCATGCTTCAAGGGCCTTCATTTCTAACAAATGTAAATGGACCAAAATAAGCCCATGTACCGGGCCGAATAGGTTCCTCCCCTCCTTTCATCTTATGGGGTGTATTCTGTTTTCAACTGCAAGTTGATCATTCTAGAAGAGTGAGGCCAGTCATGTAACCGTCCTTCACAAAACATATAGGTATATTGAAATTCTTATCCTTATGGGGAAAAAAAGATTAAATGAGTTAATAAGGGTGGAAAAGGCAATATACCTTTGTTCTATGGAGAATGGTTAGGTGAACAGATTTTTTGTTCTACAAAGATGTCAGTCATATCAAGAAGGCCTATCACATAGCACCGAGGCATTAGTGTTGTAATAGGCTAATAGCGCAAGCAACAAAAGACATTATATTAAAGGTAGAGATTAGGAACATGAACATACGGCATCTTGAATTGGATTAGTAGTATGACAGTTTCATCCAGACAATTCTGCGCGAGTTGGTATAACAGGAATCAGAAAGTTGCCGAATGGAGAATCGAAAATTCGGAAATTTGCAGTGCAGCCCTCTTCTTGTGCTTGTGCTACAGCGTAGCTCCTTGCTTGCTGAATGCTGACAGGGGCACCAGCAGCCTACATGTACAGTATCAGAACAGAGAACATGGTACAGTAACATAAAGGAGACATGGTATAGAATTTTGCTTACAGAAAAGAAACTGCAAATTATTTATGTTGTCTCAAATAGCAATACACAAAGCTTATCTTGTAATCTGATGTTCAGTGTGCAAGCCTGAAAGTCCAACAGGGGAGTGGGACCAGAAACAAAAGGTGGGTTTCAGGCTGACTCATGGGGAAAAGCTTCATGATCGTGCAAAAACATCCGTGTCCATGAGGATTTTTGCACGTCCGTGCAGTTCTCATCCAACACGATTTTGCAATTTACTTGTTTGCTATGATTGTTTCATATTTTAAAAGATTTAGGATCCTAGTAATTTATCTCCTATTTGATTGTTATTAGTTTCCTGTTCCTAGTAGGATTCTAGATCTTGTTAGATGTTAGAACTATTTCCTACTTAGAATCTCTATATAAAAGGGCTTGGGATAATGTTTAGTGACCCCAACAGGTTAGATAATACAAACACTCTTAGGAGATTTGTTAATGGTTATGAGAAAGGAGGGTTATAACTTGTAATTCACGATGTATTGGGCAGGTTACTAAGTTTGGTCGAATTAATCACTAACATTGGTGCCATTCTTGTTAGAGAGGGGAGTTCTACACGTGCATCGTTTGACAAAGTCATTAATTTTCACGCCTTAGATCTGTTCATATCTTGTTTGTGCTTTCACTCGTATCCTGACATGATATAGGTGTCAAAAAATAATTCAAACAAATGGTCCACATACCGCTGAACCATCATTAGCTTTAGGATATGTTTCTTTCACTGTAGTGGGTGAAGAAACGACCCTGCAGTCACAGTCAAGCAGATTTAGACAAGAAATTATATAGCTTTGAATTTATAAAACAAGTCTTTTCATGCAAAAAACAACAAGTCGAGAAGTATGAACTTCCCTAAACAAAAATGATTTATTCTCATGAGCAATGTAAGAAGGGAAGATACAGGTAGTCTCAGTTAATGAAAGGATCTTGATCATTCAGCTAACAGGAACACGATAAACTTTCCAAAAGTCCTTTCAGAGGAAAGCTAAGACTATTGATTTAAGCTATCTTGAGGAGCTGCAAGCCATTCAAATACCAATGTCTCCATATGAAGATAATTGTCCTTGTGCAATCAGGTGTCATCAGTTTTTGCTTTTCAATCAAGGAGAAACTGCGTCCAGCAGGAGGTCTGGAGGCTCTATATTATACTGCAGATCGAGTTATAATGGATACCTTCAATTCCTTCGGACGTGCAAGAACCTGGAGTCTAATGCAGCTGAACTGATGGTTTTTCAAATATCACTTCAAGCTCTGATAATTAGAGCCAACATTTGTTCAAGTCCATGTTATGTTGTAGATTTTTTAAGCAATACTGTTCCTTGGGTCACCAAAAGTCAGGAAACATTTCAATTTTTCATACCTTATAAATAAGATCAAGTAGTCTATAGCTCAGATAAAAGGATGTGGTACTTGTCTTATTTGCAAGAAGACATTCGCTGTTGATATCTTTGTTAAGGAAGGTCTTCATATGCAGAGCCTCGCATGTGTAATTCTTTAAAGGGTGGCAGTCTTACTAAAGCTGTGTTATGATCGTAGTTTTCATTGTTTCTTTCAACCTTATTCCAGAAAACATAAAAACTCAAGCCCCTTTGACATTCTGCAACAGGACTTTCTTTTAACAGAAGCCTTGGAGCTCATCAATCTCATCTTACAACCCCTTTGTTTTTACCCAAATCGTGATGATAGTTTGTAAGAAATGGAAATATGAAAGTGAAGGATCCTCGTCACTTACATGTTGTGAGTATTTTGGCGGTTCTGGCAACCGTTAAAATTCAATAACAGGCCAACATAGTCCAAGAAAGGGCAATTTATAGTTGCTTGTCCCAGGTTAACAATTGTGGCCTCAACGGATTTGGTTTCAATGTATCAAGATACAATAACATCTGCCAGCAGGATACTATACAGAGGCTTGACACAAAAGAAAGGTTGCATAAGATTGGGGTCAGTGATGACCAACAGTTTCTGCTTTGTGACAATAATCCTAAGACCCATGGAAAATTGTTTTTCCACTTGCCCTTATAGTGCTAACTGTCTCACTCTGTCGTTTGAGTGGCTGCAGATCAGAACTCAGAGAAGGGAGTTGTTGCAATGTTGACCAGTTATTAGCAGGAAGAAGAGAAGCAATGAATTTTGAGCTGGCAGCTGTTGCTGGGCTGATGTACCACATTTAAAAAGCTAGAAATACTGTTCTCTGGGAGCAAAAGCTTCACCTTCCTGAATTTGTGGTTAGAACTGTAGAACTTGGAATCAAAGCTATAATGGTGCCGTCAAATTTGCCCAAAAAATCGAGAGAAAGGATAGGAGGTGGTTTGAAGCTCTGTAATGTTTGTAATGATTAGAAAGCGTAGGTGAGGAGCCCTTCCTCTAAGGTTCCCTCTCCTTCTCATCAGTGTTTTAGTGGTATTGGTCTGTTTTTACAGATTCTTTGTGATAAAGGGCTTTTTGACAAAAAGAGAAGAAATGAGAAAAACAAGGGCCTTACTCCCAATGTAAATAATGTAACAAGGGTGCCAGGGAAGGTTGGACCAACAATGTGGATACTCATTCTCTTCATTCCCTCTCTAGAAACTGAGGATTATATGCTTTCCTAACATCTGCCATGTCTGTATGCCAGCCACTAGACAGGACTTCTTGCTTGAGCGAGGTGGTGAAGCGCAACTTGATGAGAAAAGATGATTTCTTTCCCCCCGTTTTGCATGCCAATGCTTCTCACTCCCCTGGATTAGCATTTACTTCTGTAGAGGGTGTTGCTAGCACCCATGGTCGAGCTCTTAGGATAGGAACACCATATTGTTGAATTTTACTATAGTGCTAATCAAGATTTCCATGCAAAGTCTAAGCCGAGGTTGGGACATTACATTAATAATCCTACTAGTAGGTGGAGAGCACAATTGTTTTCAGAACCAAGTTAAGAACCTAGCAATCCACTTCTACTATAAGAGATAGTCTAGTGAAGGAAGGGTCTGTCACTCTATCCAAACAACCAATTTACTTTTGAGCATGTGTTGGGCACCAAAATTGTTCATTTTACAGTTGAAAGTGCCAGTAGCAAGCATAGTGATGGAGATCTTCATACATCAGGGCTTCTGTTCATGCAGGTGTGGAGAGAATGCTTCTCACCACTAGCGGTGATTATATCCTATCTTAAGTCTAAACAAGGAAATATCACAGGACAACGATGTATCTCCATGGACAAGCATCCATTGTGTATAAGCACTCACACCATCCTGCCATTTTGGAACAACTCAAACTTGCTCCTGGTAACACGATGTTTAAGTGACTCATGCCACAACTATTTTCCCAGTAGAGAAACATTTTAAGAAACTTTTTAAAAAAACAATTTCGAAACATTCTACCCATCCTTGAGACTAGGTAACTTTGCACCAAACCTTTTGACAACAAGAACCTCTAAACAAGAATAATCTGCTCATCCCTATCAACAACATCAAAGTCAATCTCCAAGTCGATAAGTAAAAGAGGCATCTTTGAAGTCATCTTGCAAGTTTAGTTGCCTTTTCCACCAGTTTCCAGAAAACCTATAAACTTCTAAACTATAGCACATGTCAAACAAATGTGCCCTCCAATTAAATTTTTCTTTTTTGTTCTTTGACATCAATTCCTCTCTTTTCCAATGAAGCAAGATTAAGGTCTCTTTATAAAAGTTAAATCACTTGAAACACTTAACTACACCATCAAAACCAGATAAATAATCTGCATATAAAATCATGACATAATAACTAAAAGAAGAAAAATTATATATCCTGATACATCCCAAATAATTTCACACATAAGCCAACAAAATTGACATATTTACATCCAAAATCCTCTATCTAGTGTTATTGCCCATATCTTTCAGAAACTGAGGTTCTTGAGTTAATTATACACAGGCACTATATTTTTCTCATCACACCCATAAATCAATTCTCATAAGCTACCCAATTAAGCATAAAAGAACCCATCTTTGAATTTTCCTCCATCATGTTGCTCACTAATTATTGCAAAATATTCTACAATCTTTGTCACTGTATATAATATGTATCATGTATCTCCTGAAAAAAAAAGATGAACAAATTGAAAGCAACAGAAAGAGAGATACCTTCGAGGTGGTGGGTTGATCTTCCTTTTCTTATGCTCGGACTCCATGCCTTTCCCTTTCTCTCCCCCTCAGTCTTAACTCCTAAGTGACATAATTAGACTGTGAAATATAGCAAATTATCCTTTTAACTTCTTGTTAAGGGTACCAATTGGGGTTGACGTGAGTGGTTAAGGACTTAGGGCCTGTTCTCCCCAGCTTATTTTCAGTTCAGTTCAATTCAGTTCAGTTCAGTTCAATTCAATTCAGTTCAGTTTAGTTCCTAAATGATAATCATTACTATTAATTAGTTATAATTTAATTCACTTCAGTTCAATTCATTTCAGTTCAGTAGTTTTATGCCGAAGAGAACAGGCCCTTAAGGGCCTCTCGCTCCTTAACCAAGGTCTTGAGTTCGAGCCTTGGGTATGGAGAAAAACCCACCTGGGAGGGATGCTACCCTTCGAGGTACCCATGCAAACTGCTCCGAGAATTTAAATGAGGTATGAGTCATACGTTGGTGGTTGGATAATAACTTATGAAATCAATGATTAAGAATTTGAGATAACTCTTAACCTTTTATAGACTAGATTCAAATGCATGCAATGCGTGGTTTGAGTTATAAAAAGATGTACAATAGTCATAATATATTAACATTAAATTGTAAAATATTTAAAAAAAAATAAAGGACATTTAAGGTATTCAAGTGGACATCAAACTATTCAAGAGTTGCCTTATATAATAGAGATTATTTTATAAATTGTCATGCATATTACACAATTCTACAAAGATCTTTCTTCATTTTATGAGTAACTAATGACCATTTTATATAATATCATGTACACGAACCTATGACATAGCAACATGTAAGCATTTGAGAGAGGAGGGCGACAGGTGACAGATTGTAATGTTGGCCCACACGTTTAGTATATAGATTTAGTTATTTTCATCACTTTCGTCAAAAGAATTAGATAATAGTTTAACTATTTATGTAAATTTAAATTGACATTTTGTTGGTGTGTCGATTGTAAATTGAACGGTGTACCTGTTTTTTCGAATTTTTTGATGTGGCAAAACTATTTAGTAGTTGGGTTTCGACTATGTTTACACAAAAAGTGATAGATGTAGCTTGGTGGTAAATATGATGATGTTTTAAATAGATGGTCAAATGATCAAAATCCTCAAGAAAAGTTGTGCAATTAGGCTCTCTTGCTTTTACAATAGTGCAATTCAGCCCAATTATTGAATTTTCACCTCAAGATGACAAAAGGACGCACTAGGGGTGATAATGGGCTTGTTCGCGAACAACCCCTTGTTGGAATCAGTGAGTGGAGTGTTAGTTTTCTCACTCCAAAAGTTGCTTCAAAAGAACAAAAAAAACTCCTTATCTCACGTTAGTAGTTTATAGTGTTTTTAACTTCTTTATATAGAGTTTCCTTCTTTATACATTTGTTGAGGTTTCTGCGGGAAGGAACTAGTCACCACTCGGGCGTGTGGCGTGGCGTGGTTGTGGGATATTTTAGTCCAGTTACTTAATTTTTGCCGGAAATCAGCATTCATATCTTCGCTGATTTCGTAACCGTTATTCTTTCCTTAATTTTTATTTTTGTTATCCCTTAATATCCGCCTAATTGATTGCCTTCCCGTTTTTGGTTTTTGCCTCCCTTTATATATATTTTAGCTTGTTCAGTACTCTGATGGATAGATACAGAAAACATTCTTCTCCCCAAAAATTCTTACACACGTTCTTCTTCATTCTCTCATTTTCCAGGCATTGTTCGAAGTGTTCTCAAACTGTGACTCTGTACTACACCGGAGGAGCAGTGGTCGTGTATCCCTGGAGGTTGGTTGCCAAGAGTCCGTGTGTACGTAACGGGGCAAATTCAACTTTAGGGCAGTGTTTATTCACGCCACGACTATCCAGATAAGTTGTTCTAATTGATCTACCAATTATATTTCCTATACCCCTGATCGGCTCGATCAAACCTCAGTCAAAACTCGCCTCGTGGTAGCTTGGCTCAGATTCAGACTCGGCTCGAAACTTTAACGAGCCGAGCTGAACTAGGCAATGCTCCATGCTCGCTCGAAAAGCTCGTGAACATGCTCCATTATTCTTTTATTTAGAAAAATAATATATATATATATATATATTTAATCTAGATATTACACAATAATAAGTTAATAGTTCCATTGTAAACACAAAAACCTACAAATCTTAAAAATTTAAAAAAGAAATGTAAAGAAATTAATAAAAAATAAGGGTGATAATGAGTTAAGCCTAGACTCGTTTAACATTTGGACAAAGCTAGGCTTGTCGAGCTTCAAACACAGCTTGACAGATAAACAGCCCTATTCCCTAAGACACCCTATAACAATTAAAAATAACTAGCCTTCGACCAATTAGACCAACCTTGATTGTCGAAAACACCCCTAATTAGGCCTAATATGCTTTTGAGATTGTGCACTCTCTCACTCTGACCAGCTTACACTATATCTCTCTGTTCTACTCCACCGGCGATCGTCTTCTCCGCCGGACGCCGACGCCGTCGTATCTGACGCGCACGGCCACCGACGCACTTTCTCTCTCTTCTCTCTTCCGATTATTGTAAGCCCTAATTTATTTTTGTTGATTTTTTTTAAAAAATTGCTCAAAAATGTTGTGGATTATCTGAATTATGATTAAAGTTATTAAATTAGACTCGAAGAAGGCTTGAATCTGAGTCAAATTCATAGGTTTTTATGCAAGTTTTTTTAAAAAAACTAAAAAACCAGTATAAGTCGCTACTCAGAGTGTTACTTACATTTCATTTTTGAGCTTTAAAACTGTTATGTAATTTAAATTTTGACATTAACGTGAAAATTTGGTGTTGATTTGCTTTTCTATGCATTAATTTTGATATGAATGTGCAAACTTTTGAGCTTTGAATGTGTAAATTAATTCAAAGTTTGATATTAATTTGGTAATTAGTGTTAGTATGGCATGTTCTAAGGTTGATGGTGAAATTTGACTGTAATAGGAGTTTTCAATTTATGCCATGTTAATGTGCTAAACTGTTAATTGATATCAGAAGATTAATCGATCTTCCCCTTTTTTGATTTAATTCGAATTACGCATTGGCTGTTTCGTGGTGCATCAACTAGCTGAAGCCTTTGCAATGTAGTTGAATCATTTTGTTAGGATTTTTGTAAATTGGGGGGGGATATTTGGTCAAATTTTAGTCTGTTGATGTATATAATCTTTAAAAAATTTTGTTTCTTTGTGATTAGTTCATTAAGCATTAAGAACTGGAGATTATACAACTTCTGTAATAATAATTGTATTATTCCTTGCTAAGTACACAACATAAACTATTGATTGAAGTAACTTCTCATTTCCCTTTACAGGAATTGCTCGAAAATTAAAGGGTCATTTTAATTTTATCTCCGAGCCTGATGTTGAGATCAGCAGCTCAATATGTGGTAAGTATATAACAATCTTAAAACATTACAATAAATTTTTCTTTTCTAGAGAGAATTCATATAGAAATCTGAAACTTGTGCTTTCTTCTAGCTACGACATAGCTCGCAGCTTGGATCAGTTAGATGTCAAACCCCAAAATTGTGCTTCAGTACAATACCCCAAGCTGAGGTTAGTGAGGTATATTGCAATTTCTATATCTTTTCTTTTTCGGGTCTAGATTTCTTTGGGCTTACAAGCAGTACCACCTTAGTATGAATTCTGATGTTTAAGGTCTGGGGAGGTATATTTGTAAAAATATACAATCAAATCTCTAGCTAGGGCAAACTAATGCAAGATTATTGGAGAGAACCCTCTAAGAAAACGTATACTGAAGTGACCAACCTGAACCAGACCCGAATGACCCGTTTGCCACCTATAGTTCTATATGTTGCTATTCTTCTTATCTAGGGTAGGGTGCAGGATATACCATGTTTGTCCTCCTCGGCTTAGTTGGCCAGCAAGGACCATAGCATTATAGCTCTTCCCACCAAAAAATGATATAAAGGAAGCTTTTTGTTTCCCAAAAAAATTATGGAAAATTATTCGTCTAAAATCTCCTTTTTACATAAAATAGATACATAGCTGTCACTCAACAAATGTTACATAAATGTTTGAAGGAGAAATGCTTTTGTCCTTAGGATTCATATATGAATCCCTGAGATCTCATTTTGTTGTCAATCTGTATATATCCTTGGAAAAGTTCTTCTAGATCAATTTGTACGAATTTGTATGCTGGAGCCTCATGCACTGAGTTCAGATTTCCCTTTATTGTGTTTTTCCATTATTTGATAATTACCTTTGTTTACTATTTCTTAATATTGAGTGACTAGTCTCCTTATATCTTTGTGAAAGTTTTCGCTGTTAAAAATAAATTATTGGTTTTTCTAGGGTCGAAGCCTGGTAACATCTATTGACGCTGGGAAAGAGAACAGAAACGAGCATAACTTTCTTGTAGGACAGAAGATTACAAGAAAGGAGAAGATCCATCTTCTGATCAAGGCAGTAAGTTTCTTATGTTAAACTGCTAGAAAAGTGAGCTGTAATTTTCTTCTATGTTACTCAGATTCGGATAAAGTGTCTACTCTGTTTGGGGTGTGCAGGTGTTGGGTTCGGTCATTATATAGAAAAATGTCAAGTTTCTGGTTTAAAATGAAGTATCCAAGTGTCGTGTCGTGTCCGACACGACATGCAACACCTAAGGTTAATGAACGTGTCAGAGTATCACAGTTTTTCTTAGGAAAAAGTTCTGCTATGTGAATGATATAGATGTATATAGTTATACTCTTTTTTCTTATTTCCGTCGGCCTTACCCCGAAGTATAAAGCAAACATGCGCTGCAATAGAGCTGCTAGACCTGAAGTAAATGAGAGGAACATGTTGGACTATAAATAGATTAAAAGTGCTGAAAATGTTAAAATTGAGCCTTGGGAGTTCCAGACACTTATATGTACCTCTATCTGACACCGATACCCAAGTCTAATAAATACAGCTAATGAGCAGCATGTAAGATACTCTACATGATGCAATTATAATTTATTACTTCGTCAGCTGCTAGGTTTTAAATTTTTTTTTTTTTAACTCAATGTCTTGTTTTGAGGACAGTATCAAATATCCACATATACAGGATATGCATAGGCTTATGGTATGTCCTTCAATGCGTCTATTTGATCGTCTGATTGTTATATCAAGATCTTGTCCATTTCTTATTTACTTTTGTGGATGCTCTAGTACTTAAAGTTTAGGATAGATATTTGACCTATAGTATCAATACTTTAGCTGAATTTGATCATGCTTGCAGCTTTTTGATATGGAAGATAGTAAAGATGCTGTTTATGGCACACTTGATGCTTGGGTAGCATGGGAGCAGAACTTTCCGATTGCCGCACTTAAGAACGTGTTGCTGGCTCTAGAAAAGGAGCAACAATGGCATAGAGTTGTGCAGGTACTGCAAATATTTGCATTTCTGTTGCTGTGCTTATTCAGGCCTTCTGGGCCTGGAAGAGGAGAATAATGGAAGGATTTAGCTATATACGAAACCCTAAAAATTTGGTGTCTTGTCAGCAAATAGTAAATTATTTGTTTGAGGTAATGCAACGAAGTCTAGAAATTTCTACATGCCTTTCCATATTTATTGTCGTCTAACAATGTGGTCTAGACATGATATTCCGTTGAAATATGAAACTTAGTGGACATTAGACTAGAGTTCGAAACTACTTCTGGTTTATATATGCATATGATGTCGTCAACTTCATTTCTCTCTGTTTCATTGTGCCATGTCTGGTTTGGTGCAACATTGAAAAATTAGCTAGCAAAGTATGTTGGTCTTAGGAGGCTGAGACAGTTTCTAAGACTAGCATTGTTGGCAGTGTAATCTTGGCTTAATAATTATATATATTTATATTTGTGGTCTTCTAAGGTCATAAAATGGATGCTAAGCAAAGGTCAAGGCAACACACTTGGATCATACCAGCAGCTGATACGGGCTTTGGATATGGACCATAGAGCCGAGGAAGCTCATATAATTTGGATGAAGAAGATTGGTAATAATCTACATTCAGTGCCTTGGCAAGCATGCCATCTCATGATATCAGTTTATCATCGAAATAATATGTTGGACCGCCTCGTTAAGGTACTTCCCTTCTTTTCTCTCTCACTCTCACTCTCACTCTCACTCTTACTCTTTCTCTGTGTAATAATATTTGATATATCTTTGTCCTAAATAACTGGACAAAATAGATGTTCTTAAGTATGGAATTTTTTTCTCATGTAATAATTTTAGATAAATATTTTTCCTAAATAACCGGAAAAATAGATGTTCTTAAGTATGGAAACTGTAAAAGATAATCATTTATCGCCAAGTTAGCCAGCCAGGTGCCTTGAAATCTGCTTCGCCGAATTTCACTTATCACTGGACAATCTGTGCTCACAAGCTTGCTTCCATTGATTTTGTTATATGTCTTTCATTGAAGGAAAATTGCCTATTAGTGTCATTGGGCATTTCTCGTCAAGACTCACCAGCTATCGTGTAGTATGGCAAACTCGTTCCTCTAGAATCTGAATATCGTGTGATACAAACTCATTGTAATTTGGGTAATACCTGGAATTTATATCTCTTCTCTCCTAATCATAAAGTGACTGAAACTTCAAACCCCCGGGTGAGTCCATCTTCTCCGGACTTTTGAAGATCACAAGTGGGAAGAATAGTAAATGAAGAGATGCCAAGAAGCTCAAGAATCAGCAGTTGACCTCTCTCTCTCTTTCGCGTGAAGTGCATCTATTTTTTTTTCTTTCACATGCACTATCTCTCTCTCTGATCCCTTTTTCTTCCTCTTATTCTGCCTTCCGCCTCTTTTCTTCTCAGATTCTTTCTATCTTCATGCCCAACTTCATCTTCTTGCCTGGTCTTCTTCATCTCTGTCTCTCATCTTGTTCCTCAATTTTGACACTCCATTCATTGAGTGCTCTGTGATTGCCAACCCAAATCACCAACATCAAAGAATAAAGTGAATTTCTTGTCCTTGATCTTCTTCTCTGTACACCTGATTCTCCTCTCAAGCCATATAAAGGACAAGAAATTTTGTTTTATCCTCATCTCTTCCTTCGCATCTAGCAAATTGGGGTCTTAAAAGGTGCTTTGTCACAAAAATTGTGTTTCAAAAGGGTATTTTATGGCAAAAAAATTCCTAAGTTTTTTAAGTAAATTTGAATTGTACAATTATACATAAGAGTTATATAAGGGATCGTGATGGTTAACGTGGCAGCATAATGTCTCATCATGATGAATATGACACTGTGAAGAAAGTTAGTTGCAGAAATGGTGGATCTGGGATTTTGGGTGCTATAAAGTATTATAAACAGGGAGAACTAGGAAGGAAAATACATCGAGAATATTGTTTAAAGTTCTAATTGGGAGAGACTCAAGGCTGGTGAAAGCTTGATAGTTGTCCTCAGTTTTATGCTGTTTTTATCTGTTAATCAATAAAAATCATCACCATCTTCTGATAACTTATTCTTCATTCTTGATTTTGTCCATCTTTTTTAGCCTCTTCCTTTTCTGTAACTAATTTTCTTCTTTGATTCTCCAAGCAATCCCTATAACAGAATCATATTGTGCTTCCGAAAGTACTCCCTCTTTGCCAGTTATCTGCACCATCTATTTTGGATCTTTATATCCTTAGCCACCATCCTTTTATTTAATTCCTTTCACGCACGAAAGTCTAAACCATAGGAATGTCATTGCTCAACACGTGTCTTCTCATAGTCTACTTTGTCGTTTATCTCTTGATATACAGTTAGACTTTGACTGTGGGATACCTCTTTTGCCTTCATCCTAGCGCCATTACATTTTGCAATATTTCATCCTGCATTTCTCCAAGGCTAAGTAGCATGCTCTTTTCTCCTTGATGGATGATTTTAGCTTCTGATTCACCATGTTGTGTCTAAGACCTCTTTAGCTACTTTAGAATAGAACAGCTATCGGCCCTTATGTAAAATTATAGTCTTCATATAATTTAACTGATTTCAACAAGATAAACTATCAGCTAGCCTTTAACTTTACTAGAGAATTTACGAGGAAATAAATGAAGAATCCGAAGCATAGATTTGGTATCCTAGTCAATGCATGTGTTTCTTTAAGGCAACATACATATAGCCAATAATTAGAACGTAGTTGATGACAGATGATTTTTAATGGTTCCTACTCTCAAAGCGAATTAATGATGAAAGAAGCTAGAAAGTTGAAGGGGGATGGAGTTATTATTGGTCATTATGTTGCTTTAATGGATCAATCTCTTCTCCACTTTCCCTAAATTGTGAATTTGCAACTTGTTGCTTCTTTCACTATTTAAGGGTTGATAATATATTAAGGGGTTAATAGAGGAAATTACAAAGAACATGAAGGTAGACAGAGGTGGTGGTAGACGTGATAAGGTATTAACTGTGCAAAGAGGGGGGAATGAATACCCTTATTATGGGGGTATTAATTACCCATCTTCCTCCTACGGTGATGCATTACTCCTAATATGAGGATAATAGTTCCCCTTTTTATCTCTCGCCTCTTGCATTATCTATATCATCTCTTTCAACACCATTTCCCCCATTAATCTTCAATCCAAGCATCCCCTTATCCTGAATGATTGAGCTTTCTAGCTTCAACCATGGTCTGATTTGCTACTTGGATTCTTGTCGGTTTCAAGCTTAATCTCGTATGTCAGATTATGGATGAACTTAAATATGAGTTTGACTGTGTGATAATGAACATAATATATAGGTGGGTCTGTATCTACTCGATAGACATTAGACAGAATTAAATATATCATGAAGCAGAATTTCGCTTGGTCGAGAGAGTGAATGCTACACCTGATTATCGGCTGACAGCAATTGCTAAGAAGAATTTAAAGAATGAGATAATAGCAGTCTGTGCCATGTTGAATTATGTATATATGAGTTCCTACTAATTTGTTATGTAGTTGTGTCATGCTGGCCTAATGTGTAATTTTTTATAAAAATCATTGCAGCTCTTTAAAAGCCTCGAGGCTTTTGATCGTAAACCTCCAGAGAAGTTAATAGTGCAGAAGGTGGCAGATGCATATGAATTGTTGGGCTTGGTGGATGACAAAGAGAGGTTATTGGAAAAGTATGCTACTCTTCTGAGCAAGACTGATGAAGAGTCCAAAAAGAAATCAAATAGAGTCAAGTCAAGAAGGAAGGAAACTTCATCAGGTGATCCCTCTTATATCTCATGTCTATGTAGCATGACTATATACTTAGACCAAGGTGGTTACTCCATTGCATTAGGAAAAAAAAAAAAAGGGATTATGGACCTAGATGAAAAAGACGAGGATTTTTTTTATGAGATTCTAAAATGCTGTAAACTGTAGTACCAAATATGTCAAATGAGAAATCAGAAACTATTAGTTTTATGATTCCGCTACCAAAATGTCATTGATGATGTTTTAAAACCGGATTTTAGAAAAGTTCAACTTCTAAAAGGTTAACTAACAAAAGCAAATTCATCATGTAGCAAAAACAGTGAAAGCTTCCAAGGCTGTTTTGAGGTGGATAATAGAAGCCATTGATCTTCATTGCTTCTATGCTTGAAGAAGACTTAATAAGAACTAGAAGGTTTAATCTAGAAAGTGCCTCTAGAAGTTTCTTCTCTGAGAAAGGTTAAGTTCAAGTTCTTAAATCTGTGAATGGAGAGGTTTAACAGCTATATGCTATGCATTGGGTTTAGGGGTAATATGGGGAGTACAATGTAATTAGTTTTAGCTTAGAGAGAAAGCAAGTAAGCTATAAATAGAAGAGATTAGTGAGAGGAAGAGATATGATGAAAATATTGGAGAGCGTTTTAGTTGTTAGCTTTGGTAGTGTGTCAAATCACTCAAATACTTGGCAACCTTCTTCATTTTCTGTATATCTCCACTTCTAGTAATGAAAATCATCATCATCTTCCATTATTTTCTAGTCTCAGATTTCAGCTCATTACACTATAGTTCTCACCATTTATGGTTAGGTTTGACATCGCTTATGTATTAGGGGGACACAATAATTTTACTGTGTCGCACACTACTGTATCTACTCACTGTAATGTTTTTGGAAACCAGAAAGACACCATGCTTGAGTTGGACAAAAGAGAATTCAGCCTACAATAGTACTACTACTCTGTAATCGTCTGTTATTTTTGCAGGGAAGAGGAGCAATCTTGCCAAAAGTCTGAAAGCATGAATCTGGTAGCTAATACCTTTGAACCCATTACGCTTCAAGCTGTTTCTTATCATTGAATGCAGAAAGGAGTGAGCTTGATGTTTAATGTTAAAAGTTAGTCAGGTTCAGTGTTCGGAGTATTCCGAACCGGGGATATAGAATTCGAACACATGCTGGGCATTGCTAATGAAAAAGGTTATTCGAAAATGGAGGAAGCCAAAGTGGCTAAGCTGTGGACCGAGAGTTTTTTGTCTGCCTTGTTGAACACCTGTCGAACTTGATCCTACTGCAAGCGACGAATCTGGAACTCATAATCAAGACTCATAAACGGTATTTCTCTTAAAATTACGACACTGAGCAAGAATTCCACTGATACAATGAGGAAAGCTCTGCAAGCCATGAACTTGTTTCTCTTTGTTGAGCAAAGGATTTAGCTGCTATGTAATTATTCATTATACCAAGACTCAAGATAACAATGGGGAAAAGGTCTTGAAGTAATCACAGATATAACGAAAAGATACAATGAATAAAGTTTATTGATTATGTTTGTAGGAGCATGACATCTTAATCACTAGTTCCTTAAGTAGCAGAATAGTAATATTCTTTTTCTAATCTTCTAGGAAGGATTGATACTTCATAGGTTCTCTGGATTAATGTTGGGGACTAGCTGATAACTAAAGTTTTCGTGTGATTCACATGTGAGTGTAGAAGGTTTGGAGTTAGCTTTAAGGAAGTGCATCATGGATGCTAGGGCAATTCCTAGGGTCTGATTCTTAGGGTTAACTTTTAATTTTAAGTGTTAGGTTAATGAATATGCTAAATTGGTTAATTATATATTATACTCTTCTATTGACTCAATTAATTAAAAAAATGGTTATTAGATGAGTGAAATGTGTCTCAATCATTAATTAACTTATTGAGTAGTTTAATTAAACTATAAGACTGTTTTGAGAAGAGACCTCAAAGAGTTGGGATCATGCTAAAATAATCAAAAGTTGAGATCTTACAAAGTAAATCGGCCACTTTATTCTAAAAAAAGCGAATCGGTTGTACTTGAGACCACTAAGGTCAATTTTTCCTAATATAATATAATTATATTTCTCACCAAGTTTGGCTTAGCTCACGTGGTGGGGATTACCTCATGTCTCATGACCTCAAGGTTAGGCCGTTAGGGGATTCGAATCCCACCAAGTGAGGGGTGTTTGGAGGAGGATTTTCCTTGACATTCCCCCTTCTATCAAGTGCTTGGGCCTCTGACTTGTGTGAGGGTAACCTAGAGGTTTCCATACTAATCTAAAAGAAATAAAATATAATTGTATTTCAAAGTATCTCCATTTATAATGAAGAATGAAAAAAGGGTAAAAGAAATACTATAATAAAGTATGTCTTATTAATTAAGTTTATTTCTTACTATATTAAATCGAGATACTGTTATTTTGGGACGGGAAAAACCCAAAAAATGAAAATCAAAGAAATAGAGATTAAGAGATAATAAACCTACAACTATAATGAGTAATGGAGAAAGGATGAAAGGAATATGCTATAATTATTATAAACAACATCTTCATGGATTAATTATGTTCAATTTTTTAATTGTGATAGTTTTCCAAAATACTAATTTAAATCCATTTTACAGTAAACTATTACAAAATTAGTTGAGTTTTTATAGATTTTTATTAAATTATAATTTTAAACATCTTACAATACATTAATTATAAAATGGTCTTACCCAATACTTATGCATTACTAAAAGTCTAATACTTCTCCCTTCAAAAAAAAAAAAAAAAAAGTCTAATACTTCACTTTTCCAAAAAAAAAAAAAAAAAGGTCTAATACTTCAAGTCTCTATAAACCCTACCATGTTTAAAGGAAAATAAAAGGTTTACTTTAACAATATAAACATTCTTAAAACACACGCTTAAGCCTTAAGATCAGAAATGATAAACTAATATAATCACTTTTGAGGATCAAGTAATGATTCTCCCACACCCCACCACTAAACATTTATCATTTGATTAAGGCAATATAAATTACATAATTTATTGTTAATGTTGTATTGTCTTGTCTGATGGACAGAGGTCAATCTATAATCAGATCTCAAAAAGGGCAGCTAACGATAAGATTATTGTTGAACTTTGTGGTCGCATAAATTTACTTTTAGTTGTTTTGGCATCTTGGAATAAGATACTCTTTCATGAGCACATTTTTGGTAAATCAACATAAGAACTGACTAGGCATATTTCCATTTTTAAACTTTACCAACCAACCAACTAGAAAAAGGAGGTTCTGATTCTATTAATAAAATTTTGTAAATTTATTAGGTGTACTACTAATTTATTTTGCTAAACTATTGATGCAAATTTTTTTTTTTCAGGAAAGATAATTGATAATTGGACCGAGCCTGCTTAAATTCTTAGCTACAACAGCGGACACCACTCATTACGTGGGTGGGAGGGGATTTATACCCACAAGCAAACATTTTTATACAAACTCACCAAATGTGTGGACCTTGCGGTTGGGAGGTGGGAGCACCAACCATTGGGCTCCCACGAGGACCTCAACTATTGATGCAAATGATATTATAAACAATAATACCGTACATTTGAAGGGTATTTCTTTACTCATTTCTCATTTGTGAAGCTCCAAATAAGCAAAAGATAAGGAACAAGCAAAAAAAAGAAAAGCCTTGGTGAGTTGGTGTATGGTATAGGCCGGTTTGACGTTTTTGCTTTAGAAATACTACCTTTAATTACATCAATAATACTTTACTTTTCTAATATATATAGTATCAACAAATTAAGTCCCCCCATTAAATTTAGGTAGAATTTTATTTGAGGATGTTGTAGGCATGGCTTTGCCACGTTTTGTGCCTCCTTAGTTTCTGTAGTGTTTTGTTTTTGTTTTTTACTTTATTTCCCGAGGTTGTTGCTCTCTTTTCGCATAAAAAAAAAAATAGTATCAACAATACTTCACTTTACTTGTAGTACAATAGCTTTGGACTCGTGCAAATGTACAATGCACGGACTAAAAATATTTAAAGTTGCGTTGTGTTGTATTTGTTTCCTAAACTTTCTATGTAATTCTTAATTTATAATATGTCTTCTACATCATATGTTATTACTATCTATCATATAAGGGCTGGATATTAAGAAAATCATGATTGTATTATATTAAGGAATATATTTTTCAAAAACTACCCATTAGAATAATAATCTTTGGGTGAAAATACCTTATACAAAACAAAATTTGTGAAAAACTACCTTACGAAAGACATTTTGTTTCCAAATGCTACAATTTATATAAACAGGGTTATGAAATCGTTGATTAGCAGGCACAACAACAAACAACAAGGTGAGAGATCGAAAATAGGAGACTTACTAGTGCTATCGAGAAGTTAGGATTGTAATTCATAATAGACAAACAAAGATCTCAAAAACAAACTAAAATTTGATTCTTGAACCCCTTTTATGCTTATGTCACGTAGAGGTACTGTAGAAGAAAAAACTGCAAAATTCGATCTAATTTATTGTAAAAAACAAAGAAAAAACATCCTAGTAGTAAATCATGCGTGGCAACGCCACACTTGAGATAACTTCTTGCAGAATTTTACCAAGCTTCATTGGAGGTGCCTCATAGATGATTATTATGCTTGATTGTGTGACACCTGAGAAGTCAATCTTTGATACGAAAGAATAATCTTTTCTTCCCTATGGGCATGATAGA
This sequence comes from Beta lomatogona, assembly GCA_947646795.1. Classification (NCBI taxonomy): domain Eukaryota; kingdom Viridiplantae; phylum Streptophyta; class Magnoliopsida; order Caryophyllales; family Amaranthaceae; genus Beta; species Beta lomatogona. The sequence continues at coordinate 1,717,965 of CANSNZ010001111.1, forward strand.
TAAAAATAGTTGTTGTGGTAGCTGTTAAATGTGTCAATAGCAATTAGCTATTAAGATAACTTATAAAATAATTACTACTATTTGATAAAAAAACTACGTACCTATTAATTTAGTAAAATAGAAGTACATTTACCCGAAAGCTAATTTTTTGTTTTTGAATTTTTCACACTACTAGCACAACTGCATAAGACTTTATTTACCAAAGACATTTTTTTTTTGGTGAACCATACCCGGTTTCCGAAATCCATTTTTTGGATCCCGATTAATCCGGATTCGAGCTGGGTCAGGCCCCAATTAGGGGGAAAGCTCTCCCAACACACTCTGCTGCGTTCCCAGGGCTCGAACCCGAGACCTCTGGTTAAGCTAGAACAACTCCCTTACTAGTTGATCTAAGCATGTGTTGGTATTTACCAAAGACATTACATTCCAATTTAATAGAAGTTAACTTCGACAAAACCTCTAAGAAAATACCATAAAAGACTATTTCCGAACACGCCCTAAATCTCACAGTTCACTTCTCTTGGGCTAATGCAAGGGTCAATAACTAAATAACGACTTATTAATACTTCATACGGACACAAATGGTCTATTATACAAAAACAATGCTGTCTCTGATCTCTTTTCCCATATTTCACAAGGTTCAATTATAACTATGAAATTAGACTGTACCTTCCTGGCTCCCTATACTGTAACTGTGCAACATTCCTTTTCTTTCATCCTCCCTTTACCCAATTTATAAAAATAATTTTTGTCAAAAAGTTGATGACATTATGACAATAATTTTTATGAAAATGTACAAAATATTCATCGTAAAACCTTACTTTACCAGAATGTTGGTGCATCCGTACAAAGATTGAAACTAAATTCATTTTAATAAAACAACTTGGTGTCCCTTGATCAATATTTAAAGCTCTAATTTAAGAGACATAATATGATGCAATGGTATCAACACCATTACAACGCCGCATTAATATAAAAACTAATTAGTATGTACTAAGAAGCTAGTCCTAAGTTTCACTTTTGATTAAGGTTTCCGAGTGTCAAGTTAACAGTAAATCAAGGGAAAAAGCTTTGTATTAATTTAATTACTTTGATTCATAACGCCACTTATGAGGTAATGAACTACTAAACAAGTTGTAATAATTATAGACTTATGTAGTACATTCGCAATCTATCAAGGATTTGGTATAAAGTGAGTTAAAGAACAAATATAACAAAGTTTTTATAAGCCATTTGTAATTTAAAGATAATCAAATCATAAACACATCCTAGTGCAATATGTTTATTATACTTAGAGTTGGATTTTAAGTACTTATTGAGATTCTATATTTTGGAAACGATTTACAATAGCAATGCTAGACTGTAAAAATAAGAATTTTAAAAAAATAAGAGATTTTGGACCTTTAACAACTATAGTTTGCTGTAATGTTCAAATGATTAGAATGGTAATAAATTTCTATGTAAATATGTGAAGAAAGTTTCACGTCTCTATATCCACGGAAAGGAAACTTCATTTCAAAATACTTTTTTGATCTCAATATCCATTACGACCCAAGATTTGTTCTAAAATAACTAGTAATAGATTTGAAAAAAGAGCGGTATTTGGAAATGCACAAGTATTACCATCAACAATGACAGCCTAGTGACACGTAACGTTCTTCACAAAAGTACACTATAAAATCATTATTATTACTACTATTTATTTCCCTCTTTCAAACAGGCCATTAGAATTGCAATATTACATCTTTACAATTTTTTTCCCTAAGAACCCAACAAAAGGTACTTTAATTTAGAGGTTTTTTTTTACTGAATCCATATATCACAAGAGGTACATCACCACTAACATTTGTAAAGTTATCAAAACGCAATTAAAAGTAAGGTATCAAAGTTGCAGCTCGAGGTAACTTTGAAATTGACACAACTATAATATATTGCGCATCATTAAGAAGATCTATAGTCTTTGGTAATTCTCAATTCTCCAATTTTCACACTGTCCCTGGTTAAAACGATTGAACATCTTTAGCCTTCGTTTTTATTTTTTTTTAAGATGAGATTTGCATGTTTAGATCATTGTAGAGATTGTAGGCCAATGAATCGAGTATTTTGATATTGCCCATATCCGTAAATTAGGGGAAAATCTTTATCATATACCCGGGTGTAGGGCTGGCAAAAGTTGACCCAGCCCGATAACCCGACCTGAAACTGACCTGAAAATTCCGGGTTTGAGTTGAGATTTTCGACCTGAAATAAAAAATGGGTCGACCCAACCCGTCCTGAAAATATAATGGGTTAGGTTCGGGTTGACTTTTTGAACCTGGAAATAACCTGATTTAGAAGTCGGATTATTTTCAAGTCGAGTCAACCTGAAATTAACCCAGACTTTCATAACTTATACAACCTATATTTTGTTATTCTTATTTGTATTAGGCCAAGTCCAATTCTTGGATCACCTAAATTTCATTTCAGTTCATTAACCCATACTTTAATAACTTAGTGTGTCTAGTTGAATTTCATTTCAGGTAATTTTGGGTTGGTTTCGGGTCTCCCGAAATCGATAAGGTCATGTTTGGGTTATGATTTTCGACCTGAAATTAGAATCAGGTCGGGTTTGGGTTAAGGGTAAGTGACCTGAAATATAAATCAAGTCAACTTGAAATATAAATCAAGTCAACCTGAAATTGACCCAACCCGACCTGATTGATAGCCCTACTTGGGCGTACCATCAAGGCTATTCCTTTGCTCATGATTTGCTCATTTGGAGCTTTCATTATGCTCATTTGGAGATTTCAAATGAGCAAATGAGCAAAAACTAGCCTTGGGTGTACCATGCACATGGTACACCCGGGTGTATGATGAATGCACTCATTATAGGGAAAGTGAAATTTAAAAAATCAATATTCATTGTAATATATATTCCACAGAAATTAAAACTCAAAATGTTTTCATCTTATTTTTTTGTCAAACTTTAAATGACTAATTTCAGCCAACTAATGTTTGTCACTATTTTTTTTAATAAGGTAAGGAATTTTTTTTGTCACATACCTTAATTTTTTGAGGTGCACTTTTGTACCCTTAGTTGATATAAAGGTTTCCTTCCTTTATCTCTTACTACCTCTGTTTCTTTTTAATAGTTACACTTACACTTTTCACGCATGCCGATGCACTACTTTGAGCCTTTATATATCTAATTTTGTATATGTAAAAAATATAAAAGTCGATATTCTAAAAGTACATATCGAGACGAATCAAACAAGACCCCACATGACTATATTTTCTCTTAACCATAAATCACAAATGATAGTCAAAGGGAAATTTGTAAATAGTGTCAAAAGTGAAAGTGTAACTATTAAAAAGAAACGGAGGTAGTATTTAGTTAGCTAAAATTTAGGGGCGAAAGTTTTTCCTAGGTTAATTCTTCCATTAGTTGATTCAACAAAGATGTTGTAATGATGGAGGCAATTGCATAATTAAGAGGATCTTTGCTTTAATACATGAGTACACCTCATTTTATAATAAAGTTCTAATTATGGATACAAGTTTTACACCTTAGTTGATCTTCTCCAACATTAATGAAGACGTTTAGACTCTTGTAAATTGCAAGTAACTTGACCCCCCAAATCCTCCCAAAATCCAACTCTCATGATTCCACAAGCTTTCTTAGTGGCTTAATATATTTTTCATCCTTAATCTTGAAAATTTACCTGCATGATTGATAACTTTTTCAACTTATTCAAACATCAAAAACTCTTTGCTTTGGTTTTGGCCTTTGGGGCTACAACAGTAGCACACATAGTTGACTTATGTGCACTGCTTTAATACAGGATTGACCACTTTGGTGCATTTGTGATTTTATTAAATCTCATTTGAAGATCTACAAGAAAAATTTTAAGTCTTCATGATGATCCAGATGATTTGTGGAATATCTTAATTGATAACTGAACTTTTGTTGCCACATTGATGGGACACCAATATGACAATATATATGTGTTACATTATTGGTTGTCATGCTCCACATTCAATGGTATGGGAAATTTCTTTTATATATTTATGAGATACAATGATATTTTACACGTAAAACTATAATATATTTTGGATAATAATACTTTGTAACAATCAAAAGAAATTGATGATGGTAGTGCCTTTACCATTATCAACATACTTATCTTACACGCAGGTTTAATTTTACACGTTCTCGCATTCTCTTTCATGATGTGCTCAACATATGAGCAATTAGGTGAAGAATGTGAGAATTAGGGTGCAGTGATAAAGTCGGGTGTGGAATAAATATTATCCATGGATTTTATATTAGAATATTAACAATGAAAATGACGGACATATATATAATTGAACAAATAATGAATAGTTTTTTTAACAAAAAAGGAACATCCAAAAATGTATGGATTATCCAAAAATTACAACAATTAATATCTCTTTGAGTCATACTAATGGCCTGATAGTCCAATTCATTCACCTTTTTCAGTATTATAGGGTTTTATGTAGATTCATCACCCTATATTTGATATACATATAGGTTTCTTATCCAGAGCCCCGGGGCCACTCGTTAGCATTTTGGTATATAATATTCTCTTGAGAAATTCTAAATGGTGACCCTATATTTTCGATTTTTCACTTTGGCAACTAAATTTAATTTTAATTATCAATGGTAACCCTGTGTTTTTTGTTATATTTGAGAATGTGGTATTAATAACCATTTTTCGTTATAAACAATTGGTAAAAAGGTTGTTTATAAACTAATTAAGGTTTTTTAAACTAAAATGACATAAGTTCCCTTTAAAAAAAACTGTTTTTTCTCTCATTGGAAACCTATTTCATTTCCGTTTTTAATAAAAGATGAATGAAAATAAGTTTTTAAAAAGGGGATTTATGTCTATCTAGGCACTTAAACCTTACTTGGTTAAAAAACAACCCTTTTAGCAATTGTACATAATGAAAGATGGTTATTATATAAGACTCCTTTCTCAGGTATAACCATAAACACGGGATTACCATTGAGGAATTAGATTAAATTTGGCTACCATAGACAAAAAGCCAGGTTACCATTGAGAACTTCCCTATCCTCTTTGTTCCATGCACTAACAAAAAGACAAGGTACAAAAAGTTACTAATACCTCTGTTTTGGAACACTCACAAGTTGCAACATTTTGCTTTTAGTAAAAGTCTTATACAAAGAAAGCCTTTTTACGTACTACCTCCGTTCCAGAATAGTTTGAACACTTTTCTTTTATGTTTGTCCCATATTAGTTTGAACACTTCCATTCTTGGCATGGTCCCATCATTAATATATTATTTCTTTTAAACATCTTTGGCGCCATACTCTACCTTTTATCAATAAAAAGTTACCCAACTTTCTCTCTCCTCTAATAAAAAATACCTCACCAACTTCTATCACATCTACTTTTTAAATAAAATAACATTTGTTAACCACACCACAACTTATCACCTTAAACTATGTGTCCTAACAAGTGTTCAGATCTTTCTGGGACGAAGGGAGTATTTATTATTTAAACACTTAGACCATGTTTCATTCTTTCTCTTCGTCCTTGATTCATCACACTTATAGATGTGGCAAATACTAGAAAATACTTGATTCATCAAAAAAAATTTGGCTTCCCCCACTGGGAACCTCTTGGTAAGAAGAAGGACCCTACTGGATCAACACTTCTCGCAGGTCAACCAAATGATTGAGAGTAGTGGGGGATATAAGGGAACCCTACTCCCAAGCACAAATAAGTAGTAGGGTTCGAACTTGTGACCTCAAAGTCACAAGGTGAGTTACCCACTACCTCCACCAAGCATGCTTGGTTCTATAGTTGTTTGACCTGTGACCATAGTCAAGAACGTATAGGGTACGTGACTACGTACAATGATGCACCAAACACCGCTGTAATGAATCTCGAAAACGCATTGAAAAAATTTGATACTATTCTATAAGCTGAAGGTTGGAGAAACAAAATTTGAAATTTTTTTCTTGAAGGAAATTTTTTGAAAATTTGTGTACATAAAGGGATTGAGATGGATCACGCAATAATGATATGGGAGAATTTTGATACGTATTGTATAATCAATTGTAGTAATGGAAGAATTTTGATACGTATTGTATAATTTGTATTTGGAGCATTTGCTTTGCGAAAAAGGTCAAGGGATTGTAGCACTTTTGTGACGAATGTGTGTAGTACGTGGTAACTAGTAAGCTAAGTTCTGGTGAGCTGGAGAGATGGCCAGATGAGCTGTAGTCTTGTAGGACAGAGAATTGTATTCGATTTGATCGGCTTGCTACATAGACCTTTGATATTTCACATGCCTATATTTGTTGCCACTTACAAACTTATGATCTAACTATGGTATATTGGTATATTGCTATTGGTATGCATAGATTACCTTCTTTTAAAGATGAGAGACTATTTAACTTTTGAAAAAACTTGTTAGGGTCTGTTCTCCCCAACTTATTTTCAGTTCAGTTCAATTCAATTCAGTTCAGTTCAGTTCAATTCAGTTCAGTTCAGTTCAGTTCCTAAATGATAATCATTACTATTAATTAGTTATAATTTAATTCAGTTAAGTTCAGTTCAGTTCAATTCAGTTCAATTCAGTTCAGTTCAATTCAGTTCAGTTCTGTTCAGTTCAGTAGTTTTATGGCGAAGAGAACAGGCCCTAAAACCATCTCAGTTTTTGGGATTTTGCCAACTTTAGCTTACATGCATGTATAATTTTGTAACAGTTTATGCATAATAGATATGCATAAACTTATACACTGATAAGTAATATGTTTCAACTAATAACAAATTAAATTTGCATGAACTGATATGGCATCACTACTCACCTCGTATTTTTAATGCTAAGGTATAATAATCAAACCTTATGGGCCTATATGAAGAATTTTGATCCCTTATCCCACATCAATTAGTGAGCCCCTTCATTTTACCTTTAGATATTGAAATGGCAGAAACTTTTCTCAGTCGATCATTATAATGACTAAGATACGTCTCAGCCAAGACCCTTTCTTAATCAAACTTTAGTTAAGAGAGTGTTTGGTTGAAATTTTTTATATATAAATGAATATTCCGTTTTCCTTTGTTCAGCTACGTTGGTCAATGGTAGAAAAATAGTTTTCTCATGTATGCATGGAATATTAGTTTCCTCAGGGATAATAAACAACTTTTTCCTATAATGCCATATTTTCCTTCCTACTGTATTTTTTATGTTCCTCTTTCTCTTCTTCCTTCGATATCTCCACTCCTTTTATTTTTTTTTGTTTCTCCCTAATTTTTCTTGTGAAGAACCAAATAAAAGAAAAACTATTATATAATTGTATTTTTCCCTTGGGAATTGAATTTTCGTGAAAAATTATTTTTCCATTGAACATATTTTCAGTCCAACTAAACAGTACTCCCTAGGCAAAGTTTTCACTCGATGTTTGGTAGTTATATTAGCTCAAAAATTTAGGTGGAAACCAAAATCAGTACATAGAGAAACATGAAAAGACAAGTTTCAATGAAATCTTAGCTTGTATCTGGCTTGGGCAATGTTTTGAATTATTGGATGGACAACAATTATGACACTAATAGTAAAGTTACAAATTGTAATTATGCGAATTAATTGATGAATAGATCATATGTTCTCGAAGTTTTCCTCGCATATAATTATACCAAAGCGTCTTGCATCAGATTCGTCTCAGTCATTCTAAATGACCAAGATGAGGTCCCATTATTAGTTTATGGGCCAAAACTAATAATGTTCAAGGTTAAAGTGATAGATATTGGGGTTAAACTGATCGATGTCTCGGTCAGTGATAGTTTTAAACTCTGTTACGCCCCCTCACTCTCGAGAGCCCATTGAGCTTGAAGTGTGGATGCATGTAAGGCTCCTCTCATACTTGGTGCTAAATATTCCATTTAGAAAAGAGGGGTAGATGAAATTTGAACCTGTGACCTTCTTATCATGCTGGCTCCTATACTATGTCAAAGGCCCAACTCAACCAAAAGGTTAAGCTGATGGTTGGAGCCCCAAAAATACTTTTATATTCTATCACTTATTACTATTTAAGATATATTATTATCTACTAGTAATAGAAGAAGATAGCTATATTTACTCATTGGGTAAACAATCCACTTTTAATCGAAAAATTTATACTTAATAGTTTTACTAGTAGTTTTACTAATTGATAAGTTGAATTCGCACAACCTTTTAAAGCCTATTGGAGTCTTAGTGATGGATAACCTACCAGCACAAGAGAGAGATAAACTTCTAATAGTAAGCTAGCTTCAATACATGTACAATGACACCATTATATAAATATACGACATTAATTCTGAAGTTAGAAAAGCGATTGGGTATTTGAACAACATGTGATAATGATTGTGGAGGTGATTTTATTGAACTTTATGATCCACAATACGTGGATGGTAAAACTTAACATAGACACTATTTTGATATATCTGTTTTATTTATTGATAGGAGTGAAAGTTACCATTTATTGCGAGGGGTTTATTATACCTCTTCACTTAATAGATAGATTAAGGCCCTGTTCTGTTGGACTTATTTTTCAGTTCAGTTACTCTTTGCATTTCAGTTTCTCTCAATTCAGTTCAGTTTAGTTCAGCCCAGTTCAGTCCAAAAGAATGGGGCCTAAGTTTTTCTCATACCAAAGTTATTCATAAAGAAGATTGCTTTATTTATCAGGTGGGTACTTATCAACCCACATAAAATAGAATATTAAAAAGAGTTTATGTTACTAGAGTTCGATTACACCAAAGTGTTGATAAAGTTTCATTATACGTGAGTAGATTAGTCACTAACTATATAAGGAATTTTCCCTTCATAAGTGTTCCATTTCTGTGCAAAATAATTATATACATTCGATCATCTATAACATGCAGAATGTAGTTCTCCTGTTAAAGTACCTTAATAAACATCACTTTTTTTTGACAGAATAACATCGTCATATACTTGATGAACTATATAAACAAGTTTCTAGAGTGCTCCTGTGCAATTATCACCCTTTTTCTTCCAAAAGCATTGCTACTTATATTAAAGGGATGTCAACACATGTTGAAGTAATACATGCCTGACATGCATCGCCCTTTGGTTTCATTAAAGGGCCATCTTCTACGTTCCTCTAAATAAAAAGATGCCAATCGTTTACGGATACAAGCTATGTTATACAGCCCGTAATTTGGAACACCAAGATGAACATCTAATTTATATATCGACTAACCAAAAGGTCGAAAACATATTCATAACAGCCGCCCAATAGTAAAAAGTTGTACGTTCAGGTAATTCAATTGTAATAACTGGGCCCTTTTGGCTTGAAGTGTGGATGCAGCTAGGGGTGCTCACCGGTCAAGGACCGGACCGGACAGGAACCGGCTAGACCGATGGATCGGAATCTGGAAAATTTTTGGACCGGACCGTAATTTTTTTAGTCCGGTCCGGTTTTGGACCTGTTGGATCAGAATATATATTTTTGTAAAAAACAAAAAATATTATTTGATTTAAACATATTTATAAATTAGATACATTAAAATATTCCTAAAGGTGATAAATGGTAGGTTTTTAACTTTCTACCTTTTAAAATTTTTTAATATATGAACTTTTTTTTTTTATTAAAAAATCAGAAATTCTGGTCCAGAAACCCGGAATCGGGATTTTCTACGAACTGAGGAATCCAGTCCGATCCGGTCTGAATTCCGGTGCAGGGCGGTCCAGATTCTGGTCCGACCCTGATCTTTGCACAGCCCTAGCTAGATGCAACACAGGTCTCCCTCATGCCTGGTGCTAGATATTCCACTTAGAAAGGAGGGGTGGATGAGATTTGAACCCATGACCTTTATGTCACGCTGGCTCTTGTTACCATGATAAACTTTCTCACCTCTTCTCCATATGGAGTTCAACACAATGGCATATTTAAATGTTCATGAATCATGATAATGTATTTTCATCAACGGTCGATCTTACTTGCCTTTTAATATTAGTTTTTGGCTTTTCCTTTCAGAAGTAGCATGTAATCGCATAAATAGTGAACAATTGATTCTACCAAACACATCTGGAAACGCCAATAGTCAAACGACCCACATGGATAGTCAATACATATAACTCGTTACAAGTACTTACACTAACCTAAGTAAACAGCCAACAGCCAACAACTGATTGTCAAACACCCGTAATCTAATTCCCCTCCATTCACAAATAGTTGTTATATTTACCCAAGCCTTTATAAAAGGATATATATGACATAAATTTACAAAACGATCTTTTGAGATCCCTATTCCTGAATTTAAGTAGTCGCACATTATAAAATTTGATAAATTTTCAAGTTGTACAAAAGAATTCCCGAAACATGCATTTTTAAAACTTTTTTGAACATTCTAAAACAAATTATATTACTATTATTTGTGGAAGAAGGGAATATATAATACACCAATTAAAAGTTAGTTTAGGGGGGGAAGGAAGAGCAATAAGAAAGTGATTGGCAAATAAGCTAGTAATTTAAGATTGTTAGAGAAAGCTGAACTCTAAGCACTTTCTCAATATACATCTTGCACTAAGCTGAATCAAAAGATTAATTCTGACTTGTAAAAAGAGGAGGCTGTCTGACTAAAAATAGTAAGCCATTACGATTTTTGGCCTATTTTGTATTCTTGTGCTTTTTTGGGTTAGTCGAATGTAGAGAAATACTCCAAGAAGTTGAATTCCAAAGCATTCTGATTTGTTAAGAAGAGATCCCAAGTAAATAAAGTGGCCTATAAGATTCTCTTCAATCTCTTTGGGGTGCTTACACGTGTCCCAATAACTAGATAAAAATTATTTTACTACTTGTTAAATATTTTTCCCCCTCACATTTGTCGTCATGTTTCTTTTTTCCCTAATCACTTTCATTAACATATTTATATTAGTAATATTTTTGTTGGAGATACTTGTATTTGGTTCCTTAGAAGAGATGATGATCCATGCATGCAAAGTGCGAAGTGATGACTTCAAACAGAAATCTAAGTTGTTTTCATATGCTTAGAGACAGCTTTAATTTGACAGGAGATTGGATAGATTAATATATAAACATTAATAACTAATTAATATTATCATCTCTCAAATAATAATGTTTAATGGACCCCATAAAGAGTTAGGATTATAATGAAATAAGATGCTATAGCTAGTTGGTTTAGAGAGAGTATGCATCTATCAAACATCTAGCACATATTGCATTATTATGGGAGGCAAATAAAAGCTATGTGTATCAATTAGTCAACAACACCTTGCTAGCATGGTCATATGTTATAGAATTTCTTAAGACTTGCTCAAGTTGCATTATGAATAATGACCTCCAAGTCACACACTTTATGCAATTTGCTTTAGTTTCATCCTTTTTGGCAAATCCTTTTTGGCAAATATAAATAAATGGAGGAAAACTGAATATAGATATATTATATTATAGGTGGTCCGATAAATATATACGTGACTAATAAAACACTAAAAGTTTGTCCTATAATTGTTTCTTTGAAAATAAATAGTGCAATTTGGGCACAGTTTCAGTTTACTTCACTTCAGTTCGATTCAGTTAGTTCTATTCAGTTCAGCTTAGCTCACCTCAATTTAGCCTATAAGAACAGGGCCTACATGGCGTCGAATATGAAGTTTTCAGCTACTAAATAATGCCGGACATTAAAATACCTAGTTAAGTAACCGTAATCCGATGTAATTGATTTCATGCACTTTTGTTCATATACTTGTGAATGTATTTTTGTTGGATCAATACTCATAATTAGTTATACTTATGTAGCATAAGTTAAATTTCAAATGAGCCATCTTATCCTCTTCCCATAATTTTTTTCAAGTAATGACATTAATATTTAAAATCATGAACCATTAATATAATTATGGTAACTTATTTTAGATATTCTCATATAGTATATTATGCGATTATGAATTTTGGACAAGAGAGTATATACCATTTCATGGTCAAAATAGTGTGCATTTATATACATATATGGCTTTATTAGAAGGTAATTGCTTGATTTATCATTTTTAGAAAGTGTAAGTAATCTTAAGACTCCGCCATGGCGCCATGCATGTCGTGCCTCCCTCTCATCAAGAAGTTGGTATCACATCATGCTCACATGTACATTAATTGCCGATAGAAGGCAATATGGTTAGGGATGTTTCCTTATGGAGAGAGAACATTGTGTAGTAAGCCTTTCACATCCAACTTCTAAGCCTGATTAACAACAATAGCCTTATAAAGTAACCAGAAAAAAACTTATATAAGAGCTAATCCCATTTTATTTATAGGTAAGGCCGCCCCACAATAATCTTTACATCCTTAAAAGATTGTTGAAATCACGTACTTGCAGAGAGTCTTATTCGAATGAAGAACTAGTTACACCACAACATGTATAGTAAATACAATTATTTTACCCAAAAATCTTACTTACAATTTGTTTAGCTAACTAGATTTTCTTGTCCTCCATAGCTCTACCATAAAATGAACTTGAAAGTTATTAAAATCATTTAAACAATTTTAACTTAAGACTTTCTTAAAACAATAAGTGATGGCCCTCTATACTCATCCACAGAGCTGGTTCCCAACTTCTTGTATTCATGTGGCTTTTCTCTTTAGGGCTTTGCTCATACTATTACGAGCAAAGTGCTGCATGCTGCCCATCACCAATAAAGTAAATCTTTAAATCTAGGACAAAAAGTGGGATCCACCTCACTAACAACCCAATTGCAAAGCTCACACATTTCCTTGCTACAAAGGTGCTTCTTGTACACTAACACCTGTGAGTCCTTCACATCAAGCAAATTTATAATTAGATACTCTACACATATGATATATATTGTACTTTAGGTTAATTACATCTCTTACATACTATGTAGTATGTACTCTTACATACTATGTAGTATGTACCATATTATTCAGTCCAATTGACCAAATGCTTTTTCCTTTCAAATGTCATTGATTGGGATTTTGGGGTGGAAGGGCTGGAGTGGGTTGTACTTTTTTTTTTTATAAGTGGGGCTTAATTAATACTTCTACGAGAAAGTGTTGATGACAAACTATTGGAGTCTCTAAAAGACTCTACTAAGAGTAATTTTGGTATTTTTATATCTAATCTCTTCCGAAGTTTGTTGTAGTTGTGATTTTTCAAGATATCATAATTTTCTTATGTTTACCCTATTAAGCTACTTATAATTTTTAAATTATAAAAAAAAGGTTCATAAAATTTTGTTTGGAAGACCAATTTGTCTTTTGGATATTACAAAACCTAGTTGTCTTTCTAGATATAATCTTTTATGATCAGACAACTAATGAAATCACATGCAATTTTAGTCAAGGAACTGCAAGTTACATGTGCGAACGTGAGTATTAAGTAAGAGTATAAGTAATGGTATTGATATTACCTCTAAACGACGTAGTTATAGTAAATAATAAGTGTTGGAAAGAACATCGGGTGATAGCCTAGTAGACCTGGTTATTGGATAGGGTAGCCTAATGGTTAAAGGGTTAGGGTCAAATTTACAGGGCTTTTATGGGACATGGCTTTATTGGACAGAGTCATTATTGGACAGGGCCATTATAGGGCCAACAAATTAAACCCAATAATTTTGAAAAATAAAATAGGTTTTGTAAAAACAATTACATATTTGGATTTACATTCATTTATATTCACTTTTGGCTCTCTTTGTTCCTTGTTTTTCTTGCTCGATTACCGACCCGCCATCGGCCAACTACCAATTTGGCCCGACCCGCTACCGACCCTTTATGTGGCGACCCTCTTATGACCCGACCCGCACTGACCCTGACTCGACCCGCCCAATAACCAGGTCTATAGCCTAGTGATAATATCGATATTACCTCTAATTTCACAGGTCCTAGAGTCGAGTCTCACCTCTTACAAGAGGAATCCCCGACTGCCATCTTATTTATGTTGAGAAAAATTTGAAATCTAATATATAAATTTAGTAAAATAATTTAATAAAACTTGAGTAACGGTTAATGGTTAACCGGAAAACCATACCGAAAATCCGGTTAACCATTTATGCAGTTACCGGTTTGAACGGTTACGGTTACGGTTCGCAAAAGTGGCAAATCGATATTTTCGGTTACCAAATCGAATATTTCGGGATGGTTAACCACCCATGAACACCTCTAGTAGGGAGTAGGGAGTAGGGAGTAGGGAGTACTTGACATATTTTTCTAGAATATTTCAGGAATACTCATACATCCTCCATCACCAAACGAAATCATCTACTGAATGTAGGTTACGGGTGGACAGCATTATGCTCTCTGACGAGGTACGTACTTAGTAGGGCTACAGAGTCATATTCCATAATAATTTAGTAAAGACACTTAATAAGCTAAGGTTAGTCAAAGACATAGGTTCATGTTCTTTAATGAGGTACTTAGGCTCTATTTGGTAGGGTGTAAAACATTATTATGAAAAACTGTTTTCCTCTATTTCAATTTTACATTGTTTGGTTTGCAAAGGAGTGTAAAACCATTATCCCTTGGAGTAAAATTGCTCTCTCAATGATGTAAAACCATTTTCCCTACAAAATGAAGGGAAAAATATTTTCCTTTTTCTTGTTGTACACTCCTCTCACTATCTCCTTACTTTTCCTTTCATTTTCTTCTCGTTTCATCATTTTTCTTACATGGAACCAAACAACGGAAAACTAATTTTGGAATTGTGTTTTCCATTGTAAATTGTTTTCCATGAAAATCATTTTACATTGAAAATGTTTTACGCCCAACCAAACGGACCCTTAGGGACATAGAATCATGTTACCGAATAAGGTTAGTTGATCAGAGACATACACTTATCTTCTCTAACGAGGTACTTAGGCCATGTTCTTTTGAACTTATTTTGACTGAACTGAACTAAAATTAATTGAACTGGACTGAAATTAACTGAACTGAACTATATATTTGATTTTCTAAAATAATAATAATCGATAATAATCAATAAGTATTAACATAATATTATCAATACTTATTATTATTATTATTATTATTATTATTATTATTATTATTATTATTATTATTATTATTATTATTATTACATAATTGTTTATTATTTTTATGAAATTGTTGTTGTTGGTGTAGATAATAATAATAATAATAATAATGACAATAATAGCAATAAAATTATTAACAAAAAATATAAACTAATATACTGTAATCAACCAAAATAATAATAAAAATAATAATAATAATAATAATAATAATAATAATAATAATAATAAAAATAATAATAATAATAAAAATAATAATAATAATAAAAACAATAATAAAAAATAATGACAATAGAAATATAAAAATAAAAAATTATTGTTATTATAATTACTACCTCCGTCCCAGAATAGTCTGAACACTTTCCTTTTATGTTTGTCCCAAATTAGTTTGAACACTTCCATTATTGGCATGGTCCCACCATTAATATATTATTTCTTTTACACATCTTTGGCCCACACTCTACCATTTATCAATAAAAAGTTACCCAACTTTCTCTCTCCTCTAATAAAAAATACACCACCAATTCCTATCACATCTACTTTTCAAATAAAATAACATTTGATAACCACACCACAACTTATCACCTTAAATTACGTGTCCCAACAAGTGTTCAGATCTTTTTGGGACGGAGGGAGTATAATATTAATAATAATAACAATATTAATAGTAATATTGAAATAAACAAAAATAATAATTAAAACATTAGATAAGATTGAACTGAAACGAACTGAAGTGAAATTAAATGAACTGAAATTAACTGTACTGAACTGAAATTAACTGAAATGAACTGAAATTAACTGAATTGAACTAAAATTAACTGAAAATAAGTCCAAAAGAACAGGGCTTTAATGGAATGAAGTCATGTTTCTTTAACATGTGATATTTTTCCGTCAAAATTAACAAAATCCATTATAACAAAACCAAAGACATGAATGCTTTGATTTTATTGACGGGACCAAGACAAAGTTTTCTTATGAACAATTTTTTTTTTTTTGGTGAAGATAGGAACAATTAAATAGAGTCGAAAATAGAGTTATTACAATCCGAGATGTATGTACTCATACAAAAATTAGGGGGATAGGGAAACTCCCTAATAGTATTTATACAATCATCTAAACTTCTAGCATGCTTGGCTAAACAATCCGCAAGCTTGTAGACTTCCCTCCTTGCATAGCAAATCTTGATGTTAGGATTTTCTTCACATAGCTCCCTGCATTCCATAATCAAAGGGGTGAGGGTGCACCAAATATTAGGGGGGTGACTAATTACTTGGGAAGCAGTTTGATTATCAGTGAGAATAAGACACTGTGTTATGTTCATCCGAGTGCACATTAGCAAACCTTCCCTTATACGCAAAATTTCAGCCATAAGAGAATTGCAAGAGAAAGAGCATTTAACAAACCCAAGGCACCATGTACCAAAACTGTCACGAATAACTCCTCCAACACCCATGGGCATGTTTTCATTAACGAATGAGGCGTCAACATTGAGAAAATAAGGGGCGGGAACTCGTCTTTGTGGGAGTGGATAGGTGGAGAACTCACACTGAGCTGGGGAGAATGGGCGGGGTAGACCTCATTTTTTGATTCCCAGGCCTGTCTTTTCCCTTGGCTAATGATGTTGGCTAAGACCCTAGGTTCTCGCTCAAAGACAAATTTGTTTCTACTTTTCCAAATTTCGAAGCATAGGAAGGGGAACAATAAGTTCCATTCTACCCCATGGACTAGGTCTGTATTTGAAAGGTTTTTACAGAGCCACTCCTCTAAAGTACCACCCTGGAGTTCGGGGGGGAATACTCGTCCAAATTTGGGAAGGAATAGGGCACGTCCTAAGCATATGGTCACATTTTTCAGATTGGGAGTCACAACACACACATTGAGAGGACGGAACAATTTTCCTAATCACTAGAAGTTCATTGTGCGGCAAACGATCCAACTACACTAACCAAAGGAAGAATCTAATTTTAGGGAGGGTGCGAGTTTTCCAAATCCAACTTACATTGATGTGGTTGTTCGAGGATAAGTAGGGAAGACTATCTCTATAAGCTTGGGCTAAGGAAAATCCTTTATGAGAGACAAAAGTTGAGGATAGAAGGTCGGGGCCTCTAAGAGTCCGAGGGGGAGTAACTGCTTGGATCCTATCGAGGAGCTGGAAGGGGAGGTGATCCGGGGGATTTTGAAGTTGCCATTCCCCCTCTACATAAAATTGTGCAATAGTCATGTTCTCCTCCCCGAAATTTAGCGGGCCACAAAACAGATTTCTTAAGCTAACGGGCCCTAGCCATTTGTCATTCCAAACTTCTATAGAGTGCCCGTCTCCTACAACCCAAGCCCAATTATTGTTCAACAGCTCCCAACATTTACCAATGCTCTTCCAAACGGGAGAGCCGTACTTGAAGTTTGTGATGTGGTGTTTGTGAATATACTTCGAAAAGATACACAACTTGGCTAGTGTATCCTCCCCGTGGGAGAGTTTCCACCCAAGTTTAGCCATGGCCGCAATATTTTGATGAAGTTGGCTTCGGATGCCCAATCCACCATTTTCTTTGGGTATGAAAGTAGTCTCCCTTGCTACGAGGTGGAGTTTCTCCCCCCCGGTCTCTCCCCATAGGAAGTTACGTTATTGCATATTTTATCTAAATCTCCTAGGGTAGCTTTTGGGAGGAAGGTTGCTTGCATTTAGTAATGAGGGATGGTAGCAAGGGTGGACTGAATCAAACATAGTCTGCCAGCCTTTGATAAGTAGTGAGTCTTCCAAGTTGCAAGTTTTTTACGCACTTTTTCCACAATAAATTGGACTTGGGATCTCGAAGCTAAGGGCGCTTATGAGAGATGGGCAAGCCTAGATACATCCCTAGGTCCTTGGTTTCAGTGACTTTTAGGGTTTGTTGGAATAAGTCTCTCATTTGAGGAGGGGTATTGGGTGAGAAAATGAGCCTACTTTTACTCTCATTGACCCTTTGGCCCGAAGAATTCGGGAAAGCATGGAGAGTGTTTCTAACCGCAAAAGCTGTTCCTTCATCTACTTTCCCAAACAAAAGAAGATCATCTACAAACAAAAGGTGGGAAATTGGGACTCTTCTCCGCCCTACCCAAAAAGGAACCTATTCCTTACTAGTGCACGCAGCATTAATCATGTTTGTTAAGGTTTCCAGGCAAATGTTAAACAGGTAAGGAGACATAGGATCACCTTGACGCAGGCCTCGAGAATGCTCAAATCTCTCTCCTTTTTTCCCATTAAGGAGCATGGTTGAGGAGGCCTTCGAGATACAGGCCATGATCATTCTAATGGTTAATCTATCTAACCCTAATTAGTAAGGCTAACCTTGATAAAGTTCCATTCCATTCTATCATAGGCTTTTTCTAGATCAATCTTGAGAGCAAACCACCCCGTGTTCCCTTTCTTTTTGGACATTGAGTGGAGGATTTTCGTCGCAATAACCAAGTTAGTATCTGGACCATGACCCTTAGTGAAACTATTTTGGTTTTGAGATATGAAAAGGGGCATAAGTGATTTTAGGCGGCTAACATGGACTTTAGTGACCATTTTATACAATGTGTTACACAAACTGATTGGTCTTAGGTGCTTAACCGAATCCGTGGGATATTGCTTTGGAATCAAGCAAATGATGGCTTCACAAAGATCCTCTGGGACTTCATCTTTTCTAAACCACTCCCTAACGTGTTAAGCAAATATCATCACCCATGAAATCCCACATTTTTTGGAAGAAAATAGGATGGAGGCCATTCGGGCCCGGAGCTTTATTAGGGTGCATGGAGAACAAAGCATCTCTAATTTCTTTGTTTGAAGGGATCTTATGTAGAGGGTGCCTAAGAACATAAGCAGAGGAGGCCAAAGGGGTTACGGTTCTTTCTTATGAACATTATACATGCAGATAACTGATAAGATAAGGTTATATTATCTGGATATTTTGAATCAAGCTAGAATACGTTTTCACACCATGATAAACATCTAAGTTAAGTGCTATTCAACTATATTTGACTTTGACTTACATGAATGTGATAATTATTAAAATTATCTAAATTAATTTTATTAGAAATTTATCAAAATTATATATGTTTTAAAAAATATCGCAATAGTTTGACTGATACGTTTTCCAACGTGCAATTTGAGTATATTACATAGTAAAAGTTATAAAAAGTTTTCTAACGTGCAATTTAAGTATATTACATAATAATGTTTCTTTTATATAAATACATATAAAAAAAGATATTATAGATGTGCAAAATAATACAAAAGAGATATTGGATGTACAAACACAGAATAGGGCCCTGTTCTTTTGCACTTTTTTTTTTTTTGATAATTTGTTTTATTTATTACTTTGAATTCAGTAGCAATACAAAGTAATTATCTCTAGCATCCGTTCAGAGCAAGCAACAACAGGCCCTAATTATCAAAATGGATCTAAGGGGAGTTACAACCATGCTACAAAATTACAAATTCATCCATCCTAGAGAGACCTTGTTTAGCAAGCGAATCCGCCGCAACATTTGATTCCCGACTTTTGTAGCCGATTTCAATTCCAATACCCCTTGCCATTGCATTTCGGATGAAGTTAATGATGAAGATTAGATTCCAAGGCCCACTATTCTCACCATTACACCATTGAACTGCATTGAGAGAGTCCGATTCCACCACGATTTTTGAATACTTGGATCTTTTATCCTTTACCAATCCTGTTCTTTTGGACTTATTTTCAGTTCAGTTCAGTTTCAGTTTCAGTTCGATTCAGTTCAGTTCAGTTAGTCTCATCATTTCAATTTCTCTCAGTTCAGTTCAGTTTAGTTACTCTCGACATTTCGGTTTCTCCCAGTTCAGTTCAATTCAGTTTCTCTCAGTCCAAAAGATATGTGCCTAGATTGTAGACGTGCAAACTTAGTTTTCGAATGTATAAATGAAATTATGGATGTACAAACATAATATATGGTTGTGCAAAACACAATATACAAAATAGATCATAGATCTACAAACATGTTTTTTTTGGATGTCCAAACATAATTCTTGGATGTATATACATAAATTTTGGATGTACAAAAATAATGTATAAATGTATATATTCTTTGACAATTGTTAGGTAAATTTTTTATTTTTTTTATAAAAATAAAAAAAAATAAAAAAAAGTGAAAAGCTATCCACCACCATACTGTTCCATATCTAGCCGGATTCCATTCATGTCTTCTTAAATCTTACACTCTTACCTTATGCCTAAATGCCTTTGGTTGGTGGTATCATCCAATTCAGTACATGATGAGTATGACATCTTTAACGTCAGAGAAGATCAGCTTGAAATAGAGAGCTTTATACAACAGAATTCAAAACATTTGTCATAGAATACTGCAAATTTTGTTTTATGCATGCAAGATATATATTGATGTACATGCATGCATCCTTGTGGGGAGTCAAAAAGAACTTCGCGACTTTGTTTCCAAATCTACAACATTCAATTGCATGCCCGAAGGCACCAAGCTGAAAGGGAAAAAAACTCAAAAGGTGCATATCTTATGGTAGGTAGAATTGATATGGCTTTTCTGACATTTTTTCTTTCATCATGGGATTGTTATCTTCAGATTTCAAGGTGATTGAAACTTGCAATCTCACAATATAACCCAATCATACACTTTAGTCATCCGTTTAGAAATAGTTGCACCATATCATGTTTCCACGCTTGCCAATGCATGCTTTGGTGATACGTGCCTTACTACCCCCACCAACATAAAGTAGGTCAAACACTCTCTAGGGGTGTTCGCGGTTTGGGTTGGTGCGGTTTGGGAGGTAACCCAATTCAAACCGCAAATATACGGTTTGACATTTTCCCAACCCAAACCGCACCGCACTTTTGCCCAAACCAACCCAAACCGAACCGCACAAAACGGTTTGGTGCGGTTTAACCATTTTTTCCTCCGCGACATTGACTTTGTAATCTCAGAGTAAAAAAATTGTTAATAAATATAAAAAGTCCAAATAAATATGAAGTTGACTTCATAATTAAACATAAATAATAATTTATCAAAAGTGTCCAAGTTCTTTAACTCAAACTTCTTTTTTCAATTGTATACTTATATGCCACCTTGTCAAGTGTATTTAAAAAAAAATCAAAATAGACAAAAAAATCTTTTTAAAACAATCATATAAAATTGCGGTTTACGGTGCGGTTTCGGTTTACAAAAATTAAAACCCAACCCAAACCGCAAACCACGGCTTGCTTGAAATCATAACCCAAACCGCAATTTTGAAACCGCAAACCAACCCAAACCGCGAAAAAACAGTTTGGGTTGCGGTTTGGTGCGGTCCAGACTGCACTCTGAGCAGCCCTATGTATAAGTTCTTTATTAATCACTCCATATCTTTAAGCACACATATCAAGGTTATGTAAAAAAGAAGTAGAGACATCAGACATGTACATGGAAAACAAGTGAACCCTAATAATATGTGAAAAAGTAACAATTACAAAATTGTTAATTATCACCCAAAAAAAAAAGTTGTTAATTAAAGTGAGTATGCAGTTATTATAATAGCAAACTTCCGACATAGAAGAAAAAATATAATAATTAATAATCAATTGAAGGAAGTTTGTTATAATAGTCAAGGGAGAAGCTAGGCTTGGTTGTGGATGGGGGACAGTTTAACAAAGAATTTTAAACATGGTTGTGAAGGGGGCCAGTTCACCAATAAAACAACTTTTATTTTCACTTTCTTAATCTTCTTAGCCTATTATCCTTCAAGTTTTTGTTGTATCAGCAGGGATCATGACCCTCTTAGGCCCTAATATAGCATCGCCCCTGATAATTGTGTTGAACAAATTATTAAAAGCTCTTTGTATTGTTTTATAAAAGCTAATATCGTATAAATAGAGCAACAAATATAAGGATATAAACCCTATTAAGAAGAGAAACATGTATAGATGAGTTAGTACTCCAACTCACCTCACAACTTTGTGGTGCGTGGTTGATTCTCGTTCCTCCGTCCCCAAAGATTTAATCCAACCTCCCCATACATGAGATATGCAATAGGGGATGGTTCTCACTGATTTACCGAGAAAAAAATCATATTAAGAAAGCATATAATTTTTTTTAAATGTTTAATCAATAAGTTCAGATATTTTCCAAGGTAACCTCCTTTCTTTCTTTCTCTTTATCTCTTTTTCTTTAGTCAAGTCAGTCAAATTTAAAGCTCAGTAGCAGTGTGAACTCCATATCCTAAAAGGCTTGCACTTTTTCAAAGGCGATTTAAGACCATAAAGATATTTTCATTTGCATATTAATGGTCTCCAATTTATATTTTTGATCATTAATATCTTTAATTACGTATAAATATATGAAAACTATGAATTACTTTCATTTTTGGTAAACAATAGCTTTTTATATCAATGAAGCTCAAACCGTTTAAATATAAATGAATCTGTCACATAATAGTGTTTTCTTTGTCTTAATTATAAGAACGATTAAAGAAGCCCATATAGTAAATGGGAAAATCTTGAAACATGGGATGGACCTGTATTAACATAACAACTCTATCTTCGTAGAAGCATTGTTGAATGTTGACGCATTAAATTATGTGTACGTAACATTCGTGCCACATTATGTTGACCAGCAACAGAAAGAGAGCACTGTATACCACTCTCTCCATTGTTCTCCTTGTTCCTACTTTAAAAATTGATTTGTTATTATCTAGGACTATAACCCAAATGTCTCATTTTTGCATAACTTCTTTTTTTATTACTATTGTTTTCCCATTTAATCCCCCCATATTTTCCATTCAGGCAATTTAATTTGGAAAATTTATCTAAAGATATCAACTTAGGACTGTTCTCCCCAATTTATTTTCAGTTTAGCTCAGTTTCAATTCAGTTCAGTTCAGTTCAATTCAGCAGTTCAGTTCAGTTCCTAAATGATAATCATTACTATTAATTAGTTATAATTTAATTCAGTTCAGTTCAGTTGTTTTATGCCGAAGAAAACAGGCCCTAAAAACATAAACATTTATCCTTTAAAATGATTTAGTCTAACATGTTTAATTTAGGAAAAATTATGGGAATAATCTCAACTATGACCTTGACGCTCAAAATAATGTCAACTATGGATTATTTCATAATGATCCTAACTATTTGGGATACCGAATACCTTCACATAATGCTCCCACTAGATGGAATCGGTTTATCAGGTGATTTTTTTTTGTAATAATTTTCCTTTTATCACCGTGCTCAACTTTTTCAATTAAAAAGGTTTTTATTTTTTTAAAAAAGTTAATGCATAATAACAAAAACTCCACGCACCGACCACCGTTATGAGCCAGAATCACGAGAATATGCTCAAAACAAGTACCATTATGCTAACTTTCACGGTAAGCATCCAAAGTCTGACAAAAATGTGTTATATATTAACATCGAAAACAATGTTTTTTTTTGCAATAACAGACTACACCAACCACCCTTGTGGGTCACGAATAGGGGTGAAAGTTCGGTGTACGGTTTGGATTAGGGTCTAATCCAATCCGAACAAAATTTGGATTTCAATTTTACAATCCGAATCCAAACCGATTAGAGTTTGAATCCGATCCAATCCAATCCGAATTTTCATACTCTAGATTGGATCCGATCCGAAAATCCGATCTTTTTAAAACTCTAGTTTTTTGATGAAATAAATTAAGCACAACATCAGCTTAGTAGATTTAGGAAATGAGGAATTAAGTGTTGTTAGGGTTTTAGGGGAAGGGTCGAAATGATACGCCTATTGGGCTATGGACTAGGCTTTTCTAAAAAAAAATCTGTTAAGTACTTAAGCCCAATCCAGATACATAATATAAGACATATTGCTAATCGGTTATATTGGATTTTTGGATCCAATAATTACCCTCAATCCAATCCGATCTGAAAATCCAACTTGTCATAAATTCTCAATCCGAATACAATCCGAACACCGTTCGAATCCGATCCGAATTACTAATTCAGATTGGATTGGATTTGATTTTGGATTTTTTCATAATAACTTTCACCCCTAGTCACGAATCACTAGAATCCGGTCGAAACACGTACCAATCTGCCAACTTTTACGGTAAGCATCCTGAGCCGGGTTAAAAGGTGATTTTAACTTTGAAAACGACGTTTTTTTGCCAAAACGAACTCTGTCGACTAACTTTATGGGGGTATGATCCACATGAAACCAGTTGAAACAAGTAACAATATGCCAAGTTTCACGGTTAGCATCCCGAGCCAGACCAAAATGTGTTTTTGACCTCGAAAGCAATCTCTTTTTTTAAAGACAGACTTTATCGATCACAATGGGGGCACCAATTACGAGAATAGCGGTCAAAACAAGTACCATCATGCATGCCCACTTTCACGATAGACATCCCAAGTCGGACAAAAATGTGTTTTTAACCTCGAAAACGATTTTTTTTGCGAAAACGAACTCCGTGGACCACGATTAAGGGGCACGAATCACGAGAATCCGGTCAAAACAAGTACCATTATGCCAACTTCCACATTAAGCACCCCAAGCTGGACAATAAAATGTTTTTGAGCTTGAAAGCTACATTGTTTGAGAAAACAGATTCCACCGACCATTCTTATGAGACACGAATCACAAGAATCTGGTCGAAACAAGTACTAAAATGCATTAACCTTTTTTTAAAAATAAAATCCTGAATAACTTCACCATGGTTTAACAAATCAAAATTTTATCCAAAAATTATCATTACTGTCATTTTGTAGGAAATAAAAGATCTCGGGGCTAGGATTGAGAATAAAAAGAAATGCTATTAGAAAAATTAGATAACATAAAGCTACGATTGAGAAATTTCCAAAAAGAAAACAAAAGCTTTTAAAATAGAATGACCAATAAGAGCTTGACACACTAACACGTTAACCTGTTAAACCGGTTTCTTCAGGTCGCTAGATCATTTTGAGAAGGAACCTAACATAGTTGGGATTATGCTGAAATATTCCATAGTTGAGATATTTTGGGTAGAATAACGTCCATACTTCCTAGTTGCGATTACTCCCATCAATTTTTTTCGTTATTTTACCACATGATCAAATAAAGGTACGTCATCTATATATAGGAGAAGATACTATATCAACTATTCAATAAAAGAGTAAATCAAAACATCTATAACTCTGGTGATACCCCTAAATCTTAACAGTTTTAAGATTTCTTCGTGAAGAAGAGTTTCAGAGGGAGAAATTAAAGCTTTAGATTATTGGCTACTAGTCACCGCGAGAAAAGGTACCTCCGGTGTCATTTATGACACACACTTCATATAGTTTGTGGTGTTTTGACTACTAAGTCAAAGTTTGTATTGTTGGGTGCATTCGAGCCATAATTTGCGGTGTTGAGACCATTTTTGCCATATTTAAATGAATTGTTATATATAGGCGAGTATAGAAGAAAAAGACAACATGATTATTGACATTGAATTGGAATGAAATTTTCAGAGAACTAATATCATGTGTACATACTTCTTAGATAGGAAAACGTAATTTTTATTTATTGCAATAGATCAATCCCATATAATAAATACTTGGTACATTAGTACATGATCTATCTTCTAAAGAGGAAAGAGCGGTACAATTATCATAAATGGTTTAACATAATGTTAGCGATCATGCTCAAGTATTTTACGTACAAGATTTTGAGATTTTAATGCGACTGTTACTATCATCAATGGTCTATTCGATTCTACTGGTGACCAATGTTGTCGCCAATCACCATAGATTCTCTGCTATTAATGTAAAATACAAACGTTTCTTTAACGTTATATACTCCTAATTTTGTAAAGCCCAAAAAAAAAAAAAATCATATTGAAAATTCTTGAAGAAATTTTCTCCAATTGTCCAAAATCAAATTTTAAATGAGATGAGATTAAACCCTATATCCTTCGCTCCTGCAAAATATTTATAACTCGTATATTTTATGTTTTATTGAGTCATTAATCCATTTACTTTAACTAGCTATTGGACATCAGTCTTCAGAAAAACTACCCCACCATATAACATCTAATCTTAAAGTTGTGGACAATGAGATTCAAATCTCCTAGTTCCATAATAAAAAGGTGGGCGCTCTATGATAGACCTTCCAGTGTGATATTTTCCTTTTCTTGTGACATCTTTTATAATGCTTCAATATCGTTCTCATTTGTAAAAAAGTAAACTGCGTAGAGAAATACACTTGAACGAAATCAGCAAAAAAAAATTCTTAATCTAATTAGCAAGAATCATTTGCATGCAATTAGCAACAATCAATTTTAATTAGTAAAATAATCTCAATTTAGTAAACATAAGTTGAAGTAAACAACATCTTAATTCTACATCATATGTGTTTGTAAAACACCATCAAATAGTTACAAACACTCACTAGTTACTAGAATGATGGCCAAATATATAAACAAACCATCCCTCATATAAGAAAAATGAAAGGTAAAAATCCCATCTTCCATTACACCTCAAAAGTTTTTTTTTTTGAGGGAAAAAGTGGAAAGTTCCATTAATTGCGGGACAAATAGTCCATTAATACATAATAGGAAATAACACTAGGACAATGGTTTTCCCACACTTGTTCGATTACGCCTCATTTGGTTACCTTGATAAGTGGCAAGTGTGTAGAATGCACCAAAACAACAACAAAAAGCTTTAAATTAACTCCCAAATTGATTGGAATAGTAGTCCTCAAAATTATAAATTCAACTTGTATGATTTTCAGCTAAATTTATAACCCAAGAAAAATTCAATTGTTTATGGGTAACTGGTAGAAGTGCAGTACCCAGAACTCAGCAGTAGAACCAGAGAGACCACCACTCTCTAGGAAATTGGACCAAACTGATCTCCCTCTTTTTCCAAAAATTTTAATCACTCCCAAATTTAATAATTTTCAAATAAAATTATTTTAACCCCTTAACTAATTTTTAATATTTCCACCCCTTTACCCCCCCTGTAAAATACCATTTTTTCAACAGAATAAAGTAATAAAGGAAATTTCTTTATTCCAAATAACATAAAATAATATCTTTCAACTTTTTATTATTTTTTCCTTTTTCTTTTATGGTAATGTTTACAGTACTTTTAGAAGGATATATTTTCTTTCATAAAAAAAATCAACCTACCTTTTTTCTCCTCTGCTCTATAAAAACTCCATCAACATCTTGTGTGTCGCCCTCATCACATCAACTCTTACAGTTGACAAACACACAAAATTTTCACCCCATATTGAGTGCTCTCTAAGAGAGTATCTCTTTTCTAGTCTCTTCTTCATTATTAGTTATTATCAATCAAATCATCTTTTCTATAAATTTCTACAAAAACTATAGTACAATATAATCATGTGTAATCCAACTAGTAATCCCAGTACTATACCCTCTATCCCCATACCTGAAAAACCACCCCATGATCTTCTCTCAAATATATACTTAGATCTTTTATCCTTTACCAATGAGGAAAAGGATACAAGTATACCCATCAACAACCACAACAATGTTATTAAACACCACGACGAAGACGATGATGATGATGATGATAATGATAATGATAATAATAATGATAATAGTTCGACATCCGTCTCTGTATCCGTCTCCATATCTCATTCGTTGTGGTACGCTAGAGTATCCGACGTGGTAAAAGAAAGTAGTTCGCTGTTTTCTTTGGCATTTCCAATTCTTTTAACGAACCTAATCCTTTACTCACGGTCTATGTTATCGATGGTTTTTTTAGGGCGAATCGGCGACTCAGAGTTAGCCGCCGGTTCGCTAGCCATTGCGTTTGCGAATATAACCGGTTATTCGGTTTATTCAGGTCTAGCTTTAGGTATGGAACCATTATGTTCACAAGCATTTGGTGCTTGTAGACCAAAACTACTCTCACTTACCCTTCAAAGATGTGTTATTTTCTTGTTATTTTGTTCTTTACCCATTGCATTTTTTTGGTTGAATATGTCCACTTTTTTAGGCTACCTTCACCAAGACCAAAATATTGGTAAATTAGCTCATGTTTATATCACTTTTTGTCTTCCTGACCTTTTCACTAATTCTTTACTCCATCCAATCAAGATTTACCTTCGTGCACAAGGTATTACTCGTCCTGTCACCTTAGCTTCTCTAGCTGGGGCTATAATTCACGTCCCAATCATGTTTTTTCTTGTTGTTCACTTAGACCTCGGGATTGCCGGGGTAGCTATAGCTACCTCGGCATCTAATTTAGTATCACTAGGGGTGTTAATGATGCAAGTCTGGCTTGGCGGGCTCCATATTCCTACATGGAGCCCGCCAAGTCGCGAGTGTCTAACTGGCTGGTGGCCGCTAGTTAGGCTAGCGGCCCCCAGCTGTTTATCAGTGTGTCTGGAGTGGTGGTGGTACGAGATCATGATTGTTCTTTGTGGGCTACTAGTTGACCCTAAGGCGTCAGTTGCCTCCATGGGGGTGTTGATCCAAACAACCGGGTTGATCTACAACTTCCCGGCCTCGCTAAGCAACGCCGTTTCGACTAGAGTTGGGAACGAGCTAGGGGCGGGCCGGCCCGAACGGGCTAAGCTATTGGGTGTACTTGGGATTGCTTGGGCTGCTATAATGGGCCTTGCAGCAATGGTGTTTGCTTCTGGTGCAAGGAATGTGTGGGCCCAAATGTTTACGGGTGACCCGGAGATTTTGGCCCTTACGGCGGCGGCGTTGCCGATTTTGGGCCTTTGCGAGCTCGGAAACTGCCCGCAAACGGTGGCTTGTGGGGTGGTACGGGGTACAGCCCGGCCTACAACTGCTGCAAATGTAAACTTAGGGGCCTTTTATGTGGTGGGGACACCTGTGGCGGTTGGGCTTGCTTTTTATTTTGGAGTTGGGTTTTGTGGGATCTGGATTGGGCTTTTGTCGGCCCAAATATGCTGTGCTGGGCTGTTGTTGTATGTGGTTGGGACCACAGATTGGAATTGTCAAGCAAAGCGGGCCCAGTTGCTGACTCAATGTGGTGGGCCTGGTGGGCCTTCATCAGAAACAATAGTGACCGTTGATACACCTTTGCTCTATGATGATAAGAAAAACAATCAACTTGATGATGAAAAAGAGCCATTGATTTGCATCTTGGTGACTTCATCCTAAAAACTTTTTAATCGGTGATGGAAAACAACCTAAAAATGATGTAATTCTATTTATTTTCATTTTATTTTATTATTTTTAATATAGAAAATTTTTATTTCTATCTTTTTTTTGGGGCCCAAACCTTCTTAATCGGTTAAGTATGAATTAGATTATTGATTTTCCATTTTTCTCAAATGGTTAGGAGATATGGGCTTTTAGAGTTAAGTGTAAAAAAGGATATTGGATATGTCAATCTTCCAATTTCCTCTTTTTTCATTTTTTTTCTCCTTATCTCCATGTTAGCTATTAATTTGTTTGGTAAGGATTGTAATTAAGATATTGAATATATCTTGCATTATTGACTAATAGCATGAGTAATTTTGCGCATATTCATATTATTTCTCTATTTTGTTTTCGTTTAATTTCATTATATGTTTGAAGTTAAGGGATGCGTCCTGAATATACACAAATTGTTAATTATTTAATTATAATGAATCTTTCCGTAAGGACTTCATGAACAATCATTTTTCAAAGATTGTTCTCCATGTTTATTTTTTTCGTACATGTCGTACATAAATAATATACATTTTGCCTAGTATGAGTAATATATATACTTGCATGTCTAAGTATTGTACTTCACTATTTCGTAGGTCACATATGTTATTTACAATCTTTAATATGTCTACAGTAATGGTTTGTGGTTAGTTTTTAATTTCCAATGTGACAACTACTCAAAGTAAGTCACCGGAAAGTATGTAATTAAGTAGCTCTATTGTTATAACAAGAGAGTATTATTTTAGAAAAAAATCTCATATATTTAATTATACATAATAAGGTTAGAGTAACGTGACAACTAATTTTCAACAAGATTATTTTTGTAGAGTATGGTCTTAAGTTGGAACATGCATGGAATAATTGTGCTTTGTCTTAAAAAGAAAAATGCTAGCTGGAGACACTACATATATAATTTAATGGCTTAAATATAAGTGTGTATGTATAGAATCCCATACTAGTATAGTATGATGTAAGTGTCTTGAAAAATACGAATAAAGTAGCAGTATAATAATTTGTTTTTGCCAAAACCAACCTTGACTTTGGAATTTTGATGACATGCAATTCTACTTGAAAAACAATAATATAATTGATTAATTATCTAAAAGAAATGTTGGGTTAAAAAAAATGTAGTAAGTTTGTCAGTATATGAGGATATTTGTGGTTTGCTACTCCAAGCTAATGAAAGCAACAGTAAATGCGCAACAACCTTTTTGCAAGGCATAGTAGTGGTAATTAATGATGAGCCAATATATATCAGAGCTTTAGAGACAGATTTTTGGAATGTCTCGTAAATTCAGACATGTTTGTGACTTGAGTTGAAAGAGGCTAAACAAGAAGTGTCAATAACTTATCATCACTTATCCATATAGATGTAGTGTGAGAAGCAGGTGATAGCCTAGTGGTGTTGGCATCACATCCGGTGTTGGCATCACATTTGATCCCAGAAGTTCGGGGATCGAGTCTCACCCCTTGCAAGAAGGGATCCCCAATTTCCCTCCTACTGGCAAGGGACTTCATCTTACCTTACTAAAAAAAAAAATATATAGATGTAGTGTGCCATGTACAAATTACAATATACTCCTAGCTAGCTAGCCAACTCAACCATATGTATATATTCACAATTTCACTTCACTCATTATCGTTCATCAATTCTATCTACTTGGAAGTTGGAAGCATGTGAATACTTATCATAGTATGAAGTATTTTCCCATCCTTGACATGTAATTTTTCTTGGAACAACTTTTTTCATTTTTTATGGAAAAGATATACTCACTTATTTATTAAAAAAAAAATTGATAATAATGTTTCACTTTTGGCACACATACCGATGCAACTATTTTTTTTTGATAAATTGCAATTTCTATTCATTAGACCGAATAGAGTAAGATAACCTCAACTCAAACTAGGTATCCCTTCAATTAAGAAGGAAACTTTTATAGTGCAGCGCACACGCACCCAGAGATGAGGATGTTATCATACTCAAGAGTTACATACCGATGCAACTATTATACATTCTTTTACATAATTTAATTTTACAGTTATGTTAATAGTATTTACATTATAGAAAAAATACTCTCTCTGTCCCAATACATCATGATGGCACGAGGTGGCTGAAGGTGAGTAGTGTTTTGTGTTTGGATTTTGATGTGATCTATGGTAGCATTCGAGACAATATTGTAATCATGATCATCGTTGAAAAGATATCAATAAAAATAATTATGTCACAATATGCAAGAATTGAATAGGACTTTGAATATTGGGTGGGGGTAGTGTTGAAGGGGATAATTACATCAGGGATAAATGTTTAATCAAAGAAATTGTTGGAAGAAAAAATCAACTTTTGAGTAAAGGTACTTGCGGGGTAGTTTCAAAGGTAAACTAGAGATCATTTTTTTTGTTTCTTTACCAATTTACTAGCTAGTTCTACCAAGATCGATTGTCTCAAAATCTATTTTGATACCTAACCTTTAACAACGACTTAAAATCTAATGGCGAATGAGTATTAAAGATAACAATTTTACAACAACTATGACAACAATTATATTGGCGAACAAGTTTTTCAAATATCATGTAGAATGAAAGAAGAACATTCCAATATATATGTCTAAGTTTTAATAAGCTCGGATAAGTCAAGTTAGACAACAATTATATTGGCGAACAATAGTCTGGATATGTCTATACAAGACCAAGTTGTGCTTTTACAAGTGCACAAGTTAAATTGTTACAATGTTTAAAAACGTATTATATATAAAAATATCTTATCTTTTTAGCGCCCATATATATTTGTGAGAGAACTACTAAGATCTTCAGATGATTCACCAACTATTAATTTGTATATACATGTGCTTATATAAAAAGAGCCAACTCATCAATATTGTGACTCTTCAACAAGTCTTGTTTCTATATCTCATTTGGAAGATATATATACAGTATTTGGTGTAGCATTCAAGAATTTTGGAGATTTGCATTGGATCCTTTAACTCAGCACAGGCGCCAGATAGTGTATAGCACTATAGCTAGACAGGTTGCTAAATGGTCCAGGTAAACAGAGAAGCAAATATAATTAAGCAGTAATTTACTTAGAAGTTTCTGTTTTATAGGTAGCAGGACCATTCTTATATTGTTTCCTTTTTTAGTAACATAAATTTTTTTTGGTGGTCCTTAGACTAAAAATCACACAACCTTGACATCTTGCTATCGTACCATAAATTATGTCCTCCTACCTAAAAAATGTTAGGTGAAATTAGATTGCTTTCATTTCAAAGTAAAATGTGTTCTGTGATGAATTTCATGTACTATAAATGAGAGGAAAAGAACATTGGAATCAACAAAATGTGCGAGGTTTGTCACCAAGGAGGAGGGGGTTTGAATGTGTGAGTGAGCTGTAAAAGTCAAGCCAAGCTAGCTAATTTGATCCTAATTCCTAAGTACACAACACTATGTAGTTGTTACATTTTCTGCGAGTGACACAATATATAGGATTGAATCTTGTCTATATCAGTCTCCTTTCTACTAGATCTTAACACAATACACATGCTAAAAAAAAGCATTTTGCGAAAATGGTCCCATAACACCACATTTCTATCAACAACCTCACTAGTCACTAGGGTAAACTGGAGCCTCTAGAGGGACATCAAAACTATTGTAGATAATAAGTGGTCTGGAGAAAAGAATAAAAAATGTAAAACAATGTATTATGTCTGTTAATTTTGTCAGCACTCGATTTCAAAGGATTTTTTTTCTTTGATACATGATCACTATTCACAGGCCGAGTGGACAACACAAGCCCATATATTTTCAGAAAAGTTATTATGTGAATTCTCATAAGATTCATCTTGACGTATACTTATTATTCCGCCATTTATAATTTACTTTTACAACTTTAACTAATACATATAGTCAACTCTGATCATTTTGTATTATCAATACATAGGAAAAAATACAATTAACTAATACCGCAAGAAACTGAATTGAACTGAAAATAAGTCCAAAAGAATAGGGCCATAGTTGTCGAGAAAAATCTTATTAACTTACTTCATTCCTTCATTATATTTTGTCATAGACAACATTTAATGAAGGGTCGGTCAGGATAATGAATACTAGAATTATATGCACGCGATGCGTGCGTTAATTTCAAAACTTGTTATTCTATTATATACTCTCATTTGTATTATAGTTATGATTACACTAAAATATGAAAGATTAATATTTAGATGAATTTAGATATATTAATTCGCTAATGTAAAAAGCTAACAAAGGTTGTGAGTGAATTTTAATATTAATTTTTTGTGAATGAATTTTGAACAAAAAGAATATACATAATGAGTTGGTTTGACTGAATTAAAGAATACCGAAGGTAGTGAGTGTATACTATCTTTTCTTATAAATAAAAAAAAAAGGTCAAGATATTTTGTCCATTTACTTTTTTGATTGAAATATTTGATGCATATACCATTTTTAACTAATTCAGAATGGCAAGTTGAAATGAGAAATGGTTGTTAAATTGGTTTCTTTTGTAATTTTTTTTATTCCATTAAATCATTAAGGGCAATTTAGTATTTTCAGATGGGGACACCATCTTCCTCCCCCCTTCCCTTATATAATAGAGATTTGATGACCTTATCGTTAGAAGTAAGGTACTAAGGTCAATTTGGAGAAGGAACTACTTCTCTTCAGGGTTGTCTCACTTATTCGACATATATTATGGAATTGATGTGAAGTTCTAACTATCTATATAACCGAATAAATTTACCTAATAAGAAATCGACATTTGACACCATTTTCAAATGGCATGTCTCTTTATAAGGAAACTATATATGGTCATATAGAATTTTTTATATATATTATACTAACCATATAAAATCTTTGTATATGTAATTATAGTTATATAAGATTCTTCAGATGACATAGAATGTAGTTGAAAGTATCTCCATAATATTAAAATGTTATTGTTCAATTAATGGTTGCATTTTTTAGTGACTTATATATGACGATTTATATTATTTTATTATTAGAAAATCTTAGTTTTTTTTGGTATAAATACAGTGAGTTGTAAAGGTCAAGCCAAGCTAGCTAATTTGATCCTAATTCCTAAGTACACAACACTATGTAGTTGGTACATTTTCCGCGAGTGACACAATATATAGGATTGAATCTTGTCTATATCAGTCTCCTTTCTACTAGATCTTAACACAATACACATGCTAAAAAAAAGCATTTTGCGAAAATGGTCCCATAACACCACATTTCTATCAACAACCTCACTAGTCACTAGGGTAAACTAGAGCCTCTAGAGGGACATCAAAACTATTGTAGATAATAAGTGGTCTGGAAAAAAGAATAAAAAATGTAAAACAATGTATTATGTCTGTTAATTTTGTCAGCACTCGATTTCAAAGGATTTTTTTTCTTTGATACATGATCACTATTAGAGCTGGGCACAGGCCGAGTGGACAACACAAGCCCATATCTTTTCAAAAAAGTTATTATGTGAATTCTCAGAAGATTTATCTTGACATATACTTATTATTCCGCCATTTATAATTTACTTTTACAACTTTAACTAATACATATAATCAACTCTGATCATTTTATATTATCAATACATAGGAAAAAATATAATTATGTGCAATTTTGTTAAT
The DNA here is from genome assembly GCA_947646795.1 of Beta lomatogona. NCBI lineage: Eukaryota > Viridiplantae > Streptophyta > Magnoliopsida > Caryophyllales > Amaranthaceae > Beta > Beta lomatogona. The sequence goes on from CANSNZ010001111.1 coordinate 1,752,765, forward strand.
TTGATACGTGACAATATATATTATCATGATATCAACTCTTTATAGGAGTAATTTTTACTTATGTATATGCAATTAAAGATCAATGCTCAAAGTTGTTCACTGACAGGTATCTAAAGTAGAAATTGTGGTACATGTTAAAAATAGAGAAAGTATTTTCAAGATATCAATTATTAAAACAATTTTCTCGCTATGCAATGTAACTAATCATTTAAATGATCAACGACGTGTCTTTGAGATGTACAAAAGACAAGTGCGTCATTTAAATTTGAAACTAGTTATTAGGCCCGGGCTATGCTCCGGGTAAGAAAAAAAAATTCATTTCTTAATGTTGTACTTTAAAATGATAACACTAAATACAACTTGGTCTAGTGGTTAAAACTTTAGTATATGAACTTGAGGTCACGAGATCAAAACCTATACTATGTAACTTCTAATTTTTTTATTGTACATGGATTATAACATGAAATAAAACTCCCTGGGGAGAGCGCCACGTGGCACAGTTCCTTGTTTAGGAACGCCTTTTAATATATTTATATAGATGGGTGGAAAACTCCACAAGTCATTTATATGAATTTTGGCTAGCAAATTCATTGCCTGCTCCATTGAAAATTTAAGAAGAAAACTCTTGCATCGACTTGGCAAATTGGAGATGAATGTTGATTTATAACCATTGCCAAAACGCACAACATACCTCATCAAACCATTAACACACAGCCTTTGAATAGTTAGAGATCTTGAGATAATGCCTACAAAATCAGAAGAGAGAATTTACCCATAGACAAAAGACTCTAATTAATAAAGAAAGAGAAATATAGATAATGTATTACTATTAGATGCTTGAAAATAAACAAGTTAGGGCTTATGATCGAAATAAATTATGGATGACAGCCTCTTTATTATTAGGGCTAGGGTTTTTTTATATGAGAGAGGAAGGAAGGACATAGGCCTAGTTTTTTTTGACTGGGAGAAACTGAATTGAACTAGGAGAAAGCTGAACATGAGAGAGTGTATGAACTGAATTCAACCGCAAGAAACTGAATTGAACTGAAAATAAGTCCAAAAGAATAGGGCCATAGCTGTCGAGAAAAATCTTATTAACTTACTTCATTCCTTCATTATATTTTGTCATAGACAACATTTAATGAAGGGTCGGTCAGGATAATGAATATTTGATGACCTTATCGTTAGAAGTAAGGTACTAAGGTCAATTTGGAGAAGGAACTACTTCTCTTCAAGGTTGTCTCACTTATTCGAAATATATTATGGAATTGATGTGAAGTTCTAACTATCTATATAACCGAATAAATTCACCTAATAAGAAGTCGACATTTGACACCTTTTTCAAATGGCAAGTCTCTTTATAAGGAAACTAAATATGGTCATATAGAATTTTTTATATATATTATACTAACCATATAAAATCTTTGTATATGTAATTATAGTTATATAAGATTCTTCAGATGACATAGAATGTAGTTGAAAGTATCTCCATAATATTAAAATGTTATTGTTCAATTAATGGTTGCATTTTTTAGTGACTTATATATGACGATTTATATTATTTTATTATTAGAAAATCTTAGTTTTTTTTGGTATAAATACAGTGATGTAGACAGGATTCGATCTCATGTCTTGGATACCACTTTCACAAGATTTTACATACTAAGTTAGATGACATTCATAAAAATCTTAGTAGTTTGTTCGACAAAAAAAAAATACAATTTTTAAACAATTTCAACACGTGTACAACACGGGTCACAAATCTAATCCTATAAATCCCAAATTACTTGAGATTTTTTTTTTTATATTTATTGATTAAGAAGTCACAATGAATAGTGAAATACACAATACATGAGATTTGATCGCACGTGGAGTATGTCTAACAGTCTAAGTAACGTCATTTTATATCCAAGTTTCAATGTCTAACCCAAAAAGAAAAGTGCACAAACTATTTTGGGACACAGCAGGTAAAAAGCACCGACTTGACATGGAAATCATAGAGATAAACCCCCAAATATAAAGGGTATAACTAGACAGTTAAAGACACCTCTTGGGACAAAATTGGTGAACCTTTATGTTTGGATATTGTATAGCAAACTGCTAGCAATGGAAACAAAACATGGCCATATAAATCACTGAAAAAAGGGAGTCCCCTTTGAAAGGATACCACTATTTGTTGCTCATAAATAGTAAAACAAAAAAAACTTGTCTCTTATTTGAGTGAATATAGAGACCCCCTTTATTTTGGCAGTGGACGCACGAGGTAGAATTTCATCCCAGTCCCACCACCAGCCCGGCAGGCCCAATCCAAAAAAAAAAAAATCCAAAAACAAAAACAACAAGAACAACAAAATTCAAAAGTTTGTAACAAAGAAAAGATTTTATTTTTTAAAGTAAAAAGTAGAGCTTTTTGAGGATGAAATTGATGGTTCAAGTTCAAGAAGGATAAGTCTATCTGTCTATGATTTGATGCAATATGCTCCATAAAATAATGAGTTCATTTGTATATTTTTTTTTTCTTGAATGAGGTGCATGCATAATGCATATATTGGAAGCTCATGATTGAGGTTGATAAATATAGATGAGGTCAAATGTTTATATACATGGATTGATTTGGGTACTTCCAAGTTTCAAGATTTATAACCACTACTTTCTTTCGCCGTTTAGCGAGAAGAGCATATGTATGAAAAGAAGGGTCGTTGCTTAGGTAACAATTATGGAAAAGTGAGGGTCTATTCGTATCAGGTTCAGTTCTGATCATATTAGGATAATATATTATTTGAGATTGTTCGGGTTATTTTAATTTCGGGTTCAAAATGTTAAATTGGACCTAACCCGTTGAGGTTTTAGATCGGGTTGGGTTGACCAATTTGTATTTTAGGTCGAAAATCTCAACCCAAACTCAAAAGTTTTAGGTTAGATTCATATCAGGTTATCAGGTTGGGTCAGCTTTTGCTAGGGAATCAAGATCTAAATGAAGCGAGTTGATCAGCAACTATATCTATAAAAAGAAACGGAGGGAATATAGTTGTTAATGTTCAGGTTTCCTCCGTTTCTTTTGGATAAAATTCACGGGCATCTATATAAGACGCTATGCAAATTCATGTCGGGTTATCAGGTTGGATCGTATAGATATCGAATCCTCATCTTTCTAATACAAACTTCAGTCTAAATTCGATAACTTAGTTCAAATCGGATAATCGACTATGAATCAATTTTACCAAATTAATATTTTTCTTACTATATTTCCTTCGTTTCTTTTTATTCTTCCTGTTTTCTTTTTCCTACACATTTGTTAATGCACATTTTAAAATCATTAGTTCCATTAACTACACATTTGTAAAAATAGAAATTTTGCTATTCTTAATGTTCTCGTTGAGACGCATCAAACAAGACTGTACATCACTATATTTTTCTGTTACACTATATTGAAAACAATTTAGAAAATTCTCTAATTAATTTCTAAATCATGCTAAGCAATGTTATTAGGATTGGGATCCTATTTTGGATCGTAGGGGTTGGTAGGATCGAATCGGTGGAATCGGATCATAGGATCGTAAGATCCCACAATTCGGTAAAATGGAGATAATTATGCTAGAATATGATATGAACCTCATGTTAAAAATTTACACATATTAATAATGATTTATTTCATTAGCAAATGGTGACAATTTTTCAATACTATAAGATTGAAATAACATGCAACCAAAATATAATAAGAGAAATATAATATGTGAAATTACTTTGTGATTTTTTTTACTATAGGATCGGATCGTAGAGTCCACTAGTAGAATAATTGTAAATTGGTGCGGTTTTAGCTATACACAGCAATATACCGCCCAATTAAAAAAATTCAAAATAATCTATTGTTGCGGTTCTTAGAAAAAACCGCAGCAATAGATTAAAATATTATTTTTCATTACTCTATTGCTGCGGTTTTACTAAGAATCGCAACAATAAACCTCGTTTCATTATAAAAGCTGATAGGGTTTGTCTCTCTCCTCATATACTTACTCTTCGCCGCTCATATTTTAATTTTCCTTCGCTCCTTCTCTTAGATTATCAGCCTCTCAAACCCCATCACCCTCTCAAACCCTTCTCCCTACAAACTCAGATCGCCACTCCCTTCTCAGGCCACGTGAGGAGTCGCCACTCCCTCCGTCATCTCTCAGATCGAAACTCGAGCCTCGCTACTCCCTCCGTCCTTCTCAGATCGCCGCGTGCTCGTCCCGCCCTCTCAGGCCGTCCATCTCCCTCCGTCATCTCTCAGATCGGAGCTCAATCCTCCGCCTCATCTCACGTCAGTAGTTCGCCGTTTCAATCCTCCATCCCCTCTCCTTCGGCGCTGCAGTCCTTCCTTTCTCCCTCGCGTACGAAGCGTCACCTCGCCGATCAGAACTCCAGCCTCTTCTCACGTCGTCGATCCGTCAAACGAGCATAACTCGTGCCTCCCTCTCATTTTTTTTAGATTTGATTAATATGTGTGTTTCTAAGATGAAATTACAAGGTTGTTTCATTTTTAGATCTGAAATTTTTGTTTGATTTTGGGTGGTAATTCAACTTTGTTGTTTGTTGTATTTTATTCGACTTTGTTTGTTTGAAATTTTTGTTTGATTTTGGGCGGTCATTTTTAGATGAAATTAGTTTTTTTTTTTGTAATTTTAGGATTTGTAAAAATATATTTATATTATACGATTCAATGTTGTTTGTTGTAACTATTTTTAATGTAATTGCACCATAATATTGGATATATTGCCCTAATTACTTTAGTAGGGAGAACTATTGGATTATTTAAGCAAAAAATGATTTTTTTTTTTGGCCAGCACCTATTGCTGCGGGTTTCACCCACAACCGCAGCAATAGATTAACATATTGTTGCGCTTTTGGCTAGAAAACGCAGCAATAGGTATAACCTATTGTTGCGGTTTTTGCCAGGAATCGCAGCAATATCTTGGCCTATTGCTACGGTCAAAAACCGCAACAATAGGTTAATCTTAATTGTTGCGCGGCCAAAACCCCCACAATATGCCACTTAATGACCGCAGTAATAAGCATTTATTCTACTAGTGGATCGTAAAATCGTATTAAGATCTTACCATGTGATTTTTTGTGGTTGGGTAGGATTAAAATATCCTATACAAAATTAAGATCCTATGTAGGATCAGGATCGGTGAGGTTCTTCCGAATCGTATAATCGTAGGATCATAAGATCCGGATCGGGATTTTTACAACAATGGTGCTAAGATTTCAAATAGGAAGAACATAAAGAAACGGGAGGTGTATATGAGTGGTCTCCTTGAGTCGGTTGATATGATGTGAATGTTTAAGATCTTCTTTGTTGGTTTGATGCTAAACTTAAAGAACTCCATGGCATGCTATCCAGTCGAGGAATATGTTGTCAACAAAGACAGCCAGTACACAATTGTAGACTGCCAAACATAAAGACAACAAGCAAGCTAGCATTTAAGTCATACCCAAGCTGGCTATACTATTATGCTTATAATTGAAGCTCATGTAAGCTGCTATCCATACTAGAAACATCTCATGAAGTTTTACTATGTATATTCAAAACTTTGTCATATACTCATAAATTTCATGTTTTATATTAATGCATTATAGGCAGCCATATCCTATGCCCGCCGGTGTGGTGTCACCATCACTTGACCTTTATAACTAAGCTTCTACGCAAGTCTAAGACACACTAGTATGTCTGTTTTACGAAATTATGGTGTGGTGTGGGGAGGACACTGGATTCTAAAAAAGTCAGCAAAATTGTCTATTAACTTAAAAAATCTGAATTTTTTTAGTGTTTTAGTGTAACTACAAGTCTTTAATAATGTGTCAAATAATATTACCTTCTTATACATCTAAGTTTTTAGAAGGGAATTATAATTTCCCCATGAAAAAGTATCATATATATAACTAATATATAAAGCAGAGTAAAAAAGCCAGATCACGAGGTCGCCACATTTGGCGTCCTCATTGGACGTCATTTGTCGTGCTCATCTTGTGTCATGTCATATTCTTTTTGAATATAAATAAAGTTCTACATTGATTAAAATACAAATAGAGTTTAGGATAAGAAAACATAAAGTTGGGTTCACAATGAAAATCTTAAATATAGTAAATTGATTATAACTTTTGATATATACTTCGAAAAATTATAATTTTTGTATCATTGGAAAGTGTTTAAAAAGTACTTTAAAATAAGATCCATTTATACTATATTTAACGAGGTCGCGACATTTGGCGTTTCATAGGACGCCATTTGTCGCGCTCATTAAGTGCCATGTCATTTAAAAAAAATATAAATAGAGTTCTAAATTGATTAAAATACAAATAGAGTTTTGGATAAGAATAAATAAAGTTGGGTTCACAATGAAAATCTTAAATATAGTAAATTGATTATAATTTTTAATATATAGTCCATAAAATCATAATTTTTGTATCATTGGAGAGTGTTTAAAAAGTACTTTAAAATAAGATCCATTTATACTATATATTAAATTTTATATTAAAGTAACGTATAAAAGGAAATATTGACTATATTAATTTATTAAAGTAACCTACTGCAATTGAAATTAGCGATTCAATTAGAATTACAGTTGTTATAAGAGATTCTATTAGAATTAAGGTTGTTCTACAAAACCTATTCATGTTACAATTAGAATATTCAAAGTTATATACTTCCTCCTTCTGTTTTAAATGAAACATTGGGTGAAATGACACTATTCATTGTTCAATTTTGACTCCATGTATCGCTATTATATAAAGAAAAACATAGTCAAGTAGTCTTGTTAATTAGATTCGTCTCGATGCATACTATCAACTCAATGTGCACAACTAAATATATTAGTGATTAAAGAAGCGCGTTGGGTTGCGGGAAAAAGCAAACGTTTCATTTAAAACAGAACGGAGGAAGTATACTAGATTGTCAGCGTTCAACTTTGCACATTGAGTTTTCTTCCCTATATTTTATTTCCACTTAAGCTAATTACGTAAACTACATATTATAGATTTTTAGTGGCTAACTTTGCACATTGAGTTCTTCCCCAAGGTAAGATTTCTAATAAATATACTCATATTTTCTTTTCCTATGATAAGAAACAAATGCTGTATCATTCGTCTCCTCCAAACATGAATGTTGGATAAGATGGGACATGGTCAACATATTAGAAAGAGGCTTCAAGGGCACCGTAGCAACATGCCTTAGCAACATAACCGTAGCAATATTACCAATCCTTCATAATTTAACAAATTATTTCATATTTATATGACAGGTGCTTTTTTATGAATGTAGCATTATTATATACCTAATAGTTTAAACACAAATTCAATCAGTAGAACACTAGCAAAAAATAAAACGGAAAAACAATCAAAACCAATATAAATTGAAAAGATCTCACCAATATTTCATACAACAACGCTAATAATCACTACTTGGAGATCAATAAGTTGATTGACAATTAGCTGAGCACTATGTAATTGAGAGCAAAGTTGTTAAAATCGAGATTTTAGTTTGAATCGGAAACGACCTTTAGAATCGAATCGTAGAATCGTAAGATTCTACAAACATGTATAATCAAGATATCGCACTCAATCTTCATTGAATATGCTAAAATTATAAGTTAAAAGACCTAAAAATTGGAAAAAATAATTGTTTACCCACTATATTGGCAATAACTAACAATATATATCTATTATTTGCTTTGTTAGCATGATTTGTATTTGCGAGGTTTTTGCTAGTCAACAAAAATGTATAGAATAGTCTAGAATCGTGAATCGAATCGTCCACCATATTTTGAATCGTAAAATCATAAGATTTAAAGATTTGAATCGCGATTTTAATAACTTTGATTGAGAGCTAATATAAAATCAGTATACTTCGATGATTTCAGTTACAAATCGGAGATTGAAGACCAAAATTCGAGGCTTAATAGAAATAGAGAATAAAGAGAGAGAAAGAAAAGTACCTCTATTTATTTACCAAGTTCTTATCTTCAATTAGAGGTCAAACCTTAGTACTAAAGCAAACAAAATAAAATAGAAAGCGTGTAAGCATCTCGCATCTACAATTATTAAAAGTTAAACACTTAAATGGACTTGGTACACACTAATGTTTGAAATTCATATTAAATTCGTATACTGAAGTGAGTTTTATACTGATATAGTGAACTTCTATACAATATATTAGATTTTATTAACGGAAAACATATAGTGAAATAATATGCAACATAGTGGAGGTTTTATTTTTAATGTTTTAACATGCAGGAAGATATAAGTTGTGTAGTATATCGTGACGTGTGCTTTAACATATAAAAATATGTAGTTTCTGCATGATAGAGTGAATGTCTGAATCATATAGTGAGTTTTCGCATGATATAGCGAGTGTATAAATAATATAGTGGAATGTTCAAAAATGTTGTAGCTTCTGCATGATATAGTATGTTTATGAATGATATAATGAGTTTCTTCATGACATATAAATGACAAACCAACGTCATAGATAATGACAAAATCATATTATAACTTTTAGTTGTTCTATGTTAGACAAAAATAACGGCCAATAATAGGGGTGTAAATATTCAAAAACTCTACTTGTTCTTCACGAAAAAGCCGGGCATTTGGCCGGACCCCAATACTAGTAATAGAATAAAAAGTAATTATTTATCAATTGGAAGAATACGTGACGATGCATTAGAAATGTTACGGGTCGCTTTGTTCAAATTTTAAGTATTTTATAAAGGGGGTTACTAAACGCAACCCCACTTTACTAGACGTAACCCTAAAAACCCTTATTATCATATTCTCTCTAAAAAAAACTTATCTCTCTAAAATATTCTCTCCTCCTCCTTTCTAACAGTTAGAGGAAAAAAAAAACTTATAGAAGACCTAATTCACAAATTTTAATCCGATACTCAATGGACGATAATTTTGACCCAAACGAATTTCAATCTGATGTAAGTTGTTCAGTTATTTTTTTTTTTCGTAACTATGCAATTTCGTGCAATTCTCATGAAACAATTAGCCCTATTTCGTGCAATCTTCACGAAACAGATTAATCCTTTTCATGCAAATTGAATGAAACAGGCTAATTTGTTTCTTCCAAATTGCACGAAACAGTTAAAGCTATTTCGTGCAGATTGAAAGAAACAGGCTAATATGTTTCTTCCAAATTGTATGAAATGGCATGTCATTTAAGGCAATCAAGGCTAACAGTTGTTGGCGAAATCACTAGCTTGCTATATCATGTCAATTGTCATGACCATAAAGTGTGAGATGCGAAGTTAATCTAATTCAAGGATCAGTGATTCAGTTCATGCTACACTAAGTGTGGCCTAACATTGAACCAGAAGTTACTTTAAGTTGTATATAAAAATGAAGCCATCAAGGCATACTGCTTATTAGTTCACTACTTAACTGTTATACACATCACTGTTAACTGTCAACATAAATCAACTCTTTGATAAGCATAATGGACCTTATGTTGATGGAGAATATTTATACTACAAAAATCTATTTCACAGTATAAGACTTAGAAGTCTATCACCTGGCAAACTATATAGAAGATGGTTTTGTACTTTATATTCTTGCTCATAAAGTTTAATGTATTTATTAGTTTTAGTTAAAGGAAACTAAAACAAGCTAAGAATAAAGAAAAAGTAAAATAAAGATATATCATGAACTAGAAAAATGGAGGAAGGTTATGTAATGGGGGGAAAAGTCGGAGGATTTGAGAGGGAAGGAGAGAGTGGGATTGATAGATGAGATGGAAATTCAAGTGTGAACAGGAGTGATTGGGATGAAATCTGGCAATGAATAATGCACTGATTGTCTTTCTTCCTGCATTTATTTGTTATCTTATTCATATCAAACCCGCAAATTCCATCCGCACGAAAATGGAGAGAGATGGAGAAAGTAGGAAGAGGAGTAAGGAAAAACCATGACAATGGAGTAAGGAGGAAGAGAAATCGCAATTTGCTATAGTTTTGGGAAAAATTATGGATATATTGGCCTGAAATTTGAACGACAGATAATTGGGTAGAGGGAGTAAAGAGAGAGAAATGAGTATAGGGAAATAGAGGGAGAAAGGAGTTATGAGTTATGAGTTATGAGGATATTTTGGGTATTTTAATGGGTTGTGTATAGTAAAGTGAGGTTGCGTTTAGCAACCATGTTTATAAATTTTGTTTTCTATGTTATATTATAGTATATTATAAAGATCTTCAGCCATATTTTTTTCATATGCTTTTTTTGCTCCATACGACATTGATTGTCTGATACAGATATTGATATACATAACGATAATTGGAGTAAATCTATCTTCATATATATATATATATATATATATATATATATATATATATATATATATATATATATATATATATATATATATATATATACCGTTCATACTACCTACTAGAGAATTCGGATTTTAAATCCGACTCCGACTCCGACTCCAACTCCAACATCCGACTCCAAAAATCCGACTCCGATTCGACTTAAAATCTGAACATCGGACTCCGAATCCGAGCCGACTTGAAATCCGCATATTCGACTTAAAATCCAAACATTCGACTCCAAACTCTATCTGACTTATTTTTCCGCTCATATTTTATAATAGAAAAGTCTTCTATAATACAATAATCTAATCATTACAATTTTTTTCTAATAATCATATGAAATCTTATATAGTACAAATAATCTAAATATTACTATTATTTTTAACAATAATTTCTTCAATGGGAAAATCTTATATAATACAATTGGCTAAAAGTCGAAGTCAGATTATACATAAATAATACATTAACATAAATAAGAAAAAAGGATTAATTGACTTAAAGTTGGAGTCAGATTCAAATGTCGGATTTTTTATGAGAACCGACTCCAACCCTCATCCGACTCGGAGTCGGACATTTTGAACGGAGTCGGATTCGGATTATTTTTTGTCGGAGTCGGCTCAAATTTTTTCCTTCGTATTGGAACAGACTAGGGTCGGATCTGGACTGGATTGCCATTCCTACTACCTACTCGAAGCATGTACGAAAGCATCAAAACTATATATTAAAAATACAATTTATGCTAATCATTCCTCCCGTATATATCACCGAAAGGTATAGTCAACACATACATGGTCAAATAATACATTTATAGCAAACTCTATTCTTTAGGCAGCGTGCTCAGAAAACTAGCGCCGCTTTCTCTCAACTTCTCCCCACAAAACAAAACCCTAGGAAACCTCTAAAAAATCATCCGCCGCACAGCAAGCTAGCTGGTGGCCGCAGGGTCGCCGGCGAGCCTGCCACGGTCCTTCTGTTCCTCCTTTGTTTAGTCGTCGTCCATCCCCTCCCCCCACCCCTGGTAGAGTTGTTTTTCCCCACCCCTCCCCTGTTCGTTTTTCGTTTTTGTTGCTTTCTCCTCCCCTGCGTTGGTGTTGCATCTCCCCTGCTGGTGCCGAGTCTACCCCCTCCCCTACTGGTGTCTCTCCTCCCCCACCCCTTGGTAGCGCCGTGTTTCCTCACCCCTCCCCGTGGTGGTGTTGTTTCCTTTTCCTTCCTCTGGTGCGTCAGCGTCGTGTCTCCCCTCCCCCCACCCCCAGGTGTGTCGTGTCTCCCTTACCCCCTCCCCCTGGTGTCGGTGTATCTAACTTTCCCCCGACCAGTTTATGGTTGAGTTTGCTAAGTTAAGGTGTGGTATTATGAATCTAGTGTTGGCTTTTTTCGTTTGTTTAATGTATGTTTCTTCCCGATCCAATACCCCTTGCCTTTTTTAGTATGGATGTGCTTGGGTGTTCGTTATTCGTGATCGATTGGTAGTGCAAGTTCTTGGTTTCCTATGACAAAGAAAGATCTAGGAAACTTGTTGAATATAGCCTATGATCCTGGAGTTGGCCGTGGGGTTTATGCCGCTTTAGGAATTCGAGTGCTGGTTAAGATGAGAGGAGGATTTCAATTCAGATCTGTTGTGCGTCATTCTTATAGGTTTGGGATTGTGAAGTTGGATCTTTGGATCTATAAGTGGGGCGAAGTTCATCAATCTAACTCGCCCCAATTTCTCGTGATGGCTTCAGGTGTCATCACACCTAAAAAATGCATTTTGTGGGAGGCCCTCCAATTTGATTTGGAGCAAGTTTCGACCTCCACCTCTTTCGAGTTTAAGTCTAATGGGACTAAACTCCAGGTACCCTCGCAGCAGGGTCAGAAGTCACCAAAGGACGTGACTTCATTGGTAGTTGATTCAGTAGAATCCCAAGAGGATGTTTCTTTTCAAGGACCTTGGGATTTAGTATCTAGTGGACATTGGGGTCTACCAGTAGTAGTGCGACAATCTCTCTTTGAAGATCATCAGAGTTTCGTATCACAACAGGCTCACTCTCATATCAGGTCTTTTTCGTCAAGACATATAACCCAACCTCACCCGTCATCGCTCAAGAACTGTTGTTGGACTGGACATGTAGTAGTTAGTATTTTCTTCATAAAGTATGTACGAGCTCATAAAGCTCTTGTTATTGTAAGTTTGTTTCTGTTTGGTTGTATTAGCATTAGGATGTACTCCAAGTTTTAATTAATGCAAATTTTCTCGATGTAAAAAAAAAAACACATACATGGTCGCATGAACAAAATGAATAAAGCGTGAAAGATAGTACTTTTACTAAACACTAAAGCTTGACCTAGTGGTAAAGGTTTAGCCTCATGACTTCAAGGTCATGGGATCAAACCCCACTAGGGGCGCTCTTTAGGGCGAGGTGTCAGTTCAGTAAGGTCCTTCATCTTAGCTTACCTACTAAAAGAAAAGTACTTCTATGAAACTACTTAAGCTAGAGTCCGTGCATTTTACCTTTTTTTTAGGAATTATAAGTTTCGATAATTATAGCAGCTAATAATAATTTTAGTTGATTTTCCAATTATTTCTCCTACAGCATACTGCATGGGCTTGGCTTTTCTCAACTTTTTTTTTGCTTATCTGAACTTATTTGAACTTAATTAACTTATCTAAATATTAGATCTTATTAGTCTTTATTAGAACTTATCTGAACTTAAATCTTGAGTGTGACAAACCTTATTTTTGCTTAAGTCAACTTATAATTATCAAAAATTTTCTGAATCTATTAGACCTCATTAGTCCTTATTAGACCTTATATTAACTTATTTGAACTTCTTTTTTCTTATAAGGACGTAAAATAAGTCGAATAAAACAAGGGCTAGTGTTGACTATAGAATTCGATTCATTGTGAAATAAAATTACGGTGTAGGAGTATTCTTTAGCTGAAAGCGTATTTTAATTTTCCCCTAAAAAAAGAAAAGAAAGCTGGATCGGACATGTTTTTTCTTTTTTTCATTTCATATAGTTATTGAACTCTATAAATTAAACATTATCATACTTGTAGTTCATTTATAGGGTGCTACTACAACTAATATTCAAAACTAAGTTAAGATAGTGCATTACGGGATAAAGTCTAAATGGTGTCTTGGCAATGTAGAGCAAAGAAACATCAACACATATACCAAGCAAATTAATCATTAATTATATTCACAGAGGTGCATGCACTTGTGTATAATGTTATACAGCTAACTGTTATCAATTATAGATTGTAAACAAAGAAGGAAGAAATTCCATAGTATAGAGAGAATAGAGAGAATAGAGAGAAGAATGTAAAGTGTTTGTTATTATTTCTGAATGAATCATATGTAAGAGAATACAAAGCTATTTATATCTAAGCTGTAATACAAGAGGAGATATCTTGCACGTGCTTGTAATAACAGGTGTTGTTATAACATATCAGTTTTGTTCAGCTGGATTAAATGTGAGCTTAGGTGTAGCATGAGCAGCAGGTGTAGTATTCTCATTACCCCCCCTCAAGCTAGGCAGGGTGTGAAGCATGCCAAGCTTGGATAACAAAGAGTGAAACTGAGGAGAAGGGAGAATTTTGGTAAAGACATCTGCCAGCTGATCTCCAGTAGGCAAGTATGCTAGTTGAATTAGGCCTTCCAAGACTTTATCTCGAGTAAAATGACAATCAATGTCAATGTGCTTAGTACGCTCATGACATACTGGGTTCCTTGCTATGTGAAGAGCACTTTGATTGTCACAATGTAATGTAACAGGCTGCAAATCAACAACCCCAAGTTCGTCAAGTAATCGAACCATCCATGTAACTTCAGAAGCAGCAGAAGCAAGAGCCCTATATTCTGCCTCTGAAGAAGATCGTGAAACAGTTGATTGTTTCTTACTCTTCCAGCTGATGGGTGATTGTCCAAGGAGGAGAAGATAACCAGAAACAGATCTTCTGGTATCAGGGCAAGCTCCCCAATCACTGTCAGAGAAGGCCTGCAAACAAAGAGTGGCAGAAGCTTTGAGAAGGATGCCTTGGCCAGATGTGCATCCTACATAATTAAGAGCATGGAGAAGGGCTTTATGATGCTGAACTGAAGGTGCATGCATGTACTGACTTAATGTCTGTACAGTATAACTCAAATCATGTCTGGTATTTGTAAGAAAGTTCAACTCTCCTACAAGACACCTGTAAAGGGCAGCATCTGAAAAAAATTCACTAGGAGCAGCACTTAGCTTAAGATGAAGTGGTAGAGGAGTTGCCACTTGTTTAGGAGAAGAAATGCCTGCTGCAAGAAGAAGTTCCTTTGTGAATTTCTTCTGTGTAAGTGTGATACCTTCTGTAGAATACCCAATCTCTATGCCAAGAAAGTAGCTAAGTCTTCCTAAATCCTTGATACTGAATGTTGCATCAAGATGATGTTTAAGAGCATCAATGGAAAATGAATCTGTGCCAGTCAAAATAACATCATCAACGTACACAGCAACAACTGTGAGGTGAGAATTTTGTCTTTTTAGGAACAAAGAATAGTCATTCTTTGACTGTGTAAAGCCTTGAAGTTGTAACTCACTAACCAACTTAGCAAACCACTGTCTACTAGCCTGTTTAAGGCCATAAAGTGATTTTTTTAGGAGACAAACTTGATTGGTAGGATTAGCTATACCCTCTGGCATCTTCATAAAGACCTCTTCATGTAGATCCCCATGTAAAAACGCATTGTTTACATCAAGTTGCCATAGAGACCAATTTTTAGAAGCAGCTAAGGCTATCAATGCTCTGACAGTGGCCATTTTGATAACTGGGGAAAATGTTTCTTGAAAGTCCACCCCATACTGTTGTGTGTAGCCTTTTGCCACTAACCTGGCTTTGTATCTTTCAAGAGTACCATTAGCTTTAAGTTTGACCTTGTACACCCATTTACAGCCAATAGGCTTCTTACCACTTGGTAAATCAACAACTTCCCATGTCTTGTTAGAATCTAAGGCAGAGATTTCTTTTTCCATGGCTTGAATCCAATTAGGATCTTTAGCAGCTGCAGCATAGGAATTAGGCTCAACAAGAGATGATACTTGGGTAATGAGAGCATGATGTGAGGTAGATAAGGAGGAGAACTGAACAAGGTTACACCAATGTGTGGATAAATTAACAAAAGAGGTATTAGGGAGAGTGAAGGTGTAATCATGTAAGTGAGCAGGAAGTTTTGTGGGTCTATTAGATCTTCTTGGAGGAGAAGGTGGTGTAGTGTGAATGACAGAAGTAGAAACATCAGGAGATGGAAGAGAAAGAGAAGAAGAGGAAGAATTATGAGAAGATGTAGTAATAGTGATATCATCATCAGTAGAAATAGGTATGGACTGATCAGGTCTAGTATGATGAAAAACAGATGTAAAAACATCAGGAACATCATCATAAGAAAAAATAGAGGGAGTAGTGTTAGCAGGTAGGAAGAAAGGTGTGTAGGGAGTGTGAGAGGAGGAAAAATGAAAAGGAAAGTGATGTTCATGAAATATAACATCTCTTGAAATGATGATTCTTTTGGTATGAAGATGTAATAACTTGTAGGCTTTTTGATGTGGAGGATAACCAAGAAACATGTAAGGTTCAGATCTGGGTTCAAATTTGGTTCTGCCTTGTTTGATAGTAGAGACAAAACAAAGGCAACCGAAGACTTTGAGATGGGCAAGAGAAGGTGAAGTATTGTGGAGTTTTTCATAAGGTGAGATATGTTTAAGAACTTTGAGAGGAAGTCTGTTAATCAAATGCACAGCTCACACAAAATACATTCTCCCCAATAGGCAGCAGGAACATTGGATTGGAAGAATAGAGCCCTAGCAACCTCCAAGAGGTGCCTATGTTTCCTCTCAACCACTCCATTTTAATTTGTTGTGGAGTTTCTGTGCAACTTTTCTGATGTATAACTCCTTTCTGTAACATGAATTGTAGCAGCTTCCCCTCACACAACTCCTTTGCATTGTCGGATCTCACACATTCAATTAAACAATGAAATTGAGTGTTAACATATTCAAAGAAATTTTCCATAATCTGGACAACATCAGATTTATGTTTAAGTAAAAACACCCAAGTATGCCTAGAATAGTCATCTACAATTGTGACAAAGAACTTGCAATTATTATAAGTAGAAGTGTTATAGGGACCCCACAAGTCAACATGAATCAATTGAAAAGGTTTGACAGATTTTATTGAACTTTGTGAAAAGGGTAGTTTTGTTTGCCTAGCAGCAGGGCAAACTTGACAGATACAAGAACTAATATCATCTAGGTTTAGACTAGGTTGAGCATATTTCATAGAGTGAAATGGTAAATGACCTAGCCTCAAATGCCATAATTTGGCTTGATCTATACATTTATTGACAGAAATATTAACAGAAGCAGAAGCAACATGACTGATGTTATTTTGGCAGCCTAATGAAGACTTGGAGAAGTTGGTGTAATATAATCCATGCTTCAGGTTACCAAGAACCAGAGGCTGGGTCAAAGTAGGTGCCTGGATAACACAGGAATTAGATGTAAAATTGACTGAACAATTCATGTCTTGGCAAAGTTTAGGAATAGAGATCAAATTAAATTGGAAGTGGGGAACATGTAACACATCTTGCAAGATAATGTCAGAATTGAGATTAACTGTTCCTTTATGTGCAATGGCTACTTTTCTTCCATCAGGTATGGTTATAGTGTCATCATGATCAGTATTTTGTCTGAAATTAACAAATAAATTCATATCACAACAGATGTGATCTGTTGCACCACTGTCTAATACCCAAGAAACACCTATTTTGGACATAAAACAAAGTTTACCTGCCATGAAAGCAGCTCCATGTGTGGCAGGTGGCTCTCCAGTTGTTATTGACACATCATCACATTGTTGCTTGTTAAGTAATGACATAAGTTGGTTATACTGCTCAACAGTCATTGTCTTGGTTTCAGACTAACTAGTATAAGACTCTTTTGGTGCATTTTGAACCATATTAGCAGACCTTTTGTCTCTATTTCCACTCAGATGAGGAGGCAACCCATGGAGTTTATAACATCTTTCAATACCATGCCCAGGATTCTTACAATAATCACAAAACCATGTAGAAGACCTTTTGTTTCCAGCCAATGATTGTGATTGTTTAGGAGCAGAATATGATGATTTGCTCTTATCAAATCTCTCAGAATACTTCTTTCTATCATAAGCAGCAAAGGCCATAGCATCATGTTGAGTAACAATTCCACTTACTTCCTGGTGTCTTTCTTCTTGAACTAAAAGTCTGTAAGCAGTGCTCAAGTTTGGCAAAGGCTGCATCATAAGGATGTTTGTTCTAGCTTGGATGTAATCATCATTAAGCTTCATTAGAAACAACATTAGCCTTTGTTCTTGTTGTGTTTTCAGCATCCTTTTAGTCAATGTGCAGGTGCAATTTGCACCACATGTGCAAACAGGCAATGGATCTAGATCATCTAACTCGTCCCATAATGCCTTGATAGCAGAAAAGAATGAAGACACAAACATCTTCCCTTGCTGCATTTCAGAAATTTTTTTGTTGTAAAGAAAATAACTGCGCTCCAGAAGCTTGGCCAAACCTTTCCTCAAGATCTAGCCACAGATCTCTAGCTTTCTTGTAATACCACACACTTTTGGCAATTTGTTTCTCCAAGGAAAACAATAACCAACCAGTCACCAAATCGTTACACCTATGCCAAGCTTTATAGTTTGCATTAGTCACACCAGGTTCTTCTAAAGAGCCATCTACAAAACACAACTTGTTTCTAGAAGATAAAACAAGCATAATAGAGCGCTTCCAATCGCCATAATTGTTTCCAAACAAACAACTCATTCACTAGCTTAGTATTAGAAGAATCCGAAGGATGAATATAATACACGCTACCTAGAACAGCTTGTAGGTTCAGGTGTAGATGTTGAATTTTCAGCCATAATTTTCAAGAAAACGTCTCCAATTCCTCAAATCAAAAAAAACTTCAACCTCAAAGATATCAACACAACCTCAAATCAAGAAATCTTCAACCTCAATACGAAGATATCAACAACAACCTCAAATCAAGAAATCTTCAACCTCAATAGGAAGATATCAACAACAATACACGGCAAGAATTCAATAATTCTTCAACAAAAACAATATTACAACAGCAGTTTAATCAAGAATCATCAAAATTTCACAACAAAATCACAATTCATCAAACAATCACCAATTCTCCAGATTTGAGAATCTCAACAACAATTTCTTCAGCATCACGACAACAATTGAAGAAATTAACAATCACACAATCACAATCGACTCAAATTTTTTTTCTAACGAATTGTAGCTTTCAATTCCATACTACTGAATTTTTACCGAAGAGAAAAAAAAACTGATTTCAGCGAAGAAAATGAAGAAAAAGAAGAAATGAATGAAAAAAACCTGATTTCAGGTACGAAATGTTGAAAAAATTTGCGGAATGTAGCATCTGATACCATGTTATCAATTATAGATTGTAAACAAAGAAGGAATAAATTCCATAGTATAGAGAGAATAGAGAGAATAGAGAGAAGAATGTAAAGTGTTTGTTATTATTTCTGAATGAATCATATGTAAGAGAATACAAAGCTATTTATATCTAAGCTGTAATACAAGAGGAGATATCTTGCACGTGCTTGTAATAACAGGTGTTGTTATAACAGATCAGTTTTGTCAAGCTAGATTAAATGTAAGCTTAGGTGTAGCATGAGCAGCAGGTGTAGTATTCTCATTACTAACTAACTAGGAAAATAGTTTTGATATAATGATATAATTCTGAAATACTTATTCATCGATCTTTCATCAACAACAAGAATTAATCTTTACTAGATATTTGTATGTACCAATATTTGTTGGTGAGATCCAATTATTCATGCATGTTGATATTATTGTTGGTGGATCAAATTAGCAATGCGGTGAGAACATCTTCCACAAGGTACAAAATTATTGATCTAACATAAATAGCAATATCGCGTGTGTGTGTGTGTGTTTTCATGGACACTACAACATGATCATCTAAGAACTTATACTATCGAAATGTTTTGACGTTTTTTGTTGCATTAAGATTGGGCTTTCGCCTAAAAGCTCCTATCTTAGGACTTAGGAGGATACATGCATGTGGAAGGAAATGCAAAGAGAAGGGGATAAACTCTTGGAACTTTTGATGTCAATTATAATGTGACAATCTTTTGTTAATTAATTATCGTACGTCTAAGTGATAACTAAAATTTATCTTCCTTGTTACTCGTATATTTTTTAAAAAGTTTTCAATATTTTGTAACCGATATATATACTACTTCTTCCGTTCCATAATAAGTGAAACATAGGGATTGGGCACAAGATTTAATTAATAAACATCACTTTCAAAAGCCAAAAAGTCATAAAATACCCTTTTCATTATGATGTGTACTCTTTGTAGGAACGTAAACTGGTAACTAATGAGATACACTTAAATGACAACCATGCGTGAAAGTATCACTGCCCTAAAGTTGAATTTGCCCTGCAACAACACACGGACTCAGGAACTTTAGACTGATAAAATCAGTCATTAAATGCTGATAGATTTTTGACCCAAAAAGATAGTTAAGTTAATTACCCAAGGCCCAAGGCCCAAGGCCCTCGCCCGGACCGGGCGGACGGCGCACATGTGGCAACCACACATCACCATATACCCACTAAAAGCCTCATTGCTACTCAACTCAAAGGGTAAAGGAAAAGTAATGGTTATAAACCTTACTCTTCCCTTATATTCTTTCAATGTGGGACAAAAGACAAAAAAGACTCTTCATATTCTTTTGAAGCAGACTTAGAGTTTCTACTAAAAACTCCAACAATCCCCCACATGATTCAAAAGAAGAAAACATAAAGAAACGGGTCTGAAAAAGATGATATGGGCAATATATACTAGGTTTTGAAGTATCAATGTCTTATGGGCTTGAATTGACACTCAGTGCATACAAATATGTCTTACTGTCGTAATAGGTAGATTTCTCTTTGAACCTTTCACGAGGTTAGCAAACCATAGATGCGCACTCAACCTTTTTCAAATCAAGAAACGTTCTCGCAATTGTAATATAGGTGCCCCACAATTAGCCTGGATTATCATGAATGCTCTAGAGAGCCTAAGCCTTCTGACTCTCATAGGAGATTGGGCGTAACCCCCACATTCACATAGGTAAGTTCATCAAGTTTGTACTATCACAAACCACCTTAAGTAAGGCTATGAACTTATTAAGAGCTCTATGCTCAACCTTACACATATAACAGTAGGTTAAAACAAAATACTACATCACTTTTATTAATAGGAATGGTAGTAGTATACAATAACTTGAGTTCTTTTATGATTTCGTTTGACCCTTTGAACTTAGGAATTCCTAAGAAGGCTATCCTCACAATTCACTCCACAATAGGCTTTAAACGCATTCCTTATGCTGACTCCAGCACCATTTTTCTACAAAGGCCTTTGGTGAGAGAATCAGCAATATTCCTCTATGACTTTACATACTCGAGTGACAACACATTATTTTTAACTAAATTTCTAACTTTGGCATGCCTTAAGAGAATATTCCTTCTCTTTCCATTATAGGCTTGATTATTAGCTACCCCAATTGCTACTTGCGAGTCACACAGCAAAGAAACTGATGGAGCTGGCTTCCCATTACAATGGAATATCAGCAAGCAAACTCCTTATCCATTCAGCTTCTTGACCTGCCAATTCTAAAGCAATAAACTCAGATTCCATTGTAGATTTGGCAATACATGTTTGCTTTGATGATTTCCATGATATAGCTCCACCAGCAAGAGTAAAAACATAACCGCTGGTAGATTGAATTTCATCATTATCCGACACCCGAATGGCATTACAAAATCCTTCAAGAACACAAGGTGTCCTTTGATAATGCAGACCCCAATTTATAGTGCCATTTAGATACTTCAACAATCTAATCAAGGCAACCCAATGCTCTCGATTAGGATTGTGAGTATACCTGCTCAATCTACTAACAACATAAGCTATATCAGGTCTAGTATAATTCATCAAGAACATTACACTACCAATTATTTTTGCATATTGTTCTTGGGATATACTATCACCCTTATTCTTTTTCAAATGAATACTAGAATCATATGGGGTTTTCACGGGAATGCAATCAAATTGATCAAACTTCTTTAATATTTTCTCAACATAATGAGATTGATTTAAAGATATCCCATATGACGTTCTACTAATCTTTATTCCAAGAATAACATCAGCATCTCCTAAATCCTTCATCTCAAAACAAGAATTTAGGAAACTCTTAGTTGCACTTACTACGTCTATATTGGTCCCAAAGATTAACATATCATCCACATATAGACATATGAAAACACAACCAAGCTCATCAAATTTGGAATAAACACAAGCATCAGAATCATTTACCAAAAAACCATTTGAAGTAATAGTTTGATGAAATTTATCATACCATTGTTTTGGTGCTTGTTTTAAACCATACAAAGATCTAATAAGCTTGCATACCTTGTCCTCTTGACCAGGAACCTCACATCCTTCAGGTTGCTTCATATAGATCTCCTCATTTAACTCACCATTCAAAAATGCAGTTTTCACATCCATTTGATGTACAATTAAATCATGAATAGATGCAGGTGCAATTAATGCTCTAATGGTGGCTACCTTAGTCACAGGAGAATAAGTATCAAAGAAGTCTAAACCTTGTTTTTGGCGATGCCCTCCAACTACAAGTCTAGCCTTATACTTGTCTAAAGACCCATCAGGCTTGCATTTCTTTGTAAAGATCCATATATTACTTAGGGCCTTACAACCTCTAGGAAGGTCTGAGAAAATCCAAGTATTATTACTCATAATAGACTCTATTTCACTGTTAATATCCTCTAACCAAAAACTTGAGTCTATAGATCTCATGGCCTCAGCATAGGTTCTCAGGTTCTCTTCCAATACAAACGCATTGACACATCTTACTCATCTAAACACTCTTTCTCGCCTAGAAAGGTAGTAATAAAATCGAGTCCGAAACTAGACTTCATTCTAGCTCTCTTACTCCTTCTAGGTTCTAAGATCTCACTAGATGATGCAAAGAAGAAGAAGATGCAGCAAGCAAGCATGATGGTACACTAACTTTCATAGGAAAAATATGCTCAAATAATTCAACATCCCTTGACTCTCTAATAGGACCAAAACCGAAACATCCTTAAGAATGAGTCTATATGCACACTGTTAAAAGCATAACCAATAAAGATACCATCTATAGTCTTAGGTCCAATCTTACTCCTTTGAAAGTCGGAAGTCCTATCTTACCTAAACACCCCCACACTTTGAGGTAACCCAAATTAGGCTTATAGCCTTTCCCACATCGTAGGGAGTCTTATCTAACTTCTTATGGGGAACTCGGTTAAGAACATAGCATGCGAAAGAATAGCCTCACCCCCACATGTTAGTAGGCATACCTGAACTAATAAGCATTTTATTCATCATATCCTTAAGAGTCCTATTTTTCCGCTCAGCTATTCCATTTTGTTCGGGTGTATAGTGAGCTGTAACCTCATGGATAATCCCATTAGACTCACAATATTTCTTAAGGGAAACTCCATCATATTCTCCACCCCTATCTCGATCTAACTCTCTTAATCTTAAGGTCCAATTGGTTCTCAACTCCGGCTTTATAAATTAGAAATTTCTCTTCACCTCATCCTTAGAACTCAATAAATAAAACCTTAGCATAACGCGAGAAGTCATCAACAAATGTAATATAATACTTCTTTCCTCCCCTACTCATGGAATTCTTAAAGTCACCTAAGTCACTATGGACTAACTCTAATAAAGTAGAGGAACATGACACATTTTTGTTGAATGCTTTCTTAGGGTGCTTACCTTCTACACACACTTCACATTTCTCAAAAGATGTATTTCTAAAGTCAGGAATAAGACTAAATTGTTTTAGCCTTTTAATAGATGCAACATTTACATGACTTAGTCTAGAATGCCATAAAGAAACAGACTCAGCAATATAAATGGAAGCACTAGAGTTCTTATTATCAATAACAACATCCAAAACAAAAAGTCCAGCATTACAAAAGCCTTTACCCACAAAAACACCATTTCTGGTTAATACAAATATTCAAAAGCTAACTTGATCCCAGCTTTGTTTAAAAGAGAACCAGAAATGAGGTTTCTGCGGATGTCGGGAACATGCAAAACATTCTGCAAAGCAATGGTTTTCCCGGAACTTAATTTTAGGAAAACCTTTCCTTTGCCTAGAACACTCACAGTGCTTGAGTTGCCCACGAAGACGCATTCTCCTTCTGAAACTTTGTTGTAGTCCTGGAACATCTCCTTGTTGGCGCAGATGTGACGGGTTACACCAGTATCCACGATCCATTTAGAAACATTGCTTACCAGATTGACCTCAGACACCACAGCAACAATGATGTCATCTTCATCAACATTGGCTTGAGCTTTGTTGTCTTTTGCTTTGTTTGGAGCTTCCTTTCTTTAACGGCAATCCCTGGCAGCATGCCCATACTTACCACAAACGAAGCAACTTCCCTTAAGCTGAAATTTTCCCTTGAAGTTATTATAATTCTGCCTTGTACCATGAAACTGATTTGGACCCTTACCTTTTGGTCCTTTACCCGCAGCAGCTTTATTTTCCACAAGGTTAGCAGAAGAGGAAGAACAATCAATTTATTTCCCTTTGATTTGGATACAGTTCTACTCCTCAATCTTAATGTGGGAAACTAATTCCTGAAGGGTAAAGTATTTCTGTCTATGTTTCAAGGAATGACCAAAATTTTTCCAGGAAGGAGGTAATTTCTCAAGTAAACAGTTTGCTTGGAAAAGATCAGGAATGGCCATACCCTCAACCACAATATCAACACATAAATGTTCATACTCATGAACTTGAACTAGCACAGGTTTATCATCAGATATAGTAAACTTCAACCAACGACTACAAGCATATTTCTTAGTCCCAAAATCATCAGTACCATACTTATCATTCAAAGCATCCCAAATATCCTTAGCATTTTTCGACTTACTATAAATCATGTAAAAGGGCGAAGTCATATAATGCAGTAACATCCCACGACAAGTCTTATTGTCTTTCACAAAATCCCTAACAGAATTTTCAGGAGCAGCAACAGCAGACAAACAATAATCTACCCCAATTTGACCCAAGAAAAATTCCATCTTATCAGACCACATCTTATAATTTTTCCCATCAAATGGTTCTAACTTAGACATATCAAGGACAAAGGGATTGGTAATATGGACAACATTAAAAATACGCACATTATCATCAGGAATTTCACCAGCCATAGTTCCATGAAACACTTACGAAACTCTGATGATCTTGTCATTTTGTCACTTTATATTTTCCATTTAAGGTATGTTTCACTTATTTTGAAACGTTCAAAAATAGTAAGTGTTTCACTTATTATGGAACGGAGGAAGTATATTTTTTTATTGGTAAGATGAATAACCTTTGAGCTGCCTTTACATAGGGCCCGACCCGTAAGCTCAACCACTTAGGAGGAGGAGGAATTGTAAGGAAAATCCTCCATAGAAAAACTCCTGGTTTTTTTCCTACTTGAGTTGAAAATTGTTTTGTAAATTTAAGGTTGCAAAAAAGAAACAACATTGCAAAATGTTAACCTTTGAGATCAAAATTAGAAATCTTGACATAGAATGTATGTTCATTATTAGTATATATATATATATATATTTTAATTTTGAAAAATTATATATGATCTTATTATCTAGATTTATCTCAACATATATGTATTTCGATATAATCACTTTTTATAAGTACGTAACCAAAAAAATCACTTAAGAAAACACAATGTCGCAATAACTACAAAACAAAAGAAGTATTACATTAATACTAGAAGGAATTAATATTTTATAATAGTTAAAAGTATACTAAGCCCTTAACATCACATGACCTGATAACTATATATACCTTGATTCTTAAAAGATCTCACTAAAAAGATATACAAAATCGATTAATGCATAAACAGTTAGGGTTTCAGTTGTGGTCCATAAACAAATTTAACATACTTAATTAGCTTGAAGATAAAATATATATATAACCAACACCAACTTTACAATTACAGCCCTTATTTTAATTGATTGTAAAAAAAGCATCAGAATTGGCTATCAAATTCATCCTTAAACTAGTACAAAAGTTTCTTGATTTTGTGAACCTTTGCAAGGACCACTCTTTACCTTACATATTGCCTAAAAAAGCCCTTTATTTCTTATATAGAGTTTGTGTCTAAAATGATGAAGACACCTTGATGCATGAATAATAGAGCATCCGTGTGCTAGCTAGCCTAACTCTCTTTTGCATAAATCACTCTCCAATCATAAGATTTCCAGGTATATGAAATATATTCTTTTCCTTTGAGAAAGCCAACTCTATAAAACTTGTCCTCCTACAAAAAAATTAATAAAAAGTGCACTCTATTATGCCTTATATTTTTATATTTTCTGATCTTCCTTCATTATTGTACTCATGTGGTTTCAATAAGTTCAATTATCACACTTAAACCCAACAAAAGTACAAGCAAAAGATTGATACAAGTACATTAAAGAAAAGATTAGATATTGTAATGAATCATGACTCCAAGCTTAATCTTTCCCATTGAGCCAATCGTTGTTCGAAGAATTTAATCTTTTATACAAAATGATATCTTTATCTAATCTTGTAGTGATTATGTTCACTAAACAATATCATAATCTCACGTATTAATGCTAACATGAATGCATGCATGTCCTAAGCTATATAATACTAGGAATAATTGTGTATATTATATAGTATTGATATGGAGTATATGACTTAAGAGCCGTTGGAAACAATAAACATAATATCTTAGGGACCTCACTACTAAGGAGTGCCTCTAGGAAGACCATAGGGGTCACTATTAACCATATACTTTGTCCTAGTTTGAGGTACATTAGTGGTCATTCTTAAGAAGAAAAACAAAAATTTATAAGAAGAGAAGCACTCAAAGACAACATGCATTTAGCACCATTATGCATCTCACATGGCTAACCTTTTGGCGCAAAAACAAAACTCCATTTTCCTTCCTTCATTCTCTTTCCTACTACTCTTTCTTTGTCCAACTCCTTTTGTCTCCTTATCTTAAACTTGAACATCATGATGATCAGCCAAGCCACAAACTTAGCTAGCTATCTAGCTAGCAACCATGATGGTGTCAGTGTAAGAGGGAGAAAATACCCACACATAAGGTCTTTTGGCTCTTTAGGCAGTGTTTTGTGGGATAATCTAATAAGGTCATAGCACTATAGCTCTTGTCCACCTTATAAGAAACAAGTGGCATATATAGACAATAGATGTGATAGTAGTATATGTATATCATTCACTAGCGTATATTGGAGTTTAATAATAACGACATAACGTGGATCCCAGCTAAATTAGATGGTATAGTCAATTGTGTACGAATAAGTCTTCTCAACTCAATGTTATCATGTGCATAATAGCACTGAAAATGACCGAAAGGCCCTTACTCCTTAATCACAATTTGTAAGTAAATATTTTGTTAGGCACCTATATGGTAGGAATTTAAACCAACTCATAATCTATATATTAGCAGGTCTCTTCTACACATAACTATATTTTGTATCTCTACATACTATAAAATTATTAAAATAAGGAATGCTTTATGTATATATTCAAATAGATGTATTGTTTAATGGTTTTTATATTCTTACAACTCTTATAGATTGAAGTTTCAAGATCTTTGTCTAAATATCTTAACAAAGTTTTTTCGTTAAACTTTTACAAGTTATTGTCATTTACAATTTCAAAAACTATCTAGCTTAATAATAAGAAATTGTTATACCTAGAAGTTGGAAAGTCTCCATATACTCCAAATGAATTAAGCATCACTAGTACAGAAATGACAATTTGCGTCGCACCTGGGACCCCCATTTGCGTCGGACATTGGTCCGACGGCACAGGTCTCGTTGCAGATGGGAAGAAAGGATCTGCGTCGGATAAGACACGATGCAGTTAACAGAACATTTGTGTCGGACCCACCAAACGTGCGTCGCACATGACTCATCCCCCAAGCACCCACAACAGCCCAGGAAAGCACCATCTGCGTCGCATGAAGACCTATATGCAACGCAGATGACACACCATTTGCGTCGCATATAGCTCTTCATGCGACACAGATGGTGCTTTGCTGGGCTGCTGCGCACTTACATCTGCGTCGCATATGGCACTGCATGCGACACAAATAAGTGTTTTTTTGGTTTTTTTTCCAGCTTTTTTTTGTTTATTTTTCAGCCTTTTTTTTAATTTCAAAACTAAACAAACATTATGTTAATAATTATGAGTAGAAAATTCGGCAGAGTCTCCTTTGTAATTTGGACAACCCTAGAAATCGTTGGGAAAATTTTGCATATATATAATTAAAACCTGTTTCAGTACATCTCAATGAAGCAACCAATGTTGCAATCAATCAACCAACAAGGTTCAAGCAACAAAATATTATTCTAACCTACAAATACACACACTAACCATCAAGCTTAGTTTGCTTCGTTAACGACCCGTACAAAGTATTCCGCAAAAAGTTCTTTGAGGTCGTTGATCTCATATATGGAGTATGGCTCAAGACTTGACGGAAAAACCTAGAAATATATTAAGTTAGTTAATATACTTTAAAATTCTATAAGTATAACTAACGAATTTACAACATACATATACCTCATACAAATTCTTTGAATCATAGTAGAAGCGGATGATTAGAAACATGTATCCCATCACGAAATAGCCGCATTCCACTCCTCCCGATTGTTGAGCATACTACACCAAATTAAAGATATACTCCCTCCGGTCTTTATTAGTTTACCCTTATTCCTTTTAAGGGTGTCCCTTATTAGTTTACCCCTTTCTTTTTTTGCTATTTTTGGAATGGGTCCACTAACTTTCCATCACACATACATTCAACTTTAAGTATAAATTAATCTTTTCTCTCTCTTTGTATGCCCCACAATACTATTCCTCCTAAAACTCTGTGCAAAAGAAAGGGGTAAACTAATAAAGACCGGATGGAGTATATTAGAATCGAAAAAAAATCCTAAATAGAATTATAAAGTATCAAATACAAAACCATAAGCGTTTTACTCGCATATATGTCCAAGACAATTTAGTTCCTTTATTGGATCCTTCAAGGCGCGTGTATTTTGTATATGCACTAAGTATAGAGATTTTGTAACAATTAATTACTATAAACATTTATAAATTATTTAAAATATCATAAAATGCATGTAAACATATTAACATGTATAACAACTATGAACTTACGTATTCAATGGTATCTTGATAGCTAAGGATCTATCTTTCTGGATCGAATCAAATATATATACCGTTCTCTTTGATAGACAAATGACAAGAAGAATCCAATGATCCCTAAGGCATGAAGCAAAATGTGATGTTTATATATATAACCACAAGTTCATAAAGATAAAACAAAGTAAAGATTAGTTTAACTAACATAATTTTCAATATACGGACATAGGATGTAACGCATATATTGATTCGCTTTCATTGAACTTGCCATGTAGTTGATCACGGCATCTAATTGATTGCGTATCATGGTCGCTGAAATCATACTTGGACACATGAAACCAATATTATTATCTCCATGCTCCTCAGACTGCTCTGCCAAGTACCTAGTATCCAAACACTTATAGTTAGGAGAAACAATAAAAATAAATATCAATGTTAATTAGTTTAGAGTTTGAGAAATCTCACATCATAAATACTTGCAAAATGGATACATTAATCCCTGCTCCCGTGAGAAGTTGAAAAACATCTTGTCGCGAGAGAATGATCATATGATCTCTATCAAAGTCGAAGACTGTACCCTTTGGAACTTGAATATGAAAAGGCTCATCTGAGGGTTTGTCGCAAAATATTTGGTGCATCTCCTTGATATTATCATCCATATCATCCAGTTCCAAGTCAATAAAATGATCTACGTGCCTATGTGCAGACTCATCGGTGCAAGGATCACTACCAACTATTTTTTTTTTCTTCTTCTTCTTCGTCGCACCTTCTTTAGGTATATGTTCCTAATTCAATTCGACTTCTTTTTAATTCATATTATATATGTATATAGATTATTTCATATATAAATCAAGATTACTTAGTATACAAAATAAAGATTACTTAGTATATATAATTAAGATTTCTTAGTATATATATTTACATTTCTTAGTATATAAATCAAAATATTAAACATAAGTTACCTGATTATCTGAGACTAAAATACCAACTCTTTCGGCCATTCTATGAATGAACCCTCGGCTTGACTGAGTTTCACGATATATGGAGTAGGTAGAGGAACTAGGGCTTCTGCGTAGTCCGAAAAAAATTCATCAACACTCACTTTCACGGCTGTAGGATGTGATGATGACTCCATTTGCGGATGTACGATACCCTCAGCTACAGTGATCCGTCCCGAGTTATCCGCTATTGCCAAACGGCATGGAACCGGACTCTTAACATCCAATGAGAACACAATGTCATTAATTAAGTGTTTTAGAAACACAATATCATAATCGTATAAGATATAAAATAACTATATACCTGCAAGTTCACAAATGGATCATTGCCCCCCGAGTGACAGCTACTAGGATCAACTAGAGTGTGAGAACTTGTTTGATCTAGTGCTTGAAGACCTAATTGCGCTGCAAAAGCTTTTAACCTTTCTTGAACTATTGCATCTATCTTCGAGTTCATCTCCTCCATCGTCTGTTCTCTAACTCTTTGGCTCACTCTAGCCTCGAACTCCTTCATCTCCACATCATCCATGCCCCTACCCTTTCGAACAGTACTACTCCGATCAAGATCTCTCCAAACCGATGTAATCCCAATGCTACGCCCAGCTGTTAACACACGCCCAGGACGGTCTTTCCTCTGTAGAGCACGTGATAGAGCATCATCCATCCGACCTGGAACAAACTCTCTCCTTCCTTTTCTTTCCTTTTCCAATCATCCTGTGTCAAATTCAAAAAATTCATATGAGTAGTAGAATACAAGTAATTAGACAAGAAAATATTATAATATTTGAAGAATGTTTACAATGGACTCTTTTATCTTTTGTGTTTCTTCATTAGGGAAGAAAAGATTTCTTTCCTTATCTTCTTTCAATCTCGCGAGAAGCCATGGCAAAGTTCGATCCGGCAAGGAGGAAATAATTGATGATGTGGATGAGTCAACAGATGATGCTGTACAGGATTTAGGGATATACCCTTTGTCTTTCAAACGGGAATCAACTCCGCATATGACTTTTGACCCAAAAAATGAGGATGAATGTTGGCAGCTTGAGACTTTCTTACTCTTTCACTTTTAGCCTAATATGAAAACAAGTAATTAGTTAATATTTCCCTTCAGGTAGCAATTCTTGTAAAAAAGTGAACAACTCACTGAGACTTTTATCTGTCCAACTATACTTCGATTTCATATTGAACAATGTGAGGATGCCAGAAAGTTTAGTGAAATTCTTACACCCGGATACATAAGGCCCTGTTCTTTTGGACTTATTTTCAGCAAAAATAAGTTCAGTTCAGCAAAAATAAGTAAAAATAAGTTCAGTTCAGCAAAAATAAGTTCAGTTCAGCAAAAATAAGTTTAGTTCAGCAAAAATAAGTTCAGTATTACTATTAATGTTGTAATTATTATTTTGGTTTTAATTATTACTATTAATATTGTTATTATTATTAATATTATAATTATAATAACGATGAAATTGTAATTTTTTTCTTTTTTATTTTTTAATTTTATTATTTTAATATTTTATTATTTATTATTATGTAATTACTATTTATTATTTATTATTTATTATTTATTATTTATTATTTATTATTTATTATTTATTATTTATTATTTATTATTTATTATTTATTATTTATTATTTATTATTTATTATTTATTATTTATTATTTATTATTTATTATTTATTATTTATTATTTATTATTTATTATTTATTATTTATTATTTATTATTTATTATTTATTATTTATTATTTATTAATATTATTTATTATTATTATTATTTATTATTATTTCTTATTATTATTTATTATTATTTATTATTTATTATTTACTATTTATTATAATTAGAATTATAATTATTTATTATTAATTATTAATTATTTATTATTAATTATTTATTATTAATTATTTATTATTATTTATTATTTATTATATATTATATATTTTTATTGTTGATTATTTATTATAATTATTATTATTTATTATTTAATATTTATTATTTATTATTTATTATTTAATATTTATTATTATTATTATTATTGTTATTATTATTATTTATTACTATTATTAATATTATTATTTATTATTATTATTATTATTTATTATTAATATTATTATTATTTATTATTAATATTATTATTATTTATTATTTATTATTTGTTATTTATTATTACTTATTATTTATTATTTATTATTATTATTATTTATTATATTATTATTTATTATTTATTATTTATTGTTATTATATATTTATTATTATTATCATTATTATTTTTTATTATTTTTTTATTATTTTTTATTATTAATTATTATTATTATTATTTATTAATTATTTATTATTAATTATTATTTATTTATTATTATTTATTATTTATTATTTATTATATATTATATATTTTTATTGTTTATTATTTATTATTTATTATATATTATTTATTATTTATTTTAATTATTATTATTTATTATTTAATATTTGTTATTTATTATTTATTATTATTATTATTATTATTATTTATTACTATTATTAATATTATTATTTATTATTATTATTAATATTATTATTATTTATTATTATTATAACTTATTATTTATTATTATTTATTATTATATTATTATTAATTTTTATTATTTATTATTTATTATTATTTATTATTATTAATATTATTATTATTTATTATTTATTATTCTTATTATTTATTATATTATTATTTATTATTTATTATTTATTATTATATATTTATTATTATTATCATTATTATTTATTTTTTTTATTTTTTATTATTTATTATTATTAATTATTATTATTATTATTAATTATTAATTATTATTATTATTATTTATTATTAATTATTATTATTATTATTTATTATTATTATTTATTATTATTATTTATTATTTATTATTTATTATTTATTATTTATTATTTATTATTTATTATTTATTATTTATTATTTATTATTATTATTATTATTATTATTATTATTATTATTATTATTATTATTTAGCAAAAATAAGTTCAGTTCAGCAAAGATATGTTTCGGCTCAAAGAAAATATAATAAGTTCGGTTCGTACCAAAATAAGTTCAAAAGAACAGGGCCTTAAGTTTGTTTGCTGCACTAAGAATACTAGCATACATATGCGGACGATCGGTTCCTTCATCCTCTTGTGCAACATCTCATCTACCCTATCATTCTCATCAACTACCCTATTATTCTCATTATCATCCTCTCCTTTTTCGATATCAACCTCAACCTCATC
The DNA here is from genome assembly GCA_947646795.1 of Beta lomatogona. Classification (NCBI taxonomy): domain Eukaryota; kingdom Viridiplantae; phylum Streptophyta; class Magnoliopsida; order Caryophyllales; family Amaranthaceae; genus Beta; species Beta lomatogona. The sequence goes on from CANSNZ010001111.1 coordinate 1,785,698, forward strand.
ATCAATGTGATCAACATGCAAACCATCACACAAGCTAGTGGAGCTCATACCCTGATCATAAAACTCTCCATGCCATGTCCACCTAGTGTAGTTACTCTTAAACCCACGACGAATCAAATGATCCTTAATTTGATCCACATCACGATACCCCCTAGAGTTATTGCAATCACAACAAGGACACAAGACTAATTTTGACCCATTCTGCGATTGATATTCTAACGCAACGTAACCCTAATAAATTCATCAACCCCTTGTAGAAATGTCGCCGAAATCCGATTACGATACATCCAGTTTCGATCCATATTTATACACTAGAGACACCAAACAAGAACACAATCGATCACATCATTCAAAGTGTCTTATCAAATGCAGTCATGAACATTTGGGTCCTTATCACTCCAACCTAACCCATCCTTGAGTTTCTCATCTCACTAGTGAATGAACATTTGGTTTTCAATTCTAAGAAAAATCCGGCAGCACTTCCCTACAGTTCTCCAAGTACACGATGAAGATAGTAGGTAAACTATCAACATATGTACCCAGAGAACGCTTTGGGAAATGAGCTAGATCTTTCTTAGAATCGAAAACCAAACAATCATTCACATCCTAAGTGAGATAAGAAACTCAAAGACAGTCCCAAACCGGGGACTATTCAAGACTTACTCCAAATGAGTAAGTCTCGATCGGGTATCTAGGCCAATGATGCACACATTGCAATTAAACAGCAAATACCAATCCATTCCTTAAATTTCCCTCCCCACCGCATAAAGGTATGTCCATATAGGTTTGGTCATAATTCAACATATACTTTCCCAATCACATAACCAAACAATTCACATATACTTTCCCAATCACATAATTCAACATTATTATAGGGACAAATAAAACAAATAAACATAAAGCAAAAGCTATAATATATACCTCTGCTCTCAAGGAGCAGCGAAGACAAGCACAACGAGGTGAGCTTGGAGCACCGACAACCCGACAAGTAAAAGATGGAATGTGGCAACTTCATTAGGGCATTAACCAACTCAAAAGATTAAAGTAACTTTATTAATTATCAAGTTTTAAGTATATTTTTAATAGGGTTTAAGGTTGAGGTTTTAATATTTTCACCCTTTTATTTTACAATTAATGTCAACTATATCAAACTATTCTGAATTGTGTGATGTAGTAAGTAGTAGTAGTTTTAGGTCTAGATTGTGGACTTACATTACCGGCGAGACGGAGTGCAGCGCCGGCAAGACAAAGTGCAGCGGCGGCGGGAGTTCTGCGGCAGCGACAGCTGAGAGAAGAGTGTGGATGGAGTTCCGCAGCAGCGACAGAGCGGAGAGAAGAGTGCGGTGGGAGTTCAGCCGACGAGATGAGAAAAGTGAGCGAGTGAGTGCAACGAGATTTGCCGGCGAGATGAGAAGAGTGGGCGAGTGCAAAGATTCGAAAACGGAGAGGAGAAATTAACGCGAAAACGGCGAGAGGAGATGCCGGCGAAGTCGACGACGAATAGAGGTGCCGGAGAAGTCGACGGCGAGTGTTTAATGTTTAGAACTGATGGGACTAGGGCAGACGAATTCGCATGAGAGAGAGAAGTTCGAGTGAGTTTAATTAATTTTAGAATTGATGGGGCAGGGGATTCCCGAAAAAACATAAACTAAGATACATCTGCGCCGGATGGGAGGTTGGATCTGACGCAGATGATTAGGGCGAAAAAGCCAAGAATGACTGGGCACATCTGCGTCGCACATAGGTTGGATCCGACGCAGATGCTAAGGTTCAACTATGTACGTCGCACATACCATACATCCGACGCGCAAAGCTTGTGGATTTGATGATTTGGCTTCTGTAAAGTGCGTCGCATGTTTTGTCTGTCCGACGCACATAGCTGGTTTTGCGTCGCACTCGAGCTAAATACGACGCACATATGGAGTCTTTTGCGTCGGGTCCCAGTTGCATGCGACGCAAATGATGTCCTTATTCACTTCTGCGTCGTTTTTCCTATTGTGCGACGCACTTGGGAAGACGCAAATCGTCGTTTTTCTACTATTGCATCTTACAAAGACCTAATTTTTACTTTTTGTTTCGTTAAGGACCTATACTATTTTCTCATTCCATTAAGGACCTGGTAGTTAATTTTAGTTATTTTCTTAATTTAATTCTATTGGCAATGTGAAATTAAGCATTAAAATAAAGTATATAAATGGATTCTATTAATAGTAATGTGAATATTTTGTTAATAATTTTCAAATATATTTGAGAATCTTTTCTTCAACTCATCTATCTTATCAAGCTTTTTTTAAGATTTCCAATATCTCTAAAAAGAAAGAGAGTTAAAAAAAATTCAAATTATTAAAATAGGCGGTCTAATTTTAACATAAAATTAGACAAAATCAGGTTTACATTCTTCTAATAAGTCTACTTCATTCCACTCTAATCCAACACTATACCTGGATATCAAGCACCAACCTAGTCATCCTTTTTCTTTTTCTTTGTTTCCCTTTCAATCTCGAACTACAACAGATAATTATAAAAAAAAAACCTGCAGTCGTACCGAATGGATTAACCTAGTCACTAATTGGATTAACTAGTCTCTAAATAAATCAAAGAATGTGATTATTAAATGAATTAAGCTAGTCACTAAATTGATTATACTGGTTACTAAATAGATTAAACAGTCACTATATTCATAAAGCTCGTCTGTTCTTTTATTAATATTGGGCTTGGGCCATGCATAACTTTAAATTAAAAGTAGGCGGTCTCTTACAAGACAAACTGAAAAATGTAGTATATTTTACTAACTTAAAGGTATTTTCCTTCACCTTAATTTTACAATTGTGTATTTATCTTTCAAATTTTGATCACAGTTACCTTATTTTTTGGGATGCTACAAAAGTTTTGATTATGTTCTTCAATTAATGATTAAATTGTGATTATGTTGTTGATAAATTATTGTTTATGATATTCTTTTCCTTGGCCTTTGTTGAATTAAGGGGATATTGCTATATTTGCTTTTATCAAATTAAGTACAGTTTTCCTAAAAACATTAGAATTAGTAATACTATGAGTAGTATTAATTATTATTTTTTGACAACGAGAAATCGTGCATTAATTAAAATAGGAAGTACAGCCTAATGCTAATACAACCTAAGCTAAACCTAACAAACAAACCTAAATGAGCTTTAGGAGCTCTTACATTCCATCCAAAACAAAAATAAGTAAAACCGATAAAAGTCGCTTAGGAAGGGGGGGCGTCGCTGGTCAGAGCTTGTGATGGTGGATTCAAACCTCGGATGCCTGATGGAAGTGGTAGAAGAAGCGAATGGCGTTCATGATCCGGACAACGAACAACCAACGGCGAGCGTCGCATCTCGCCGCATGAGCAATCCCAACAATCTACTATCGCTTGGAATTCTGGGCTCATGATCTTTTGAAGAGTGTCACGTTCCGTTGTGACTCATTACTCTCGCTCGAGAGTATATTAGGTTTCTCCCTGATGTAGTAGAAACGCAGATGGGTGGGCGTGCTGAAAACCCTCAGATGCAACAGGGGTGCCGCCTTCAGATTTGAAGTTGTCAGGGCAAGGACCATTACGATCAATGTCAAGCTAAAAAGAGAGCCAAACAGGTTGAGCTCTCGAACACACCTCCGGTTTGCAAAACCGAAAAATATGTCCCAACCACGAAAAACTATCATCGCCTCTTCCATTTTCACGAACTTCTAGAGTCACCTTGTCCCTCAGCACATATTCTCAAAAACCGACATATTCTACTAGTACAACCTTAAACCACTAATCTTGAGTTCTTGACCCAACTCACAAACACTTGTCGATGGCCACAACCAACCAAGGACAATATCTTTAGCAACTCGAAAACAACAATGCAATCCTATTATTTGGAGAATTAATACACATTTTGAGAAAAAAAACCCGACATACTGACATCCAACATAACTAGTTGGAGAGCCCAAAAACCAGGGGGGAGGGGAAAGGGGAGCCCGATACTAACACGAGGGAGGGGAAAGGGGATTCCGACACTAACGGGGGGAGGGGAAAGGGGAGCCCGATACCAAACCAGGGGAGGGGAGGGGAAGCCCAAAAATACCACAGCACTAACCAAGGGACGGTGTCTACCTGATGCGAGGACGGGGACGGGAACGGGAACGGGGATCATGGACGCCGAAACTATTGCGCGAAGGAACAAGCACCAAACAAACCTAAGCAAACCTAAATCACTAAACCAACTAGACCAAAACATAGGGAGACCGACGCGAACACACAACAGGGAGGGGAAGGGGACTGAAAAACACAAGCACGACACGGGCGAGGGGGAGGAGAATACTGAAACACACGACAGGGAGGGGAACGATGACGAGCAAACCGGAGCGGATAAGGGGAACGGTGACTGGGGAAAGGAAGCAGGGAGGGGGGAACACCGGGAAAGGGGGGAAGCGAGATGGCGGGTGCGGTGGGGGAACTGCAGAGCAAGGGCGACAAAGGAGGGTGGGGGAAAACACTGCGGGGGAAAAAACGAGCCCTAACAACAACGAACCTACACTAAACAACTGGGGCCTGGCTCGCCGGCGACAAGGCTGGGCAGCGGGGTAGTTTTAGGTGCAGTGTTTTTTAGAGAGAAAGTTTCCTATGCGAGAAGGAAGAGAAAGTTTCTATGAGTAATATTAGAGAAGGAGAAGTAGAGTGGCTTTTAAAATTGAATATAATTCAAGAAAACTTGTCTAGTATAAAAATTGAGGTAAATGTTGTGAGAAGTGTGAAAAGTGGAATAACAATGGTTGAAGATTTTTATTATAAAATTTTTCATTCTAACCCTTAATTGTACAGGCAAAAAAATTCATTTTTATTTATTTATTTACTTTGCTGTTAAAATAAACCTAAAAATTCAACGATCGTGTTAAACTTGAAGTACTTAATAGAACATGAAAAAGTATAGATCTTTAATGGAATACAACAATAAAGTACAAGTCTTATAAGCTACTTAAATCTACTCCATGTCATAGTAAATCAAGACAGTATTACTATGAGTAACATATATTGTCTAGATTTCATCGAATTAACATAACTTTACAAGCTACAATAAAGATATGATGTATATGATCTCACCATATATGTGCATTATTTATAAATGAGATGGAGTATATTGGGCGGGAGCGGATGTGTCGTTGTGCACCGCACCCGGCCAAAGATAAAATTTCTCCTACTCTCTTTTACACTAAGGTAGTATAATGGAAGTAGGGGTCGTATCCACAGGGAAACAGGGACGAGTTTAGTACTTAGCGTGATTCGAAACCTAGATTAAGCTAAGGGCCGAGAAACCTAATTACAAAGGGGGGTTTTGGGTTGAAATAAACAAACTAAAACTAACTAGCATATAAACAAAATGAGAAATCAATATGGAAAGATCTTGAATCCGATTAACATCCACTTCAATTCATTATCGATCATTGAACATCCACTCTAATTACTTCCATAATTATCTATTGTCGAGAATTAATCTCGTGTTCTCCTTATTCTTAGTTGAATAGCACGATCAGCGTGACTATAAAACCCTAACTAAAGGATAACCTAGTCCGATAGCGTCTAAGTTCAATCCAATAGCAGCAATAAACACAGAGAACCAACAGACCTGCTAACGTCATACACGCGATAAACATTCAACAGTTGATTCAATTTCCCTAAGAAATAACCAAGATGATCAGCATCTAAATTACTCCCTAGTTTGCTACCAATTGATAAAAGAATAAAACAATCCGATTCTATTCTTAAATCTAGCATTAGATTAATCACACAATCAAACTAGTAACGTTCATAGCATAATTATGCAATAATCATAAATCACAAGCATAGAAATTGAACCATAATCAAGGAAAAGAGAAAGAGAGGAAAGATCTCACAATAACGGTTGAAGCTTCATGCTAATTGATCCAAGAACAGTTCAAGCTACAATCCGATAGCAAAAACCAAATCCATAGTTGAAATCCCTAAAAACTAAACTAAGAAATGAAAACTAAAACTAGGAAATGAAGAACAAAGACTAAGAAATGAAGAACAAAGAGAAATGAAGAAGGAAAGATGAAAAGAGAATCATGAAGAAGGAAGGATGAGGAGAGGAGTATCCTCTCTCTCCCCTCAAGCTTGCCACTCCAAGGTCTACATTTCAGCTCTCCTCTTTTTCCTCCTCTCCGTCTCTCTCAAAAGTTAGGTTTTAGGAGCTTTTAAACTTCGCGCAAAACGTGCCGCTGAACCGACTAAAGTGTCGCGAGTCGCGATACTGATCGCGAGTCGCGAAGGGTTCTCTGACCTCACGCACACATTAGCTGGGCCTTGGCAAGACAAGCAGGTCGCGGGTCGCGACAGGCATCGCGAGTCGCGAGGGCAGGGGGTCGCGAGGTGCGACAATCCTCGCGAGTCGCGAGCCTGTGCTGGGCATGCGTGCTGGCTGTGCGAGCTGGGCGCTGCTTTGACGAACGAGGCTGCTGGGCGATGCTTGCGATGCGGCTGGATGGGCGAAGCTGCTGGGCAGGCTTCGCGAGCTTGCGATGCTTGTGCTGGCTTGGCGATGATGCTTGGGCTTGGCGATGATGCTTGGGCTTGCGGTGGAGTTTGATGCTTGCGGTGATGCTTGGGCTTGCGGTGATGCTTGGGCTTTGCTCGGCTCAAATGCACTTCACCTTGGAAGCTCGGAATACATGACATTAACACAACTTATCTCGCAACACTCCGAACTTTCGCTAAGAGTTAAATAAAACACGAATGTTAACAATTACAATCAAACCCTTAGCAAAGTGCACCCCAAAGTAACGTAAATACTACGTATAACTTGAGCGTATCAAATATAGTAACAACTTTTTATCAAAGTGATATCATAGACTCATAGTACTGATAATTTGACATGATGTTTGAGGGTAAGTTCCATGATTTGCTGAAACTTTAGTGTTTAGCATTGTTTCTTTATTTCTCCAATTGGCACGACATGTCTCCCTAGGAAGGGACTAACATGTTAGGATTGCATTTTCTACCCCATCATCCCATACCCCCTTTACGGTCTACACGTGGTCCCAAAATAATATGTGGTAAAATATGGAACTTCACTTTAGTCCCTTGCACTCCATTTGTAACTTTTACTTGCATCTTTTCACAGAAACTAGTTTTTAAGTTGGGGCTATGCTCTAGGTACTTATATATTTCATTTATTAGTATTTTACATTGAAATTGTATCACTAAATATTACTTGGTTTAGTGGTTAAGACATTAGTACACAAATATGAGGTCATGGGATTAAATCTTATACCATGCATAATCTATTTTTTTTATTGTATGTGGAGTACATGAAGTCAAAACTCTAAGGTATAGTACCAACTACCACGTGACATAGTTCCTTGTTGCGGAACACCTTTTAATATATTAGTATAGATTACATATTAATCTTCTTTTAAGAAAAAAGATAAATTTTATTTATTGAAAGTTATATGGCATCTACTATATATATTAAAGAAAAACAAGATAAAACCTAACTTGATCAAATAAAGGTCCTCTACAATATAACTATGATATTGACATTATCTACAATATATATTGACATTTATATAATATATTCTCTATATTTCTTTTCAAGCATAGGAGGTCCCTTTTTTTTAATCTTTATCAATTTATCTCTCTCATTTCCTAAATTCTTGTACTGTGCTCCAATGTTACAAATAAAAAAAAATGAAGTATCACAATTTGCATGGTAGTTAAAGCTCACTAGATGAAACCAAACAAACCTAGCCATACGTATACACTCCGTCCGTTTTAAAATTGATATAACATTTTAAATTTTCATGCTACTTATATACTAACTATGATTATATACTTTTTTACTAATGTATCTCGTATGTCAAGGAATGTTACCAAGTAAAATATTGTTGGATTAGTATTCGTGCTTATTTTCGAACTACCATTAAACAAAAAATATATATTCTCTAATAATGAATACGTAAAAATATTAATTCCCAAAGTTGCATATTAATTACATTTGTTACACTGATTAAGAAACTAAGGAAGTAAAATATACTCATTCCCTTCAACTATAGCCTTCATAATATTAGATCTTGACATATTTTTATGATGCGAGTAGACTAGCTGTAATAAAAATACTGTGATATCACTTTTAACTCTTTTACAATTTCCATCTAAGACATCCTGCATACCAAATTTTGACTCTATCACACCATCTACAAAGGAGAATATTTTCAAGAGTATTAATAGGAGTACCAACGAACTTGCATAGACTTGGGATAAGTCCCAAAAGTCTTGGATAGGTCCAATTTCAGTAATTCAACAATGGCAAATGAAACATAACTTTCTCAGCCCAATGATAATTTGGGCTTTTATTATCACGATAGTTGGCTTTAGGCTCCCAAATTGGACATGGAAGATGTCCATATAATTTAGGATACCATGTCAACACCTTTTTTCCTTTCTTTTATCAGTTACCAATTCCAGGCGTGGCGCAAACCTTTTTTTTTTGGCCTTTATAACCGTTGATTTTTAAATCCTGGCCCAATCTAAATACTATGAACTTACGATTCTACGACCCAAAGAAATATAGTCGCTCACGAGTTAGTCTTGCGTGGACCTGGTCCACACTAATATTATTGTGGACCAAAACCACTTATTTAACATAGTGACTTTTTTTCCCCATATAGTAATCTTTTAAAAATCTTAAGTTACACTATACAGTTACTTTTTATTATAGTGACCGTTTTTTTAATAGTCACTCTTTCTTACATTAGTTTATCATGATGAAATTTTCAGTTTGTGATATAATAACCTTTTTTTTTTTCCACATAGTCAAACCTTAGAATCTATATCTACTCATTTTTTATATCTATTTTTTATATAGTGACCCTTTTTTCATAAATCACATGAATTAACATTAGGTCCATACTTATTTAGTGTGGACTAGGTCCTTATAAGACTTTTACTAGTTTTATTATGATTTCAAGATCTTATAGACTTATAGTCTAATGATCCGATTGAATTGGACAAAGAATGATAAACGTTTGGAGTGATGGATCATTCTTTCATTTTTTGTATTAATGATTAGTTCGTGTATGTTTTACATGTATGTTTATTACATTTATCATTGTTGGTAGATATTCCTTATCTAAGAATTTAATTTTATCAATTACGACTTGAAGTTGACCGTAGCTAAGATGTCAAATTTACAACCTTGGATATACTGATTTAGTTACCCTTTTTCTTTACAAAGTGTTACCGAGGCTCCGTAAGTATCTCAATTATTAACTACATGCCTACAAAAATACTTCTATTAAAATGTGCAAAATCCTATCTATACAAATATATTAAAAAGGTGTTTCTATCAAAGAAATGGCGCCACGTGGCGACTTTACTCGAAGCCTTCTAATACACATGTTAATGATCTCATTAAAAAATATAATAATGTGTAGCTACTAAGAATCAAACACATGACCTTTGAAATGAAATATAAGAGTTTAACCACCAATCTACTATAATTTCGATGTTTATGTTTCTAAGTAAAATATAATAAAGTCTTATAATTATATGTAACTATAAAGACATAGATAAGCTTTTTGATCTCTAACACTTTTATTAAGGTAATAACATTCTCTTACCCTAATTCCATTGACATTGTTATTTTATCCCCACTTCCTTGATTTTTTTTTTAAAAAAAAAACAACAACTTATCATGCCATAACATCCATTCTCCAATTTCGCACTAGAAAGAAAATTACCAAAAGCTAATAAAATTTAGTATGAAACTTATGAATAATGATATATATATATATATATATATATATATATATATATATATATATATATATATATATATATATATATTTGATAACTGTAACCGCCCCCCGGGCCAAAAATACTAGTTAATATTGCATAAGATGATAATTTATTACAAATACTTAGGCTATGTTCTGTTCAACTTATTTTAACTTATTTTAAAAGAAAAAAATAATATCAGATAAGATAAAATAAGATGTTAGACACACACAATAAATTGTCTTATAAGATAAGATAAGATAAGATAAATTAAGATAAGATAAAAAAAAAAGATAAGATAAGATAAGATAAGACAAAATAAGTTGAATCCAACGGACCTTTACAATGAATGCCAATCAACTGATTGGTTAAATTTTACAAGTAATAATCAAAAGCAGAGGGAGTATATTATTACCTTTGCGACTTTCTATATAACAAAATCAAACAAAATTAACTTAAGAAATTAGCAAATAGCCCACATTTTTTCACAAAAGAGTAAACACCGCCCATATCTGACAAAGCATTAGTGTTCAGGAGCACCAAATCGCAAATGCTAAATGCATCATAAAGCTACTATAGGCCCATCACGCATGTCTTTTAAGTCCTAAGCAAATACTTCCTATGCACATGACAAGCACTAGTAGTAGGCACTAGGCAGCTGCACCATGCAAGTCCAAGACATTCTTTCAAGGAATCTAGTAACTTAGCCCAAACGTAAAGTAGCAGCAAAGTCTTTAACATATATCCTGACAGTTTATACCAAGCTAACATACCTAAAGCCTGTACAACATTCGATGCTTGGTGAGTGAGCAATGAGCAACCTCGTGTTCCACAACGTGCTCCCTTACATCAAGCTAAGGTGTTGTATCATTGTATATGTGTATATATGTATGTCCCGGCAGCACATATCGTGATATTGATAGTATCATTTACCCACCGGCCACCACCCACCACCACTAATGTCGGCATGTCACGCCCTCGGAAAAATATTTAGTGTACGAACTTTATCAAGATACATCCTACTATATGATATAAAGATGAAAAAAAAGTTTTGTGTATGTCAAAAATGTTAGATATGCCTAGTCATTCATCCAACTTTTTTTAGCAATTTAATTTATGTGACACTCAATATTATTAGTCGACATCATCAAGAATGGTTGACTGAAAATTTGGAACTTGATTTGTGGTTCTTGACTCTTGCGTCATTACTGTGTGTCAGCTGGTATAGTAATGTACGCAACGAATCTTGGATAAAAAGATTGAAGACAATCGAAAAGTTGTTATTCTCATCGTGGTCGTGTGGGTCATGAATAAGATAATTATTGTCATTAATGGGATTCGAGATATAATTATGTAAAATTATATTGCTAACTAAAAATTAGTAGTTTAGTTAGCTCCATAATGAAGTAATAAATTGATTATTTCTAATCATGTTAATAAATTAGGAAAATGTATGCGTGTGTATATATTTATAGAAGTGAGTTCATATGAGAATGCATACTTACGTGAGAAATGAGAATGGATTTTACGCGTTATAACTCTAATGAACAAGTGATGTAACTCTAATGAAAATGTGATGTAACTCCAAAAAAATAATATTAGAAAAAAAAATTCAAAAAAGTATTTTTTTTTTGGGCTCGAAATTTTTTAGGTGGTATAACTATAATGAACAAGTGTTGTAACTCTAATCCAATTGTGGGGTTGAGATTCATTCTCATTTCTCATGTAAGGAGGCATTCTCACATGAATCTCAACCCCACAATTGGATTAGAGTTACAACACTTGTTCATTATAGTTATACCTCCGAAAAATCTTCGAGCCCAAAAAAAGATATATTTTTTTTGAATTTTTTTTTTCCTCATATTTTTTTTTTGGAGTTACATCACTGTTGGAACACAAGGTGACACTCAAGAAGGGCGGGGTTGAATTGATTGGCTAAAACTGATTGATTTTCGCAAAAACACTCTTATGGCACAGTGCCGTGCACTGTGTTATTCACTCGTAAAATCTCCGATTAACGTTTTTGCTCGAACGAAATTGTATCAAACAATAAAACAATGATATCAAATAATAAAATCCTTAAACCAAACAATAAGACACAGGAATTTAACGTGGTTCAATCTCACCTCTGAGATCTACGTCCACACACAAACTTCTCTTTTATTATTTGAATCGTAAAATACCAAACTCTCGATACAATTCGATTCCCCCACTACTAACTCTAGTAGTGCTCCCCAACACTTAACCCTAAGTGTTGCTACTCTCTATAATATAAGAAATTACAGAAAGAAAGATTCCTCAATGACGTGCTTCTTATTCAAGCAAATAGAGGACAATTACAAACGTTGTTTAGTTTCCTAATCTGACTAGAACTCTGTGCTATACTCTGTGCCTTAGGAAACTGTTTTCAGCTCTTAATATCTCCGATTTTTTCTCTCTGAAAACGCGAGCTATAAAACTGAATTGCAATCCCTTATATATCTTGGTGAACTGAATAAAAATCCTTCTCCAAGATATATTATCATCTTTTGAACAATTTTTATTCCTAAAATAAAGGGATAAAATTCTTTTCCTATTCAAAAACCAATTTTATCTTTTATAAAAAAACTGATTTTCCTTTTCCTAATAGGATAAGGATTTCTCCATATCTTATATTAACTAGATCAATTCTTAAATCAGTTTTTTTATTAAACAAACTTTATCATATTGAAAAATCAGTTTTTCTCCTTCTTATCAAAATTCTTTAAAAACGTTTTATGATTTTTACCGAAAAAAACTTTTATCTTTTATATACAAAACGTTTTATCAAAATCAGTTTTTATAAAATCTTTTTTTATTTTAAAACTAAACTTCCTTTTTATATAGATATATAAAATTAACATAATTATTTATTTCCTTAACTCTAAGAAAATAATAATTATCCTGATTTTATATTTCTATACTTGGCACATAATATATCATCTAGTTCTAGCATATTACATTTTGCATATAGTAACTAAACTTGGAATTCAATATAAACTTGGACTTCAATCTTGATTCTTCACTTCTTCAAAGTCTTCATTTATTTATTCCTTTCTCAACCATCTGTCACAAACTTTCATACTATAACATATTATATTATTTTTCATCATCAAAACTTAACATGCACATGCACAACAAATTCCCCCTTTTTGATGATGACAAACACTCAATATAATATTATTAAGTAATCACTTTTTCCCCCTTAAAATATGCACCATTAATCACATAAGGGAAAATAGCATAACATCATTCACAAGTAACATGGTAACCAAGATAACCAATTATTCATTAGTCTAAGTATTATACCCATCTTCCCCCTTTTGACATTATCAAAAAGGAAAGCATCAACATGTTTAGCGAGACAAAGTGAGACATTATAGTCAGCAAAATAATGCAAGTAGCTCAAGCAATAAATACTAAGGATCTTTGGTGCTATGTCATAATCCAACTCACAATCCGAAGTCATTAAGCAAAAATATAACCCAACTCACAATCCGAATTTATGAAGCAAGAAATAATCATGAAGGATCATGGTTGGTGGCTAAGAATGTAAGATGAATGTAGGTAATGCAAGCTTGAAGATTTGAAATGGCAATTGACTCAACAAGTGCTTAAACCCTTTTTTTCATATTTTCAACTTCCGCAAATAAACATCATAAGACTTTCTTCACTGTGGCACTGTGTGTGGCACTGTGCCACTGAACAATCTATTCCCTTTCAAATATAACTAATCTTCGGATATACTGGAATCGAAAATGATGATCTTCAAAGCTTTGATAATGTTCTTCAAATATGAATTGAACTCTAGGACTTATCTAAAATAAATGTCTTACTCTCCTTTTCTTTTCTTTTTTCTTTTCTTTTTTTTCTTAATTAATTTTTTTTTTTTTTTTTTTTTATGAAGGAGAAGCAGATCATACAATATTACTAGAGTCAACCAATAAGAGATCAAAGATAATAACTTAATTCGGATCTCATTGTCTTTTTGATACATCTCCGGCACTGTGCCTTGCACAGTGTAAATCAGTACTGTTCATTCTTTCACGTATTTGAGTTTCATTCCAACCTTTTCATGTTCCCCCTTAACTGATGCGTCTTTTTCTTCCATCAAATTATCAAAATGTTCTTTCCCCATAAATTATCATGAATCAAGATTAAAAGCACTTGTTGAACTTTGGAGCAATGGTTGGGGAAAAGAAGGATAATAATAGAGAATTAAAGATAAGGTGGGACATATGAAAGAAAGAAATAATAAGGCACAAATATCAAACTCGTGAATAGAAAATCAGAATATTGGGCTAAAGATCAAGCTTGCTATAGGAGAAAGTATATGCATTTCATAGCTCAAAAATTCAGCAACTTAGGATCATATAGCTTATTAGTTCGGCAACTTAGGATCATGACATTAGGACAGCATCATTAGACCATTACGAGTCCTTCTTTATATCAAGTAGACCTTTACTCACAATGTTTCAAGAAGACATGCAATCCTACTCCAATTAACTTATTTAAAGGAGGACAACAAGCATAATACTCAACCAATTTCTAGAAATTAATCCCAAAGCCACAAATTATCTTGTAAAATATTCATGCATGAATTTCAACATAATTACCTTGATCACACAATTGGGATATGCTTAACAATTTTTTTTTTTTTTAAACCACTTACCAACATCACGTTCTCTATGGAGTGTGTTAGGGATTTGCCGACGTTTATCAATACCAAATATTTCTCCCTTTTTGTTGTCGCCAAATGTAACACACCCTCCATGATAGGCTACTAGTGAGAGGAATTGAGATTTATCACTAGTCATATGTCTTGAGCAGCCGTTGTCGAGATACCATAGGCTGCGTCCTCTCACGTTTGCCTCGCAAAAAGATCACTTGTTAATTTTAAGAACCCAAATCTGTTTGGGTCCCTTTTTCTTTCGTTGAGCTTCTAATAAGTCTTTTCTAACCCATATTTGAGTTACATACTTTACATTTTTCACAACACTATTTTTCTTGACATTACAATTATCCATAAGATGTCCATTCTTTCCACAGAAGTTGCAAATCAAATATTCAGGTAGATCGACATATTTTCTTTTACGAAAGTCTCTTTTAAAATTTTTGGCACTGTGCCGTACACCGTGCCTCCGGGTCCGTATATCCTAAACCAATTCTGTTTCGATTGCTAGTTGTACTAGAGATATAGTCTAAGGCTTTTTGACCATCTAACCATTTTTCATACATTTTCCGAGCAATGGTCAATTGTGATTCAAAGAATTCAACGAAGTGTTTAGATCGCTATTTCTTTTTCTTGAAATTTCCAAATCTCTTTTAGCTTTATCAAGTTCGTCACTTAACTTAGCATCATGAGGCAAAGCATAAGTGGAACAATTTTGGATCTTTGTCTAGACTCTTTCACTTTAATTAACTCAAGTTTTAAAGATCCAATTTGTTTTTCAAGATTCGAATTTTTCTCTTCTAGCTCGGTGTACGGCACGGTGTTATCAACGACTTCTTTTGTGAGACACTTTTCGTACCTTAAGGCACTTAACTCAACATTTATTTCTTCGACGGTTTTTTCCAGTTCATCATTCTTTTTCATCGGTTCTTTCTGAGTCCTTTAATAAATCCTTATATTCCAATTCCAACCCAATCTTTTGCTTAGTTAAATTTTTTACTTCCTTTTTCATGATTGAAAAATCATCATTCATCTCTTGACAATCATCAATGATATTTCCAAGCAAAGTAACAAGTTGGTTTTTTGAAAGACGATGTATTGAAGGTTTTAGAGAAAGAAAACTTACCTCACTGTCTTCAGTTTCATCTTGGGAGTTTGAACTTTTCGCCATTAGACACAAGTGAGAGTCGTCCCGGCACTGTGTGCCCTTCTCTCGTAATGTACGTACAAAGCATTCGGACATATTTTTTCTTCATGGCACTGTGCCTCTGACTGTTCTTCATCAGAATCCGTATCTCCCCAAACGGCAGCAATCATTGCTTTCTTGAACTCCTTCTTAGTTTGATTCCTTTTTTCTTTAGGCTTCTCATCATTCCATAAGGGACATTCCTTTATCCTGTGATTTAACTCTCCACACTTGAAACAACCCGAATTAGTAGCACTTTTCTTAAAGTTAGATGTAGTGCTCTTACCTTTGAAATTTTCATCTTTTCTAGGATTGTTGTTTTTGTTCTTTTTGAGAAAATTTTTAAACCTTCTAGTAAGAAAATCAATATCATCATCACTATCACTATTGTCAATTTCCAATTCAGTTCTCAAGGCTATACCTTTACTTTTTGGTTCATTAGTTTTAGAGTCTAAGACAAGTTCATGAGTCATTAATGATCCAATAAGTTGTTCTAGTGAAAGTTTAGTCAAATCTTTAGCTTCTTGAATAGCGGTTATTTTTGGGAGCCATCGATTTGTTAAACTTCTTAACACCTTTCTCACTAATTCTTCAGAAGTATATGTTTTGCCTAGAGAACGTAATTCATTAGTAATTAGTGTAAATCTAGTGAACATCTCTTTAATAGATTCGTCCTTATTCATAGTAAACAATTCATATTGTTGGACAAGCAAATCTATTCTAGATTGTTTTACCTCATTCGTACCTTCATGGGCCAACTCCAGCGTGTCCCATATTTCTTTTGCTGTAGTACAAGCCGAGATCCTTGAGTACTCATCAGGTCCGATTCCATATTGGAGAATGCTCATTGCTTTGTAGTTCTTTTCGGCTTTTGCATAGTCGACCGAATCGTAGTCATCTTCATCCTTGTCGACCATCTTTCCTTCAGCGTCTTTTCCTTGGATAAGGATTGGTCCTTTTCTAATAACTTTCCAGCATTCATAATCCGATCCTTGGATGTAAATCCTCATCCTAGCTTTCCACCATCCGTAGTCTTTTCCGTTGAAAATCGGGCACTTTGTGTGTCTATCTCGAGAGTCATCTTGCATATTCATGATGTGTATTCTCTAGGGATGAGCCTTTCGAGAATAACCTGCTCTGATACCACTTGTTGGAACACAAGGTGACACTCAAGAAGGGCGGGGTTGAATTGATTGGCTAAAACTGATCGATTTTCGTAAAAACACTCTTAAGGCACAGTGCCGTGCACTGTGTTATTCACTCGTAAAATCTCCGATTAACGTTTTTGCTCGAACGAAATTGTATCAAACAATAAAACAATGATATCAAATAATAAAATCCTTAAACCAAACAATAAGACACAGGAATTTAACGTGGTTCAATCTCACCTCTGAGATCTACGTCCACACACAAACTTCTCTTTTATTATTTGAATCGTAAAATACCAAACTCTCGATACAATTCGATTCCCCCACTACTAACTCTAGTAGTGCTCCCCAACACTTAACCCTAAGTGTTCTTTACTCTCTATAATATAAGAAATTACAGAAAGAAAGATTCCTCAATGACGTGCTTCTTATTCAAGCAAATAGAGGACAATTACAAACGTTGTTTAGTTTCCTAATCTGATTAGAACTCTGTGCTATACTCTGTGCCTTAGGAAACTGTTTTCAGCTCTTAATATCTCCGATTTTTTCTCTCTGAAAACGCGAGCTATAAAACTGAATTGCAATCCCTTATATATCTTGGTGAACTGAATAAAAATCCTTCTCCAAGATATATTATCATCTTTTGAACAATTTTTATTCCTAAAATAAAGGGATAAAATTCTTTTCCTATTCAAAAACCAATTTTATCTTTTATAAAAAAACTGATTTTCCTTTTCCTAATAGGATAAGGATTTCTCCATATCTTATATTAACTAGATCAATTCTTAAATCAGTTTTTTTTATTAAACAAACTTTATCATATTGAAAAATCAGTTTTTCTCCTTCTTATCAAAATTCTTTAAAAACGTTTTATGATTTTTACCGAAAAAAACTTTTATCTTTTATATACAAAACGTTTTATCAAAATCAGTTTTTATAAAATCTTTTTTTATTTTAAAACTAAACTTCCTTTTTATATAGATATATAAAATTAACATAATTATTTATTTCCTTAACTCTAAGAAAATAATAATTATCCTGATTTTATATTTCTATACTTGGCACATAATATATCATCTAGTTCTAGCATATTACATTTTGCATATAGTAACTAAACTTGGAATTCAATATAAACTTGGACTTCAATCTTGATTCTTCACTTCTTCAAAGTCTTCATTTATTTATTCCTTTCTCAACCATCTGTCACAAACTTTCATACTATAACATATTATATTATTTTTCATCATCAAAACTTAACATGCACATGCACAACAATCACTCTTTCATCAGAGTTACGTCACTTGTTCATTATAGTTATAGCGCGTAAAATCCATTCTCATTTCTCATGTAAGTACGCTAATGTTATACGTACCAATTGTGGTTTGTAAGATAATATTTACAATTGTAAAATTACTTTCTTAACCTTGTTATACGTGTAAGAAAGATAATTGGTAAGAACAATTCTAACAACTTATCTGAATAGTCGTGGCATGAGTAAATACTGCCCTAAAGTTGATTTTTTCCCGTTACGTACACACGGACTATTGGCAACCAACCTCCACGGATACACGACCACTGTTACTCCGGTGTAGTACAGAGAAATAGTTTGAGAACACCATGAACAATGCACAGAAGAATAGAGGAATCATAAATTGTGTTTAAGCTTTTGGAGGAGAATAAACCTTTTTTCCACTCCTTTCAAATGCCAAAAAATGATCTCAATTTATAGTAGAAAAGGGGAAACAAAAACGGAAAGGAAAAAATCATTTCCGAAACGGAAAGCATAAATTAAGGAGCGAAATCAGCAATAGAATCAATCTTGTAACGGTTATGAAATAACCAAATATATGAATGCTGATTTCCAGCCAAAAAATATGGAATAGCTTTAAGCAGTACCACAAACACAACCGCGAACGCACCGTTCCACTATGGAACATGAGATTTTTGTTCTTTTGAAGCAAATAAACTTGGAGTTAGAAAACAAACCAAAGATAAAATTATCAGTACGCCCTTGTGATCCAACGAAATGATGCAGTATTATGAAATGAGATGATGGTCATAGACAAGCAATAAGTATATAGTGTGATTTTGAACTCTTATCTGACATAGTTGTGCATGTCTCATCGGAAGGATAACAAATCAACTCTTTAAATCTCTCTTCTGATACCTCTTTAATTATATTGGTCCTCCATTAGAGAACACCCGTGAGTCACATATCAAAAATAAACAAAATATGGTCACCACTTATCATCATCATATTTTTGCGGTCTTCCTAGTTCCCACTTCGTCAAACTGTATGGCGTGATAAATTCAGGCATTATATCCACAAATGAACAAAAAAATTATGACCTCAACTTAGATTTTCCTTGCAAAAGTCAAGATCACATATTCACATGCAATTCTTAACTTGTAGAACTTGCCAGGAAAACAAAAGAACAAAAAAAAAAAAAAAAAAAAAAAAACTCAAAATGGACAATGAAACCAGATTATGTACAATATTTTTTTTTGGTCCTACTACGAGGAGTTTCCCACCGCCTTTGGCGAATGAACTAATCTCCGGGAGTTTGCCAGTAGATGCGCCGAAGGGTAACATCCCTCCCAAATTGGGTTTTCCATACCCAAGACTCGAACCGAGGCGTTGGTTAGGGGAGCGAGGCCCTTAACCACTCACGCCAACCCCAGTTGGTAGATTATGTACAATATTATACCTTGTTATTTGTCAAAGTTAATTATAGAGATGAAAAGATAGAACTAAGTCGCATTCTTTATATTGCATTCCAGATGCTAATTAATCTAATATGTACTTTATTTTATATAATATCCTTAAAATACGAGAAGAATTAGCCTAAAGATTGACAATTTGTAATCATAAAGATAATTAAGGATCAATCCATACGAAAGCTCCTTTGAGCTATCTTCATGTAGTGTCAACTCTTTCTCTCCCTAAGCTCAACTTCTTCATGTAGTGTCAACTCATGATATAGGTTGTACACTTGTACTATAATAAACTTATAATTAAAAATCCACAGCAACTAATTGAAAACTGCTATTTTTAGTTTTCATATATTTGTTCTTAGTTTAACACAACCTGAAAACGTAAAACAATTACAAATAGGGCATTATGTTTATGATAGGAATTAAGTGATTGTTTTTGGCTACACTTTTATAAGGTCTTTGCTTCAATCGTTGTATAGACTCCTCAGATGTAACTTGTGGTGGATCTAGGATTATATGGATGGTGAGTCACACCACTGACCACATTACAACCAATAATCAATATATAAAAAACAAATTTACATTTTTCTTTATTAAAGTAATAAATATTCATAATACCACCAAATAGTACTTACAATCGTTCATGATGACTTTTCATGTTCTGATACCATTTATAATATCATCCACGCAAACTTTCAAAAAGAATCTTTCTCTAAATAAGTTATCAAGTAATAATTCATCATTTTATTTTTACTTGCATCATTCTAGAAATTATGCAATTTATTTTTACTTGCATCATTCTAGAAATTACGCGTTCTACATTTCTTGTTGCAATGGAGAGATCAATAAACATCAATCTCAAAAGCAAGTAGACCTTCAAGTGGCCAAATCCACAACTCTTTCTACATCATGTAACCGTTGTCTAAGCTATCTCCTAGGTTGAGTTTGAGATGACTATCTCGGTCGACTTACAAACTATGCCAACTATGACATACAAGTCTTCTTTTGGTAAAAGAGACTTTACTTCTAATAATAAAGCAATAACTTTTTTTTAACAATTGCTATATATGTTTACTAGCTAGTTTTAAAAGTAGACTTCCACTTTGGCTCAACTGCTCAAGGTTGTCACTTTCTTAGTGATTTAATCAAGAGATGAGATGACATATGAGGGTGTAAAATACTTGATTTTGAGACCGACAGAGAGAATAATTCTTCCTTTTTACTAATCCTGCCCTTTTCGCCTTTTATTTCTTTCAAGTATCATCGAGACTCGAGAGAGTTTGTAACGATGACGAATGCTTGTCGATTGGTTGCCTAAACTACTTTCAAGAAGGAGGAAATTCCCACATTTGCAAAGTTCTCTCCCATAGTTCCAACTGATCTGTACTCATGGCGTAAATGTGGAAGTGATCAAATCCATGAAAATATTCGTCAACCTAAGTGCTTGTTTGGTTGACAGGAATTTATGTAGGCAATGGAGATTTCCATGATTTTCTCGTTTGAGAAGTTGTTTGGTTGACATGAAGTTGAGAAAATAGGTGCAATGGAAATTCCTTGGGAAATTAAAATTCCCACAAAACGTGGGAATTTAATTACCCACCCCCCTTGGTCAATTAGAATTCTCACATGAATTAGCACACAAAAATTACCATATTATCCTTGTCAAAACACTAGGCGCCACATTAATCTTTCCTCGCGCTCAAATTAGGGTCTACTCTCCTTCCTCTCACCCCAAAAAAAACTGCTCTTCACCCCAAATTATCGCAAGATTCGCAACATTAGGGACGATAAATGTAGAGACATGTTCAAGTCTACAATTAATTAGATTTATTATGGAATATAGATTAGTTATAATTATATAGATAAAATTTCCAATAATTGCGTGATCAAATTTCAAGTAAAATTATCATTGTGGGAATTATCACTAGAGATCTCGAGCAATATTTGGGTAAGAAAACTTGTATATATATAAAGGATTGATTATACACTCTACGTGTTAGGTCATAATTTGTTAGGTTATAAAAGAAACTAGTTTTTAGGCCCGAGCTACGCAGCAGGTAATTATGTCTTTCATTTAATAAATTTTACTTTAAAATGATAACATCAAGTATCACTTGATTTAGTGGTTAAGACTTTAGTATATATGCTTGTGATCACAGGGTCGAATTTTATACAAAGCATTTTCTATATTTTTTTATTGTACATGAATTACATGCATGGATTTAAACACTCTAAGGGAAAGCACCACGTGACGATGAAATTGACGAAAAAGTTACAAGCTAATTAAGCGATGGTGAATGTAGGGATGGAGGTTGGTTAGATAGAACGGTTGTTGCAGCTTCCCTAAAAAAAGGAAAAAAATTAAAAGAAGAAAGTTGCAGACTTGCAGCGATCACAAAGAACTCATGTATGGCAAACATATTGATCGTTAATCTTGATTAATAGTTGAGATTAAGCAAACTCTATCAGGAAGAGTTAAAAAAAACTTTACTAAATCTAATTCATATTTTTACCGTATTTAACCACATTTAGAAGAATTAAAATGTGGTAAGGACCTTTTTTTTTTTATTTAAAGGGACGGTGAACTCCCCTTATTGTAATCCATTATCCATCCTCATTCAATAAGGCGGGGAACAAGTCAAAATAGAAAAATTGACATCGAGTTTAGGTCGGATGGATACCCTTTGTTTCTTGAATTGTATGCATTCCCTATAGCACTATAACTAACAAAAGAAGTATTTAACAATAGATTTACATATTTTCTCTATTTTTTTTTTAGGCCTGTTCGGCATAAGTAGATGTTGCGGTAGCTGTTAGCTATAGAAGTAGCTGTCAGATGTTGTACTAGCTGTCAGTTGTCATACATTTGTTGTTAGACTTTAATTGTGAAAATAACTATTATGATAATTAGTGTTCGGTAAAACTAGTTGTTAGTTTAAAAAAATGACAAAACTAAATTATATCCAATCTTCAAAAGCTACAATTATCCCAAAAGCAAATATATATAGTTTTTCCAAGACACTAGTTCAAACATCAAAGACTACTCCAAACACTATTTACCAAACATAATTTTTCATTATTATTAGAGATTTGACTTAGTCCAAACACTAAAAACAACCTCAAAAACTATTGCCGAACACACCCTCTGAGGCTTCTGTGTGGCGTTAGTTGTATGTAATTAGCCAGACTCTAAAAGCAAAACATTTTAAGACCATGCATCAAATAATGACGCACGTTCTATCTCCCAGCAAAATTGCAGTAAAAATAGTAATGGCCAAAACTACAGTTCTACAATATAAACCAAGCACTGAATAAAAGCTGATTTCAGATCTGAGGGAAAGGTAGATTCTACCCTAGCTAACAGTAAACCTTTTTGCTCATCATCTTTAAAGCTTTTCTGTTTCCAGAATAAAAAGAGCTGCAGCGTACAATGACATGAGTTGTTAAAGAAGGAGAAAAGAAAATTAAACAGTGAAAATAATTATTCTTGTTTCTGAATATTTACAGTGCAAATTCTGAAGTAACAGACCAAACTCAAATCGCATCTTTACATTTCAAACCCAACAATAATATATAAGTGACAGAAGGAGAAGATATTATATACAAGAAATATAACGGTTATGCCACCTGACAATACAATCTTTCTTATAACCCTAGAAAAATAAGGGAAATTTTAGGGATGTAATTAGAAAATGCTTCCTCCGTTTTTTATTACTTGTATAGTTTTTCATTTTTGGCAATTCTTTATTACTTGCGTTGTTTCTATGTTTGGTAGTATATTTTTTTTGACTTTCTTCTATCACACGGGGTTCCTTTTTTTATCTCTGTCCTCACCTTGGTCCTCGTGTGAAAAAAACGATGCAACTCATGCAAGTGATAAAAACCGGAGGAAGTATTAGGAAGTTATGAGTAATTGGTGTTGCACAATGCACCATGCATGTACGATATTCAACAAGTCAACAATTTTATGGGATATTTTCTGAAAAATAAGGCCATAGTGTCAGTATAAGGGTTAAAAAAAAAAAAAAAGGAATGAAGGATAGCATATATTGAATCAGCATATAGATAGGCCATCATCACTTGAGGCACGTAGAAGAAGTTAATAAGAGAAACAAAGTTACATAAAAAAAGGGGTTCTCAGTGCCTTCTTTTAATGGTGGTATATAATTGCAAGAATATTTTTAGAATGAATTTAATTTTGAAAGCTACTTATTGCCCCCCAGAATTTAATACTTCCCTTTTACCCTATAATTGACTTGGATTTTGGGCTCAGTATAGCCATGCATAAGATTGATGATTGGGTAGAGATTTATTGCATGAAGAGGCAAACAGGCAAGAATGAAAATGAAGTGGTTCTTTAATCAATAATTGGCTGGAAAAGTTTGTTACAATAGTTAAAGAAATTTTAGAGCTAATTGTTACAAATATTTCTCTATAAAAAGTTATAGAAGTGATTAACCAAAATGTGGAAATCAATTAAGTAGAGTATATTTGTTATCTGTTTTTTGTGTGTAGATTTTTCTTTCGAAAAGTTGAGACAAAAATATGAAAAACAGAACGATGTGATTCACAAATGGATGAAATGATATTCTCTCATTTATGTGGGAGATTGTTGTTATTGCTTCTGTGAAATAAAGGATTCTTCATTAATGTGGTGGATATTCGAAATTTTTCATGTAATCTCAAATATATATACTAGATTTATGAAGAATTTGGCATCTATGTTAAACTTATATGTATGTCATAGATTTTAAATGTTTGCACACATACTAAATTAAATAAGTCATTATTCTGTCATTTGTTGCCATGTGTTAGTTTTTAATAAATAATAAGTATCCTTTCATGAATAAACACTTTGTGCTATTAATATGAGATATATATTGTTTTCTATGTTGGATGATCAACAAGGAACGAACAAAATAAGCTTTCTCTCTCTTGTTTAATCCGCGGCTATTCTAATTAGTTGATAGTCGATTTCATAAAAGTACAATACCGTTATATAAGAAATAAATGCCGTTCTATTATGAATGTACAAAAGGTAATGAGGCTTTATCCTTGGATATTATACAGGGATAAATTTCTCTTAAGACACAATTTGTTCTCGTTAGATTCGGGTTAATTAAACATTGCCGATTTTACCAAATTGTTTTTTTTTTTTACAACGAGAAAACTTGCATTAATTGAAAACGTGAGTACAGCCTAATGCTAATACAACAAAACTAAACACAACTATCACGAACAAGAACTACATGAACTTGAACGTATTCTTTAGAGAAAACACTAACTACTATGTGTCCAGTCCGAAAGCAGTTTGTCTTGTTCGATGGCGGGTGAGGTTGGATATGAGAAGATATATGTTGAGATACAAAACCCTGACGATCTTCATAGAGAGATTGTCGAACAACAGCTAGTAGAGCCCAATGTCTACTAGACGCGAAATCCCAAGGTCCTTGATGATCCTCCTGGGATTCTCCTGATTCAACTAACAATGAAGTCACGGTCCTTAGTGACTTCTGACCCTGCTGCGAGGGTATCCAGAGTTCAATCACACTAGACTGAAACTCGAAAGAGGTGGAGGTCTTGACGTGCCCCAAAGCAAGTTGGAGTGCCTCCCACAAGATGCGTTTTTTAGGTGTGATGACATTTGAAACCATCACGAAACTTTAGAGCAAGTTAGATTGAAGAACTTCCCCCCACTGGCGGATCCTAAGATCCAAACTGACAATCCCGAGCCCATAAGACCGACGTACAACAAATCTTAAAAGAGAACCTCCTCTCATCTTAACCAACACCTTAACTCCTAAAGGGGCAAAAACCTCATGCCTAATTCCAGGATTATTGGCTCTACCTACCAGGTTGCCTAGATCTTCCTTTGTCATAGGAAACCAAGAGCCTTGAACTACCCACCAGTCACTACTAATGAACACCCCAGCACTACCAGTCACAAAAAGGTCAGGATCATCGGATCTGAAGATAACAAACAACAAAATAACAAAAACATACATCACGGGTTCGTAAACACCGAACCCTAACCTTGAGGACTCGACCAAGCGCGTGAAAGGAAAGCTACAATCGAAACACCTAAACAACCACTGACCGAGTAACCTACCAGGGGAGGGGGGAGGGGAGCCGACGCACGAAACACGAGGAGGGGGAAAGGGGAAGCCCGACGACGAAACGTAACAGGGGGTGGGGAAGGGAAGCCCGACAAAGACGAAAGGGAAGGGAAAGAAAAGAACTAAGCTAGCCGGTGACGAGCCACTGCATGAAACCTGCAAGCGGCAGTGACTAACCGACAGGAGCGAACACGGGGGAAGGGGTTGGGAAACCTAAACTAAGTACTGAAACAGGGGAGGGGGAGACACGATCTAAGAAACAGGAAAGGAAAACGAACGAAAAACAGGGCAAGCAGGCTCGCCGGCGACCGTGAACGAGGTCGGACACCAGCGAGCCTGCTGGAGCGGCTGGTGAAAACGAGGGTCTCCTAGGGTTTTTTTTGTTGAGAGCGTTTCGTTGGAGAGGGTTTTTAGGCTTAAAGTGATGTGATTTTACCAAATTGTAAGGTACATTTGTTTGCATGAAAACTACAAATAAAAGACGTGCATGAAACCAATAAAAAGTAGTTTTTAGTTCTTTTTTTTTTTTGCAGTTTTCAAAATGACATAATTAGTAGGATTAAGTATGAGTTATTTTAAGTTGTTTAATATACAATCTATATCATTTTGTTTCTAAAAGTTAAACCAAAAAATGGCACTGATCATATATACCAAACGAGGCCATAGATCTCAGTTTCTAGCAGTAAATTTCCAGTAAACACAACTAATAAACATACAACATAATTTTTTTCGTTTTTAGTTATTAGTTTTCAATCTAATTAAATAACTTAATTAATATAAGTATGCCAAATTTTATTTCTTTATACAACCTAATTATATAAATTCTAAAAATTTAAATTAAAAATTGGAAATAGGCTGTAACATCAAACAAGCCTTTAAGGTTGAGTGTAGCGGTTAGAAGTGATTGCAAGTTGAGTCGAGATTGATTTTGAGATGTATGCACTCGATCGACTTTTCTTGTAACCGAGTTGTGTCTACCTAAATTGAGAATTCATCCACCAATGTTATAGAATCTCACAACTTTAGAGTATTCAGAAGAAAATTTTAAAACCCTAGTATCCTAGAGAGTATTACAAAAATCTTTGTACATATATACCACAAAATAAAAATAGCAAGATAGTATAATAATTTGAATTTCTTATAGTACTGCTTAGTTACTTTTATTACTTATAAATAATCTATCAATATTTTGTTATTCTCTTCACTCCTTGAATTTTTTTAGAATTTCGTTAACTTCCTATCATGCACAATAATAAATATAATATATCACGGGATAAAAATATATAAGACATACAACAACTTGATGCATTGCTGAAACCACACACTAGCCACTTGAATTCTTAAAACTCTGCAAGTTTCCCCCTTATCTTGTCAACCTTACACTCTCCAAGTAGTGTGAGGTTCTAGTAATACATCAAGGGGGAGATTGCATGGTTTTGATGTGTATAATGCGTAAGGTGTGAGACTATGAAATCTGGTAACTCCGAATATCTGGTTATTAATATTAGGTCAAGTAAATTTTGGATCGATTTTAGTTCGATTTGGTTTTTTCGGTTTTCCAATTGAGTTTAGGTCTAAATCGAGTAAATTAGTTTTGGTCATTTGATTTCATCTCAACTTATTTAAATTAGTGTTATTGGAACTTATTCATCATGTAGTTGTGAATAGAGTTCATAAAAACTCATTTGAATATATATTTTTCTGAAAAAAAAAAATTTTAATCAACCTTTTGGTACAAAGGATAATTCAACATACCCTGCTTTTAACAAGGCAAAATCCTAAAGAGATTAAGCAAAAGATTTACAAAACTTATACCTACATTATATTGTGTTCAATTCTCAATATGCAAAATGATATATTCGGGAAAAAAGAAAAAGAAAAAAAATTGAATGTCTCACGGGATTGTCAGAGCCAGGAGAAACATTGGTTATATCTTTCTTTACAAAGACATGTCCCCCCATACGCCCAATAATACGACTATACGAGAGACGCCATGGGTAACACATAAATTATGGCTACTACTGGGAGTGATTGATACATACTCATACTCTTTATGTTTATACTTGTGTACCAATTTAGTATTTTTGACCGCAGAATGATAATTGGAAAGTCCATACTACTATAGTGGAAGTGTCAAAATCACATATATATTATCATGGATTATGCACTAGGGTGCACAATGCTCATTGTACAACTGAAAGAACATACCATCCATATAAAAGAACATGAACTTTTTTTAATAACTTTTCAAACTAAAAAGAACACACAATTTTTAAAATTAAAGGACATGTAAATCTTCAATTATAAAAGAACATATATAGGTCATAATGAAAAGAACATATTGTAAATGAACATCTAGTTTAAATTAAAAGAACATCCTTTTAAGTTCAAATTTGAAAAAAGAAATCTCGCCAACAATCATTTTTTTTAAAAAATAAAACAAGTTGCAAGATTTAAGGAAACAAATAGCGACATTTTTCTTAAAACCATATACTCTTAAAATATTAAAACTACTTCGTTTAGAAGAGGGTGCACCATTCTCTACATGCACTTGGGTGCATGTTCCTATTTGCGAAGTTATACTAGTATTATTTCAGTCGATGTTATAGAATAAGGTCTTTTCTAGACGTTTGCTACTTCATATTTGTAACTCGCTATTTCACAATACTTATAGAAGTATTAGAGGCTAAATAGACTAATTATTAACTGATTCCATATAATGTACATATTTTGTAAAATGACTTGTGAGTTAATCTATAATTTTGATCCAATTGAGATATGATCAAAAGACAATTGATCAAATAATTTCAAGAAAATAATTATACATAAGGAGAATTTTAGTAAAAGATTACGGAAACAAGTTAATCTCCGATATATTTTTTTTCAAACCAAATTATAATGTGGTCGTCCAATTTTAATTAATAAATTATCGCCGATATATGTTTTTTGAAACCAAATTGTCGACAATCATAACTCTTTTACCCAAGAAGTTGATCGGCTAAATCACAACTTTGACGATTGCGAGAAGTTACAAAGTTACAGGGGTTCAAACTGTAGTGATTTTGATTATGGTTGTTTGTTGATATAAATGCCTAATAAGAGTGTCTATTACTCAACCTTTTATCTTAACTGATTGAATAACACGGGGCTTTGCTCAAGCCTAACTAATAATTCTTGGTTAAACCAAACATACATCTAATATTATTAGAGTATTATACTCTCTTTTTAAATGAACTATGTGAATTACAAACAAAAAGAATCAAGAAATAAATCTTTTAGAGCAAACTACTATCAATAACACAAATTTTGACCTAATTGCATTCACTAACACCGCCTTAGCTATATATCCTTAACCTATGGACAAAGAAAACAGAAAAACCATCCCCTTCCTTCTCTCTCTAAAAAGTGCCCTAAAACACCTAACCTAGAAAACCCTAAGCAGCCCGTCGCCCCAGCCCAGCAGGCTCACTGGTGGCCGCAGGGTCGCCGACGAGCCTGCATTGGGTCTTCCCCGTTGTTCTTAGGTTAGGCTTGTTCCCCTCCCCGTTCCCCTGAGTCGAGTCCATCCCTCTCCCCTACTTTGTCGAAATTTCGGTTGTCCATCACCCTCCTCGCCCTCTTCCCGGTTGTCGCCGCTCCTTGCGCCGTCGATTCCCCTGGTTGTTCACCCTCCCCCCTGTTTCGTGGTGGTTGTTTCCAGGTTCGTCGGTTTTCCCCCTCCCCCCTTTTTCGTGTTTGTTTGGTACCCAGGTTCGTCGGTTTTTCCCCCTCCCTCGTGTTGCATCGTGTTCCCCTCCCCCTCCCCCGTGTTGCGTCGTGTTCCCCCTCCCCTCTCCCCTAGTTTTTCACGCTCCCCTTCCCCTCCCCCTAGTGTTTTTTCGGGATTCCCTTTCCCCCGGTTTCGTGTCTTAGTGAGTCTCCCTTTCCCCATCCCCCATTCGTGTTCGCTGGGTTAGTATGAGTAAGTTGTCTTGTAACACCCCAGGGGCCCACTAGTAGATATTGTTCTCTTTGGGCCTAACCCGCAAGAATTTGCTTTGGTGTAGGACCGAAGTCCTACCCAAAAGGCATCTACTAGATTGAGGTGTCCACCTCTATATAAAGAAGGTTTCGTTCTCCTCAACTTCCGATGTGGGATAGCCAAGATCTTAGACACCTTCTCCCCTTCTTTAAAGGAGCCTGCGTCCCCGTATGCACTACAGGACACCGGAATGGGCCTTGGCTCAGATACCATTTGTAACACCCAACCCATCCGGAGTCGAGTATATTGTCACCAATGAGCATCAAGGGCCAAAAACTGTCCTCAATAACCAACACAAGTTCTTCCAGTGCATTTTGTCCTCACTCATGTGCACCCTGAGAAACTTCCCAGAAGGTCACCCATCCCTGGACTACTCCCAGCCAAACACGCTTAACTATGGAGTAACTAAGGAAATAAGCTCCCTAAGAGAAATATGCATCTTGTTGGAATGAGTTGCCTGCTAAATCCATTTGAAACAATCATAAGGGTTATTACATGTCTACTTACTCAATCTGCTTGATAAGTTCGTTAATTGCTGGAGGTAGTCCTTCTCTTCAAGGTGTTATGGTTGGTTAGGGTTTGTGTTTTTGTCGTATGGATCTGAGCGTGGAAGTGTGTGGCAAAAGGTTTCATGGCTGGAGTTTGTTTTATCCGATTTTGGTAATCAGATAATTGCTCGAGATCTAACAATGGTTAGATTTCAGTTTAGCGTGGTAATGATCTTATCAATTATTGCCTTGACAAAAAGATATCTGAAGGCGGTTCCCCAATTTGTCAATTGGGTTTATAGCACGTCAACTAAGTTGAGCTTCTCCTTTGACAAGGAGAAGCTTATAATACCCATTCAAGAGGGTATTGAGTCACAGAGAAAGGTGACTCTTCCAGGAATCCTGATCCAATGCAAGAATCCCATGTGATAGAAGGTCACGGGGATTGGTTATGTTGCGAGTTCCAAATCTCGCTTGTTTTTCGTTCCTCCAATTGTGAAATCAGTCCACTCCCCACCAGCTTCCATCATTGTTATGGCGTTTGTCCACCACCAGCAGAAGAGCTACAACACAGTTATTTACCAACACAAACCTCCAGATCGAGCAGTTTTATCTAAGTTTAAGTTATTTATGTTATTGTAATTGTTATGTAAGAGCGAGTAAAGCTCAAGTTAGTTTCTTTGTTTTTGTTTGGTTGTATTAGCGTTAGGCTGTATTTTCGTTTTTAATTAATGTAAATTTTCCCCGTTGTCAAGAAAAAAAAAACACCACCTTAGCTTGACACTATCACAAAACACCTCAAAGTTGACAACTTCAGATAACTAGTAATGCATTGGTAATCTGAGTTTGGAATCATAGTCGGAAATGTGACATGCCAATATGGGGAAGTCGAAAGAAATTAGAAGATAGTCTTGTTGCTAATAGGAGGCAAATAGATTGTACTTGTGGGATAAGATCTGGTTCTAAACTGTTTTCTAAATGTTGGTGACCATCATGCCACCAATATAATCCTAAAGTTGCTTCATTTGAGACAAATCTTTTACAATGCCAAGTTGGTGCAAAAGATTGCATTTGAAGCTAACTTCTTGTCAATTGGTGTAACTTCTCCTTTTATCTCTATTATATAAGGGAAGAGGGGAGGACTTAGTGTCCGCCCTAATAAGTTACATAAATACTTATAAAAAAACACAACTCAACTTACAAAAACAAATAAGTCAACATAAACTGCACCATCTCTAACTCCTTTCCCATGTCATTAACTGTTAAATTCAACTTATCACCTTTATTTTCTTTTTTTTTTTTTAGAAAAAAACCTAATTTAATAATAATACTATCATTATTCGATCCTGACCCATCATCAACTATTTTGCACGCATTGCATGCGTATAAGACTAGTACTTCCTCCGTTTCTTTATAAGTGCAACATTTTGACTTTTGCACTATTCTCACATTTCACTGTGACCGTATTTTTTTTACCAATATATAAAAAAAATGATCATAAAAAATGTTGTTGGATCTGTTTCAATGAATACTTGGGATTAGAAACAGAGGTATTAATTATATTTGGATATTTTTTCATGATATTAACTTTTTATAACTTTTACAATTACATAATTAGAGATATTAATGATCAAAGTTGTTCATTAGAAACAGAGGTTAGCATGTAAGGACAGGGGAACATATGTACTACTATGTGAAGTTTGAACCACGTTATTGGCTTATTCACATTTGTGATGATGTTGTAGAAAAATTTGTCAATTACATGTGAAACTCATACACACCAAATTCTGTTGAATTTTGTAACAGAACTATTGCATCTATTGACATATATTAGACCTCAGGCAAGCATGCATATGATTGAGTACGTACTACTTTTTTTTTTTCTCCATACGAGGGGGCCGCGGATGCCTAATTTTCTCTCATTCTTCTCAATCATCCTTTGAATCTCTCATTTCCAAAAAACATCGAATGTAGTAAATGTTAAGCGTTACAAGTTACAACTAACCAGTTGCAAGCGTTACAAACTTACAACTTTGGAATATACTCTCTTGTTCAAATTTTTAAAACTGCGTTAATTAATTAATCCTTCAATTAATTTATTCATTTCATTAAGACACTTCTTTCCTCTTCTACTACTATAATTTTAGCCTAATCTTACTTAAGTCATTTTTTTAATGAAATATTTTACTATATTATCCTTCTTTGGGGTTTATAACGTCTCAATTCTGGTGGTGGGCATCTTATTATACATATTCCAGCGGTATCTTCTTGTCTCCTAGTCAAATTTCTCACGAGCCCCTTGACAGTCCTACTCCTTGTATATATTTGCCTGATCTTCTTCTATTTTAAAAAATTCAAAACAAATTCAAATTACTATATTTTTCTCCTACGTTGTCTTATTATATCATACAATTTATTAATCAAACAATTTTGATCGAACCAATTAAATTCTTAACCTTATTTTTCTCATTTTGTGAGCATTTTTGTTACCCATATAAATTCCGAAAAAAATTAATTTGTATAGGAGTATATATTTACTATTAAACAATTTCTTTATAATTAACTGATAGTCTGAACGTAGGACCGTTTCTATTAAATATATGCCTTTTTTCTACCCTACTAATTTCCATCCATGCATTTTCCTTTATTTCTTTATTTCATCTTTCTATTACTTCAACATTGTCTTTTGTTTCCACATTATGGAAATGTGCTAACATCATTCTCATTGTGAGAGCTTCAAATAATCTCACCCTCAAAAAATAATCACCTCCACACTTTCTCTCCCCCCCCACAACTCTCTCTCTTTTCACTCCTAATATTTCCCTTATACTACTTTCTTAAAACAAACCACCATGGGAAAAGCAACAAGATGGTTAAAGGGAATATTTGGCATAAAAAACACTAACACAAACAAAGACAACAAAAATAATGACCAAACTTACAACTCAAATGACCGGAAAAGGTCAAGTTTTGGTCACTCCGGCAGAGGTTCCGGCGCAAAAAGGGAGTTGTGCAATAATCCAACAACTATTCCACCTAATATTTCTAGCTCAGAAGCTGCTTGGTTGAAGTCATACTATGAAGACTCTGAAAAACAACAAAGTAAGCACGCCATTGCGGTGGCTGCCGCCACCGCTGCGGCGGCTGATGCGGCGGTTGCAGCTGCTCAAGCTGCTGTTGCGGTGGTTAGGCTTACTAACCATGGCCGGGGATCAATGTACCCCGGGAGTTGTGGTGGTGGCGGTGGTGGCGGTGGTGGTTGTGGTAAAGAGAATTGGGCCGCGGTTAAAATACAGACCACGTTTCGAGGATATTTGGTAAGACCGATATATTAATTCGTGAGTCTGTTGAAGATATGATATGACTTTAAATTAATGAATTAATTTTACTTTAAAAAAATCATATTAAGTGTATTGTAGATATGATATGACTTTAAATTAATGAATTAATTTTACTTTAAAAAAAAATCATATTAGTTTGTGAGTCTGTTGTGTAGATATGATATAGCTCTAAAATAATGAATTAATTTTACTTTTAAAAAAGTTTGTGAACTTAGATTAGGTTACTTCTTTTTTTTAAGAATATGATAGTATGAATTTGGTAGTTACACACATAAGGGGAAAAAAATAGAAGTTAACTAGTAGTGTTATTTTAATTAATTTTGAACTTTTGAAATTTTGTTTTTAATAATTAGGCTTGCATTGTTTTCTAGTAAGACTTACTAGCTAGCTTGCATTGGTATAGCCAAGATTTTTCTTAAATAAAATATAGTATTTCAAAATTACACTAGTGTCAAGCTTTAATTATTATTAAATTCTTTGGTGTTCTTGGAAACACGATGTTTTCATTCATATAAATAAAATTATTGATTTATCCGATAAATATGGTAAGCTTTTTTATTATCTAAGATGAAACACTATGTTCCAAGTCATTTTGATATTAAAATAGCTACATGACTGTTAGTTACATTATTAAAAAATAATTCTGTTTTGCGCGGAATTTGTAATGGGATTCCTTGTTTTAAAATTATGGTTTTTCTTAGTTATAAAATTAAGTATGGTTTTTCATTCAAAATTGGTCACATAATTTTGTTGTGTATCTAATTATTTCTTGGTATATTGTGATTTGAAAAGGCAAGGAAAGCACTAAGAGCATTGAAAGGATTAGTGAAGATCCAAGCACTTGTAAGAGGATATTTGGTAAGAAAACAAGCTACGGCAACTCTTCATGGTATGCAAGCACTCATAAGAGCTCAGGCTACTGTTAGGTCCAAACGGGCTCAAGCCCGATTCACCAATCACGAATATTCGGGTTTTTCGCAACCCGAATTCAGAGCCCGAAGATCATTGGTAATCTATCTTACTCCAATTACAATAAATTAAGTTTCCATATATTCTTATTATATATTCAATCTAAATTATAGAGGAAAAAAAAAACAAGTTTTTGATAAAGGACCATATCCTTGAATCTTGAATTATTACTTGTTACGGATAAAGTTGCCTTACATTTGTACCTTTTCATATTTCACCATTGGCCAAATCCACTCTAAATTATTGTCCATATAATTTGTGGACCATTCTGATTTCTGAAGTCATATCTAAATTACGCGTACTTTTCAATTTGGTACTCTGCATTATTTAGGCATTAATGTATCACATTAAATTGGCCACCTTAGTTAATTGGAAATCTATTGGACTATTGCACAAATATGGTACTTGTGTAGGTCTAGAAAGATTAGGTAGGTGAATTCTTTAAGTGTGTTATTTGATCATGACTCATCAGTGTTCAAAATCACGCGTCAATCGGTATAAATAATGTTTAGATTCATTTAATATTTTCATTTTTAGTTATCTTATCTAACGCCCTAGGGGCGCTGGTTAGCTTTTGCCTAATAGTAATTAGCATTACAAGAATTCATTATAATATTTTGTTTATAAATGTTTGTGTGTGTGTGTGTTTTTGTTCTTTAAAGGAAATATATGATGACACAAGGAGTGATCATAGTGCATCAACACATAGTAGAAGGCTTTCAGCCTCCTTTGAAAGCAGAACTATCAACCCAATATCCGAAGACATACCCAAGATAGTTGAAGTGGATCCGGGTCGACCTAGATCATCATCATCAAGAGGGTGGAGATCGAATAATAGCCCGGGACCCAAGCCTGAACCGGACCCGTACTACCCTCCTCGGATATCCATCCCAAATTGCCAACATTGGCACGACACCGAATGGGGCCTAACGGGCGATGAGTGCCGGTTTTCGACAGCTCAAAGCACGCCCCGGTTCATGAACATGACCGGGCAGAACCCGGTTCCAATCACCCCATCAAAGAGTGTATGTGGGGATAATACATACTTCTTAAGGCACTATGGAAATTACCATCAAAATCCTAATTATATGGCTAATACACAATCATTTAGGGCTAAGGTAAGGTCCCAAAGTGCCCCAAAACAAAGACCAGAATCAGGTTATTCTAAGAAAAAATTGTCTTTAAATGAGATGATGGAGTCTAGAAATAGTTTAAGTGGTGTTAGAATGCAAAGGTCATGTTCCCAAGTACAAGAGGCAATTAATTTTAAAAATGCTGTTATGGGTAAACTTGGGAGATCATATGACTTTAGTAGAGAAGCAGAAGTATACCACTTGCAAAGGGAATATGAGTAGTATTAGTAGTAGTAGTAGTTCGCTAAGTTTATTTGAATGTTAATTTTTACATAGTGTCCAAATTAAATGTTGTACCATTTCGGTGCATTATTATTATCTTTGATAGCTAGCAATGTGATACAAGAAATGTAAATTGGTTTGTTGGGTATGATTACATGACTACATACCTTATTGTTACTTCAACCATGTGTAATGTTGCACTTTGAATTTAAATTACCTCAGCAAGACAACAACTACTATTTGTTTGGTCATATTGAGCCGAATTTGTAGTTTAGCATATGGAGTATGCGCTACTAGCTAGGACCACAATCTGTGACACCACATGTCTAGTGTGAATTTGAATCTCTCAAATATTGTTATTTTAAAAAAAAGGAGGGAAGGGTAAATTTGATGTAAGTGTGTTTAATTAGAGGATGATTAGCCTAACAAAACTAGCTCGATTATATCTAATTATCACAAATCTAACTCTCCAAAGTAATTCGAAACTAGATAACTCGTATTCAATCAAAACTAAAAGTGACCTGTTTCGATAGAACCTCCCCAAAAATTAAAATAACTATACGATGTAACATCGGTTGTTTAAATTAATCAAAACATAGTATAAGATGTATGATATTAATAATCAACTTGATTAATAAGATTTGATCAAATAAGACATCTGATAGAAACTCATGTCATGTTAAATGATGTGACTACGTGAGTACGTATTTCAATTGTTCATATTGTTATAATATATTCTTTTAATATCCACGACAGTAGTTTCAAAACAGATTTGATTATACTTTAATAGAACTACCAAGTATTCATATAATCTACGCTAGACTTTATTAATAATCTATATATCACAATGTTGAAATATGTACCTGATACTTGATAGCATACCTAATACATTGTTTTGCTATAACTACTATGTTCACTTGTACTAAGTTTCGAAAATTAAATCATATATACTTGCTACATGACATTCAATAATTAATTATAAACGGATGTTTTATGGGTAAATTTGAAATGACAAAGTGAATAAGGACAATTTTGAAGTAGCATGTGTAGCATTCCTTAAGTTGCTTTCATTTTGTGGCATTTTGTGGGTGAGAAGGTCTTCGAGAACACAAAAAATGAACTGTGATTCAAATAATTTGGACTTATCACTGTCAAAATTTTCGGAAAGCATTCAACAACATTTTAGTAGTATGGGACCTGAAGTCTTTGTTTGATAACGCTATAAACTTATGAAAGTCATTCTTCTGTTTTTTTTTCTTTTGAAAGTCATTCTTCTGCATATTAACCTTTGTTTTTACCCTATTAAATCTTAATGCATTCTGTCCTTTTATGTTAAATAGATATAGCAGCTGTAATAGTAGTTAAATCTAATGCCTGCTACATGTGGGTATCATCTGGATAATGATCATTTTCTTTCATCTTTCTTTTAAAATATAGGACTATAAGTTCTCCATATATTCGCTTTCTTAGAATTGGCCAGTTATTGTAGATGTCAACTAACTTGGTTAAAGTTTTTAGGTGTTACTTAAGACTTGGGATTAAATTTCGTCTACATCATTTACTCTTGTGGAGAGTGAGAAGGAAGGTTTAGAGGGAGTTGATACAGGCCGGACTCTATTACATAAATATTATACATAGACCTTTGAAAGCATACGAATAAATAAGAGCTAGTATCAATTGTTATAATAGAATTATTACAAATGTTGTGTAAGAGTATTATATAATTCATTTGAGAAAAGCTAAGAAAAGTTCTTAAACTTATTTTACATAGTCAATAATAAAAATAAAAATAAAAACCATACAATACAATGCCTACGGTAGAAAACTATCAATTAATTTAATAAGAATAAGGCGATGGAGTAAAAGCCTAAATAGGTCATAGCAAGACCTATATATTTTATGTAAACTAGTAAAAAAATCATGTATTTTTGTCTAGCACGCAATAAGGTCCCAACAAAAAGAAAAATCATTTGAATATAGGAAAAATCTGACAGTAGCAATTCTAAGTATAATTAATAATTTGGATTCATCCTAAGTTTATAAGTCTATTTCCGATGTAATATCGTACGATTAATAACTTGTCAAACATATGTAAAAAAAAATTAAATTATATTTTTTGGACCATTATTGCTTCTCTATTCTTTCTTTCCCCGTTTGGTTATCAAATAAATCCGTTTTTCTTATTTAAAGGATAGTCAGTCTTTCACCATCCACGAGCAGAGCCAATAGTTTGTCTAGCTCTTGCTCGGGTGCAATTTCCTTATCCTTAATTTATTTAGGAGCGTATTTTTTTTTTCTTTAAGGTAAGATGAAGGGGACTCACTTGAGGGGGAATAATGGGAAATCCTCAAATGAGTCCCATGAGGTTTAATCCCTAGACCTTAGGAATATGAGATGAGAAGCGATGCCACTATTCCACCACCTCAACCTCTATTTAGGAGCGTATTAGTAATAGGCACAATGTCTTCTTTTTTTTATGTGAAAATATTTCGTGAAGACACCTCCCTAAAATTAAGATTTTTCTTATCGTTAAGATTGTTTCACCAAGATGAACCATAATTGG
This sequence comes from Beta lomatogona, assembly GCA_947646795.1. NCBI lineage: Eukaryota > Viridiplantae > Streptophyta > Magnoliopsida > Caryophyllales > Amaranthaceae > Beta > Beta lomatogona. Next base: position 1,824,092 of record CANSNZ010001111.1, read on the forward strand.
GACCCTTGAGGTCAATATTTCCTATCATCACAGGCTTATAACACAACCACAACCATTTAAGACAACCACATATATGATATACACTACCACCACAATCATCATCTTAATTCGCTGGTGAATAGTGATTGTCGCCAATCCTATTCAGGCTCACCCATTTATGTTTATCGATCGCTGACCACTTCTGTCATATTTATTCCCAACAATTGCAAAGCTAGGAGTTCAAATAAAGAAGGGCCACTCAAAAATATAAAATAAAAATTCCAGAAAATAGGAAATAAAACAGTAAACAATATTAATAAAGTTGGAACTCCAAAAGACAAGCTACATTGTCAAAGAGATAAACATGAGAGTCCTATCGTTTTCACCAGTATTCTTATGATCTTATCATTGAGTAATAGAGAAAGGATAATAAAATTATTATAGGAATATGCTACAATTACTACAGAGTAGGGCTGGTCACGAATAGAACTGTTCATGAACCGTTCGAGTTTGGCTAGTCAAATGTTCCGTTCGAGCTTGGTTCTTTTCTAAATGAGCCGAACTCAAGCCCAAAATGTTCGATTACTTAACGAGCCGAACTCGAACTATATGGTATTTGGTTCGTTACCTCGCAAACAGTTCAAATATAAAAAATTAGTATTAAACATATGTTTCGTATATCTTATGCCTTATGAGTTATGACTTATGAAGTATAAAGTCAATACATCCGTCAATCTTCATACAGCCTAGCTGCTATATTATTAAATTTCCTTTCTTAGTTCCCAAAAATCCCAATAATTATGCAATTGCCATAATAAAACAATTCCCCATGCCTAAGGCTCGATTAAAAGTTCGGTTCGTTTGCTTTTCGGGCTTCAATAAAAGCTTTCGAATTGAGCTCGAGCTTAATTTTAAAGTTCGAATCGAACTGGAGCCTTACAAATTAAAGTGTTATCAGCGAGCCTTGATATGGTTCGGCTCGGCTCGACTCATATTCAGCCCTACTACAAAGAACATATTCATGGAATAAGGGTGCATTTGCTTCGCCTTAATGGAAAAATAAGTTTTAGGTTGAATAAGTTCAAATCAGTTCATATACGTTACAAGAAGTTTAAGCAAGTTCCAATAAGTTGTAACACCTTATAAATTAAGTTTCAATGAGTTTTGATTAGTTCCAAACCCCAATAAGTTTAGATAAATCCATATAGGTTCTGATAAATTATGTTCAAGTAGTACAGGAAAAATAAAGTGAGTAAAATGCACCCTAAGTCAAAAAAAAAACCATAATACCAGCAATGTTACCCTAAACACCAGTTAACTATGTTGCTTGCACTCGAGAATCCATATCCGACACGGGTGTGTGTCCAAGTATCCGACTCGGCTATTTTGTTAAACCTTTTCAATTTTTTCCCAAATTGAAATGTCTAGGTGTCCCACCTATATCTGAGCGTCGAGAATCCAACACGGGTGCTTGAGGTGAAATGATTAGTCCGAGCAACATAGCGAGTTACCATAGGAAATATTTCTAAGAATAGAACATGGAATATTCTATAATTACGTTAAAGTACCTATTGACATATTCCCTATCTAATACTAGATATTGAACCAGAAAATAATTAATTTGCTGGTTAAAAATGTAAGAGCAGGTCATTAAAGAAAATAAGAAGAGAAACTCTATGATTTAAGCAACTCCTTTAATCATTCACAAATCACAACTCAAAAAAGCGCAACTCTGTACGTAATGGAAGCTAATTTAGTTAAAGCAACCTAAAGTGATTTCTTTCCCCAAGTAAAAACATGTCTTATAGTAATGATTAGTTATTGATTTGATGAAGATTTTAAAATATGCAATAAATTAGTAAAACCAAGATGCATCACCTTTATTTTATTATTTTTGGTGCAAATATTTTCGTCAGTTTAATAATAGGACCACACTTTGCTGCTGAATATTTCGTGAAGTGTGACCCTTGTCCAGCGACCGTGGACCGGTTTAGGCACTCCCAAGTCACAACTGTTAAGCCTATAATTTCAAAATTTTGCCTCAAAAAGTCGACTTTGTGAGCAATGTTAATTGGGCTCTTTTTGACTGAGCTTCTTAATTGGAAATTGCGATCTTAAGAAGAAAGAATAATTGTGATTAGTAGAACGTAACCTTATATTATGACCCAAGCTGAAACCTTATGCGAAGTGAAAAAGTGACCTAATGGAGAAGATTGAAGATATATAACCTTATATTTGGCGATATATATTTCGGTCGAAATATAGATTTTTTGATCGAGTCATTTTGGCATACATGTGTTTCTTTTTGTCTAAATAGTAACCTTTTGACGGACATGCCATTTAGTTTAATTGGCAAAGTCTTGTGGGGATGATATTCAAAACGTGGGAATTTAGACCTAGGAATGGGATGGGTCGGACCTGTTCACGGGCTCGGCCCGCGGGATTGAGGAAATGGCGAGACAGGCCGGGCCCGAGCCCATGAGTGGCGGGTCGTGCCGTGTCGGGCCCGTGAGTGCCGGGCTCGTGCCTCCTGCGGACCTGGCCCGTGTTTTATGTTGATTTTTTTGGATTCTTGGTAGTTTTAGGCTAAAAAATAAAGAAAATGGGCGTTCAGCCAGCGGGCCGCCCCACGGGCCATATAAGCGGGCTCGTGCCGGTGCGGGCCTGAAATAAATTTCTTGATCGTGGCAGGCCCACGGAGCGGACAACGGGTCGGACCGGGCCAAGCCTCAAGCGGGATTGGACCGGGCCGGGCCAGCATGCCCACCTCTACGTGGGACCAAATACCTTCTATGTCATTACATTGAGTCGCTCTCTAACATTAAAAAAAAAAGGTGATCCTTACCCTCTTTGTGTTAATTTTTTTTTTATTTTGCTTCTTTTATGGTAAGTTTTGCCTAGTCATGGTAAATTTTGCCTACATATGATTCGTTTGTCCAGCCCATCTATGGCTAAAACTATCTTATTGTTGGTCAGTTTGGCCTAAATGTGCCCTTTTGGCCTACTCATTCATGCATCCTCCTTTATGGCAAGTTATGGTATGTTTCGCCCCATGTGTTTGTCTAGCCTAATCTTGATCGAAACTACTTAATTGTGGTTATTCAGCTTGTTTTTAATATGGTAGCGTGGGATTAATGCCCTAAAATAAACATATATATAATGTTCATCACTTGAAAAGTTATCCGATAACCAAAAAGAAATAAAAGAAGAAGTAATTCAGATAATGATATAAGAGAAGAGAGAAACAATTTTTTGTATATAAGTTCCTGCCTATATGTTCTATTCATATTATGACAACTATATGTTGTTATCTCTTTGCCAAGTAAATCCATGCAAATATTGTTGGGTGGGGAGAGCAAACCAGTGGCAAAGTTTGGTTTGGGTCATCAGTTATGCAACATGTATACTGTATACTACTATACTACTATTGTACAAATGTCACCCACATTGCACATTAAAAAAGAATGTCACCCTCATTTGCAGCTAGCAGTTAATACTAGCAACCAAGCATGCTTGATGGAGCTGGTGGGGAACTCACTTTGTTACTTTGAGGTCACAAGTTCGAACTCCACTGCTACCTACTTGTGCTTGAGAGTAGGGATTCTCTTATATCCCCCTTACTCTCAAACGTTGATCTATGTAGTTGGGTTGGTTGAAATGCGAGAGGTGCTGGTCCAGTAGGGTCCTTCTTTATACCAAGGGACCCCTAGTGTGGGCCAAAAAAGAAAAAAGCTAGCCGCTACTAGCCTACTACGTAGTACTCCTATATTTTTTTTATATATAAGGTATGATGAAATCTCTTGCAAGGAGAGGGGAAATTGGGGATCCTTCCTTGCAAGGGATGACACTCGATCCCATAATCTCTAGTATCGGAGGTGATGCCAATACCACTAGGCTATCACCTGATGCTGCCTGCTCACTTAGTACTCCTATATACATACATGGTTGGGAAGCAAATTGTATACTTCATAGTCATATATATGAGCTTGTAGCTATGATTTTAAGTTAGGTTGTGTATACGGAACATTTGATGAAAAATCGAAAAAAAGACAAAAGGAACTGTATCTAGTTAGTGTCTTCCCCAATCCCCATTGTGGATCTAAAGATCGAGACTAAGCCTTTATGTATCATGTTAATTATCAGCTTTATATATATGTCGTCGTCGTCACTCTTTAGTCCTTTTTCTAGACTATATGAAATTTAATAAAAAAAGAAAACATACTAGATCTAATAATCGATCGAGGGAGTACAGGTTAGAAAATGATGGATCAAAATATATAAAGTACAAGCTCTGGTTTAAGTGAAAGTAGGCTATCTTATTTAGGAGTGTGCTCTCTTTACGAATTCCTAAATGAAACTTATTTGTATTTATTGAAATCTATAGAACTTATTTAACTTTTTAAAATTTATTGAAGTATATCTAAATTTATTAGAACTTATTTGAATATAAAACTTGATTTTTTAAGGTTGATGAAGATAATGTATTATAATTATAAGTAAAAATCATACAGTCCGCTTTCATTTAATCTTATTAATTAGTAAAACTAACTAATTGTGTATTTATGTATGTATAATTGTCGAAGTGTATATTGAAAAACAGTATAAACGATACTTCATATCTATATTAATTTCTTTATATGACTCTAGAGTCTAGATGGAATGTCTCGTCTCTCGATCATAGATGTTATGAAAAGAATCATCATAGACAACAAAACACTACTGTGGGCCAATAATTTTATGAAGAACAATTATGCTTTAAATTGTGATGGGTTACATTGTGTAGTTGAGAAATCGTTCTCTAGACAACAGTGATGTGCTCATATGTGGTTGCCCATTATATAACGCAAATCACATTAGTGGGAGGATAATCTATATAAATGTATGTCATGCGACATTCTTCTCAAGTTTTTAATACACATATTTATGATCTCATTTAAAAATGTCAACAATGTATAGCTACTAGATATCAAACACATGACCTTTGAAATGAAATGTGAGAGTTTAAGCACCAATCCACTATAATTTCAATGTTTAATATTTCAAATTAAAGTAAAACATAATAAAGTCTTATTTATATGTAACTATAAAGACATAGACAAACCTTTTGATCTCTTATACTATTATTAAGGTAATAACATTTTCTTACCTCGGTTCCATTGAAATCGTTGTTTTTATCTCCAATTCCTTAGAATTGAATTTTTTTTAAAACAACTAATCATGCCATACCGTCGATTTTCCAATTTCGCATTACAAAAGAAAATTACTTAAAGCTAATAAAGTCAATTATGAAATTTATGCATAATAATATACTAGATAATTATAACTGATTGGGGTATTGCCCGGGTCAAAATACTAGTTCATTTATTAATACTTAGATCCTTGTATTTATAGAACGAAAGACTCTCTTATCCTTTTGATGCGTCACTTTGACCTTTTTCCTACACACAAAGTAAGAATATCCAAAACGAAACTTTGCTTCCACAACCTTTGTATTGATTTATACTTCCAACAAACTCAACGTTGAACATATATTATTACCAATATATGAGAGATCTCTATTATATAAAGGAAGGAGGGGGAAGATGGTGTCCCCCTCTAAAAATACAAAATTATCCTTAATGATCTAATGAAATAAAAAAAAATTCCAAAAGAAAATAATTTAAGAACCCTTTCTCATTTCAACTTGTCATTCTAAACAAGTTAAAAATAGTATATGCATCAAATATTCCAATCAAACAATTGAATGGACAAAATATCTTGACCTTATTTTATAAGAGAATGGTATACAAGACGTCTACCTGAAAAGTCTAAAACACTCACTACCTTTGATACTCTTTAATTCAATCAAACCAACTCATTATGTCTATTCTTTTTGTTGAAAATTCATTCACAAAATATTAATATTAAAAATCATTCACAACCTTTGTTAATTTTATACATTATTAGCAAATTATTATATCTAAATTCATCAAACTATTGATCTTTCACATTATAAGTGTAATCATAGTTATAGTACGGATGGATTATATAATAGAATAATAAGTTTTGAAATTAACGCACGCATATAAAGCTTGTGACATTATATGAGATGATGCTAGATTCATTTCAATATGTGTTTTAAAAATATCTAGCTGACCTTTCATAATTCTAAATAATCTGTAGAAAAATGTATATTATTGTCAATTCACACTTATTTTATTAGAGTATTTACATATCAAAAGACTTTTTAGCTTATGTAAGAAGGAAAATGTATCACAATAGTTTAATCAAAGGTGCTACAATTGTAGCAATTATAAATTGGATATAGTATTACCTCCTTTCAAATTAATCTACACACTTCACTTTAGGGGGAGAACCAAGGAGAAAGTGCAAAAGTATGAGAAATTAACTAAAAAGGTGTAGAGATAAACTAAAAAGTGGGTTAAAATAATAAAAAGTGGATAACATGGGTGGAAAAAGAGAAAGTAGATGTGACATGTTACCAAAAATAGAAAAGCAATTGTATGTAGATTAAAAAGAAACAGACCAAAAAGGAAAGTGTGTAGATTAAAAAGAAACGGATGTAGTATATAGTAATTACAAGTTTTTGAGATACGAGTAGTAAAATTTTACAACACACAAAATATAATATATCATGTGCATAACATAGACTTTGTAACTATTAATGTCATATGGTTGAGCAACATGTGATGCTTAGTGGTATTAGCACCGCCTTTAATTTCAAAGGTCATGAGGACGAGTCTCCACCCTTGGAAGCAAGATATCTCAATTTCTTACCGTTCTTGTAAGAGACTTTAACTTGCCTACCTAAATCATTAAAGTTACCAAATTGTTACAATTTAGGGCCCACGAAAGTTGAACTTGTCTCAGCAGCCTTCAATACAGGGCTTGTCAAGATGTATCTAACTTTCCTTCCTACGCATGGGCTCGATCTCTTACGGAAATTGTAGTGCTCATATCAAAAAACTTTTAATGCGGTCCATTATCCATATTTACTAGCATGAGATATAATTAAGGAGGAGTCTGTTATGTTTTTGGCCCATTAAGTAACCGAGGCTGGAGTTTTAGACTCTAACCCAATACTTTTAACCAACTTGTTTGATTAGGTTAGGACTAGCTTTTTTTGCACGCTATGCGTGCGGTGACATTTTAGGCATAACTATTGCTCGGTATTAAAAGAAATGAAAAATAAAATTATAAAAGTATGTATCTACGTTCACCTTTATTTAGTGAGTCAGAAGTATTTAAATACTTACAAATAGTATCTAAAAACATTTTAAAGTAAGTATAAGTGATGAAATTACATATCCAAGTAATGAAGAAACTAAATTTTTTTTGGAGTTTGTATTTGTGATTAATTTTGTATATGAGTTGTCATTGTAATGAGAATGCCATATTTTTTTATTATCTTTGGTATTAATTTTTGGTAAGTTTTTGTTTACAAACTTTTTTAGTTGATTGGATCTAAATTTAATTTGATTGAATCATTTCTATTGGCAAGTTTATGTGATTGACAATTATATGAGTTGATTGGGTTTAATAGAGATTTGGTTGAATTTTTTGGGTAAGTTTATATGTGTAATGGTTTTATGTTGCGGAGGGGTGAATATGTAAATTCAAAGGGGGACACCATTGCTCCCCTCTTGGCTTATATAATAGAGATTTAGGAAGTAGGTATCATGTGACGTTTGAGTGTTCGTTTTCCTTCCGTTGTAATTAGAATTGTGCACGGATCGGGTTGTGCCAGCCCACTTGTTGATTTAGTGGAACTTGGGGCACATTGGGTTGGACCTAAAATGGGCCAAGAAAAAATAATGTCGTCTGAGGTCGTGCTAAAATCTCAATAGAGTAGCTTATGTGTCGTGCCAATGGCCCCCTTATTAATTTATCTTTTTCTCATTTTGATTGAAATTGAGAAAGCCGAAAGATGGGTCGGCTAGTCGTACTCGAGTCTGGCTCGGGACAAAATTTAAAAATGATGTTCATGAGCAGCCCACCATCGAGTGAGCGTCTCATGTTGGGGGGGATGATAGCAGTGGGCTCGTGTCATAATGGGCAAAATCGTGTCGCGACACAGGTAAACCCTTGTTCCGACCCGGCCCATGCACAACACTAATTTACTACTTCATTTGATTATTAAATATTTCATGTACTTAAATTGCATTGTTACCATCATGTAATGTTGCTAACGATAATGTATAGTCTCCTCATATAGTGATTTTTCAATCTTACAATTTCGATTAAGAGTGAGGATCAATGTTGGCCTATGGTTGTAAGGTCCTCCTTCCACTCCTATAACAGGCCTTATATAACTTTAAATAATGTTGTCCTATGGCTTATGTAACACTAATTTACTAGTACTTCATTTGATTATTAAATATATTTCATGTAATGATGTTCATGAGCAGCCCACCATCGAGTGAGCCTCTCATGTCCCGGGGGGATCAATGTTGGCCTATGGCTGTAAGTATATTTTATTTTTTATTACGAAGTATATATTAATTTGTGTATCGTATGTACGTGTTTAAAGGCTACTAATAACAAAAACAAAAACGGTGAGAGGTAACCCATATATATTATGTCAATAGCTTCAAAATAATTGATAATTTACAAGGTAATCCATTCAGAGCCATCAATGAAGCTAAGCGAAATAAAAGGCCCCGCTTCTTCATCAGTAAGTTCTCTGGACCATGCTACTCTCCCTGCATAGCCCGCCCCTGGTCCTGTGCATTTGTATTGTCCATAAAACACCGTCCTATACAAATCCCCAATAACCATGTTAATATATAATACAAGTTTGAATAGATACCCCAATATAAATTCAGTGATATTTAAATGAAATTAAGAGGTTACTAATTTTTGTCTTTTACCTACCATATTCATTACTAATTAGGTATCCACTATTATAATGCATTATAAAGTGATCATAATGCAAACTCCATGCGCATGCTATCCTGAAAGAAGTAGCTAGACGTATCACATAGATAGGATTGGAGAATATACGTTTTAATCCTAGAAAAAACTACATGTGTGACCGAGGCGATACTCCAAACTATTGCATGATGCATATATTATTTTGGACTTTAAATGAAAAAGAACTATCATGATAAGTAATTACAAGGATCTTAAGATCTCTATTAGAAATTTTAGATAGAATGTTTAAAACTAATTAGGGTATGTTAGAGAAAATTATTGTAGTTTTTATTATTAATCTGAAGTACTGAAAGTGATAAGACGACTTTTAAGGGTTTAGAAAGATATAATAACGTTTCGATAACTTTTGTTTTGAAATTAAAAGTTGTGAGATTTTATTGTAAGTTAGGGCTTGTTTGGCAAAATTAGCGGTTATAGTAGCTATTAGTTGTTGTAGAAGCTTGATCTACTCAAACTAGAGTTCGTGTGCTCAAAACTTATAATGATCAATTGATATCTTATGAGGGATTGATTTGTAGGTGAGGCTTTTGCATGCGATAAGAGTTCCACGTGCATGGCAGATAAACTCATTTATATATATATATATATATATATATATATATATATATATATATATATATATATATATATATATATATAAATAAATTCTATTTCCTTTTTTTTCTCAAAAGCCAATAAAAAATGGCTTATGAACTTACTTTTTTATGGTCAAAGCTCACAAAATTTGACCGTATTTAGTACTTTAGTATATCAAAAAACTGTAGAGAAGGCGGGATCTTACTACTTGGAAGATACTCCACATTTTAATAGTTAGTTCAAGATATAATTTTATTTATAATGTTTGTCATAATTTTTAAAAATATTAAAAAGTTTGAACCGGAGATTGAGTGAACTAAAGTTGTTCCAATTCTATTACTATCTCTTCATTTTGTTTTTATTGATTAAATTATATTACTATTTTTTAAACCATGGTGTATTGCATAGGTAGATTCTTTAAGTTGTAATATAAGAAAAGTTAGGTATTCAGAATCCTTTTGAACTACAAAAAAATAGCTACACATCACTCCAATAAAGTAAACTTTATCAATATAGTGCCAAATAAGTGAATCTATGTACTTTATACTTTATAGGTTGGCTAACTAAAATGACGTATAAACACTGATACATTTGAGTTAGGATGATTAAAGTATGTAACACTTGCTAAATTAGTGGTTAGTGGTTCTTCTTTTTATTCTCTTTTTCCTTAGTTAGAAACCATTTAGGGGATGGTGCATCCAATGTGGACTCTGGCAACATAGGTAAGATAGGAAATGAGCTTTTTGTTTGAGTACCACAAATTTAAGATTTATATAATGAGAGAGGGAAAAGTTTGGAATTTTATGGAGGAATCTCATTAGCAATATGGTGGATTCTGGATCTCAGCTTCCATGTTTAGGTTGTGCTCTTTTTTCAATCATAACAAAAAAGTTTTCGACTTCTTGCACGGGTGTGTAGGCTAGTCCCACCACTACCTATCCACCAACATGCACTTTATTTTTGTAAGTAAATAGAATTTGGGTTAAGTTGTTGTATTTCGAGCTAGTCTCAACTCACATGTAGACCTGGTTATTGCACTTGGGGGGCCGGGTTAGGGTTGATGTGGGTCGAAAGCGGGTCAGATCATAAAGTGTCAAAAAACCAACTCTCCCTCATACCTTGCACTAATAAATATTCCACTTAGAAAGGAGAGGTAGATGAGATTTGAACCCGTGACCTTTATGTCACGCTAGCTCTAGTACCATGTCAAAGAACCAACTCAACCAAAAGCTCAAACTGATGGTTGGAGTCCCAGAAATAGTTTTATACTCTATCATAAAGAGTCACCTCATAAGGGCGTCGATAGAGGGTCTGGTCAATGCGGGTCGTGGGTCGATAACAGACCGATAATGGACGGGTCGACAACCGGGTAAGAAAAATAATGAACTGAGAGAGACAAAAGTATCCATACATGTAATCGTTTTTACAATATCTAATTTATTTTTCGAAATTATTGGGATATTTTATTGGTCCTATAATGGCCCTATCCATTAAAGCCATGTCCAATATAAGCCCTATAATTTGACCATAACCCTTTGATTAGCCATTGGGCTACCATATCCAATAACTAGGTCTACTCACAGCATAGGCGGATCTATAGGGGGTGCAAGGGGTACAGCTGTACCCCCATTATTTTTGAAAAATAATGAAAACAAATCAATATGTTGAGGCTTGTCTTGCTGGTAGCGGAAGGGAAAAGAAAGATTAGTGGATGGATGGGGGAGGTCTTGAGTTCGAAACCCCACAAAGTTCTTTTTTCGCTTTTAATTACTCCCCTTTAACTCAAGTTTAATTTATCTTCAACACTTCTACTATATACTACTCCCTATGGGCCTATGGCTATTAGTCTGCAACTACAAATTTATAAGTAAGCTTACTCTGCAACTACAAATTCATAAGCCCACAAAGATCAAAGCTCCAAACTAATTTTTTGTCTCTAATTTTTTTTCCCTCAAATTTTCCTCATTTATATACTTAAACAACTGTTTTTAAATTGAACAACTTATTTTTAAAGTTTTGATTATTTAAATTGAAACATTGAACAATTAAATAGTTAACAATTATATCTAAGTTCTTACTCAAACTTAGGTAGACAAAAATGTTAACAAAGCTTTATTTTGAAAAAAAAAAATTAACGAGTCTAACTACTTACGTATTCGTACCCCCATAAGTAAATTCCTAGATACGCCACTGACTCACAGGTGGAGTTTTCTTCTTGACACTCCTCCTCACAGTTTTTTTGGAGCATGAGAGGGAGGAGGCACAACTGATTTATATGGCTCCTTTGAAAATAAATCTTCATATGAGTCATCGTTCGAGAACCCTAAGTTTATGGAGCAAGTTGTTGTACACGTGCTCTTAAGTCTTATGTAGGCACATGTATGACGTACAATTGATCGTGACATGTACATTATTACCTTACTATCATCGTCACATGTATGTTTTTCTTTAGGTACACTTGGGGATCACAATATAATTCACTATACTATTCTTGTCCAACTCTAACATACACTAATATGTGAATTGTTTCATATTCAACAAACCTATAGGCTATAGTAAAGTTATATATTGACTAAGCTCACATACATTTAAAATTGAAAGTACTAATACTATGACTTAAGGCTCCATATAGCAAATTTGGACGGACCATGGAATGAAGACCATAACTTAATTATGAAAATAGTGACAGACGAAGGAAATACTTCCTCCGTTTCAAATTATTCGCTACACTTTTCATATAGGGAAGTTTCATATTACTTGCTACACTTCCTTTTTGGGCAATAAACTCTATCTATCTCTCTCCTCTCACATGGGTCCCTTTTCTTTTTACTCTCTACATCTCGCTTATCCAAAAATTGCCTAGGAGTCTGTGAATTAAGAAGTGTAGCAAGTAAAATGAAACGGAGGAAGTAAATCATGTGGAATGTAACGTTACGCAATAGTAGTATAGTTATAGTAGGATATGGAATAAAGGAGAGACAAAAAAAAAAAAAAAAGAGGGACGTACATTTCACGGCTAGGGTCACCCCAATTATACCAGCCTTTAGGCATGATAATGTTGTCCATATAAGTGTAAGCAAAGATGACCCTAGAAAAAGGACCCCATGCTCTTCCAAGGTACAAAGCTCCTGATCCCGTGACCTTACAGTTTACAAATGAGAATCCTGTATCATCTAACATGCTGCTTCTTCCTTGTGCTGTTAGTGCTCCATATCTTATTGCTACTGCATGCACATGACATCCCTGCAACCATCCATTTCCATTTATAAACTTAAATTATTATCGATTTACTTACTTACTAGCTACAGTATAAGTTATGTTGCTCGAACTCTTCATTTCACCTCAAGTACCCATACGTATTGGATCCTCGACACTTGGATGGTCATAGGTGGCCTGGGACACTTGACACTCAATTTGGGCAAAAAATTGAAAAAGTTTCACAAAATATCCGAGTCGGACACTTGGACACACACCTGTGTAGGATATGGATACCCTAGTCCGAGCAACATAGGCTATATGAGATGATCGATTAATAAGAATTTACAAAAAAGATTAAGAGGCTAAAAAGTTTTGCTCTCTCTTTTAGGTATACAAAGCTCCCAAGCCTATCCCAGGCCCGGCCCTTATCATGTTCAAAGTGGGACATGGAACAGGGCCTCACTCTTAAAGGGGCCTCCAAATTGAAAAAAAAAATTATTTAAACACAAAAGAATTGAAGTTGATAGTCAAAATGTTTGCAAGTTTGTTGAATTCAGCTCTTCTTGGAATATATCAAAAGATCTTGAAGAGAAAAACTTAGTTTGATGCATGTTTGTTATTTGGTTTACTTGCATATTTTGGTGGTTTCTTTTTTTTTTTTTTCATACAAGGGCCTATCTTTTAGTATTAGCACAGGGCCTCCATATTGTTCGGGTCGACGCTGGCCTATCCTCTCTCAAGATTTACGCAACTCTAGCACAACCCATCTCCTTTTTCTTTGTTACTGAAGAGGCTCGAACCCAGGGCAAGCCCTTTGGGGATGGAGGTAGAATCCATGTTATGACTAGTGCTCTAGAACTATTATTGTGTTACTTAAAATTAATATGACAAAGCATGTCAATTGAAAATATTATTAGACTAAATATAGAATGATTATAATACTATTAAGGGATCCGAATAGGATGATTATTATGAAATGATTGAACTAAATAATAATAAAAAGTAAAAATTAGAAAAAAGAATTAATTGTACAAGTAGTCAATTTATAAGACCAATATTTTTCATATCCCAACAGTAATTTATCTTTAAAAAAATTAACATATTGATTAATTTTTGAGCTTATTGTGACCAAGCTAAGTGATCCATATGCTTGGTTTTGAATGAAAAAGCTATAGAGGAAAGTAAAAACAAAATCTATTCACATGTAAGCTCTTTTTTTCCTTTTTGTCTACATTTGCATGGCTTTAATGTGTCAAATCAAACTTAAGTATTTTTTGCTATTCTAATGATTTCATAACTTGTGAATGTTAGAGGTTTTTCAGCAACACACACTTAAAGACAATGAAATATTACTGTCAAGGTCGGGACAAAAGTGCAACACCAAATGGAAATCAAAAGCTGGCAGTGCAATAACTGAATAAAAAAACCCTCCCTCGGATATTGATACACCTATCCATTGGGTAGACTACCCACTAGAAATAAATAATTAAAAAATAATCAATTTTGTTGAGTTATACTCCACTATTTATTAATATCTATCTCTAGTGGGCGGATTACCTACTGGGTAGATGAAGTTTTTTCCTTCCTTATTTGATCCTAGTTCTTTTATTATTTTATTACGGAAATTACATGCTCTTCAATTAAATCATTAAATATAATGATCAAAAGGGTTAGTTTTTAGAAGTGCTTATAAAGATCTAGGGCCCTATTTTTCAACATATGACAAAAACGTCTATGGTCTTTGAAAACTTTGTGCCAACCTATATGTTATATCCGGAAAGTCGTGTATAAATCAATAATTATCACTATCAAGCATTAATTAGAATCATTTTAAGTATGTTAAGTAACCTCCTAAGCTGATTCTAAAAAGTAATCGTATCATCCTTATTCCTTGAACAAGTTCAAGGTATAATCAAGTGGTGAGGTAACCTAAGCTAATTAACTAATTGCGTTTATTAGAGCTTCTAATAGAAGTATATCTTATGTGATGTTGTTAAGTGAAAACCACGATATATGTGAGTTTGACCACATTAAAGGTGGGAGAGGATGACTAATACATAAATCTGGTGGGTACGTAATTAACTTCACTTATTGCCAATTGCACTTATATGTATAGAACTAAACTAGATTTGTATGTGGTTATCAGACTCTCCTCTGACCACTACTTGCATATATATAAATCAATTTGAATAATCAAAGATGGAGAGGATTTGAATATCTGTTTTGGAGCAAGCATGAAGCCCAACAAAATATATCTCTATTATATAAGTGAAGAGGGGAGGAAGATGGTGTCCCCTCACAAAAAGTCTAATATACCCTTAATGATTTAAATTGTTATATATATTAAATAGTCTTTTCTTCCTCCTACCTGCCATATATATTGAACAAGTTAATAATAGAATTGAATTTCAAATTTCAATTAAATATTAAATCATGGAGAATGATTTCCTCTTCTTAAATATGTGTTAAAAATTCAGATCAAAAATTAAATTGACAATATAACTTGATTGAAACAATCCGTACAAAAAATAAAAACTTGAATTTCATATTAATAATTATAATGATAATATTTTAAAACCTAAATGTTGAGTATTATTCGGTAATCTCTATTATATAAATCAAACTTCTCCACTTTATTAATATTCAACGATTGAATCTAATACACAAATTCTTCCACTTTATTTGAATAATGATGAACAAATAACTAAAAAAACCAAAGAAACTTTGATTTAAGAAAAATATATTTAAAAAATTAAATATCATTATAAATGTTTGTTCGAATCAAATTTTTTATAGCACTGATTAATAACTAATTAAGAAAAAGAATGTTAATATGACACGCACGCATAGCGTGCAAAAAATACTAGTATTGATTGCTCCAAGAGGCAAACATTTGAGTTTCTTAAGCACGAGCCAAATATGTTTTCCAATCATCAAATTAAGCATTGATATAGTTGTTAGGGATTAGAATGTGATTGATTTGTTATATTTGTAATGACTTGTAACAAGAGTATATATCAATAAGGTAACACATTGATATTAGTTTGTTAATTGACTAGCTTTACAATATGGCTACCAAGTACCCTTCTATCAAACTTTTTACTTTCTATTTTTGCTTTTTCATAGAAGGGCAACAAATGAATCTTATTTCTAAACCAGTGTTACCTAATTCGCTAATTCCCCTTGACGTGCGAATTGAGACAAGTGACTCACGATCAATATAATTTTGGTTTATTTTTGGCCCATTCAAATGCAAGTAGAAAAAGTGCAAAAAGTGATAGTATTTACTATTTACCTCAAAAAGAGAGAGACCATTGCCAAAGATGAAATCAACAGAGCCCTCGATGTAACAATCTTTGTAATAATGCCTACCAACATGATCATAAAGAGTGTCTTGTGCTCCCAAAAACTTACACCCAACAAACGCTGCCGTATCTGCTGATATTCTAAATGCCACTGCTTGCGCGCCTACTGCTCCTGGTTGTGGTACTGGGGTAGTGTTCTGCATGAATAGTCCAAGTTTACTACTATTTTTGTTGTTGTTTTCTCAAAACTATGTGATGAGACTCATAATCATAGGGCCGAGCTTTATAATTAGCACAGGGGCCTCAAAATTTTTAAGATGGCCTTGCTTATATATAATGCAATAGGTCTTTTGGGATTCTTTACATGAATCACGGTCGTATAAGAGGGTGGGTAAAGTAACGTATAATTCATGATCCTTCGTCTTAGAGACCTAACAAACGTAGTCTGTTATTTTCTTAGGTGTTTTGGTTTGTAAAATAAATGTACTAAATTGAGGACCCAATTTTTAAAATTAGCATAGCATTATCTCTAATATGTTTGAGACGGCTCTGACTCGAGTGTTGTGTGCGACATATATATATATATATAGCTAAGTGTATGACAATATGACATGCAAATGCTACTATTGTTTGTCGTAGGGTGTATTGTTGAAAAATGGTTTTTTTGTATTGAATTATCTTTTTGGATACATACTATAAGAAGATTCTAATGGATTCTTTCAAATTGTAAAATTCTGTAAACTGTATGTAAAGTTATTTGTTTATCAAACAATTTGTATGTTAGAATATTTCCACCATTCAGTCTCTTTATAGACAAAAGGATAATTCTAAGCACACTTCACCGCATACAGCAATATAATGTTCTTAATTTGTTACAAGTATTTAAAGGGGCATCAAAAAAGTATCTTATAAAAACATTTATGTCTAGAAAAAAAAACATGTTAACTTCCACGGGAACTAAATATTTTAAAACATGCAACTTTTTTGCAAGAATTCAATTTCGATTTGAACTAATGTTCTAGTATTGAGTGGGTTGTTGTATGTATGGATAATGGACGATAAAATTATACTACACATTCGTTGTATTTTTGTTTTGTTCATGCATCGGAATTGTAGAATTGATTCCAAAACTATTAATGTTTTTGTTTACAAAAAAAATTATCAAGGTGAAATTTCAAAAGTTCCAGCATTTGTACAATTCATTATTTTCCTCAATATACTCCCTCCGTTTCGTTTTAATCTACACACTTTGACATTTTACACTATTCACAAATTTCACTTTGACCATCATTTGTGATTTATACGCGGATGAAAATATAGTCATGTGGGATCTTGTTAGATTCATTATAACATGTATTTTATTAATATGTACTTTTTATAATTTTTACAAATACAAAACTAAAGATATATGTCTTTAAAGTTTTGCATTGACATGCGTGAAGTGTGTAGATTAAAATGAAACGGAGGGAGTATATTGTATGCTCTCATTCTTCCATTAAGTTTTTCTTTTTGTTACTTTATTCTATTTTTGGCAAATTTTGGTTTCATATTTACTCTCCTTTACCCCATCATGTTGGACTCATTTTGGTCTATCATCTCCAATCAAATGTCTATATCCAACCAAATATAAAAATAACTTGGTTCCTATTATCTCACCACGTATCTTTATTTTCTTTGAACATATAAATATGTTTATGTTGAATTATGCCTTGAATGTTTTATTTGGCGCTAGGATGTCTGGCGCTAGGATTAACCTAGCACGGGGGTCTCGCTGTTTAATATCTATCATACTCTACTTATATAGTTATATTACTAAATAGCACGGATATGATTGGAATTTCAAAAGAAGTAAGCACACTTTTTTTTTGAAATAGAGAAACTTTAGGCCCCAATCATATTTCAGGCTTTATTATTAGTATAGAAAGAGCTCGAACTTGGAAAACGAAAAC
The DNA here is from genome assembly GCA_947646795.1 of Beta lomatogona. Lineage (NCBI taxonomy): Eukaryota > Viridiplantae > Streptophyta > Magnoliopsida > Caryophyllales > Amaranthaceae > Beta > Beta lomatogona. The sequence continues at coordinate 1,842,033 of CANSNZ010001111.1, forward strand.
ATAGGAAGTAAAAACTTGTAAGGTTTTATGATAAAGATGTTTAAGGTGCTAGGAGTAGGGTATACCAATAAGTCCCAAAAAGTCACATGCAAAGATGTTATGATACAAAAAAAAAAAGCATAACTCAAAGTTTTGTCATAGTGCCTATATTGTTTTGGAGCCTTAGATGATACTTAGTACATCTAAATATCAATTTAAGAGAGACATATAAAAGATAAGAACCTTGAAAGTGATGTTCTTGGCCATGAAATAAGGAGAATTTACAGCAAAAGTAGCTGAACTGTAAGTCCCCAAAGGTTTTCCATTAGGCCCAATTGTTTTTGCTGTATCTCCCCATTCAACTATTGTGTTATCTGCTCCTTCTCCTTCTATTGTTATGAAAGCCTTTAGTGGGGGTATATTCACCTTCTCCCTGAAAACAACATAAATCAATGTAAGAGCCAAAAAAAAAAAGCGCGCTTTAATTATTTACTTTCAGCTTGTGTCTTGTAAACTTTTATGTAAATTTTCCTGATATAATAAAAAAAACAACGTAAATCAATATCACATAGATAATCCAATAAAAAAAGTTCGATAAAATGGAAGCATTAGATTGCTATGAAGCTCAAGTACAAAGGAATTTCTACGAGGTCGTAGCCTAATAAGACAATAAAATTCAAAATTTCACTTTATATTTCAAATTCATCCAACAAGGATCATTAAATAACTAGAAATCAATATTTGTATATCCTATGCGGCGTAACAAGGTACACGTACATCAACCAATTAAAAACCAGTTGTGCCACGTATCAATGCAACTCCGAAAAATAAGGAAATTTTGGGAATGGATTAAAAGAAATTCTAAAATGATCTGATTGGTTAATGGAAAATTGGTTGCGCCACGTAGGACACACAAATGGTTGTAATAGACTTATATGCTAACATCTAACAATAAAAAGTTAAAGAGCAATGATCAAACCAAATGCTTGTGATCTCCACCAAAAGAAACAGAGCATCACCCAAAAATAAAGAAAAAAAGGGTCATAAACTTGAACATCAAGCTCTTTTCATGATTATACTATCATAAAACAATGATCACCATAATTTCCAAAAATGTTTACATTGTAAATGAGATATAAACCAAAAAAAAACAGAGCATTTTATAGTGGTAAAAAAATAAAAGAGAAGAGATAGAAAAACTTACGAGTAAGTTCCAGCTTTAACCTTGATAACAACTCTGACAAAATTAATGGCGGGAAGAGAATCAATGGCATCTTGTATAGTAGTAAAATCTCCAGTAAGAGGATTTTTACTAACAGTTAAACTATAAGAAGGAAATAGCTTATTTTTGGCTGTTTTAAAAAGGGTATGTTTTAAACTACCAACAAAATTAACCCACTTCATAAATTGTTGTTCTGAATTCCATGTTTGTGTCATATTTATGGTTAATTCTTTGGGATTTGGTTTTTTATGTTTACCATGATGAACATTATTACCATGATGAACTTTATCATGTTTATTTTTATGACTATGATGAGTTCTTCCATGGCATATTTTTTGGTAAATTGAGCAATGTAGCAAAACAAGAAGAAGAATTGAAAGAAATAATTTTTTTCTAGACATTATGAAATTTTTAATGAAGAAAAAAAAAGTGGGTTTTTTTGAGAAAGAGAAAAGAGAATGTGGAGGGAATGTTAATAATGTGATATGAAGTTTAAAGTGTGGGAAAATGTGAGTTTATATATACTTTGTTTTAGGTGAAAAGTGTGTTTGTTTTATAGTATAGTATAATGGAATGAAAAAAAATTGGTGTCACGGGTGTTTTTGGTGACAACAATGCACAAACAAGAGAGAAAGAAAGAAGAGAATTCACAATTCACAGGTGAAGAATGTAGGCCATGAAGACATGGGAGGCTACCACGTTTGCACTACAACTTTTTTTTCAATGGAAAATTAAATTTGGGGTTGTGGAATTTGGATATGTTATATGATATGTGTATGTTTTTGCTTTAACATGATTTTGTTTTGGGTAGTTTCTATTGAGGTTGGTGTAATTGCCCCGTGAGTGTCTTTTTCTTTGGCTGGTTTTGTGTTTGTTTGTGAGTTGTGAATTGATTATTGCTTACTTGGTTATTTGGATGATTGTGTTATCGATTGTGTGTTTTAGATGGTCTCGTGTTAAATAATGTTTGGTGAACAAGGAAAGCAGTCGTGGTATTGGGATCGAATGTTGTCTATATTACTACTAGAAGTAACTTTCTAGACAAATATATGCAAACAGAACAGAGTAAATTTGGGATGACATATAACTCGAGCGTTGTGCATTTGCTCTATCACATTGCACACTAGAGTGGGTATCATTGACGTTGATCATAATTATATTGCATAGAGTAATATTTGGGATGAAATATAAACAACGAACTGCATTTGCATTATATACATACATGTAAAGATGTAGGATTCATCAAATTTGGTTGTGCTACTCTTAGAACTTAACTAGTACTTCCTTTGTGTTTTTCTGTTCTTTCTACTTTAACCGTGCGTGTTTGCCAATACACTTCTTTTCTTTGTTTTTAAATATCTTTTATGACATTATTATTATAAATTATAACGATTGAATATTAATAAAGTACTTATTGAGATTAATCAAATAAGACCCTACATGACTATATTTTTTCTTATATATCGAGAAGAACATAGAAGATTCTCTCTAGTTATGAATAGTGTCAAGATTCCAGATAGGAAAAACAAAAAATACACAGAGGAAGTGTTCCTTTAAATCTTTGCTGGTGGTGTTGTTTGATACTCCGATAACATTATAACTACACTGCTTTAGATGTTAGCTACTTAGCTGGCTTAGTTTATAAATTCATCTGATCGACATTGTTGTTTCTGTATCTTTCCACCCAACAAAAAAAATACTCATCTGCACTACTGAATTTCAAGTACAGAGATTGAAAAATTGCTGTAGGGGAATTTCTCGTATGTGAAATGTTTGTATTAGAGCATTCTTATTAGAAGTATAATAACACCACTAAAGCAAAGGTCCAAAAACATTCCCTTTTTACCTAATACTCTACTAAATTCTAATACCGCCTTTAAGAATTCAGGGATCGCCGTCCTAGTGGTTTTGAGCTTAAACCAAACATGTTCACAACCATAAAAGTTCACGGATCAAACAGTTAGTTGCTTAAACAACCAAAATAGAACTTTTTTTTTTCTAAGTACCTTATCAATGCACATGAAGTTAGAATCTCCATTCATATACTACCTCGGTTTCTTTTTCCGTTGCAACATTTAATTATTTGAATGAACTCAATAAAAAAAGCAAATGTTGTATCTAAAAAAAACGGAGGAAGTATATTTTTGATCATGCTAATTGGTTGCTTTCATATCCTACATAGTAATATGGTGATTTAAGATAGTTTCGTATAAAAGGTAAGTTTGATATGTAAAATTAAGTTTGATTTAAAAAAACGGTTTTTTCACCAAATACCCCTGACAAATCACGAAATTCACCATATACCCTTAATGTTTCAGATATTCACCATATACCTTTGAGTTTCCGAAAATGTTCACCAGATACCCTTTTTCTAACTGAAGTTAACTTGCCGTTATCTTTATTTACCATTTTGCCATTATTAACCCCTTACCCTAAAATCCCTAACCCTAATCTAAACCCTAATTTAAACCCTAATCTAACCCCTAACCCTAACCCACCCTCCCTTCCCCTCCCCTCCTCCACCCCCTAGGCTGCACCCCCTCCCCCCTCCCATCCACCCCCGCAGCCGCAACCCCTCCCCAACACCATCGAGTAGCACCACCACGACAACTAGGCCAATCAACAACCCACCACTCCCACTAAACCTAGATCGCTAAATCCAAGCCACCACCCACCACTCCAATAAAGCCAACTTCATTAGCAACACTTCAACTTCATTTGTGAGTTTTTCGAGTTAGGGTTTTGCAAAAATCGAAGGGAGTAGGGGGTTACGAAATCGCAAGGAGGGGGGCTGCGGAAATCGTTGGGGAGGGGGCTGCGAAATCGTTGGGGAGGGGGGCTGGGCGAGGGAGGTTGGGGAGGGGTTGCGGCTGCGGCGGTGGAGGGGGGGGGGGGGGGGGGGGTGTGGTGGGTGGGGGGGGGGTGGGTTAGGGTTAGGGGTTAGATTAGGGTAAGGGATCGGGGTTTAGATTAGGGTAAGGGATCAGGGTTTAGATTAGGGTTAGGGATTAGGGTTTATATTTTAGGATTAGGGGTTAATAATGGCAAAATGGTAAATAAAGCTAACGGCAAGTTAACGTCCGTTCGAAAAAGGGTATTTGGTGATCATCTTTGGAAACTCAGGGGTATATGGTGAATATCTGAAACATTGAGGGTATTGGTGAATTTCGTGATTTGTCTGGGTATTTGGTGAAAAAACTGAAGAAAAAAATCAATTTAGTTATAATAAGTCTTATAAAATAATTTAAGCAACATTTAATTTCCCACCATAATTATATTTTTGATAACAAGGCAAATTGGTAAAAAAAAAAATATCTTTTGTCCTTAAGTAATAGTAGTAGATCGCATTGATACCTTAAGTTGTCTTGAAGTAATGGATCACATTTTCAATTTGATTCTTTCAAATTGAACTTTCTCATATTACTTTTCATGATAGTTTGAACAACAAAAAAAAGAAATTGCATTATCTTGGCGGGGATCTAAAACCCTAAAATTACATAGTATTCAATGGAATTTAGTATTTAATTTTGAATGTTTTGTAACATGGACAAAGTTTTTTTTTTCCCCCCTACTTAATTACTAATTAGCAACCTTTTTTATTGGAAATAACTAAATAAGCAAATATTGTTACACATTTAGGGGTTAGATACGGCTAAAAATAGTTATACACAAGTATAAATTGCCAAACCATCTCATTAGCCTGGTCAAAGGGATCCCTCTTCCCTCCGCACCTACAACCAACACTCCTATTTGGGGTTGTACCTCCTCAGGTGACTTCATCGTCAAATCAGCTACTTGGATAGCTCATGATCTCGATCCCACTGAGGACCCTTGGATCTTTAAATGGATTTGGAAACTTGACATACCACCTAAATTATAGATTTTCTTATGGCAACTTTGTCATAAAAGTATAAGTGTCAGGTATATACTCTTTAAAAGAAAAATTGCTCCTTCCAATTTATGCCCTCAATGCCACTCCCAACATGAAACTATTAATCATCTATTTAATCAGTGCGCTTCAGCCGGGAAAATTTGGGACCTTCAGGAAACTCGTACATGGCTAAACTTCCACCACAAAGACACCTCTCTTTTAAAAGTCCTCCAATCCCTTAAATCTGAAAAAGCTATCATAACTAAATTCATTTTTCTAATTTAGTTTATATGGAAGAAAAGAAACGACATTATTTTTAATAACGCTACTTTTAACAAGCACATAATACTCCATAAAGCCAAATTCCTTTATCACAAATGCACGCTTCGAACATCGCTTGATTCTTATTATCTCACGGGTACTCCATTCTCCTCTCACAATCAACCACCTCCCACCTCTCATCACAATTCTATCATTCAAGTTGCTTGGGCTCCTCCACCTCCATCCCACTTCAAACTCAATTTCGATGGCGCGGTCTCAAATCACTCAGCTGCTACGGGGGTTATTATTCGCAATAATAACGGTGAGCTCATCCATGCTACCTCTTACCATCTAGGAATCGCTCCAGTGTTCGTGGCCGAGGCTACTGCTCTTCGGAAGGGTCTTCTTTTGGCTTTGAAACATGGCATTCAGAATATCCACATAGAAGGTGATAATCTTCTTGTAATCAACGCGGTTAAAAAACTATGGAAGGTTCCTTGGCACATACAATTTATGATAGAGGATATACACGCTCTACTCCAACAATTTCAGTCCTATCAGATCCACCATGTCTATAGGGAAGCTAAAAAAGTTGCTGATTGGATTACTCCTTGTACTAATTCAACTCTTCATTCCATTCTTGTAAATGACTTTTTAGGAGTTCCCCTCGCGAGGAGGGTCTCCTAAAATCCTTTTTTCTTACCGTATAAAAAAAAGTATAAATTGCCAAGTGTACATTTTTTTATAGTTCAAACTCAGGTATAATAGCATACTACCATTCCATTCAACTACTTCAAAACTTCATCATGCAATCTAGTCAACTACGTATATAATGCAATTAATTAGTGACGTAAACTCCCATTTGGTACGGATTATATTAACCCCCACACCCCTATGTAGAGAAGACTACAGAAAGTAAAACAAACACAGAAAATAAAATACAGTACATAACAGAATACTTAATAAACAGCATATATGTTGTTCACCAACTTCAAGATATATACTAAATATTTCTTATTCTTGTGAATGGCAAAGAAAATAGTGCATAGGAAAGCACTTGATTGTTTAAACACATATACTCCACTCATCTTATCCTAATTGGTGTACAAAGTGGAAGTATTGCTTGTCTGTTTTTATCAGTTTGTAGCTTTAATCTTCATTTTCCTCCCCCACTCCTGCCACACGCCCACCGCCCTTACCACTCTTGCACTGATCATGAAAAGGCTTGAATGACCTAACAATGGCTTCATTATAACTATTAGTAAACATAAAGCCAAGAGATCAAAGTTGTGGCTATGAGAATTTGTCGAATAAACCGCATAATATCGTGTCCGACCAGCTTTTGACCTACTCAAAGTTGCATGTCTTAAAGTTTATTTGGCTATCCGAGTGAGCTCAACTTAAACTCGAACTTGGTTTGATATTTTAACGAGCTGAAATTGAACAAAGGTGATAGAGGCCTGAAAAATATCTAAAAGAGCTCGAATATAAATTTAGTATAAATTTTTACTCTATGCTCCATCTTCGTCTTAGAGAAAAAGTCGACATTGAGGTCTGGATCGATATCGGTACTAACATGAATGAAAATACTAAATCTAAGAATTACAAAATTCTTGATCAAATTGATAACTACGATTTTTAAATGATTTTCTTTTTCAACAAAAAAAAGAAAAGAAGTGTACTTCATGAAAAAAATTATCAGCATCTCAATATATTAACACAAGAAAACTTTGACTTTGACTCACAGTTAGTGAATAAGTTACCCCAAGTTCAAATTTAATTTGTCTCATTATCACCTAAAAAAAAGGGCTTCGTATTGGATGAATCTACCAGAATTGTTATACTTCCTCCATTTTAATTTTATTGTGACGCTTTTTAAATCACGGACTCCTAGGCAATTTTTGGAGATGAGAGAGATAGAAAAGAAAACAAAAGGGTCCCGTGTGATAGGAGAGAAATAGAGAGAAGTTATTACCCAAAATGAAAATGTAACAACTAATTTGAAACTTCCTAAAATGAACGGTATCACAACTAAATTGGAACGGAGGAAGTAGTATTAAATAATAAGGGACGAAAGATAACAGCTACGATTTCAGTTCTGGAGGAGGCAAAGTAAATCAAAACAATTACCCATATAATAAACCAGTTTATAGTACCACAATCAAATGATCCTGCATCTTTACAGGCTATACAAAAGATTGTAAAAAGACCCTAACCATATGTATTATGTAATTTACATAAATCTACAAATTTTTCACCTACTATTCACAACCCACAAAAGAAAAAAAGTAATTACCCCAGCAATAAGATCACCCTTTCACTTCCAGACTTTAATTGCACCATCTCTACTGCTTGATAACAACAATCTCTGGTTCAATTTAACGGAAGCAAGAGAAAGAATCGAGTCACGATGGCAACCAGCAGGATCGGTAGCAGCTGCTGCAAGAACTGCTTTTGTTGTTAATTTGGTAGTAAGAGGTCGTTTCCTCATCTCCTGAGTGAAGTAAGAGAAAAGAATTGAGTTATCATTTTTACGGAGAGACAAAACACGCATAAGAATTGGCAAGAATATCTCCAACGCTACTTAATTAACACAATTAGCGATTTAAAGACACCGCAGTAAACATTTAACATACCTGCACAACCTGCACACCAAAGCTAGATTTGCTTTCGTAGAGTTCATCGTTTCCAAGGCCTTTAACTGTGGGACCACAGACACAGTAACTACGCTCGGGTCTGCATTATATGAGAAGAGTAAGCAAATTCATCTGAAGAATTGCAAATGATAAAAAACAGTGGAAAACACAGTGAATGTAATGGCACCTGCTATGGTCCCATCTGCGTATCTTTAAGTCAGATCCGGCAGTTAACAAGTCTCCCCCGGGTAGAGGAAGCAACGATCGAATACCAGAGAGACGAGGTGGAGGTTCATTCAACTCATCAACTCGGTATTTTAGGTTGACATTTCGTCTAGGGTCTGATTTAGGATTTGCCTTGTTTTGAGGTCTTGCCAATGCCCAAGGCAACTCAGAAAACTCAGCATCACCGTCATTACCTGGCACTCGGAATACCTATGTGAATGAAGCAAAGTAACCTCAGAAATTTGTAGAATTAGATGTGTTATATCGTAAAAAGCACTAGAGCCAAATAACCCTGTCTTTCGCTGTACCTATAAGTCTAAAATCACTATCCTAACATGAAAATATAATGAGAAACTTCTCTAAAACCATCCCTCATTTATGTCCATTAAGCCCAAACCAATATTTATCAGACTTTCAATTTGACCACTCATATATATTATGAGTAATAGTAAACAATCTACCACCCGCCCACATATGACTTTTTACTAGACAGGAGTAAATGTTTAACATCTCCTAAAAGACAAAAAAACTAACTATGAAAATAGTCAAATAATATACTGAAAGCAAGGTTTATTTGTTGTTTCTGAGCAAAAAGGTAATGTGGGTGGCAGTTTATTGACAAAGAAAATGAAACATCGATGTGAGTAATATAAAGAGAAGAAAAAATTAAAAAGGGGTAATTTGTGCAAAATGAAATTACCAAGGGTGGCATGACGCAATTTATTTTTTCTAGTATACACCTAGCTGCCTAGAATTATCCTTGAACCTACAAAGCACAATCATATACCTGCTACCTCTTAGAAATTGCCATTCTGCTAAACGCGGAGACATAAGAAGGAATTCGATATGTACCTGATGGCAGCTTCCAGTTTCTGCATTCCAAAGAGAAACTTCATTACAGCCAGCAGCAACATAGACAAGAGGCCTACCCATGGCAGAGAAAGGTGTATGTGGTAAAGGAACATAGAGACACATGTTCTCTATGGGGCATGGACGTGGATACTCCCATGAGTTGACCGGTATGCGAAACCTAAGATCCCATAGGGTCAACACACCCCTGGAAGATCCTGATATGAACCAATTTCCACATGGATCTGTCACCAAAGTGGAGATATAACCCTCTTCAGGCTGAGATTTCAACGTCCAAGAATCAGTATTAGCCCTGGTGTCCCAAAGATGAATGCCATAATTCTGAGTGCTGTACATGACCAAATGACTTGAAGAAGCCTCGGCGGAGTAGTTGACAACGCTGAGGATTGCACCTTCTCCAACTTCCTTCTTCTTAACATCAGCAACGCCCGAGTACTTCTCAATAACATTGCCAAGTCCTCTGGAAATGTAATCCACAGAGAACATGTGAATCTTCCCATCACACGCACCAACAACAACTTGTGTAGAACCGCGAATCATTGTTGTGCACAATGCCCGGCTTCCCTCCAACGGATAAGTCAATCTAGACCTAAATGATATATCCTTTTCTAACTTCCTTGAATCCCAAACCCTCACAGTTGAATCATCAGATGCACTGACAAAAAAACTGTGGTCAGTTGAAACTGCAATATCATTGACCGCAGAGCGATGTTCCTGAAGATGAGCAACCAACACTCCACGAGGTTTCCACCCAGAGTCAGGAAGTGCTGAAGTCCAAGACACAGATGGTGATCCAGCTCCGTCACTCGAGGATGGAACATCCTCAACAGAACTTGCGCTTCCTTTTGCACTGCTACTGCTAGAAACTGCCAAATCTTGAAATTTGCTACTCATATAGGATTCTTGGTCGCTTTCCCTAGAATCAGGTTCATGTACCACTCTATGGAACTGTTTAGTCCCATTAGCAAAGCTATATGAGCCTGAGACAAGTCTTGGGGCTGGGACTGAACTGGCCATGCCAAATGGTCTGTTCACTGAATCCATCCAAGGCGTGGTAGATGAACCTAGTCCTAGTAAGTTGGGTTGCAATGAAGTGTCTGATGCTGCTTGAGGATTCCCCAAAGCTCTTCTGTCTAGGGAGAACGAGTACAAAGGTATGTTTTCAGATGAGTTTTCATGCGGGAAGCTATTAACACTATTAAGCTGAGGAGAAATCAATCCAGAAAACTGTAGCTTTTCTGATGAAAGATGATCCCTAATATCAATCGTACTAGAAGAATTGTGAATATAGCTCCTCAAAGCTCTTAATTTAGCCTCAGTACTGTCGCTCTCCATTGTCTCTATTTGGTCCGCAGAAAGTCCCCCAATATTCTGATCCTCCAGTTCTTGCCCAGTTTCCGGCCAATTCTCCAAGGAAAGCAACTCCTCGTTTTGTTTTAAATCAACAGCTTCCCAATGTTTAGGCTGCGTTGATGTATTATACCATATCTTCCTCTGTCTCTCCAGCATGTCTGAGCCCCGCGCATTTTCTAAGACTTGGTAGAATACCTGTCTAGAAACAGGAGGCTTTAGACATGAAAGAAGAGCCTTTTCTGAAGCTAATGAAGCTGGCTGTCTGCGCAAAAAAGGGCGAACAACTGGGGCTAAAAAGACATAAGAGTCGACAGCTCCTAAACTCTCACTGCTTGCAGCAATGAAGGACGCAACTGACCTCCTAACCCATTGACTGGGATAACACAGCAAGGGAAAGGCGTGTTGAATCATTTCAAGCAGCACTCTTTTCCGTAAGAAACCACTGTTACACAGTATAGTTAAACAATCCAGAGTATTCGCTATAACACCTTCGGTTGTATCACTTAAAGCCTGCTCAATGTACGGTGAAAGGTATTCCTCAACACTTCTTTGACCCACAAAGAAGCAAACATACACAATCTGCCCATAGAAAACTGTTCTCAGCTGCTCATCACGATCATTCAGAAAAGCAGGAAGGATGGGCAACAGAAAATCATTGCTCTGTCTTTGGCCAAAGAAGCAGCACAAACCAGCAATATCCTGCAAAAGTGCTCTCCTAATATTTGGAGTTTGCTTCGGACCCATTACAAGTTCCTGAACAACCTCAGCTATGGCTTTTCTCAGATGAGCAAGTTGGGCATTGCTATAAACTTTGAGTGCCTGTCCATTATCAGTGGATGGTGCCAGCGACTTCAGCGGGCCACTTAGTTCATCTAACATACCTGCCTCACTCAATCTTATTGAGTGAACTAAAAATCCATAGGATGTTAATGCAAGCTTGGATATATTGCTAGCATAACAAATACGCACACTTTCCTCAGGATCATCGGGAAGCATAGAAAGCATGGGAAGAATGTATTCAGGAAAAATTTTAGCATCACTTGGAGGAAATTCACGAACTAATGGCAAAATATCGCACAAAGTCTCTAAGGCAGCACAGCGTACAATGGCAGCTGGGTCAGAAAGCATAGCAATAACGTATGGGAGCACACGCTGGAGTCGATCTTCATCGTCAATATATATAGAACAATATTTCAACAAGAGTATACAGCAACGCCGCAGCTGAGGAAACTTGACATTTCGTATGCACGAGCATAGCAGAGAAGCAATAAGTACCATACCTTCACAACTCATATCATCAGGAGGTAGCTGGAGAAAGGGCATGCGATAAGTATCTGATTCATTATCATACTCAGACATCAATAATTTCAAGTCATTAATAGTGATCTTCTTCAAAAAGGCATGTTCCCGTCTCCTAAACACATCAGAAATATTTTGAAGCAGATTAGGAGATTGCAAGCTGTAAACCTCCTGATTTTGCAAAAAATTAATTTTAGATGTATCCTCCTGGTTCATTTTTTCAGTAGAAAAATGATTTGAGTGATCCACGTCCCTGAGTAAGGCGCTTAAATCACCAAGAAGTTCAAACTGCTCATTAGCTAAGCCTCTCGTTAGGAGATCTTTCTTCGAAGAGCCATTGGGATAGTTGTGCACTTGTTTTGAGACCATTTGTTGGGAAGTCTTACTAGCAGAATTGTTGGATGGTACGCTAAGGCCTCCACTTGTCCCAATACTAAATTCACTACCTGTCATTTGCTTAACTATTTCGTGGAAAGCACTTTGGCACATTAAAACCTACAATAGCCATTACCGTAACATCGCATAAGAGACAAATAACCAAAAAAAAAAAAAGATAATCAGGAGAGACATGAATTTTGATTACCCTTGTATCAGAATCAAGAGCGTTCAAACATGAATAGAAGTTGTGCAGAAACGGTGAAAAATAGTTGGGAAACACTATGCCAGCATAACTCTGCAGATAACCTTCAGCAGATAGTCTTTCATCGGGATTTAACTGAATCATGTGGAGGATCATCCTGCGCACTCCTGGATCAGGGATCTGGAATGAAGATAGAGATTAAGCAAATTTATGAAGGCACAATAAGTGCTAAAACAAACTCTGAGTATAAAACAGTAATTAAAAAAAATTATAAGATGAAAGATAAGCCACAAAAGTTTCAGAGCAGTTCATATACTCAAGGGCCAATAATTAAGAAACAATCAGAAAACAATGCGCTGTTTTGCTCATCTAGAAATACTTATCAAAATTATTTAGAATTATGTGAGCTAAAATGAACTCATTTTGTACTATCTTGGACGTTTGAGAGACTGAGAGTGCTTTTAGCTTATTTCAACTTATTATATCTAAAACCATATGAGCATGTAAAGAGTTTGGAGCAAGGTCTAAGTAGAATTATAGAATAAAAAACGAGGAATAGCACAGATAAAACAGTAATAAGTTCACAAAGAAATTAGCATGATTGGTCAAGGTATAGATCGACTGTTGCAAACTGTCCTGAAAGCTGAAAGTAATCATGTCCGACATTACAAGGCATGATTTATTTGTCTAACAAAAAAAAAAAAATATACTTGTTTGCAGTATAAGACGATGCATTTCACGCAGTACCTTCTCAAGATGCTGGCTGGGATCATATTGCCCTCTTCGGTAAGAAAGAAGCTGAGAAAGTTCAAATAGTGGATGGCCCTCCAAGAAAAGTTCTGCTATCACGCACCTAAACAAGAAAAGGAGAAAGTAATGAGCTCAACAAAAAAAAAAAAAAACGAAAGGGAAAAAACCATATTAAGAAGAGCTTTTCCACTGAGTGGAGTAGGTTCCGTAGACCATCATCACCATTACGCTCTAGTAGATTAAAACCTAGATGTTATTTTCAAGTAACATTAAGGGATTCATACAAAAAAACATCGTGATATCTAAATCATCGCAGTTACGGCAAAATGTAACCTTCTTTTTTCTAAGGGGAAACCTTCAGGTTTCCTGGAAATTCAGGTTTGAAAACAAATAAATTAGCCTACCCAAACTAAATCTAATTTCCCAACTCTAGTTACAAAAACACCTTCAAGCTTCTTTCTTGCATATTTTTTTTACAAGTCTTTCTTCCATTTATATTACTCTGACCATCTATACCACTAGACACTGCAACCTTTATTTTGGAATAAAAAGCCACCATTTAACACTTTAAACATTCAACTATAACTTATTAGCAGAAAAAAAAATCACTTTCTACATCTTTCAAACCAGCTCAGGATTTTGAAATATCCTATCTTAAAAACAAATTCATTCCTACAATCAAGCTAGTAAAGATGTTAAAGGCTTACCCCACTGCGAAGATATCCATAGATGGTTTAAGCAGCGCATCAGGTGCAATTGGCATATCATCTCCATGCTCATAAAATCTCTGTAATATATAATGTCAGAGACATGATAATTCCTTTCAAAAATATATGTCGGGTGGTCATGAAAAAAATATCACAGAATTGCATATAATTAATCTGAATGAAGCTTAAATACCAAATATAACATGTATCTTCACTATCTCCAAGATTCTTTTTGGAGTGTTTTCTTAATATTTCTTACATACTAGTGTAATATATTTTTATTATTATTATCAGTGTAGAATGAAAAGAAATTGCAAGGATCAGTTAATTATGTTGAATTTGTGTTGGTTATTAGTTTGTCGATAATATGAAATTGAACCCACTCAAAGAGAACTCTAGTTGCGCCATTGCTACCCTTCAACTCTGATGCTCGCACAAATACAGTTGAATTTCTTCTCCCAGCAATCATATCAGACAAATAAGTTATGGATTAAATATTTAGCATGTAACAGTTACCAATAGGACATAATGCATGTCCATGTTCATTAATCTTGACCTTATTCAAGGACTCTCAACTTGCAAGTACCAGCAGTTATTGAATTCAACTTTGGGCCTTTAACTTAATCTAGGAACTAATGTATACTCGTATAGACATATAATAACCTTTTACTTAGGGCAAATTCACACGAAAAACCTAACTTGTTATAAATCTTCAAACTAATCCTGGAGTTGAAAAACCTTATAATGCATACCGCCCCTAAACAATCCTTTTCTTTTAGTTCGAATTTTGTATGATCACATCAAAGTGACAACATTTAACTCTGGCTTTGGAAATAAGGTTACTTTGGGAGAGATATTGTCCCTTGACGGCTAATTTGGGAGAATAAGTTAGAATCATTTCTAGGAATATCCCTAAGTAACGGGTTACCATAGATGATTTCCCATCTCTTTTAAGAAATTAAAACAATGTTTTATTAGATGCTGCTTTCACAAATGAGAGAAACGAACATTGTTCTACACTCATATGATTATAGATTGCAAATGGTAAAATTGATTTGAGACTGCAGCCATTAATAATTTGGTACCAACAATTAGAATGTGAAAAAAAAAATTAGCAAAGAACCTACCTCAGGTGCAAGATAACAGAGCCTTCTTCCCCCAGTGTCAAAGAAGAAAGAGAAATCAGATGGATCATCATCAGGAATGTACGTTGGTTTAAATGACGCAAAGTCGGCCAGGTAAACCCAATTCCAGGAAGTAACCAACACATTCTCACACTTAATATCACCTTCAAAATGATAAAGTTTACACCAATTATACACAATGCAACTTCAGTAAAACAAAAAATCAAGAAATATTACCATAATTAAGTCACTTACCATGACAAATTCCATGCTCATGACTCTGCTTCACTGCACAAAGAAGCTGAAAAGGAGAAATTGAGATGTCACAGTGATCAATCAATCCCACCCTAAATGGACATACAGAGACATTAAAACCAATCGCATAAAAACCTGAAAAGCGAGCCATTTCTTCTCAACAAGGCTAAGAAAAGGCCTTGTACTAAGCCGATCATGGAGATTATTGAAGAAATGCTGCCTGAGAAGATAAGCCGCTTTGTCCGTCTCCAGCCAAAACTGCCCACCACCAGTTCAATACCATCAAAATCAGAACTGCCCACATTCAGGAGAGATAAGAGTATACAGCCAGCAGGCAATCCAATTCTAACAATCAAGTGCAACCACACGATCAAGATAACACGAAACCAATAAAAATTCAACACAAAACACTGGTTAAGCAACTTAAATTCATCAATAGTGCCAAAATCACCCATACAAATCAAAACTCAATTTTTCTACACAATGCCAGCAACCCAGTTCACTGCTTTTAGGACCTCATAAAAGGAAGGGGAAAAAAATCCCCAAAAACTGGCAACAATCTAGTTAAGATTACATCAACACACTTAAAATTTCCAAAAGTTGACAGCAATTAGCTCAATCAATAAAGAATATTTCAATTATTAAAATTAGTAAAGGAGGAAAAATTCAATATTTCCAAACAATAATAACAACAACCCAGTTCAATTCTTCCAAAATAAAAAACCCCCCACATAAAACTAACAGCAACCCAGTTCAATTCCACCAAAACCAAAACAAACCCACAACACAAAAACTACAAAATTCCAAAAAAACAACAATCACCCAATTCAATTGCAACAAAATTAAAACTACCCACCAAATCAATTAAGCAAAAAATCAAAACTTTCAACAGATTTATACCTGAAAAGGCCAAACATGAGGATGTTGAATTGAGCGAAAAGTATCTCGAATATAAAAAAGGCGTTTTTCATACTCTCTTAAGTCGACTTGATCGCCTCTTTTGAAGTAAACTTTAACAAGAACAAGTCCTTCATCATGTTTACATTGAATAGATTTGAAGAAACGACCTCGTCCAAGTACTTCTTTAAGGACTAAATTGTAAGATGAAGGAAGATCATGAAGATAATACTCTGTTGCTGAAGCTTGTGTTGTTCTTGCAATTTTGTTCCCCATTTTTTGCAATTTTTTGTTTCTTGTTTTTCATTCAATTACTGCTGAATTTTTGCAATTTTTGAAATTTTGATTTGGGTTTTGGGTTTTCTATTAGAATCATAGTAGCTTGCTTTTTGTGATTGCCATGATTTTGGGGGAGAAAGAGAATTACTTGGTTTAATTTGGGTGCGTTTTTTTTATTGTTTTTGGGTTTGTTGAGATTTTGATAGGTGGGTTGGGCTGATAATGTAAAGGTTTGGGCTATAAGGGTCGTGGAATTAAGACATTTACACAACCCATGAGGAATTCTGCTATTGTTATTGGGTGCACCGAGAGTATGATTCGTATCGTGTTTCGATTGAGACTGGAAATTGGAGAATAGAATTTTATCAAAGAATTGTCATTATCTTATAAATAATATAATTATCCATAATAGAGGAGTAGAACTTATTCAAAGAATTGTCATTATCTTATTTGATTATTGGCGAAAATTGATTGAGGATAAATAATAAAGTCATTCATAATCTCTAGATAATTATCTTTTATTTACTTTATCTTCAATGAAGACACTCTGGTCATTTAGTCCCTCACATTCCAACTTATGTCTTTATACCATTTAAAAGCCTCTCCACCCATCTTATTTTGATTGGAATAAAAGACAAATAGTCTCAAAACGAAAGAATATTAAGAGGTGAAACTCAAACTCATCCCCTCCATATAATCCCTTATGAAGAAATTGGATTGTTAAGGAAGTACTATATGTTAATCAAAGTAAATTATAACGAATGGAGAAATTTTGATTATTGAAATATTCAGAAGGCAACTTGATATATTTTTTTCCATCATTATCTTTTAACACAAGTCTAATCTTTATCATGTAGCAGACTTGCAATCTTGCCTGAGAATAACATGGTGTCACATCATGTTTTTGCAAGTATGGAACATAACATGTCTTGTCATTTGTTTGGCTAAAAAGGAAGATGGAAATGTGTTATAGAATCCAAACCCATAATCTCTTATCTTATTAATAAGTCAAACCACCATATTCGATGTTATTTACATGTTATTTATTGCCCAAATCAAATACTTTATTAAGCATAGAACATTGACAAAATGTTAGATGAAATTACAAAGCCTCATTGCTCGTAACTTTCATCTTCTCAAAATTACCATGGAAAAACTGATATTTGATTTAAGCAGCAATATGATACCTATTAAAAAATTATTCCCATCATGGCAACCCTTTTTAATAAATTATAACTTTCATAACCGACCACAACATTAGTCACTCGATTTGGCCCAACATACAAAGGTCATCTACCATAATCATTGTCGAGGCGACCTTTTTACCTATATATAAAAACACTAATAACTCATTTTAGAAGATAACTAATACAATCTGTAAATATTTCATATTAAACTAGTTTTTTGGCTGCCGGGTCGATTCTGATAAACTAATATGAAATTATTTTAAAATTTTATAATTTATTTTGCTACTTTTCGTATTTTTTGTCCATTAAGAAATTGAAAAATTCACGTCACAACGTGATAAGTAAAGAAAAATTGAAATGTTTGAGTTTGAAAACAATACCTTCAAAGGAATTGTGATAAGAGAATATGACACCAATATTCTCTTGTAAATTACATAATAAGAATGTTAGAGATGTATATACTTATTCAAGTCTTTTTAGTTAAGTATAATTATTACAAGACTATCATATTTTATTTGAAACATTAGACAATAAATTCATAGTGTGTTGATGGTTAAGTTCTTACTTTTCATTTCAAAGGTCACATGTTCAATACCTTGCACTTACACATTTTTTTTAAAGTGAGGAGTACACATAGACATAAAGCATGCATTTGCATTAGAAAGTTGAGGAGAGTGCCACGTGGCACATATGTTTTCTTTCGCACACCTTTTAATATATTTGTACTAGCTTTTTATGCACGCGAAGCGTGCAACAACATTAACTCTGGTCGACCTTCTGTATTCTTAAACAACTAACTTTATATGCTTGCGATACATGTGGTGAAAACTTTTTAAAATAGTGTAAGTTGACAATTGTTTTTCAATATGATAAACACAGTATGCATATACAATTAATATCTCTATTATATAAGGGAAGGGGAGGCTATGGTGTCCCCCTATTAAATTACTCATTAAATAATTTAACAAAAATAAAACTATCGTTAAATTTTTTCTACAAACCAATTCAAAAAGTTAAAACTAATAGGAATTAGCCCACAAATATAAAAGGTATCTTGGAAACATAAATTGATTAAAATATTTGTAATAAACTTGAATTAGCAATAAAAATGAAGAAATAAAAAAATAATCAACTCGAAAAAGAAATAAATAAAATAAAATTCAAACTTAACAAATTAAAATACGCGGTTTTCTTATGTCCATTTTTTAATGATATATTAATTGTAAGTGCGTACTTTGTTTATCACATTGAAAAACACTTATCAACTTACACTATTATAAAAAGTTTTCGCCGCACATTTATTGGACGCACATAAAGTTAGTTATTTGATAATACGGAAGTTCGACCAGAAAAAATATTGTCGCACGCATATCGTGCATAGATAGCTTGTATCATTTGAAAAATGGACAGAAGAACACATCATATTTTAATTTGTTAAATTTATATTTTATTTTATTTTATTTTATTTATTTCTTTTAAAATTTGATTATCTTTTTATTTTTTCATTTTTATTGCTAATTCAAATTTATTACAAATATTTTAATCAATTTATGTTTGTAAGATATCTTCTATATTTGTGGGCTAATTCCTATTAGTTTTGACTTTTTGAATTGGTTTGTAGAAAAAATTTAAGGATAGTTTGGTGCACCCCATGCGTGCATGCATAATTTTTAGAATGTATTTTAGAATTGGGAGAAAATTTGTGTTTATATAGTATAGTTTGCAAACTATTAATTTAACAATATTATCATGAATAGTTTCCAAATTAATTGTTCTTCTATGATTGATTGGCATATAATGACAATGATTTTAATTTTGCATCTTTTATGAAATTTAATGTCAATTAACATTGCTATTTTGATCACTAATTATGATTTTGATAAATTAATATCAATAACTATAATTGATTGGAAAATTCATGGTGGAATTTCCTTTTTAAAAATTATCTTATCAAATTTGCATTGATGTGTGTTGGGCTATACACTTATACTAATTGTGTAACTTTAACTAATTTGAGAATGTGGTTTTATTTACTTTTTTTTGAAAATAATGTACTAAGAGGTAAAAATATAATATTTCCCTTATAACATAAAAATAATAAAGATTTTGTAGCGCCGCAGCGGTGAGTTTATTAAAGCAGTAATTATGTTGGTGAATTATTTTATTTCCATATTAGTTCTTTATTTTGTCAGAATATTTTGTAATTGTTAGTGAGTATTTTGTAAAAAATTTGCAGCATTATTTAAGCCTTAATTGACAATTCATTGTTTTGGTTAGTGAATAATTTGTCAGAGATTTGCAGCCTTAATTAAGAATTGACAATTTCTTGTTTTGGTTTTAACCGTTAGTGAGTATTTTGAAATGCTATGTTGGTGAATTATTTTGTTTCCATATTAGTTCCTTGTTTTGTTTTCAATTCTTTTAATTTTGTATGGAATGCCAAAATTGCCAAGCTTAAATTGGTAATGATATGATATGATGATGAGGGTAATTTAGTTTGTAACTCCCTATATAATAGAGATAGATATGACATTTGGCTCTTACTTTTGACTTTTATATCATGTGCAACGATCTTTGCTGAAGCCGTTACAAAAATGTTATAAAACACCATGCATCACGGGTTTTCCCATTAGTATATTGTTCAGATTATGAAATTAGATGTAAAACCTTTGACACTCACATTGGTAAGTACTCCTAAGTCCCATCAATGAGAGGCTTTTTTTCTTTGGCAACAACGAAGGCTTTTTAAATCAACTAGATTGTTAGAAGAAAAAAAAACATTGTGTAGAGAAGTTCAATTAGTTTGGATTTGAAGCTCCTTTCCTCCATACTTCTTCCGCTTCAAAATTATCACTACATCTACTTTTTTTTTTATATAATTCTTTAATTAGCGTAACATTTTCTTAAGTGTAAAAAAATATACCAAGCATACACGAGACTACTCACTAGGCATGAGCAGAAATTCCGGGTACCCAGACACAGACTCGGTCTGGAACCGACGGGTCTGGAGCTGGGCCCGGTTCAAGTGGGTCCGAGTCCAAAAAAAGGAACCCATTTGCATACGGTTCCAAGTCAGTGTAGTATTTTTTGGACCCGGTTCCAAGTCTGGTGACTAGTGGGGACCAGGTACCCGGTACATGGAATTGGTTTTTAGCATATGTGACGTGGTTAGTTGGCCCAAATATAATGAAGTCCAAATCATATGCCCAATCCACTTCTAACATTTTAAGTTATAAGATTTTTAACCCTAACCCATTTTGGTATGCTCTTAAATTGAATTAGTAGGCCTTTCGAGCCCGATCGCAGGTTTCAAGTCTTTCCTAAAATTTTATAGCTCAATTCCGACCCATTTTGGGACTGTCTATTTAATTGACAATTGGGTACCCAGTTGTGCTCACCCTCTACTATCCACACAGACACACAGTCCACTTTTCTCTCTCCTTAACTTTAACATATTAACACAATACCCCCACTTCCAATCCCATCCGAGATCTACGTACCAAGGACAAGTATTTAGATTAATATTACCCGCCGGTTCCGGGTCTACAAAATTCCACCGGGCACCCGGTTGTGCTCGCCCTCTACTATCCACACAGACACAGTCTACTTTTCTCTCTCCTTATCTTTAACATATTAACACAATACCCCCACTTCCAATACCTCCGAGATCTACGTACCAAGGACAAGTGTTAGCATTAATAACACAAGGAGTGCAACATTATCAGGAATTGACCCATTGATGTGTCAATCACCAATTCACCCCATCGTAGTCTGTACTACTCTACTACTGCAGATATCCAATCACTAAATTACAAGTCACTAATTTCTTATTTCTAGCCAAATTTCATATAGAATTATGAAACAACCAAAAAAATCAGAAGAAACTGAAAAATGAATTAATCAAAAGTAAATCACACTAAAACAGCAGGTTAAAATGAGATTATTTAATTCCATCAACTGAAAGTCTTTCACATCACAGATTTCAGATCATCACTCATTCACTCACTCACTCATTAAAAACTACTATTTACAACATCACATCATAAAAAGACATTAAAACCAACAAACTAAAACATAAACCATCTGATGAAATCAAGAACAATCAACAACTAAATAGTAATTAATTAAGAGCAACAAGTTCATCAGCAGGATCTTCAAAGTTGGGATCATTAACATCAACAGCAAATTTAGCAGGAATCTCATGATCAACAAAAAGCCCATCACCAGCCCAAGTAAACTTCCCACCATAACCACCTTTTTTGGGCGATCCACTTATTCCGGTGCCAGATTTCCGATCCTTGTTTCCATGGGCTTGGGCCACTTTTGTGTGGGCTTTCATGCCTTTTCCAGTCTGCTTCATATTTTCTCTCTCTTAAATTTTTCTCTTTCTCTTACTTGAAAACAAACAATGGTGGAAGTGCAGTGTATTTGAAAAGTCTATAGGATAAGGGGGGTTTTATAGAGGAGTGAGATTCAAGTTTTTGGATATTTTTGTTGTGTAAAAAAAAAAAAAGAGAGACATAATGAGTAGGACGTGGGAGAGTACTGTGGGCGTATGGTAGTAATAGTAGTGAGACAGGAACATGTGACTCCGGGGAAGGAGTCATGACATATGGTGATATGGATAAGTACGAACCAATGGGTGTCGGGTGATGGGTAAGTTGAATTAAGATATTGGTAATGGTAATTAGGAAATACTAGTTATTTATGTCTTAAGACTTAAAAAGTCTTTAGATGTCAAGTAAAAACTTCTAGCCATGATTAAGACATCTTTTTCGAGGAGGAAGCATGTTTACATAACCGTTATGGACACTATTTGCTAGGGTGTTTATAAATATCCGATATGTGATCCGGTCGACCCGATCCAATTTTTCGGATGTCCGATTCGCTTGAAACATGGAAATTTTTCGTTTTTTTCAGATATTTTCGGATATCCGATCCAAAATATTTGTTTTCAAGGCCGGATATTCGAATATCCGATAATCCGATCCGAAATATATTTTATGAACTTTTCATTTGAAAATTTTATTTTTTTAGTTTTCGGATATCCGATGATCCGATCAGAAATTTCGGATGTCCGATCTGGTCCGAAATTTTTCGGATCGGGTTCGGGACGCATTTTTCCCTGTCCGGATTTTCGGATCGGGTCGAATGTCCAGAATGAACACCCCTACTATTTGCCCATAACTATGACATTTTTGTAATAAAATGCAAACCTCCCTCTTTCTCCTGAGTCCCTTCGCTCTATCTATCTTGTTGGAGGTCGTTTGGTTCACCTCAAATTCCACAAAATAGGGTAGTTGTTTGGTATGCAGGTTATAGGGAATTCATGGGAAATATAATTTCCAAGGAAATGGATATTCCTATGTAGTGTAGGAAATTAATCACCAACCCCCCCTTCTTGGTGATTGAAAATTCCTGTGTCAATTACAAATTCCTATGCTCAATCAAACACCCAAAGCCATTTCCTAGGAAATAGACTAGGGAATTTACTTCCCATGAAATAAGACTTCCCATAGGAAGTAAGTTCCAACGGTAATCAAACGAGTCCTTGATATACGCTAATTTTTTAATAAAACTAGCTAATTTTGTTGGACCTATTTTACTAAATTTATTTTTAATAAAACTCTAGAGTAATCTAATATAACATTCACTTGATATGATAAGTTGCAGCTAGGGCTGTTCACATGGGTGGGTCGGACCGGAATTTGGGCCGGGCCGGATTGGACCGGACCGGAGATTCCGGTCCGGTCCCCGGTCCGTGGAAAATAACGATTCCGGGTTTCCGGTCCGGTCCGGTCCAAACCCGGAAAAATCAGGTCCGGACCGGAAACCCGAATTTTAGTTTTTTTTTTTTTAAACCGCCAGCCCAAGTCATTTTTAGGTCAACGAGTCCAAACAGTCCAACAAGTCCAAATAGAATATTTAAAATCCAAAAAAAAAAAAAAACGAAAATCAGGTCCGGTCCCCGGTCCACCAAATCCTACAAATCCGGTCCACCGGTCCAAGCAGGTCCGGTCCGGTCCGGTCTTGGACCGGTGAACAGCCCTAGTTGCAGCCAATATATGATATAGTAGTTAATTGAAATGATAAGATGGTGTCAATATATGATATACTAGTCAACTAATATATCAACTACATTCCAAATAAAAAGTATATAAAAAATAATTTGCTTATCATTTATAATTTTTTTAATATTGTAAGTTTTATTAAAAAATAAATTTAGTAAAATAAGTTCAATAAGATGAGCTTATATCAGCGAGAGAGAGAGAGATAAGGGACCTGAAGAAAGAGAGGGGGGGTCGGTTGTGGGTAAATGGTGCCTATAACAGTTACGTGTATATCACAACTCTCTTTTTGAGTATGTCCCCGCTATGGTCAGGATGTCAAGTTAAGGTGTTTGCCATGGATAGTCTTTAATTAATAAACGTTTTTGCCATGGTCCATGGTCGAGAGGTCACTTTTGTATTTAGCAAGTGTGAAAGTGAAAATATTGCAATTATAAAAGAAGAGGAAGGATGTAAGAGATTGTAAAGATAAGTTTTTTTTTTTTTCTTAAAAAGAAAAAGAATTCTATGTTGTCTTTAATTTCTAGGTGTATTAATATGTCATTTTTGTTTTTGTACAAATGATACGAGTCAACAATTCTAAGAAGTTTGTACTATTATAGATAGCAGAAGATCTTAATATAATTGTCTGCTTCTTTGTAAGATGGCTCATTGCAAAATACGTTAAAATGATAGGTTGCCTCATTCATAGCTGCTTGGTTCAGCCAATTCAGGAGGTCTGCGATGTATTGTTTGATCAGTCTCATTGTAGTTTTTTAGAAGTCACGTTTGATTTGGTTGTGGTTGATCGTATCCTATTCTTATTTACTATCTTATATAGATGTCGTTTGGCTTTTAATTAATGAAATTACTTTTACCCTCAAAAAAAAAAAGCTAACGTAAATATTGTCCTTAATTTAGCTTTTTCCTTATCTTTTAGCACTGTTGGTGAACTATATAAGTGGAGTAAGGTATTGTGCTAATCCAACTGATTAACATACGAGCAACTCGAGCTCGACTCGATCAATGCTCTGTCAAAAGTCAACTCATACTCAACTGGAAACCCTAACAAGCGTGAATTAGGTCACTCAACTCGACTAAATAAGCTTGTGAGAATCTCAATAATTTTTATTTTGATTTTTTTCCAGGTTAGTTTTGAGATAATATAACAATATTACTAAAAAAAATAAGACCAAGCCCAACAAGTACACCTCATAGTCAGTCAGTCACACAAAATATCTAGGGAAGATGTTGATTGTTCAGGAACCTAAAAGAAATCCTATCACTTGAGAAAAACACCCCAAATTAGTTATTTTTTCGCGTAGAAGAAACTTTAGCACTTGGTAAAAATAGCATATTTTCGTTTCTAATGTTTGAATTTGCTACCTACTTTCTAAATTATAATGTCCGATTTTCCTTTTTTCTTGCTAGCTGATGCAAAACAATCATATATATATATATATATATATATATATATATATATATATATATATATACATATACTCTGACTCCGACAGTCCGACCTAAAAATCCCAACACCTAACTCAGGCCTCGACCCGATCTTTTTCCACCCCAGTTTTTAAAAATAGAAACATCTTGTATAATACAATTGCTTCAAAGTTCGAAGTAAGAGTATACATACATAATACATTAATATAAAAAAATAAGATTAATAATAGTGAATTGGCTTGAATTCGAGTTTTTTTTGGAGTTGGCTTGAATTTTTCTTTCAGATCGAAGCGGACCAGGGTCGGCTTTAGAGTGAATTGCTATCCCTATAATAATAGTAGAGAATAGAGATGGCCAATAGTGCGGGTCAATCCATCCCATCCCACCTCATGGGCCGTGTGGGTCGAGCCTGCGAAAAGCCCGGTCCAACGCGCCTCGAACCGTGAAATTGGTGGGTGGATCGTGGGCCGATTTTTTTGAGCCCGACCCATGAAAGCCCGCAACTGGAAATGCCCAGCCTGACGCATGAACCGGACCAGCCCAACCCAAGTAATTATTCAATGTTTTTGGAAAAAAAAAAAAATCTCATGCCGGACCGCCAGTCCGGTCCAGCATGATAGTCCCACGAACCGCCATAACTGCTCCCCGAACCATGAAAACAGTAACAGACCGGTGTGAGCCAAGATTTTTCACCCGTGGACGAGACCGCCCAAACCGTAAATTTTACGGTTCAATCCTGGGCCATGAAACCTTAGCCCAGCCAGCTAGGGCCCATGGGCTGGCCCGCCCAACCCACATGAGTGGGCAATGGCCATCTCTAGTAGGGCTGAGAAAAACTGACCCAATCCGTTTACCGAACTTGAACCTGAAATAAGCGGGTTTGGCTAGAGATTTTTGACCCATTTAAGTAAATGGGTTGACACGACTTACCCAAATAATTAAATGAGTTAGGTTAAGGTTGATATTTTCAACCCGAAATTAACCTGCTTTTGACATGTTTAACTCATTAAAATATGAAATTACTAAAAAGTTGTGTTAAAGTTGGTGAAAATTTTAAAAATACTAATTGTAGAACACAACTGAAAAGAAAATCTAATCATGCATACTTTATGTGAATTTATTGTTGAAAACTAATAAGTTTTTTAATAAAAATTTAATTGTATATATATATAAATGGGTTAAACGGGTTATATGGGTAACCCATTTAATAAACAGGTCGGGTTAAGGTTGAGTTTTTCAAGCCGTTTAATAAATGAGTTAGGTTTGGGTTGAGACATATTCAATCCGTTTATTATTAACTCGAACCCGAACACGACGTGATCTGTTAATCAACCCTAATCTTTTCCCCAACTTGGAGCTCAAGAAAAAAAGTAAAAGGCGAAAACAGAAAACATAACCCAAAAAAACCCTAAAGAGATGAGATAGCGGAGAATAGTAAAGTGGAGTGTAGACTTAAAGAAAGTATGGTCATGAAGAATACTAGTAGCATATTTCTAACGCCGGTTACTTCTTCTCCTTCACACTTTCCATTTCTTCATCGTTTCTCTCTCCTTCCTTCGTCTTCTTCTCTTTCTCTCTCCTCTTCCGGTAATTCCCCTCTCTCACTCTCTCTCCTCTTTTTCTTTTCTCTCTAACTTTCCATTGCATAATTTGTTCATTTCTAATGAATTTTGCTCTGTTCGTTGTTTAATTTAATTGCATTTTCAAATCAAATATTATTTTTTTTACTGTAAAATGTACTGTTTTTAGCTCGAACAGTGATTGTAATTCATCAATTTATTGTTATTTCGCTGTTTGTAGTTTTTGGAGAGTAATTTTTGGTGATGTTTTTGTTTGATTGATTAAACTTAGTTAGGTTTCTTCATTTCTAATTCATTTTGCTCTTTGCGTTGTTTAATTTGATTGCATGTTCAATTTTTTTACTGTAAAATGTACTGCAATTAGCTCAAACAGTGATTGTAATTCATCAATTTATTGTTATTTCGCTGTTTGTAGTTTTTGGAGAGATCAAATTTTGGTGATGTTTTTGTTTGATTGATTAAAGTTAGTTAGGTTTCCTCATTTCTAATTCATTTTGCTCTGTTCGTGGTCCAATTTAATTGTATGTTCAAATTTTCAGTGTAAAATGTACTACCTTAATTTATGTTATTTTGTTTTGTTTTTGGTATTTGTTGATTTTTTTGATTGATGAAATTGGTTTTTATTTTCTGTTTTTTTGTTTCAATTTTTTATTGTAAAATGTACTGCTCTTAGCTCAAACAGTGATTGTAGTTCATCAATTTTACTGTTATTTCGCTGTTTGTAGTTTTTGGAGAGATCAATTTTTGTTGAAGTTTTTGTTTAATTGATGAAAATTAGATAGGTTTGCTTCATTTCTAATTAATTTTGCTCTTTTCGTTGTTTAATTTGATTGCATGTTCAATATTTCATTGTAAAATGTACTGCTCTTAGCTCAAACAGTGATTGTAGTTCATCAATTTTACTGTTGTTTCGCTGTTTGTAGTTTTTGGAGAGATCAATTTTTGTTGAAGTTTTTGTTTGTTTGACGAAAATTAGATAGGTTTTCTTCATTTCTAATTAATTTTGCTATGTTCGTTGTTTAATTTGGTTGCATGTTCAATTTTGTTTTTCGCTGTTTGTTTTGGGAGATCAATTTTGGTGTGTTTTTTTGATTGTGTTAGTAGTTTTATATTTTTTCTGTTCTGGTTTAATTTAATTGTATGTTCAAACTTTCAGTGTAAAATGTACTACTTTTAGCTCAAACAGTGATTGTAGCTCATCAATTTTATTGTTGTTTTGCTGTTTGTAGTTTTTGGAGAGATCAATTTCTGGTGATGTTTTTGTTTGATTGATGAAAGTTAGATAGGTTTCTTCATTTCTAATTAATTTTGCTCTGTTCGTTGTTTAATTTGATTGCATGCTCAAATGAACTTCTATCTTCAGTGTAAAATGTACTGTTTTTAGCTCAAACAGTGATTGTAGTTCATCAATTTTACTGTTATTTTGCTGTTAGTAGTTTTTGGAGTCGATATCAATGTCAAGGTCAATTTTTGTTGAAGTTTTGTTTGATTGATGAAAATTAGATAGGTATCTTAAGGAGCACATATAAGAGGCTTAATTTTGTTGGCGGAATACGAGCTTTATCAACAATGGCGGATGTAAGTTTTGATGATTTCGAGTTGTGGATTGTGGTGTTGTGTTTGTTAATTTTTATTGTGTGTTGTAATGTTGAAAGATGTGGTTGTACTACAGGAAGGAGGTGGGGGGAATTTAAAGCAGCAATTGGCAAAAGTGTTTGAGGTGTCTCTTCGGGCAACGGTCCCGAGTGAGGCGGATGTGGAGCCATTGATTGCTCCTGGAAAGTTTGGTGATTACCAATGGTAAGTTGTAGTTGTGGTGGTGATTGTTGATTTGTAATTGTTGTGTGAGTAATGTTTTTGTTGTTTGCTGAAGAATGTTGTATTTGTACTCTCTTGGTGTAGCAACAATGCAATGAGTTTATTTTCCAAGATTAAGGGGAAGAATGCTGAATTTAAGAACCCTAAATCGGTTGGCGAGGTACCTTTTTTTTATGTAACATGTGTGCTGTTGTGATCTTTAATGTTTGTGAGGAATTTTCACCAGAATGCTTTTCTGAATATATTTAGGCTATTATGAAAAATTTACCCGAATCTGAAATGATAGAGAGTTGCTCTATTGCGGGGCCTGGGTTCGTGAACATTGTCATGTCAAGGACATGGTTAGCAAAGGTATATGAGCAATGTTTCCTTTTCCCTGTGAGACTTGTGTACTGCCTGTATGGTTTTCCCTTTTGCATCTGCATATCTGTTTACATGCTGAGATTGACGTTGCAGAGCATCCAAAAGATGCTTAGGGAAGGTATCCAGACATGGGCACCAAGGTTGTCAATTAGCAGAGCCGTAGTAGACTTCTCTTCTCCCAATATTGCGAAGGAGATGCATGTTGGGCACTTAAGGTCAACTATCATCGGCGATACCTTGGCCCGTATGCTAGAGTTTTCGGGTGTTGAGGTTCTTCGGAGAAACCATGTTGGTGATTGGGGTACACAGGTAATTTTTCACAACTTTTTTTTGGTATTGTCTCTCGTTTCTTAATCTTTATGTCATTTATTCACTTTCCAATAATTTAATGCTTATGTCAATTGCTAGATTGTAGTCAACTATTATTTGATCACAGTAAATAATTTTAGTATTGTGCCAGCTTTCTGTGCTGTCATTGTCTAGCCAATTGTTACATCACTGGAGATATATTGTATGGATAGCTCCTTACCATCCAATGTCATTGCATCCTCGTCTGGCCCCTTCAGTTACTACATTGACACTTCATGTACTCAAATTTATTTTGACATTGTCTTAATCCTTGGGATTCTTTTAGGTTCAATGCTTTGACTTTTGCACTACCTATATGTTGATTTCGACATTGCTTTTTCTTATATACAAAAATAATATTATTATGTGAAATGTCGTTGGATTTGTCTCAATGTATATTTTATAAATATTCATTTTTTTTAAAATTTCTTTTTACTACTCCCTCTGTCCCAATTTAAATGCAACACTAGGGAGGAGATCTATTTAACTGGGTACATAGGTGTATTATTCTATTGTAAAGTTAAGAAGTTGAGAATAGTTCAGAAAAAATTATGAGAAGTTTATAAATGTTCGGAATTGATAAGTTAATTGTTACTTTTTGTCATCTAATACCATTATATTTCCATTTATTTTGTCTAAAAATTGCTTCTTTTTTTTTTTGGCAGTTTGGTATGCTGATTGAATTCTTGTTTGAACAATTTCCACAATGGGAGAATGAAAATGAAATTCCAATCCGAAATCTTGAGGTATGTGAAGGACAGAAGGAGTATGTTACTACTTAGCATAGTGTTGTTGCACTGGTATATGCTCCTTGCTGTAGTTGACTTGTCAAACCTTATTTTGATATTGATATGCCCCTTGTGTAATGTTTGAAATGGTTTGGCGCACAATGGCTTTTGGCTGAATTGGATATATAGATTTAGTCGTTTTTGCTGCAGTGCTTCCCTACTTGGATCAACTGGAGTAGCTTTCTTTGCAGGGTACTAATGGTGTTTGGAGTTTTGAGTATTCCATTAATTTTATTTTTATTTGAAGAAGTGAAAACCAAGGTTTTGTGGAGGAAGACTGCATAGTCTTTAGTATGTAGTACTAGCTGTAGAGATGCTATATGGTGAAAGGTTTTCTAGGGTGAGGTGTCGGGTTGATTTCAACAGCTGAGGCTCCCTTAAGGACATTTAACAGGTGACGAAAAAAATCTACTATAGCTCAGATTTAATTCACTGACAGTCTTCGGTGGATGGTGATTGCATCGTCAGACCAAGAAAATGAAATGCCATGACAAGTATAGCTAAACACTTGTGTGTGTTTTTTGGGCAGATCTGCAAACATATATTACCAATCAGAAACACCCTAGTTTCATTTCCATTTAGTTTTATGATTATCCTCACTGCCATTGTGATCGTTATGTGTGAATTGCGAGCTGCTTGACATTGTCATGTCACATGTGAGAGATATAGTGCCGATGAATGGTAGAGCGCTTGGGTGGGGCTTGGGCCTGCTGCCTGTTGTTTTGAAGGTCTTGGTGGGACATTTGACACTTGCATAAGCCTTTAGAGATTGTAAATGTTCCAAGGGAAGCATTAAGGTGAAGGAGTTATGGAGGCTAGGTGTTGAGGGATAGGTTCAGTTACTCTTTTCTGCCACTCCAACTAGTCTTGCTAATGACTAGGAGATCCAAAACGAGCAGCGATCAGGCAAAACAACTAGCTTATTTTTACTTATTCCTTTTCTGGGTTGGGTAGCTAGTAAAGAAGGAAAGAGATGAAAGGAGTTTGGTGATAATACTATCAAGTTTGATCGAGATTGGTGGTTTGGCTTAGAATGAAACTGGGGAAAGCAGTTGGCTCATAATGTTATTCCTATTTTTTGTTTGGAGATGCCTAGGAAATGTTGTATTATATGTCAACACTCAACACACTTATTCAACAACTCTTAAGTGGACAAACAAGGTATATGGAATACACCAGATTAGAGCAAAGAACACCTTGGTTTCAGCTACAATAAAAAAAGGAGCTGCCAATCCTCCTTAAAATATTGTGGGATAAGATTTGGGAGTCATAACATGACATCTGGGAGAGAAGAGTAGAGTATAAATTAAGGAAATGTACGAGCACTTTGGAGAACTAACTTGAATTTATGCTGGGAAAATCTACTACATTTATGAGACAATGATGTAATATCATAGGGTGAGGAAGAAGCACGTCCATGTGATTTTTATTGACATAGAGAAGACTTATGCGAGACATGCTTTAGTGGGCAATGTCAAAAAGGGTATACCCTGTAAATGCATTTACTTGGTTAAATTTTTGTATTGGGATGTGAAAATGAATGTTATTATGGAGGAGCAACGGAGGGTTTTCCTATTACAAAATGATGAGATCAGAGATTTGCCTCAAAGTCTTTTCCTTTTTCCAACACTTATAGATGAAATAGAAGGCCTATTATGTTGAGATACCGCAATGTATGATGTCTACATATGAAATTGTATTGGCAGATGAGGCAGGTTGATGCTAAATTGTAGTGATGGAGGCCAACATTATAATTTGAGGGTTTAGGCTAAGTCCAAGCAAAATCGAGTACATGAAGTGCAGCTTCTGAAATGAGAGGGAGTTAATCAATGATGTAGTAACATAGAATGGTAAAGAGTACCTATAAGTGATTTTGTGTAACCGACTAGCCGAAGCACACCATTAAGGTTAAAGGAAAATTCAATATGTTGGAGCATTATTATACTGTTCAAGTGTCCTACAATTAGGAAGGATCATATTAGATGATGGGGTAGTAGAGATGCATAAGTTGAGATGGATTTGTGGGAACATAATAAGAGATAGGATTCAGAATGAAGATTTTAGGAAGAAGGTTGTAGTTGATACCGAGAATAAGATAATAGAGAACGTGTTATGGTCGTTTTGGCTGGTGAGATGTCAACTAGATGATGCCTGGTGTTGGTAGTGGGATTGGGATTATGCCTATATGACATAAGCTGGTGAAGACGAAGATGACTTGGATAGATGGCGCTAAAAGTGATATGAGTGAATTAGTTTTGCAGGAGCTTTGCACTAAGAGAATGGAGACAAAAGAATCTATGTATGTACCAATCACCAACTAAAGATACTTAACCTATATAATTTGGCCCATTCTAATAGGATTAAAGGCTTTAATGTTGTTTTTGTTGTACTGTTGAAGTATTGTGGTGCTTATACTTGTATCATTTTCTCCTTAGTGTTGTCCTCTAATTCCCATCCATATATTGCAAGGAATTATGCTCTATTTGACTGATGATGATTAGGGAGCATTATTGTTCTGACTGTTTGGATGATGTATCATTAGGCCTTTTACAAGCAATCAAAAAAAAGATTTGATGATGATCCTGTCTTCAAGGAAAGGGCACAGAAGGCGGTGGTGAGCCTTCAGGTATACAAATAGTATTCTTTATTTGTAGTTTTGTGATGTTAGGACGTATCATTTGTATTATTTGTAAATTTTTTAAAAGGCCTTGCTGTTTTGAGTTTATTTTTCTGTCAAGAGATTACTTTTTTTTTTCTTTTTGTTTCCTTCTTTTTTAAGTTTGGATTTTACTTCTACACAGGGTGGAGAATCTAAGTATCGTAAAGCATGGACAATTATTTGTGAAATTAGTCGCAGCGAATTTAATAAAGTATATGAACGCCTCGGAGTCCATTTGGAAGAAAAGGTATTTTATTTATTGTATATGCTAATTGTATGTTTTGTGCAGGAAATCTCTCATCGTCTCAATCTCTGTTGGGTTTATTGGTTGATTTTAGAGTCCATTTGTCCTTATCACAAATCTGGTGGTTTTCTTTCACTTGTCAGGGAGAAAGCTTCTATAACCCGTATATCCCAGAGGTTTTGGAGTCTTTGAGCAATAAAGGTTTAATTGAAGACAGTGAGGGTGCTCGGGTTATATTTATTGAAGGGAAAAAGATACCACTTATAGTAGTGAAAAGCGATGGAGGTTATAACTATGCTTCCACCGATTTAACAGCTCTTTGGTAAGGGTTCATGGTATACTAAATTGGGTGTTTGGTTCTGAGTATTTATTTCTTCTGCAGTATGTTAGATGCATTTCTCTCTTTAATTATATTTATTTTCTTACCATTTTCCATTTCACTATTCACCGTAAGCCCCAAATTTTTCTTTTGATTCTAATGATTTTGTTACACCTCGGATTTCATTGAAAGGTACCGCCTCAACGAAGAAAAGGCCGAATGGATAATATATGTAACAGATGTTGGTCAGCGTGAACATTTTGAAATGTTCTTCCATGTAAGCGTAGTTTCTGTACCCATATTGCATTTTAAGTTTCTCTGGTAGCTTCAGTACTCTTCAGGTTTTTGATACTCTCTTAGTGTCTTCAATGACTGCTTAGTGCCAACCATCATTTCTGGCTTGCTCAATGCTGTCAGTGCATTTTCCATGTATGTCATGGATTAAATTTGATTTTGGTTTCA
Source organism: Beta lomatogona (assembly GCA_947646795.1). Lineage (NCBI taxonomy): Eukaryota > Viridiplantae > Streptophyta > Magnoliopsida > Caryophyllales > Amaranthaceae > Beta > Beta lomatogona. Next base: position 1,875,605 of record CANSNZ010001111.1, read on the forward strand.
AACATCTTTTCACAGGCTGCAAAGCGTGCAGGCTGGCTTTCGCTTGATGATAATATATACCCAAGAGTTAGTCATGTTGGCTTTGGTCTTGTCCTAGGGGAAGATGGCAAGCGTTTTCGAACTCGAAGCTCTGAAGTGGTTCGTTTGGTCGATTTACTAGATGAAGCAAAAAGTCGGAGTAAACAAGTTCTTATTGAACGAGGTACCACTAAGTGATTTTGATTGCTTCCTCTTTTGGTTTTATGTATGATTTTATTCCGATATATCCAGTCTTTGTCAAATTTGCTACTAGGCAGTCTTATGAATTGAGTTGCATTGCTTAGTGCTTTCATCTGATGCAACTTTAGGCCAAGTTTTATATTGTGCCTATGTCTTAAATAGGTAAAGATAAGGAATGGTCTGAGGATCAATTGCTGCAAACTGCTGAAGCTATTGGTTATGGGGCGGTTAAGTAAGTTCTATTATGCCTTTTTGTTCTCTATATAAGTGTATGCATGCCTCTGCTTCCTTTATTCCCTTTTCTTGATGGACAAGGAAGCAGAGTTTCTTTAAGTTATGTTCTTTTCCCGTAGGCAATTTCTTCTTCTCTTTGGCTCGGTTTACTTGTGAAGGAGGGAGGGGGAGGTCGTTTGAACTGGATCTTGTATAAGTCTTGTGTATATGAACTCTGAAATCTCAATCTATGTTGGCTTAGGGCTTAGGTCTTTTAATAATAATAATATTTTTTTTCCCTGCAGGTATGCTGACTTGAAGAACAACAGACTCACCAACTATACGTTTAACTTTGATCAGATGCTTAATGATAAGGTGCCTTTATGTTTAAACACAGAATTCATGCACATTCTCATGGGCTCTTGCATTGTCTCTTTTTGTTATTTAACCTTTGGAATCTTCGGAAATTGCACAGCTCTGTTGTGTACCTGTGTAACACTAAGCAAATTAGATAGTGGGACAATTCTCTTACGTGCTTTGACCATTTAGTTACTGGTAAGAGAGTGGATGAATAAAAAATAAAAGGAAAATTGTATTTTGAAACCCCCCTTGCTGGCTGTAACTGGAGAAGATCCTGTTTCAGTTAGATTCGGTTATGGACACTAAAGACTACAATTCAAGATGAGAATTATTGGAATCCGGTTACACTTTTCTTCTTTGAGTGAGGTACATGCCATGATCTTGTAGAGATAGTTCATTTGATTGCTGTATATCTAAATCTAACAAGTCTTCAGTTAGCTTATTAGCTTATCTGCTTTCATTGATATATAAAGTGATACTTGTCCCCTTCTTTGTTTGCTTCCACTTAAAATAATGCCTGTCCTTTTCCTGCATCACATGTTCATTCTTCGTTCTTTTCCGGCAAAATTTTAGAATTGAGATGACGCAAAACCATTAAAGGTGGATATGCCTTGATATTTCAATTTGTAAAATGGCTGTTTTTCTGCATTTTCTTTCTCAATCTTGCACTCTTGCTTATAATGGCTCATGGCTGGTATGTGTTTCCAATGGATCTGAAAGATGCACTATTCTTTGTAATGGACTAAATCACAAGGGCCTTTTCAACCATTTGTGTTTCTTTCTTACTGCGAAGTAGTTGACATGTATTATAATCTGAGATCAAGGGTCAAATGGAAATAGCCTTTTCATCATCATAGGGGTAGGGCTGCTTACAGCCATACATTGGGCAAGCTCTGACCCCGTCATGAGTGGAAGGCTTGTTAGAGGCATTTGATCTATGTTGTTGTTTATATTGATAGTGAAGCTTAGCTCCTTTTATTGAAAGCTGACATCAATTTCATGCAAAACTTTGTTTAGGGAAATACCGCAGTCTATCTGCTCTATGCCCATGCTCGAATCTGTTCAATTATCAGGAAATCTAGTAAAGACATTGAAGAATTGAAGATGGTAAGTTGTATATCTCTCAATCTCTCTCGCATCATTGTTCAAACACTTTCCCTTTTACCCTTTCCAAAGAATAGATGGAACGGTTTTCTTTTTCTGCATGGTCCTACTAGATCTTATTATTACTTACATCTCCTTTAGGACCCACTTATTTGGTTTATCTTCTTTTCCATCAAAATACCAATATATATTCCCACTATCTACTGTCATCTCTACTTTTCTATGAAAATAATAATTAACCTAACTTCTTATCTCTTAAAACTCTGTACTGTGATAAGAGTTTAAATTAATTTGGGAAAAAAGGGGGTTTTTTAATTATATGGTCCTCTGTCTTATTATTACTTACATCTCCTTTAGACCCACTTATTTGTTTACATTTTCTTTTCCATCAAAATACCAATATATATTCCCACTATCTACTGTCATTTCTACTTTTCTATGAAAATAATAATTAACCTAACAACTTCTTATCTCTTAAAACTCTGTACTGTGATAAGTGTTCAAATTAATTTGGGACAAAAAGGGTGTACCTGTAATTCATAATGGGTGAAAGCTTTGTGAAATATTCAATCTTTTATTTATTTGATGGTAAATTATGTACAGAAAGAAACTTGATTATTTTCGATGGGGAATTGGGGTTTAGGGTTTGTGCGCTATACACTTCATATCTGACTTATCAACTTGCACTGATGCAGACCGGAGAAATTGCTTTGGATAGGCCAGAAGAGCGTGCTTTAGGTCTTTATATGCTTCAATTTTCTGAGGCAAGTATTTTCAATTACTATATTGGCAGGCTCTTGCACAAAAAGTAGATTCTCTTAGATGTCTATGCACAAGTATTTGGCTGACCGTTGTGTGAAATTGGTCAGATTGTTGAGGAAGCATGTAAAAATCTTTTGCCAAATGTGCTATGCGAGTTCTTGTATAACTTGTCGGAATATTTCAATCACTTCTACAAGGAGTGCAAGGTATGGATTTTTCTCTTAAGTCTGTGTTACTAGAATTTAAATACGTTTATATGTGGTCAACTCAGTCCAACTTAGCAGGTTAATCTCTTTAGGGGGAGGTGGGGAATGAGGGAATCCCCTACCCCTAGAACGATCCCATGATTTCAAAGTCATGGAAAAAAAAAACCCTTACCTCTCGGCCAAGTATACATTGTCCTGGAACTCAAATACTTGGTTAACTTTGGTTTAGAAATTCAGATGGGAACCTTCTGATTTGACCTTTGACATGCGACATTTTACAGGTGGTCGGTGTCCCAGAAGAAACAAGCCGACTCTTGCTATGTGAAGCAACTGCTGTCGTCATGAGAAAATGTTTCGACCTTCTTGGTATTACACCTGTCTACCAGATATGACAGAATATATCACAATCCTTGATGCATCTTTTGGTGGGATTAACATTTTTGCAATTCTATTTTTTGATTTGATCATCATTTTGTACTTGTGTACACAAAAATTACACTTGACTGAAGGCAGAAAAGGAAATGGTCCTTTTGTGGAACTTTTTCCATGGCGGTTCCTTATTGATGTATTGCTAAATCCGATTAAGTAATATGTGCCTGGTTGTCGGCCCTGATGTTTTCTGTAAGGTGAAATCTTGGTTGTTCAGTAGCTTTAAAACAGAAGCTGAGCAGTATATGGAAGAGTGCAGTTCGATTTTTTCTTTTTTTGTTGCTTTTATGTCAAGCGAAGAGCAAGGTAATAGTAGAGGTAATAGTAAAACTAGGACTATTTTTTAGCCAGTTTGAGAGGTTTAGATTTTGTTGTTCATAATCTTCACCAAAATATATCTTTGTTAATTCATTTTCTGATATGATGATCTTTTACTCTTTTAATCCCCCCTGCCCGTTTGCATAAGGGAGCCAGGATATTGTGTCCTACTCTTGGTTTAATAGGATTTCTCTTTTCAAATTAACGAGTTGTTTCTCTTCTGTTTCATCTTAATCGTTGAGATTGATTAGAATTGGATAGTTTTAACTCATTATAGATTTTAATTGAGATTGTGCATTAATTCATTAATTACTTAGCGAAGTAGAGATTTCATATGAAGGCATAACATATTCTAGCATGGAAACCTGGGGACTTTTTTTCCCATGTGTGAAATAGTTTGCTTCTTAGGAGATCGTTTGATTACTATCTTTTAGGCTCTAAGAAATGGAATCAATTATCGGTTTCATTTATTTTTATTTGGTTTAACCCCATTAATCTTACCATTACTTGATGCTAATGGATTCCCCTAATTTTGTTACCTTCTCCCCCTTTCAAGTAACAAATCCATTACTTGGTGATAATTGGTAACATTCATTTTCATTCCTGGTTTGAACTGAACACTCAATAAAGGTAATTATTTTGTTACCATTTCCTTTTCCATTTCCATATCTTAAACCATATGACCTCTAAGAGATTTCATTTTGCCAATATGCATACTAATGCGTTATGTTAATAATTTGGAAATCAACTATTTTTTTTTATGGTGATTTTGTTAATCACTCATAAAGTTTTAGTTAAAGTAATAGAAACAATGCTACCGTGATTACCCACTTCTGTTAAGGTAAAATTCAAACTGACTATTCATCTTAGTTTTTCACTTTCTTTATGCATCTGATGTACGAAGTGTTTCCAATTTCTAACGGTTATGACTGAATGATGTTCATATGCGGGGAAAGGCGGTTAGGGTCCTGGGAGAATGCGAAAAATAAGAGGTATTTCTGTACTTGAATCAAATTTTTAGTAGGGGGTTTTGCTTATAGTTGTACTTTAGGTTCATGTTTGAAACTCCTTCCTCCGTTTAACTAATACTTGAGCTAATAATCTTTGACCCGATTTGAAGTTGCTAGCCTGACCTAAATTCAAACAATTTCAATTCTATCCAATTCGATTCATTTATCATATTTTGTAATTTTATTAAGCTTTAGACTATTTTGAATTATTTTAAGCACAACTTGATTTTTTTTTGAAACCAAACCCAACCCATTGATTTGAATGGCAAGCCCTATTTGATAAAGTATAAAGGGTTTGCACTTTTGACGTATTTCAACTTTCACTGTAAAGAGGACCTATCAGACCACTCAGTATCCAACGTCAGTCCTTGATTCAATCAATAAATACTATACTCATTCAATCAAGAGTGTTTTTCAATTATTGGCAAAAAATCAGTGTCCAACGTCTGTTCTTGATTCAATCAATAAATACTGTACTCATTCAATCAAGAGTGTTTTTCAATTATTGGCAAAAAATAAGTGCTCGTTTGGTTGATAAGAATTTACATAGGCAATGAAAATTCCCATGATTTTCTCATTTGGGAAGTTGTTTGGTTGACAGGAAATTAAGAACATGGGTGCAATGGAAATTCCTTGGGAAATTGAAATTCCCACAAAATGTGGGAATTCAATTACCCACTCCCCCCTTGGTCCATCAGAATTCCCACATGAATTGCAAATTCTTTGATGTCAACCAAACAAATTTAGGCCATTTCCTAGGGCTTACGGGATGTAATTTCCTAGGAAATGAAACTTTCTACAGGAATTAAATTCCCATGTATACCAAACGAACACTAAGAGTATTTATAAAAAGAGAACAAGAATGAAGTACTAGTTTAAATTATATTTAGACTATAGACATAGTTCTATTGATAAGAGGAAAATTCACATGTGACGATCCTACATTGAAGAAGAAAAAAGGAAGGTTATTGCCAATTAGGTTTAGGATAAAACTCCATTAGGATTTGATATGGTAAGACACTTAGATTAGTAATCTTATCCACGTTCGAATGATGAAAATTGTGAACCAGAAAATGAGAAATCTCCTCAATATCTAAACTAATTGCATTTGAAGCAGTGAACAAGCAGATTGCTAAGCATACAAAATTTCAAGTTCACCTCAAAAAAAAAAAAAAAAAAAAAAAAAAAAAAAGAGAATTAAAAATCCTTTTGTACAGGAGAAATAGGAAAAGGCCTGCAACTAGTCATGAGATTATTATTGCTACAATTTTTACTTGGTATTGAAGATGAATAAGAATTCCTTGAATAAGAAGCCTTCTTTGATATTGTGGGTTTTGGACTAAAAAATTTGTGACCATCAAAACCTCCACAATAACTCCTGCATAACTTGATCCTTTTTCTGTATGGATTCTCTCTTTTTACAAGATCTTCCAAGCTTCCAACACTTGCTAGTGATGTAAATGACTCTGATTTTCCTTGGTAATACTTTGAAAGTCCTCTCCTGCACCATTCCAAAAATAGAAACTTTTAATTAGCTCAAAATACCCATTTCATATTTTCAATCTTTCAACCAAAAAACAAAACAAAAAAAAAAAAAACTCTCAAAAACATCATCTCTTATTGTGTACAAACAGCAAAATACTAATCAAAATCTAAGGTCTTTTCGACCTTGTAACGTTGCGTTCTCTTCCCCTGAACTTATTAAACATGATCAGCCCCTTATCTCACGTTATACTTACGTGTATACATATATAATACATCTACTATGACAAAACTAACCCTCTATCTTATTACTAAGGTGAAGAAATTGCACCTTAAACCAAAACCCATCTCATATGACATATAGTACTAGTAAATTATGTAACAAAACTTTCTTTTTTAAGGGGATTAGGAAGTGCAGAAAAAAACCCATTTAATACTGAAAATTTTTAACCAAAACCCATCTTTTATGTTTGTACAAAAAAATAAACAAAGAATAAGTGTGATTTGTGAAAGCCTGAAACTTTACTTACTTGATAGGCAGTTGATCCATGAGATCTGACAACTGATATAAAGGTCCATTTGAAGATGAAGATGAAGATGAAGAACTAGAAGAAGTTGCATCCTCCATTAAATCTGATGATGAAAAACTAATGATAGATGAATTTGAACCCTCTTTTGTAGAATCAACAGATGTAGAAGAATCACAACTTTTGTTATTATCACTAATGCTTTTCTCTGTTATCTTGAAACAACTTTGCTCATAATTTTTTGTTTCAATTAGTTCCTCAGGTGTTAAAAACATTTGAAAGTTTCTGTTTGCTTCTTTTCCCATGTTCGTTTTTTTTTTTTTGGTTATTATAACTTCAAGTTTCAGCAAAAGATAATCTATCTATCTCATTTGGTTGTTGCACAAACATGCTGCTTAGTATTTATATAGTGTGACATTTTTGATATAAATAAAATAAAATAATTCTTAAAAAGAAAGAATATTTTATGGATAAATATGAAGACATGGATTGGGGGTTAGCTACATGTTCATTTTGATAAGGTATATAAATATTGCTGAGTTGGGCATTCATTTTTATCTTCTAATTTAAATTTGGTTTTTTTTTATAAAAAAATAAAAATAAAAATGAATGTCTTATTCATACTCTACACTTTTTTTCTTTATCTTGAGCCTTGTCATTATCAATTCCATATGGTTTGAAATTGTCCGGGATTTGCCCAATTTACAAGAAGATGGATAAGGTCAAATTTGAAGACACTCGTAGCTGAGTCACCCATTATAGTATATTTACTTTTTTTATTTCTTTTTTTCCTTTAGGGTTTAGGTTTTTGGGTTCTTTATTTTCCCCTATTTTTTACATGTTTTTGCCTCAAAAAGTGACTACATATCACAAACATTTTACTGCAGAAATTATGCATCTTTTGCTCAGGAATTTAATTTAATAAACATGTGTTCCTTATCCTCAGGAATATTTTAGATAAATTTTCCATCTATGTCTTTGGGGAATATTTTTATTTATAAAATTAAAAAAACCGTCTTACGATAATTTACGGTAAGTTGGAGATAATTTTTTGCTTTTATGTACCACTTTTACTTTGAATGACTAAGATAAATGTGAACATTTGTCTAAAAGTAACTCATGTAACTTAGATAGTAAAGTAACATTTTTGAGGCGAAAAGTGAAGTGATCTTACAAAAACTTTATTATAACGCCTTACATAAGACTTACTAATTTTTAATCAGAAAATTTACGTAAATATAAGCATGGAGAATCATTTTATATAAGCATGGAGAATCATTTTATATGTCATTGGTTATTTTTTTTAAAAAAAAATCATTGGTTATTCCATAATATAATAATTTCAATTACAAGGGTATTTTCTCAAAATTTAATAGGAAGTTAGTAACCTCAAGTGAACGAATCGAGAAGGTCAAATAACTAACTATACGAGAGAGGTCAAGAGGAGGGAATAACTTTTTGAAAAGAAAAATAAAAGTTAGTGAGATATGTAATTGATCACTAATTTATAGAAAATACCTTTAAAAGTTAAAGTTATTCTAATATAATCAATATAGTTAGGATTACTATGAAAATACCCTCCCATAAATGAATTAGTCGTGTAATTTTACCATTAGGGTTGTTAGGACTTAGGAATAGGACATTCATCAAACTGATCTTAAATATCGTTTGACAAGTTGTGTAGACATACATTTTCCAAATTAGAGGACCGAACGAAATGTATAAAATGACATCAAAGGACAAAGTATATCCAATAATTAGATTCTTGATATGTCCATGAAGTTACATTCATTTCATATCACCCAACTCAAGATAAACCCTTTTTTATTTCAATTACATTAGCAGCAATAACCACAAAAAGTAAACAAAAAAACAAGCCATGTTACTACAATATATACTAATATATTAAAAGGCGTGTCTAAACAAGGAACGGTGTCACGTGACGCTTTCCCTAAGGGAATTTTACTCCATGTAATCCACAACAATAAAAAAAAATAGAAATTGCGTAGTATAAGATTTGATCCCAGGACCTCAAGAACATATACTAAAGTCTTAACCACTAAATCAAATAACATTTAGTGTTATCATCTTAAAGTATAACATTAATAAATGAAACTTTTCATCACCCGGGGCGTAGCCCGATCCTAATAACTAGTGTCATATTATAACATACAAAATCTCCCCCCAAATGCAAACAATTGCTTGATAAATATAAATTGTCATAGTTCAGTTTCATCATTAAATTATTATCAAACATATCTTGCATAACTTCTCGTTTATCAAAATCACCTCAAATACAAAAGGACATAATTCGATATGTCTAGACTTTAGTTTGAGATCAAATTAATGATCGAAATAATTTTTCACGGCTGCTAATTGCTACAGTATTTACTAAATGAGGAGCCCAATATGTAACGCTTCAAGGCCCAGTTACCTATAAAAGACTATTTCAGGTAAGTTTTAGGAGTATTATACATTTATACTGTCCTATTCTTTTATAGAACTCAGCTTTTTACTGACTCTTTTCATGCAGGTGTCTGTGTTCTTTTTCTCAAGCATCTGCATGAGTCAGTCTTTGGATAAGTTCTCCATAAAGACTTAAAGAGGAGTTTTGGGTAAGATTTAAGACTGTGTTAGAGGCTCACATTAACTTGTCAGACCTTTAAAATTGGACATGTAATTCCCTCCATTATAGAATTCTAGTCTGAAAATAAAGTTGGACTCGAATAATGTGTCAATGTCGTAGTTTGGGCAAATAAACAAAAATCAGTTGAGATGAGTTTTGTGAGGTATAAGAGCATAGCGGAAACGTAACAAGATCGAGAAATTAATATGAAAATAATGTAAGAAAAGCAATAAGGGACACATAATATTTAACGTGGGAAAAACCCTCTTAAATGAGGTAAAAAACCCACGGACGACGAGCGCCAAAAAAAATCCACTATATAAAATTATGAGAGTACAAGTGCCCCAAATTAATAGGGTAAAGATAAAATTACAACTCTCACAATATTTAATTACAAACTCACAAAGTAGAAAAATTAGAGTGAATAGTGGAGTAAGGAGATTGTGTGTAGGATGAACACTCAAAGAGTGATAGAGGAATGAAACCTCATAAACTTTAGAGGATAGTGTAATGGTGGATTGCTTCCAAAATATACCCAACATCATGTATTTATAATGCAAGTAATGTCGGTAATGCTTAAGCCTTGCTTAAGTCGGTTAGTGAAAGAATTCTCAAGAGAATTCTAGCTCCTTAATTTGCCGCCATATGCCCAGATTTTTCCTCACATGATTTCACTTGATTTCTAGAGAAATCATGATGCAAATCACCGACATACTTAGATAGCATGAATCTTTTTGTTGTTAAGTTGGGCCAAATAAAATTTGGGCCATATTATATTAACCCAACAATCTCCACCTTGGACCAAATTTCAGAGGCCACTCGTCGTCTGAGCCCTACTGGCCTAACAAGCATGAATGCCCACTAAGTCTAAGCAATGATCGAACTTAGTGGTAGGAAGTGGCTTTGTAAGCATATCTGCTGGATTATCTGAAGTGTGAACCTTTTTTACAATAATTTCACCTTCAGTAATAGTATCTCTGACATAGTGGTATTTGACTGAAATGTGCTTAGTCTTGGAGTGATATGCATCATTCTTGGTGAGAAAGATAGCACTTTGGCTATCGGAGAACACAGTGGTAACACCTTGTGGAACTCCAAGATCTATAACAAGGCCTCGCAGCCATGTAGCCTCCTTTATACCTTCTGTAGCTGCAACATATTCGATTCATTTGTAGAGAGAGCCTTTAGACTGCGAGAGAAGCCTTCCAACTTATTGCACCAGAGCATAAAGTGAAGATATAACTTGAGAGTGACCTTCGACGATCAAGATCACCACCATAGTCAGAGTCAACAAACCCGACAACATCACTTGAAGATGTTAGGGTCCTATCAAAGACCAACCCCAGATCTATGGTACCTTTTAGGTAACGAAATATCCATTTAACGGCATTCCAATGATCTTTTCCGGGGTTGTGCATATACCGACTCACCATGCTAACGGCATATGCAAGATCAGGTCTAGTGCAGACCATGGCATACATGAGACTACCAACTGCACTAGCATAGGGAATGCTAGACATTTTTTCTTTTTCTTCCTCTGATTGTGGACAAGAAGTAGATGATATTTTAAAATGAGCAGCTAGAGGAGTAGAGACAGACTTACAGTTATTCATGCTGAATTTATCAAGAATTTTCTTGATATAATTCTTCTGTGATAAGTATAATTTCCCGGCTTGTCGATCTCGATGTATCTCCATGCCAAGAATTTTCTTTGCAGCGCTAAGATCCTTCATCTCGAACTCCTTGCGAGTTGAGACTTCAACTTGTTGATCGGAGATTTATCACAAGATGCTATCGGCATGTCGTCCACGTACAACAACGAGATAAACATATACTCCATCAAACTGCTTTGGAAATAAACACGGTGATCATATTGATTGCGTGTGTAGCCATGTCCAATCATGAAAGAATCAAATTTCTTGTACCCTTTGTCTAGGAGCTTGTTTGAGGCCATATAAGGATTTCTTCAAGCGACAGACAAGGTTTTCATTTCCAGGAACAACAAATCCCTCGGGTTGCTTCATGTATATCTCTTCTTCAAGATCTCCATGAAGAAAAGCAGTTTTGACATCGAGTTGCTCTAACTCCATGTCAAACATAGCAACTAATGCAAGAAGGACTCTAATAGAGGTATGACGTACAACAGGAGAGAAAATTTCATTAAAGTCAATACCTTCTCTTTGATTGCAGCCTTTGACAACAAGGCGTGCCTTCCATCTTGCAGGCTCGACCCCGGGGATTCCTTCTTTTTGCTTGTAAATCCATCTCGCATGTAAGCGCCCTTCGGCCTTTAGGTAGCTTTACAAGATCCCAAGTGCCATTCTTGTGGAGACTTTCAATCTCCTCATTCATAGCCACGAGCCAATTAGATGAATTTGGATCCGAGATGGCTTCGGAATAAGTAGATGACTCGACCCCAACTGGAGTTTCTTCACCTACTGTGAGAGCATAGGCAACCACGTACTCCTCTTCAGGATATCTCGTGGATCTCTTTTGTTGCCTTCTCGGACGATCTCTTGCGAGATTATAGTCCGGCTGCTGTGGTGGCTAGTATCGATGGTAATCGGAGCATGATCATCATCATGTGCTTCATTGCTAGACTGTGAGCCTGAGGAAGAGCCAACATCAACCATGGGAGACTGGCTACTTGTCTCCAACTCCACCTTCTCACCATTTTGGTCACCTGTGTTAGAAGAAATAGAAGACTCCGATCCAGGGGTTTTCAACATTGCATTTTCATTGAAAGTGACGTCTCGACTAAGAATAACTTTCTTAGACTCAAGACACCATAATCTATAACCTTTAGATTCAGATGAATAACCAATGAAAATGCACTTCACAGCTCTGGGAGCTAATTTCCCATCATTGATATGAGCATAAGCGGTACAACCAAATACTTTAAGAGAAGAATAGTCAACAGTTGTACCTGACCATACTTCCTCTGGAATTTTGAAGTCAATAGAAGAGTGTGGAGAACGGTTGACAATATAAGCAGCCGTGGAGACGGCTTCCGTCCATAGGTCACGGCGATGCCACAATCCAGCATTAGAGAGCATACAACGAGCTCTCTCGAGAAGAGTTCTATTCATACGTTCTGCTACACCATTCTGTTGAGGCTTGCCGGGTAATGTTTTGTGTCTAGCAATACCGGCTTGTGCGCAGAACTCTTCAAATTCACCATCACAGAACTCCAATCCCCGATCAGTCCTGAGCTTCTTGACTTTTCTGCCAGTCTGGTTCTCAACAAGAGCCTTCCACTTTTTGAAAGTATGGAAGGCATCATTTTTCTGTCTTAAGAAATAGGTCCAGACTTTACGAGAAAAGTCATCAATAATGGTCATCATATAACGTTTGCCAGAATAAGATGTGACCCTTGAAGGTCCCCATAAATCAGAATGAATATAGTCAAGAATAGCTTTGGTACTATGAGTAGCTGTAGAGAAACTTACTTTCTTCTGTTTCCCATAAACACAATGCTCACAGAATTCCAGTTTACTAGTACTAGGTGTAAGAAGACCACGCTTGCTCAGGATGTCCATACCTTTCTCACTCATGTGGCCAAGGCGCATATGCCACAACTGAGTGAGATAAGCATCAGAGAGTGAGGATGAAACAGCTGCTGAACCTGTCACTGTATGTCCCTGCAAGACATACAGACTGCCATATCTACTGGCTTTCATGACAATCAGGGCACCTTTAGTAACCTTCAAAACTCCACCTTGAGCTGAGAATTTATAACCAAGAGACTCAAGAGTGCCCAGTGAAATTAAGTTGCGTTTTAAGTCAGGAATATGACGAACTTTAGTTAAAGTCCTGACAACGCCATCGTGAGTCTTGATTTTGATTGAACCTATTCCAATAGCCTTGCAGGGAGTATCATTTCCCATTAAGACAGTACCACAATCAACAGATTCATAAGTGGTAAACCAGTCCCTATGAGGACACATATGATAGGTGCAACCAGAATCAAGAATCCACTCATGAAGACCCTTCTTTTCAGAAGTTACCAATAATACCGAGTCACCTTCAAAGTCGGTTTCAATGAAACTGGCTTCGGCGGATTTTTGAGGTTGTTTAGATTTTTCTTCTTTCTCTTTTTTATTTTTCAACTTATAACACTCAGAAATTTCATGCCCTAACTTCTTACAATAACGACAGGTTATATTTGATTTATGTCCCCTTGATTTAGAACTAAATTTCTTTTTATGGGTACTTCCTCTTTCTTGTGATCTCCCTTTTACATTTAAACCTTCAGCTTTATCATTAGTATGCACTTCAAGATCAAATTTTTCTTTTGAGAGTAAATTAGATTTAACATCTTCAAAAGATAAAGTATCATTATTACCATATAACATAATTTCCTTAAAGTGCTTGTAAGAGGGAGGTAGGGACACAATTAATAAAACAGCCTTATCCTCATCATCAATCTTGATTTCTAAATTTTCAAGATCAATAAGAATAGAATTAAATTCATTTAGATGAGATTGAATGGAAGTACCTTCCGCCATACGAATTGTGTATAACCTTTCTTTGAGACGGAGTTTATTGGCGAGGCTCTTTGTCATATATAGAGACTCCAACTTTGACCATAGCCCGGCTGTGATCTCTTCATGGATGACCTCGCGTAATACCTCCTTGGCTAGGCATAATTGGATCGCCGACATTGCTTTCTCATCCATCTCTTCCCATTGCTCGTCGGTCATCGTTGCTGGCTTTTTAGATTTTCCTTCTAAAGCCTTTTTTAATCCATTCTGGGTAAGAACGGCTTTCATCTGGATCCTCCAGATACTAAAGCTTATCTTGCCATCAAATTTCTCGATGTCGAACTTAGTTACAGTCGACATATTGAACCGTTAGTTCGGATACCACTTGTGAGGTATAAGAGCGTAGCGGAAACGTAACAAGATCGAGAAATTAATATGAAAATAATGCAAGAAAAGCAATAAGGGACACACAATATTTAACGTGGGAAAAACCCTCTTAAATGAGGTAAAAAACCCACGGACGACGAGCGCCAAAAAAAATCCACTATATAAAATTATGAGAGTACAAGTACCCCAAATTAATAGGGTAAAGATAAAATTACAACTCTCACAATATTTAATTACAAACTCACAAAGTAGAAAAATTAGAGTGAATAGTGGAGTAAGAAGATTGTGTGTAGGATGAACACTCAAAGAGTGATAGAGGAATGAAAACTCATAAACTTTAGAGGATAGTGTAATGGTGGATTGCTTCCAAAATATACCCAACATCATGTATTTATAATGCAAGTAATGTCGGTAATGCTTAAGCCTTGCTTAAGTCGGTTAGTGAAAGAATTCTCAAGAGAATTCTAGCTCCTTAATTTGCCGCCATATGCCCAGATTTTTCCTCACATGATTTCACTTGATTTCTAGAGAAATCATGATGCAAATCACCGACATACTTAGATAGCATGAATCTTTTTGTTGTTAAGTTGGGCCAAATAAAATTTGGGCCATATTATATTAACCCAACAAGTTTAGTTTAAGGAAATTTCCTCCGATACTTTTGAGGTTTGACGTAATTCTCAAATTATCCCTCATATTTGGGGAATTCCTCATATACCTCTGAGGCCCTGAACTTTGAGTTTGTGCTCAAGATACCCTTATTATCGACGGAACCCTAACACCGTTAGGTTTTCCTCTCTTTTTTTCTTAAGGAAATTTCCTCCGATACTCTTGAGGTTTGACGTAATTCTCAAATTACCCCTCACATTTGGGGAATTCCACATATACGCCCTGAACTTTGAGTTTGTGCTCAAGATACCCTTATTATCGACGGAACCCTAATGCCGTTAGGTTTTCCTCTCTTTTTCCTTAATTTTCTCTCTCTCCTCCCACCATCCTCCATTGATGAACCTATAGCATCCAAGCAGGAAGCTTTGTTGTTGGGCAGCTCTGCCCAAATTCTAGCCAGCATTCACCAGCATCAACCGCAACAGTCATCTTCAATGTAAGGCCGAAGCCCAACAACCACGAAGGGCTGTCAGCACGCGTCCTCAGCAGCAGCAACAACCAACATCAACTGCAGGCGGTCGCTGCAAGCAGCAACCAGCAGCAGTCGCTGCCAGTGCCAAAAGCCCAGCCACCGCAGTTCTCCCCGACCTTCGCCGCCTATCTGCACTATCATATATCGCCTGGATTTACCGAATTTGGCCCGCCATTGTGGCTTTGAAATAATTTTTGTGCAACAATTGTTTGTACATTAAGGCGATTAATTAAGTTCTAAAAAATCCAAAAATTATGGGCAGGATTTTTGAATTAATTTAACAACCTAAATCTGATTTTATTTTGTTAATTTAACAAACTACCCGATAATTCAAGAAAAATAATAACGGAGGATAGTGGGAGGAGAGAGAGAAAATTTCTGAGGTTTAGAATATCACAAATGGAGGATGATGGGAGCAAAGAAAACTTGGAGGTTCATCAATGGAGGATGGTGGGAGGATAGAGAGGCAATTGGGGGGGGGGAGAGGGGAAAACCTAACAGCGTTAGGATTCCATCATAGTAAGGGTATCTTAAGCACAAACTCAAAGTCCAGGCTGTCCAGGGGTATCTGAGAAATTCTCCAAATGTAAGGAGCCATTTGAGAATTACGTCAAATCTAAGGGGTACCTATGGAAATATCCCTTTAGTTTATAAGTATTATAAGTCAAGATAAGTTCAGACTAGTTCTAATAAGATTTACTAAAACTCAATTCATAGATATAATAAGTTTAGATACATGGTTTCTAAGTGAAAAATAACTTAGGTAATATGTATTGATTCAAAAATATGTTTCTCTTAATATATGGGACACAACTTAGGATAATATGCTAGATGTATGTAATGATGAGAAAAGAAGAGCTGTGAAGATGATCTTTTTTGATAATTTAGTTATGCCGATTTCATTAAGGAGCTGTGAAGATGATTTTTAATTAGATTGGTTTACCTCCTTTTTATGATACGAGTATAATGACTAGAAGATACACAATAATATGTATGTAGGATAATTAAGAGATAACAATACAGATAATGATATAATATGAAGAATCATATAATTTCGTATAGATATTATTAAATCTCTTATCATATAATTGAGATTTTTACAATAAGAATACTTAGACCCTACATTGTGGAAGAAGTACGATTTATAAGAGGAAAATCATTTCTATCTAATAGAAGTAGTATATTATAAAAATATTCTTATAAACGGATTGCTTTGCGTTGGAATAAAATTAAAATAATGGTAGCTTACAATGTTTAAGCATATATAAATTGTTCAATTACAATATTTTAGGTTTACTTTCATCATCTTGTTATTTTGTTAACAAACTTTTTTTTTTTTACGCAAATATTATCATATACTCCCTCCGGTCTTTATTAGTTTACCCGTATTCCTTTTGGGGATGTCTCTTATTAGTTTACCCATTTGTTTTGTTTCTATTTTTGAAATGGGACCACTAACTTTACATCACACATACATTCAACTTTACAATAAAATAATAGTTTATCTTTCTTTTTATGTCCCACAACATCATTTCTCCTAAAACTTTGTGCAAAAGAAACGGGTAAACTAATGAAGACCGGAGGGAGTATTAAGCAACAAAAACCTTGTCGAAATTGACAAATGGAGGAAATCTCGTTCGGGTGATGTTTCATCAATCCATCCAAGAGAGACAAATTTGCAATAAGATGGGCCACTCTATTACAAATTTTGTCAAAATGTTAATCTACATAAGCAACCAAGTAATGTGCATTTGTTGCTAATGAAGCAAAAGATTTTGATAAAGGGAAAATTTGTGGCCAAGGATATCCATTATCCAAGCTAGTAAGCAAGATGAATGTGCAAGGTGTGAGTAGCCGTAAAATCAGGACAAAGAAGAAGAGAAAAGATAAGGAGAAATAAGAATTTTGAGTACTTGGGGTGGGGGCAAACACCAATACAACCATACATTATTTTATAAAGAATTTTGATTACTATGTTTTTATTGGTAATATATAAGTAACATAGGTGCCTCCACATTGACAACTTCAAAACACACACGTTGTTCTTATCCAGTCTTTTGCACTTTTGATCAATATGGAACCAAAATGAGATCTGTCCCCTACCAAACAAATCCAACGGTAACGACCTTTACCTACATCATAGTTGAATCTTTTATTATATTTTCAAGCTTGTTAGGTCAACTCGACAACAACATGAGAAACTTCATCAGTAATACGATGTGCAAATTCTTAGGTGTTGTGATCTCAAATATATTTGCACATTTGTGACATATTATATTTAAATGAGTAAACTATAGAATGTGCAAATATAATATGTGCAGAAAATATGAGAGAAAGCATCAAATTTTAGTTGCTCCCAGAAATACTATGAAGGCTTTTAATATCATGAGTTATTACTTTATTTTTAAATTCTAACAATACTGATGATATTAAATAAGGATTACTCTCTTTAATCTTGCATTAATCGTTTTCTGGGTATTTTAAAATTGTCAACTCAAAAATAACCTGTGTAACCCTAGCCGCAATACCCAAACGCTTTCTCCTCCCCAGCGAAACCTAAGCGAATTTCAGAACCCTTAGGGGCTCGACGACCGCCTAGGCCAGGTGGCCGTCGAGCCCCTCCCCCCCTTTTTTCCTTTCCCTTTACGTTTTTCCCTTTTAGTTTGCTAGTCGTCGTCGTGCTGGTCGTCGGCGTGCCGTCGTCGTGCTAGTCCTAGCATCAAGTTTCTTCCCCTTCCCCTGTGTCGAATCTTACACCTCCACCGTTCTTCGTTTTCCCATCTTCCCCCTCCCCTGCTCTTTGTTTCTGTTTCCCATTTGGGTTCAGTTTTCGTTCTCCTTTCGCACAGTATTCCGTCAGTCTTGTTTATGTAGAGTCGGTCGAGTTCCCCTGCCCTTTCCCCTGTTGTCCGTCGGTCTGGTTAATGTTAGAGTCGGTCGATTTCCCCTCACCTTTCCCCCGTTTTCCGTCGGTCCGGTTTGTGTTAGTCGGTCGAGTTCCCTCCCCTTTCCCCCGTTTGGTCAAGTTCCCCTTCCCCATCCCCGGATTCCGTCTGGGCCGAGTACTAATATGGAATTCGTACTCGCGTTTTTAGGTTGTTTAATGTTCGTTTTATGTTTAAGTTTTAATTCAGTATCTTCCAGATCCAATAACCCTTGCCTTTTTGTGTCTGAATGTGCTTGGGTGTTTGTTAGAAGTGATCGGTGGGCAGTACAAGGTTCTTGGTTTCCTATGACAAAGAACGATCTAGGAAACCGGTTGAATAGAGCCAATGATCCTGGAGTTGGCCGTGAGGTTTTTACCGCTTCAGAATTTCGAGTGTTGGTCAAGATGAGAGGAGGTTGTCAATTCAGATCTGTTGTGCGTCGTTCTTCTAGATTTGGGATTGTGAGGTTGGATCTTCGGATCCATAAGTGGGGCGAAGTTCATCAATCTAACTCGCCCCAATTTCTCGTGATGGCTTCAGGTGTCATCACACTTGAAAAATGCATCTTGTGGGAGGCCCTCCAATTTGATTTGGAGCAAGTTTCGACCTCCACGTCTTTCGGGTTTCAGTCCAATGAGACTAAACTCCGAGTACCCTCGAAGCAGGGTCAGAAGTCACCAAAGGACGTGACTTCTTTGTTCGTTGAATCAGTAGAATCCCAGGAGGATGTTTCATTTCAAGAACCTTGGGATTTAGTGCCTAGTGGACATTGGGGTCTACTAGCTGTAGTGCGGCAGTCTCTCCTTGAAGATCGTCAAAGTTTCGTATCACAACAGATTCCCTCTCGTATCAGGTCTTTTTCATCAAGACATACAACCCAACCTCACCCGTCGGTGCTCAAGATAAGTTGCTTTTGGACTGGACACGTAATAGTTAGTTGTTTTTTTCATAACGTTTGTACGAGCTACCACAGCTCTTGTTATAGTTTGGTTGTTTCTGTTTGCTTGTATTAGCTTTAGGTTGTACTCCAGTTTTTAATTAATGCAAATTTTCCCCGTTGTCAAAAAAAAAAAATCTTGCATTAATCATGACGTGTGAGTCTACCTTAAGTGTATATTTCTTCAAAAATGGAGCAAGTTTAATTAACAAACAAACAGTGTGTTTTATATATTTACATGTCAGGTCAATCAAAATAATAAACCAAGTGAATCTTTATATATAGGAAAATTTGCCAAAAAAATCTTTTACGAGTTCATTTTTGCGAAAAAAAACCTTATAAAGCATTTTTTGCGAAAACAAACCAAAATCAAAATTATTTTTGCAAGATGAAACCTAGCCACCACTACCAGCAGCCCCCAACCCTCCCTCCACCCCCTCGGGCGGCACCCCCACCCACCCCCCTCCTTGGCCCCTACCTCTCCCCTCTCCCCTCCCCCTCCCCCCTCTCCTCTCCCTTCGTCCATCCCCCCAAACCGCTACGCCACCCGGAAACCCCCCCCACCGCTGCGCCACCCGGAAACAATGGTTTTTCGTTCTTCGATTTTTTGTAGTTTCCGTTTCATTTGTGGTGGTTGTGGGTAGTGGGTTTTGTGGTGGTGGTGGGGGGGGTTTCATGGTGTTATGGTCATGTGATGGTGGTGGGTTCGGATTTTCCGAGTTGCGGAGGGAGGAGGCTGGGGATGGGCCGGGCTGCAGTGGTGGGGCCGGGCTGGCGTGGCGGTGGGGGGTGGGCGAAGGGAGAGAAGAGGGGGAGGAGTGAGGGAGGGGAGAAGGGGAGAGGAGATAGGGTAGGGCGAAGGGGGGGGTGGGAACTTGCCGCCTGAGGGGGTGGAGGGAGGGTGGGGGTGGCTGGTGGGGGGTGGGGTGGGGTGTAGGTGGTAGGGGGTGGGCTAGGGGTGAAGTGGGAGGCTGCAGGGGGTGGGTGGGGCCGGGCGCAGGTGTTGGTAGTGGTGGCTAGAGGTGGTCAACACTGGAAATTCTATGGTCAACACCGGAAAATAATATTAGGTTTCATCTTGCAAAAATAATTTACATTTTGGTTTGTTTTTGCAAAAAATGCTTAATAAGGTTTTTTTTTCGCAAAAATGAACTCGTAAAAGGTTTTTTTTGGCAAATTTTCCTAATATATATTCGGGCCTGTTCTTTTGAACTTATTTTATTTGAACTGAACCGAACTTATTTTATTTTGGTTGAACCGAACTTATTTTTGCTCGAACCGAACTTATTTTTACTTATTTCTGTCGAACCGAACTTATTTTTACTTATTTTTCTTCGAACCGAACTTATTTTGGCCGAACCGAACTTATTTTTCTCGAACCGAACTTATTTTTGGCTGAACCGAACTTATTTTTTGCCGAACCGAACTTATTTTTGCCGAACCGAACTTATTTTTGTTGAACTAAACTGTATTAACATAATATTATCAATACTTATTATTATAATAATCAATAAATATTGACATAATATTATCAATACTTATTATTATTATTATTTTATTATTTTATAATAATAAATAATAAATAATAAATAATAATAATAAATAATAATAATAAATAAAAAATAATAAATAATAAATAATAATAAATAATATAACAAATAATAAATAAAAAATAATAATAAATAATATTAATAATAATAATAAATAATAAATAAGTAACAAATAATAATAATAATAATAATAATAATAATAATAATAAAAATAAATAAATAATAAATAATAATAATAATAAATAATAATAATAATAATAATAAATAATAAATAATAATAAATAATATTAATAATAATAAATAATAAATAATAAATCATAAAAAATAATATTAATAATAATAAATAATAAATAATAATAATAATAAAAAATAATAAAAAAATAAATAATGAATAATAAATAATAATAATAAATAATAATAATAAATAATAAATAATAAATAATAAATAATAAATAATAAATAATAAATAATAAATAATAGATAATAGATAATAAATAATAAATAATAATAAATATAAATAATAAATAAATAATAAAAAATAATAAATAATAAATAATAAGTAATTAATAATTAATAATTAATAAAAAATAAAAAATAATAGTAATAATAAATAATAAATAATAAATAATAAATAATAAATAATAAATAATAAATAATAAATAATAATAATAAATAATAAATAATAAATAATAAATAATAAATAATAAATAATAAATAATAATAATAAATAATAAATAATAAAAAATAAAAAAAAATAAAAAAAAAATAATAATAATAATAATAAAAAAAAAATAATAATAATAATAATAATAATAATAAATAATAATAGATAATAAATAATAAATAATAATAATAATAAATAATTACAATAATAATAATAATAATAATAATAAATAATAATAATAAATAATAATAAATAATAAAAAAATAATAATAATAAATAATAAATAATAAATAATAATAATAAATAATAATAATAATAATAATTAATAAATAAAAAATAAAAAATAAAAAATAAAAAATAAAAAAATAAAAAATTCAGATTCATCGTTATTTTAATTATAATATTAATAATAATAATAATAACAATAGTAATAGTAATATTGGAAACAAAAATAATAATTACAACATTAGACAAGACTAAACTTATTTTTGCTGAACTGAACTTATTTTGGCTGAACTGAACTTATTTTTGCTGAACTGAACTTATTTTTGCTTATTTTTGCTGAACTGAACTTATTATTATTTTTTGCTGAACTGAACTTATTTTTGCTGAAATGAACTTATTTTTACTTATTTTTGCTGAAAATAAGTCCAAAAGAACAGGGCCTCAATATAAATGTGTTCTAAACATTGCATGAAGACACCAATAGAACTTGCAAGTGAGACATAGAAAAAAAATCAAATACATGCTCATATCTCTCTAGAATTTAGCAATATGAGTTCTTATGTCATGTGATGATTATTTCCCAACTCCCTGTGCAATCCGTGACATTTAGCTACATAAAAGGAATTTTATCTATCTAAAATCAAATCATAAGTATTCGAACTATTTTTAGAACAAATGGAATATTACAACACTATTCTTTCTTGAAACCGGATTGTTTGTGTACCTCACACTAATTTGTGTAACGGAGGATACATTACTGTTGAACATAGCAAGTTGCTAAGACTTATAAATATGGTTGAATCATTAATCATTGCACAAGAGAGAATTGATTAAGTGGAGAGGAAAGAGTGGGAGACAAGGGGGAAAAGGGCAATGGGTAGATTACGTCCATCCGGAAACATAACAAAATAACATTAGCATTAGGCTGTATTCCCTTTTTAATTAATGCAAATTTTCTCGATGTAAAAAAAAATAGCATTTGCTAAATTTTTGTAATCTTATTTTCATTTAATCGCTGGTCTTCTGTACACTGTACAGCCACCACAGTCACCAACAAAGCAAGAAGCACATAGCAAGATTACAAAAATTTTGTGTTCTAATGCGTGCTCTCCTATGGTACCAATGTGGATAAATTAGAAGCCCAAATCAACGGAAAGAACATAATAATCTAGTGGATTAATATTTACTTTGCACTTGTCTTTACATGGATTTCAAGATCATTATTATCTGTAAAAAATTTAGACTAAACACTAAAATTAAAATTAATTCTGCAAAACAGCCGTCGAAATGGATCCAAGTGGTTATTTGGTTAAACATAGATATATATTTTTTCCCATGAAGCTTTAGTAGTAGCAAAGAAGTTTCAGTTCCATACAAACTTAAAGGGATTAGGTAAACAAAACTTTCTCCATTGGATGATACTCCTATTTAGCAATCAATCAAAGAGTACCTATTTGATAGCAGGCTAGCAGCTGCATAACTTTCTGGGTATATAAAGGTAAAATTACAGTCAAGTTTAATGAAATTTTATACTTCCTCCGTTTCGTTTTAAATGCAATAAAGGAATATTTTATATCTCACAAATAATACCCCTTTGTTGCATTTAAAACGAAACGGAGAAAGTATCTAGTCTGAAGGTAGTTGTGGAGTGGACGGAGCAAACGTTTTAAGATCTCAACTATATCACAGACCAGTATATTTTTCAGGGGAGTATTGACCACTTTCGATTCGTCAGTCCCAATTGGCACAAACAAATCATAATTTCTTGAATACATTTCCAGTTTAGGAATAGGCATGGTCATTGCTTAATAAATGACTAACTAAAATGATTACTAGCTTGATTTATAAGTCTCAACCAGTATACTTTCACACAGTATAGGTAGAAAATATTGTTACATTTAGCTACAATATTACAACAGTGAGAAGACTTATCTAAAAAAATTTACAGGGGGTTCTAAACTACCAACCAAAATACGCAGATCAATATCTTTGTCCTCGAATTTTTTGATGAATGGATGTTTCTGCAGCCAAAAGAAAAAGATTTAGACGGTATACTTATAGTACATATCAAGAGTCAATCATCTCTAGCAGATACAAACCAGAAGGTCCGAAGATGTCCATCTATCTTTTGGGTCCTTTTGTATGCTGCAAAAGGAAAACATAACACGTCAGATAAATAGTACAAGTAGCCTATGAGTATTACTTTAGTTACACACCATATATGAATCAAATCGATCCACACACATTATTCATTAAATGGATCTCATAGATGAAAGAATGCATGATCCAAGAGAACCTTTACCTTCAGGATTATCTTATTTACGATGTTTATCATACACCCGAGTGTACCGTGAGCATGTTTGTACACCCAATGCTATATTTTTGCTCACTCCTCATTTGAAACCTCCAAATGCACAAAATTCGCACAATAGGGAGAATTCTAAATGAGCAAATGAGAAGAATAACCTTGGGTGTATAATGCACATGGTACACCAGGTTGTACAATGAATGTTCTCCTCTTATTCTCCTCTAACAAAGTCCTAATGTTACAAAGATTTAAGAACTGTTTTATGAGCCTTTGTTATGGCTAGCCACATTGTTGATAAATACCACCACCACCACCCCATACTTTTCTTTGAAAACATATTCTTAAAGAAAGGTGAACAGTTGCTCTATCCCAAAAATAACACATAGATCAAGTAAAAAATGCTCCGGGAAATAGTGGAAAATCAGCAAGTTGAGCTGAGGAACGCTACTAGCCTAGTAAGGCATTTGCAAACCAGAATGTGTGAAAGTAATGTTATCACAAAGATGAGAAGATATGGGACAAAATTGCCTACATCCCCAAACAGCAGTGCCAAACATGCATATGCATCACACGAACCAGCTCTTGTGCTACAAAGAGATTACAACAAGGATTTGATATATTTAAGTTCTTACCAAGCAGATATAAAGGAACAAAACTCTGGTGAAAACTGATCAGATGGGGCACAAGGTGCTGGACTTCCCACAATCGCTGCCAAAAGCTCAAAATAGCTCGGTGCACTTTGCTGATCTTCAGATTGTATGTAGGGGAAGCGACCAATGGCACACTCCAACACAATTATACCCAAACTCCAAATGTCACAGCTATAGTCATAAGAGCTTCCACTAATTCTCTCCGGCTGGAAATGACAGTTCACGCACACATTTCATGTAACTAACTTAAAACATGCACAAGAAACATGATTTTAACAGGCTAATAGGTTACAGTCACAGCACACTATAGCTTAAACTGAGAAAGGAACTTCAAACTTACCGACATGTAATTGTAGGTCCCAACAAATGTGTCACGTTGACCCATTGAGGTAGCTAGCATCGCACTAACACCAAAGTCAGTAATCTTTACTTCTCCTTTGTGATTTAGCAACAGATTGGAAGGCTTCATATCCCTATGTATGACATGCCTTTCATTATGCAAGTATACAAGACCCTGTAACACCTGCAAAAGGGAACAATGTACTCACCCACAACAAAGAGAAAAGGGTCCATATGCTAAACATTGAAAAATGAGATTTCAAACCAATCATATACCTGCTTGCAAACAACTGCAAGGTAAGGTTCAAGAATCGTATTGATTTGTTTGATGACATCGGCCAAAGAGCCTCGGTCCATATACTCTAGAACAAGAGAGAAAGCTCCATTGTGATAAAAGGAATGGTGACATATAACTATATGAGGACACTGAGATGACTGGTTAATTTTCAACTCTTGTACAATTTGTTTACGAATCTCCTCTTGTATGTTCATTTGGATGACCTGTTACAAGTAAACATAACTCCTTAGAGATCCAACACAAATGATCTTATCATATTGTAATACCATACCATCCCCATATTAATTGTTAAAAAACATTGTAAAATGAGGATTGTTCATGTTGATATATGCATAATAACTTAATAAGCACTTGGCCACTTCAGATCTAAGGCAGTCAGTGTTAAATAACTCTTGTTGACTATGGCGTATACCAAATTCACCAAACTATTAATTACCTCCGGAAAAAAGGAGTTACCAAAAAGCATCATATCCAACAACAATATCAGTATTTATGACAAAAAGCTGCAAAACAGATTGTTATATTGTAGTGCATCTTGAAATTGGCAAAGAATGTTGCTCATTCTTACAGTCTAAGAAGCAAAAATGAATTGAATCTCATATTTATGTTGTATAAGAAGCAAAAGAATAAATCTAGACCAGGTTTTATTGTTAAGTGCTGATCTTTTAGCTTTTACTTCACAAGTCCCCTCCAACAGTGAAACAAGGGTTGACGTTTCCTCATGCCCCAGGAAGCTTAGATATAAACTTTATTATCCAATTAAAGAATAACAAATAGGTAGTGTAATATTGCATATGAAATAGCCACATATACAATTACCTTCAAAGCAAATAATTTGCCAACCCATTTATGCCGAACAAGCTGAACTACTCCGCCACTTCCTTTGCCAATGACCTTTACAGTCTCAAGATCCTCCAGTGTAACTTGAAAGTCAAGATCTTTAGCATCTGATTGCTGTTCAAGCAAGCAATGCCAAGCTACTTCAGAATTATTGATTAAAACAAAACCCAGTTACTCCATAAGTTCTGCATTCAATATTAAAACATAAACTTGAACTTGTTGAGGTTAGCATGTATCACATGGGGCACAAGAGGTATTTTATTGCTTTCTCTTTAAGTCCTTTAAAGCTTATCAGATCAAAGGCCTGTCTATGAAAAATGATATCGTTTGATAACAAGCTAAACAACCTGTGTATGTGCTGTAACCTTAACCATCAATGAATATATATACAGCAATTTATATTAGACTATTTGTAGAACATATTGACTCATAAAAGAAACATGTGCCAACTGCCAAGAACCAGCTTTAACAAGGTGACACAAGGATTTTCCATCATCTGCTCCACCAACTGTAAACACAAGCATGAAGCAACTCATGCTACTATGTGACATTCATACATCAATCTTCAAATAACTAATACTTCCTCCATTTCTTATTAATTAAAACATAGAGAAAGTGGGAGAAAACCAAGGATCCTAGAGAAAGAAAGTTGGGATCACAACAAAGTAAGGTAATTAATTTAAGGGGTGAAATAAAAAAAAAAAGTAGTGGTCTTCTCTTGCTTCTTAGTGGCATATTTGTAATAAAAAAAGCTTGGTGTCACTTATTATGACATTTCCATATAAGGGAAGTGTGTCACTTCAAAAGAAAAGGAGGTAGTATTATACAGGACTAATGTTAATTACAGTCATCAAGGTGGAGCTAGGCATGTTGGAAGAATTGGATTGATATCAATGACTCCATACTAACTGAACAATATTCGAACTCCGAAATGTATCTGACTTAGCCAAAATCCTAATTTGTCTTCCAATTTATGAAATACTACCTCCGTTTCACGATACATGCAACATTTGCTTTTTCACATACTCCAACATGTTTCTTTGGACATCAATATCTCTAATTGCGTATAAGTAAAAATTATAAAAAGTATTTGGAATCCACGTATTGAGACTAATTTAACAATATCCCACTTGATAAATTTTTTTCTTTCATAACGGAGAAAAATTGTCAAAGTTGGTTGATGAATAGTGTCCAAAGGAGAAATGTTGCATGTATTGTGAAAAGGAGGTAATATGTTCCAGGCAAAATTCTTCCTCTACAATTCAAAGCTAATAGTAGCATTATAATCAGAAATCAAGAAGCTGAAAATTACAACTAACTTCAGTTTTGAGGCAAAAAGAACAAAATTAAATTCAAGATAACAACGAAAATTACACGAGGTTCATTATCTTCAGATTTAAGCCGCAATCCTTTCTGGTTTAGCAGCAAATCACCATCTTGAAATGTTCCGCTCGCACTCCTGAAACATCGATTACAATCTACTCATATTCGTTCTACTAAATTCGCAATTCAAAATCATGAAATCTATATAATCATGTAATCAAAGAAAGATCAAAAGTGAAAAAGTTGTAATTAGTAAAATTAAAATCGAGAGTTACAAAATGAGCTTACAAAAAGCTACTAATCGGAGTTTCTTGAGCAGGAAGTGAGAGCTTGAGCTGCTTCAATGGCGTCTTTGTCTTCATTTGTGATGAAATTTGATCGGCCGGAGATTGTCGAGGTTTAGGGTTTGATAGAGGAGAGAGAGAGAGTGGAGTGAGAATTTAAAAGAGGATGACCGCCAAAAGGAGAGTGTGATTCACCATTTTTTCAAGTGTCACACTAGTGGACTCATTATTTGAATTTCGCCAATTTTTTTGACTTTATTATAAGGCAAAGTAATCTCATACCCTGTTCTTTTGAGCTTATTTTCAGCAAAAATAAGTAAAAATAAGTTCAGTTTAGCAAAAATAAGTTCATTTCAGCAAAAATAAGTAAAAATAAGTTCAGTTCAGCAAAAATAAGTAAAAATAAGTCCAGTTCAGCAAAAATAAGTTGAGTATTACTATTAATGTTATAATTATTATTTTTATTTTCAATATTACTATTAATATTGTTATTATTATTAATATTATAATTATAATAACGATGAATTTGTAATTTTTTTAATTTTTAATTTTTTTACTTTTTTTATTTTTAATTTTATAATTTTATAATTTTTTTTATTTAATTTTATTTTATGTAATATTATTTTTTTATTTTAATATTTTTATTATTTATTATTTAGTAATTATTATTTATTATTTATTATTATTAATAATGTTATTTATTATTTATTATTTATTATTTATTATTATTATTTATTATGTATTATTTATTATTTATTATTATTAATATTATTATTATTTATTATTTATTATTTATTAATTATTATTATTACTATTTATTATTTATTATTTATTATTATTATTTATTTTTTATCATTTATTTTTTATTATTTATTATTTATTTTTTATTATTTATTATTTATTATTTATTATTTATTATTTATTATTTATTATTTATTATTTATTATTTATTATTTATTATTTATTATTTATTATTTATTATTATTGTTATTGTTATTGTTATTATTTATTATTTATTATTTATTATTTATTATTTATTATTTATTATTTATTATTTATCATTTATTATTTATTATTTATTATTTATTATTTATTATTTATTATTATTATTATTTATTTATTGAGCAATTTAAAATAATTGTAGCTTCAATTATTTATTTATTGAGCAATCTAAAATAATTGTAGCAAAAATAAGTTCAGTTCAGCAAAAATAAGTTCAGTTCAACAAAAATAAGTTCAGTTCAGCGAAAATAAGTAAAAATAAGTTCAGTTCAGCAAAAATAAGTCAAGTTCAGCAAAAATAAGTTCAGTTCAGCAAAAATAAAATAAGTTCATTTCTGTTCAGCCAAAATAAGTTCAAAAGAACAGGGCCTCAATTCATGGAAAATCTTCAATAGGAGTATATTGGGGTATTTGACGAGAATGAGGGAGTGGAAGGGTGGTAAGCCCTTTCATTTTTCACCCACATGTTGTGGGTTCGATTCTCATCGGTTGGTTGTATTTAGGTGTCCTGTGAGATAGCGTTAATGTAATTTATCTTACCAAATTTTTTGAAAAAAATATTGGGGTATTTGGCAGTTGATGGTTTGATTTGAATGATTTGACGATAACTTTGTATTAGAATAGTTGTTTAACTATTGGTTTTTTATAATCGTGTTTGTTAAAGTTGGTTGTTTAATATATACGCAAAACCAATATAAAAAGTATTTTCCTCTAATCCTTCCTTACGAGGTGACATTTTGATCTGATTTTCTTCAAATGGACTAGCTAACCAATTTTCTTACCCTGACTCCTATTCACGCCAACTGAGCTAAACTAAAACAAGCTGAACTGAATTGAAATTGTCCCCATGAATAGGGTCTTAAAGGATGACAATGTCCATCATTGAAACAATGTACAAAAGGAAGGAGGATTATTGTGACAAATGATGATGGTAGAAAAAGATGTTTATGTTAAAATATAGGGCGATATTGAGCAATTTAAAATAATTGTATCTTATTGATTGAAATTGTTGTTAAAATCCCGATCCGGATCTTACGATCCTACGATTCTACGATCCGGAAGGACCTCACCGATCCCGATCCTACATAGGATCTTAATTTTGTAGGATCTTTCGATCCTACCCAACCACAAAAAATCATTTGGTAGGATCTTAATACGATTTCACGATCCTACGACTCTACGATCCGATCCTATCGTAAAAAATCATATAGTAATTTCACATATTATATTTCTCCTATTAGATTTTGGCTGCATGTTACTTCAATCTCATAGTATTATAAAGCTATCACCATTTGTAATGAAATAAGACATTATTAATTTGTGTAAATTTTTAACATGAGTTTCTTACCATATTCTAGCATAATTATCTCGATTTTACGAAATTGTAGGATCTTACGATCCTACGATCCGATCCCATCGATTCGATCCTACCAACCCCTACGATCCAAAGTAGAATCCCGATCCTGATAACATTGATTGAAAACTCTGCATTAATCTAACGTGCATTTAGCTTATGAAGGTAGATATTAACGAGTACTTATTTATCCAAAGTAAACATGTGTTTTATTTGACCTAATTTAGTTTAAACTTATTTATACTTATATGGATTTATTAATCATGTAAATCTTGCAATCTTTATTAATCACGACAATTCATTTTTATTATAGAAGTTTATTATTAATAATGACATATCAATTTTCAAGGACTTATCCTTCTCATATATTTTCTTTTTCACATGGTAGAAGAGACCCCTTATCTCCCATAAATCTATACGATTTCCATTACTCAAAGGATTATTTGTCACTTACAATCTTTTCAATAAGTGACTTCGTCAATTTCAGCATTTTGAAACTCAAGTTATACTTTACGACCCAAAAACCAACTTATATATAATATTGTTACATTTTTTCATCTTTCAGTGTGTTTGGCCATTAGCCTATCATACAATACCAAGAAAAACAAAAACAAAAAGTCATTAAAAAAATATGAATAAAACCAAGAAAAACAAAAAACAAAAAGTCATCAGAAAAATATCGTAAGTATCAAAAGAAACATAAGTTGTGTTTTTTTTGTCTTAGTTAACTTTTTTTTTTCAAAAGGCTACAATGACAAAAAAAAAAATCAACTATTGAAAAAAGGTCTTAATTTTTCCCTCTACCTTAATATGTTTGCCCAAGCCATACATAATGATCAATAAAGAACAGAGGAATAATTAAACTTATCTCAATAAATTTCAACCTTAGTATGTGTGCACAATCCATATACAGTGACTTACTACAACTAATGCAATAGTGAATTGAACTTAAGCGACTCTTTTTAATTCCGACCTCAACTTATATGAAATTATTAGTTGTAAACTTAACAAATTTTAACTCTATGACCATAAATTTAACTTTGAATTTAAGTTAACCTAAGTGTGAGTGTGTGACATATGAAACTCAACATAACCCAAAAAAACACTCATAGGAGTACAAAATTGAAGATGAAAATAATCCTTATAAATTTTCGACATTTGTCATGTAGCTCTCTAGTTCAACTTATCTAAGTTTTTTTTTTTTTTTTTTTTTTTGGGGAGAATTCTTTGGTCCTTGCCTCCTTGGTAATTTCTTTACTGTTAAAAAAGTTACCTAGGGCATGTAAATTGTAATGTAACCTGGAAGGCTCAAATCTCAAATGACAAGGAAAGCACCAGCAACACAGAGAGTCAGAGAACATTTTTCTGATTTTTTTTGTCGAGGAGACACTAGTATAATAGCATAATAATGTACTTACTCTAGTTTTTTTTTTTTTTAGTTGCTTTATAATAATGTTTTGCACTAAATATTTTCACTTCGAGTACTAAGCATTCACTTTGCCTTTAACACATTGCCTCATTTTTTTGATTTATCACTAAATGATTACTTCAATTTGTTTTGAAAGAAACATGGTCTCTAAAACCTTTGTGCTCTTATTCCAATCCCGTATGCAAAAAGCAAACAACTTATCCACACAACACTTAAAGAAAAAAAAGAGATTTATAATGTTCGATGGATGAAGTGATATATTATCAAATTTGTTTTGACACATATTTTTAAAATTTCACATTTCAATAACTTACAAATAAATAAACAAAAATATTAATGATAAGGAGAATTTATCAGAAACCACCTTTTATAATCACTTTTTTGTGAGAAACCACCTTTTAATAAAAATTGGTTAATTAGCAACCTTTTTGGTTCTTTTTTTTGTTGGAAGCCACCACTTGCCAGAATCCGACGTTGACCATCAGATTTTCGCCATTTTTCCCCCTTTATCCTTTTCCCCCTTCCCCCTCGCATCCCCGGACAACCTACCCTCCCCCTCGCATCCCCCAGACAACCCCCCTCCCCTCGCATCCCCCGCAACTCCCCTCCTCCCTCGCAACCCGCCAGGCAAACCCCCCACCACGACCATCCCACCCTCCCAGCCCTAAGCCCCTCTCCCCCCCTCGCATCCCTAGGCATCCCAGGTGGAAGAAATGGCGAATATCTGGAAAAAATGGCGAAAATCTGTTGGTCAGCGCCAGAAAATCGAGGTCAACGCCGGATTCCGACAAGTGGTGTCTTCCAACAAAAAAAAGAACCAAAAAGGTGGCTAATTAACCATTTTTTTTTAAAAGGTGGTTTCTCACAAAAAAATAATTATAAAAGGTGGTTTCTGACAAATTTTCCTAATGGTAATAAATGTATTTTTTTTACAGGAATAAAATATATCATTAATAAAAAGGCATACGACACATATAATGATAATTAAGATCTAAGAAATACAGATTTAGCAAATCACAACAATTTTCACAATGGAAACAATTAATTTTAAGTATACTCGAGCACATCTCCAACTCCACCACTTCAAGCTTGACGCGGTGGCGGATCCAGCGTGGGTTCAGTTGATTGTATAAAAATTGTATAAGATACACACAAAGCATTGTATATCAGATACCAGCAATGCGGCTCAGTGGTGAAGTCCGCGCGCATCGACCTGAAGTACTTAATGTCGCATGTTTGATTCCATAGAGGAAGAATCTCGTTGTTTTCTTTTTCTTTTTTTGCCATCCTTTGTCTTGAGCTCAATATTACCCAAAATGTAAAGAGCTTATTAGTGTTGTTGTGTTGATTTGTTGTTAATCAGTCATTTTAGATTTCATATTTGTGGTAGTTGCTAATATTTCAATTTTTTTCATGTTTCATATCATAGATATATAGTTATTTTTTTTTATGTATTAAAGAATAGAAGCTTTGCTAAGTACAATTGTTGAAAGTTTTCCTTTTCTTTAAAAAATGTAAGTGTAGATAGTAAAATGTAATTGAGAACGAAGGTTGATCACGTGGTTTTGAGACCCTTCTTCCACCCCTATGATAGGGGTTCGATTCTCACCTCTTGCAAGAAGTATGCCCAATTTCTCCCCTTTCTTGCAAGAGAATTCTCCTTTCCAAAAAAAAAAAAAATAATATAGTAAAATGTAATTTAGAATTTATGTTCGAACAATTCCGAACTCACGCGGCACAATTCCTGGATCCGCCACTGGCTTGACGCAAGGTATTTCGATGTCTTTGCATCTTTCAAGTAGAGACCTTCACAATTTGATTATGTGATATGATTGTTCCTAGTGATGAATTGCTTAAAGAACCTAAGCACTCATATATCCGAATCATCTTCCAACTTATTAACACCGTGAAAATAAGAAAGCTCATACAAAAATGGGAAACAACCCACCAAAATGGGGGAGAAAAACTCTCATAGATGGAGAGAACAAACTAAACAAGGCGGTAAATAAGATACTATCCATAAAAACAAAGGAAAAGGTTGGAAATAGTCTAATTTCTTCAAGAAAATTAGAAACCCTAGAAAGAGAATTGGAAATGGAGATGGAGAAGAGAGGAGGTGACCGTGTTCCCTAGTAAAGACATGTATTCATTGTACACTTTAGTATACTTCCCCCATTTCTTTTTAATCTATACACTTTCCTTTATAGTTAGTTTCTTTTATTATCTACCTACTATTGCTTTTTCTATTCTTGGTGATATGTCCCGTCTATGTTCTCCTATTTTTCCACACGTGTCATCCCCTATTAAATATATGAACCCAATTTTTTAGTTTCTCACTCTCACTTTTCAGTTTTTCTTTCCACCGTTTTGGTTTCTCTTTCCACGCACCGTTTTGGTCTTTCTCTCATACTTTTGGATTTCCTCTTTGGTTTTCTTCCGAGTGAAGGGAGTAATATACTCCTTGTACATCCGAATATATACTAAAAGTTGAGGTTAAAGTGGAGAAAAAAAAAACAGAGAAAAAAATAGTCTTGGATGTACCATGTTCACGGTACATACGGGTGTATGATAAATTTTGGGGTTTGTTAGACGTCGCCCCAAAATTACTTAAAATCGCCCCAAATTTATTTTTATAGACTATTTTACCCTTCCTCTTTTCCACACCACTCACCTCCACCTGCCACCCCCTGCAACCACCCGCCAGACGTTCGCCCATCGGCCTAAAAAAATTTCGCCTGCTTCCAGGTGGGTGGCTGTGGCGATGGGGTGGTGGTGGCAGGAGGTGGATGGTGGTGGAGTGAGGTGGGTGGTGGTGGTGGTTTAGGGAAAAAGAAGGAAAGGGTTAGAGATGTAATTTCAACTTTTTTTGGGGCGATTTTAAGTACTTTTAGGGCGATGAATAGAAGTTCAGTAAATTTTTTGTTATACTAGTATAGTGGAGAAGAGTACAATAGTGAACAGACATGCCTAAAATCCAAGAATTGAGAGTACTTATTTCTCTGAACTGGATTCCATTTTAATATTTTATTCTTAAAAGACCATTAAAAATAATTTTTATTTTCCCCAAATCCTCTAAAACCTCTGCTCACTCATCACCACCATTTCTGACAAAAACCCACTTCTTTAGTTATTCCTCTGTTCCTTTGCCCTGTCTCTCTCCTCCATTCTTTCTCTCGAGCCTAGGAAAATTCTAGAACCAACACACAAAAAAGAGGTAAAAATAACGGATACTGCTAAAACTAACGTTACAATCAAAGCTTACTTTATTTCATAAAAGCTCAAAATTATTATTATTCTTACTATAAAGTTATATAAAAAAGTGAGAATAAGTGTGTTCTTTGGCTTCCATTGAAGAAAGAAGTAAGCTTTAACAATGGCTTGGAGATTTCGACTCATCTTTGCTGTTTCTCTCCTCTTAACTCTTCTGGGTAATTTTTTTTTTCTTCTTTTTTGTGTTTTGGTTAGTTTTTTAAGGTAATTACAGTACTAATTATAGCTTGAAATGTGTGAATTTTTCTGGGTTTTCTTGATTAGTGTTAGTTTTTGTTTGGGTATTTGTAGAGTACCGACATTTTGCTACTGTTTCTAAAAAAATTAAGGGTGTTTTTTTTTTTGGTGGAAATTTTTGTAGGGAATTTTTCTTTACTTTTTCTATTTTTTGCTGAATGTAAAGTTCATCTAGCTGAATTTCTGAATAGTGAACACATTTTCTGCTGTGCAAATTGTAATTAAGGATTATAGTTTTTTTTTTTTTGAGGAGTAATATTTTGAACTTTATTGTAGTTGATATGAGTGTTTATATCAGTATATGAGTTGGTGGGCATTTAGTGAGACTGAGAATTTAATGTGTTTACAGACCAAATTTCCATAAAAGTAACAGTTTGTCAGTTTGAGATGGATGTATGCATGAAATGGGTTACTAATTTTTCAAAAAAATTATGTATTTTTGACTTAGAAGAGATGCTGAATTAATGTGAGATTTTAATGTATTTTTAGTTTTCTAGTTTTGGCAATTTGTGAATTAGATTAGATTTCTTTTAATTAATATTAGTATTTGCTAAAATCATCATTCTGTCACTCTGAGTTCTTCACATGTTCTGCAAAAGATTGTAGTGGTAATCTCTTGTTTGGTTGTTATTTGTTAATGTCATACTGTATTATATGTAGTTTTTTTTTCCTACCTCATGTGTTTCTAGTGATAAAAAAAATGGTCATTTGAAGAGAAAGACAAACATGGCATTAGTCTAGTCTTTTACTACATCATAAGTTGTAGTAAATTATAAATTTTTGATTTGGATTAGAGAGTGTACTCATCCATCATGTGAATACTACTTGTCAAATTATATATACTTTAATTGGGTATGTTTAAAAGACAAGTTATGTTTGTTCCCCTTGTTTCGATTACTTGCATAACTGGGCAACGTAGTCTATTCATCTTTTAATCACTGCATCATTTTCGATCCAAGTGTATAGACTCTAAAGCCAAACACAATGTTAGGATATTTGGCATATGATTGCAGTTCACTGCTATGATTTATGGTCATGGACTCATGGTCGCGAATCCTGTTTCTCTTTTAATTAGACTAGTGAGACAATATTTAGAAATGGGTGCGTCTTCTTCACCTTATCTTGCTGAACTTATCTCCACTGTACTTATTTTATAAGGCGTTAGAATTTGTTGGAACTAATCTGAATCTTAATCTTGCTGAAACTTAATTTTCTAAGGTGAAGAGAATGCACCCTAGGCTCACAACATCAAATTCTTAATTCAAATGGCACATAGAATATCAATATGGCTGTTTTCCGTGTCTTACTTTATTGGTATACTAGTTAATGTGTTCATGTTGCAGAACTGTCATTTATACTGAGAATATTGATTTGCTCTGAAAATGTCAACTACAGCTCTATGTAGTGGCAGCAAGATTGGAATTTGTTACGGTCGAAATGGTGATGATCTCCCAACTCCTGATAAGGCAGCAGAGCTGATTAAGCAGCACAACATCAAATATGTCAGAATCTATGACTCCAATATTCAGGTTCTCAAGGCATTTGCCAATACTGGAGTGGAGCTTATGATTGGGGTCCCAAACTCTGATTTGCTTGCTTTCTCTCAATTTCAATCCAATGTTGACTCCTGGCTGAAAAATAGCATCCTCCCGTACTACCCAACCACAAAGATCACATGCATTACAGTTGGTGCCGAGGTGACTGAGGCCACTAATAATGCCTCTACCTTTGTTGTTCCTGCCATGAAAAATGTCTTCACGGCCTTAAAGAAAGCGGGCCTACATAAGAAGATTAAGGTCTCGAGCACCCACTCGCTCGGGGTCTTGTCTCGATCATTCCCGCCTTCAGCTGGGGCCTTTAGTAGCCACTTTGCTTACTATCTGAAACCCATGTTGGAGTTTCTTGCTGAGAATCAGTCACCTTTTATGGTTGATATCTACCCCTACTATGCGTACCGAGATTCCCCCACGAATGTTTCTTTAGACTATGCCCTCTTCCAATCATCCTCGGAGGTCATTGATCCAAACACGGGCTTACTATACACAAACATGTTCGATGCACAGATCGATGCTCTCTACTTCGCACTGATGGCTCTAAATTTCCGGACCATCAAAGTTATGGTGACTGAGACGGGGTGGCCCTCTAAAGGATCACCAAAGGAGACAGCTGCTACTCCAGATAATGCCCAGATATATAACACGAACCTCATTCGCCACATCATCAATGACACAGGAACTCCAAGTAAGCCAGGAGAGGAGCTAGATGTCTATATCTTCTCGTTATTCAACGAGAACAGGAAGCCGGGGATGGAGTCTGAGAGGAATTGGGGTTTATTTTACCCTGGTGGGACGAGTGTTTATAATCTTGATTTTACCGGGAAGAGTGTCACGGAGGTGGCTAGTGGGGGTAATGGCACCAACACTACAGAACCAACTTGGTGTATTGCGTCATCAAATGCTACCGAGGAAGATTTGAATAATGCCTTGAATTGGGCTTGTGGACCAGGGAACGTGGACTGTACACCAATACAACCTAGTCAGCCTTGTTATGAGCCTAATACTCTAGTTTCTCATGCTTCTTTCGTGTTCAACAGTTATTACCAGCAAAACGGTGCCACTGATATTGCTTGTGGTTTTGGAGGAGCAGGCCTTAAAATTGCCAAAGATCCAAGTAGGTTTTTTGGTTCTCTCCCTCTGTTCTGAATGATTATTTTGCTCATCAATCTGCATACCTGTTGCATGAGTATGTTGCATACTGAATTTCAGGCAGCAATCCCAGAAAATGATGGAGATACTCATATCTTAATTGGTGATTTTTCAAGATTTAGCTTTGCATAGTGCAATTAATTAACAGTTTACTCATAGTATGCATTGGTACAATAACATTAGAAATTGAGAGGTAGGACAGTTCTATAGTTGCCTGATTTCTGCATAATAACATAAACTTATGTATGCAAATATGCAATTGCAACATAATAGCATGAATATTTGTTGTCGTTGAACTAGTTCTATAACTATGACAGCATGCTAAACATCGCTTTGTTTACTGATGCAGGCTATGACAAGTGCCTGTATCTGACTGCTGGGTATGTG
This sequence comes from Beta lomatogona, assembly GCA_947646795.1. NCBI lineage: Eukaryota > Viridiplantae > Streptophyta > Magnoliopsida > Caryophyllales > Amaranthaceae > Beta > Beta lomatogona. Next base: position 1,913,602 of record CANSNZ010001111.1, read on the forward strand.
TATTCTTCTACCAACTCACTCCGCTAATTTCATGCAATTTTCAGATGCTCAATTTCGTTTCTTTTTCATTATCATGTCCACTTCTGAACATTGTACTGCAACATGTCTATTTTCACAGGAATAAGAAAACCTCTACGGCTAGTAATATGAGTGCTACACCTTCAACCGCCATAGCTACTCAGCGGCACCCAGCATTCTTTCCATGGATTTTCACTTGCCTGCTTTCACTTCTTCTGTCAATTGTATGAAAAGAGGGGCTTCCAAGATTCAGAAGCACACGTAATCCGAGGAAGAATTGGATCGGACGTCGTCATATCCTAAGGTGGGAGTGTAAGTCAAAGATAATACCCTGCCTAAGTTTTGTATTACTAGTTTACTACCATGTAAATGGGATGGTCTAAAACGGCATATATATCCCCCACTTTGAACGGGGTTTAAGGCTAGGTATTCCAACTGCACATATTGTACTAATTCACTTTTATTGCATGATTTTAGACTACTTGGAAGGAAGCACTTTGTCTCATGTTCTTGTCTGGAGTACTTTTTTTTTGGGATAAAAACTTATCTGTGCAGGCCTCGGATGTGGAATGTTTTTGGCATTGCTCAAATTATGCAGAGAGCTGTTAACTATCTCTAAAAGATAGATTGGTACCCATCACTCTCAACTAGTACTGTAAAAATCGTAAATGGTACTAATTGAGTACCAATTGAAAGGGTTTTGGGTACTACTTGGGAGGCTGTTTTTTCTTTCAATGCTGTTTTTTCAATGCTTTATTGTGGCCAATTGAAAGGCGTTTGGATGTGACTCCCTCTGTTTTTTTTATTTGCTACGTTTCTATTTTGGAAAATCAGGCTACCAACTTTGACCGTTTATTTTGTTTTTCATTTTTTCTAACCTATGCACCTAGTGTAAAGGTTGAGCCTTATCTATTTAGCAGACTAATTAAATAAATAAGAATATCCTTCCTATAATTATGCTTATTTAGTTAGGTTCCTTATCTAATATATATTTTATATATTTTTTTAATTAATCAAACCAAAATCACGTACAAATCAAATCTACTACTAGTACTTCCTACTTTACTGCTTCCTTCTCAAAGGTATATTTACCCTCAAAACTATAGTTGGCGCCATAATTGTGCTTCCTTCTCAAAGTAAATTTATAGTAAATTGTGCCAACTATAGTTTTGAGGGTAAATATACCTTTGAGAAGGAAGCATGAAAGTAGGAAGTAGTAGGTTTGATTTGTACGTGATTTCGGTTTGATTAATTAAAAAAAAAGATAAAATATATATTAAATAAGGAGCCTAACTAAATAAGCATAATTATAGGAAGGATATTCTTATTTATTTAATTAGTTTGCTAAATAGATAAGGCTTAACCTTTGCACTAGGTGCATAGGTTAGAAAAATTATGGTTTTGTTAGACTCGTCTCGATGTGTAGATTTATAATATCAATTTTTTTATATCTTTTACTTAAAAGGAATAAAAGATATTAAGGGTTAAAAAAACGTCTTAAAAAACTATGCAAAAATAATATAACAAATAAAAAAAAAGCGGAGGGAGTACATTTTAGTTTCTACTTTGTTGGGTACCAATTGGAGAGGAATAATGATAAAACGCTGATTGTGAGCGACCAGCAGTGCCCACTCACAATAATTTTTTTTATTTTATTTTCAAAAAGTTACCTTTATGTAAAAAAAACTTTATGATTAAATAAAAATATAAAAAGACAACTTTTTGTCAAAAAGTAAACATGTGATCTCTGCCAAAAAGTAAAAAGTTGCATCGATTTGTGTGTCTCGTTCAGCTTTTGTCCCAATAAAATACAATTGCTTATTTATAAAAACCTCTGTTTGTGTTTTCAAAACACTGATTATTGATAAATCAACCATTGTTTATGTGTTTGATACACTTATTATTGTTAAACTAACCCCTATTTGTATATGTAGATATGCTGAAATGACCATATTGTCCCTGTTAAACATAAAAAAGTAAAATTTTGCATCAATTTGTGTGTCTCATTCAGCTTTTGTCCCCAAAAGTACAATTGGTTATCTATAAGAACCCCTGGTTGTGTGTTCAAGATACTGATTATTGAAAAATCAACCCCTGTATTTGCATTTCATACACTTGTTATTGTTAATTAACCCATGTTTATTCCTGTGAGTGGACAAACTGCCCACTCACAATGAGCGTTTATCACTACTCCCAATTGGAAGAGTTTTGGTACCACTAGAGCTGTGCTAGCTGAGAAATGATAAATATCTAACTGTCAATGTACATGGGAAAAAGTTGTCAGTCAAGAAAAAAAGTGATATTGAAAATTCCGATGCTAATAAATAGTTTTCATGCTACTACAATTAGTGTTCGTGTAACTACAGAATTTGTTTTTGCAACTAATAAATAGTATTCATGAAATATAAATAGTGTTTTATTTCTCTTCTATTCCTTGGGACCCACATCACCACATTTTCAGTGTTTTATTATTTTTTATTCCCTGTTAGATGTTTGCAAACATATAGCAGTTAGATGTTTATCATTTCTCGTGCTAGATACTAGTTGATACTAATTTGGACTCTATCATATAGATATATCACTTTCTCCTAAAGCTGCCCCTTTTCCGGTCACTATTATTCTTGATTTGAAGGTGGGGCAGGAAGCATTTCACTTAAAGGTCTTCAATCAGTGGCTGAGGCTGAGGCTGAGGCTGAGGCTCATGAAGATGAATGTATTTGGATATGAGCCATGTCCCTCCTAAAAGATTCGTGCTTTTTCTTCAGATATACTTCATCCATTTCTTTTTACTTGTTATATACTTTTTTGACACGTAATTTAAGAAGGGGATAAGAGAAAGTAATAATTAAAATAATTTAAAACATCGGTAAGAGAGATGAGTTAGGATGTTAAGACTTAAATTATTTTGATTAATTTGTCCGTTTACATTGTCGCATTTTCTCCTTAAATTGCAAACCAACTGCCAAGAAGCTATGTTATAAGTTAAAAAATGGAAGTACTTGTGTAGTTGTGATTCTTAGGTGTTTTGGAGCACATGTAAACTCGTATTTATAATTATGTCATTTACATTTTCACAAACCCATTATTAATACCAATCTATGGAGCATAAATATCTTGACCCTTCCATTTGTTTGACACGAACAAATAAGATTTTTAAATTTTAGGTTGGTTGGAGTTTACAAAAGACAAAAATGGTAGGATCAAATATAGTGAATGCGAGAGTAAATAGGTGGTCCACGAACCATTCTTCAATATGGTTAGGAGAATGAGCGTGATTTGGTTCTTTGTCATCTCTTTTCTTCTTTCTTAAGTGCCTGATTTGGTTCTTTCTCGTCTCTTTTCTTCTTTCTTGAGTGCCTGATTTGGTCAGTTCTTGTTTTCATTGATACCGTAATCCTAACACTGTTAACATAATCATATAGCAGTATCAAAGTGTTACATACATCCAAGTTCCATCCAATGCTTAGATACACATTCTCAATCATAAATCCAAATCAAAATCAACATACATTCTACTAAAAGTATTCATAACCCTTATTCTTCAAGACCACAATAAAACTTCATGGAAAGATGACGATATAAGACAGGTTGAAGAAACCCAAGCCTCAAAGTTTTGCACACACAATTGTATATCTATGCAATCGTTGTATATTTTCACTGCACATACGAGAAAGAAGGGAGATGAAGTTTTTCTTATTCTTACATCGAAAATTGTATCTCCATATCCCCTTCCTCCAAATCCGCAATAACTAGATCGTCCAGTAAATGGAGGAATGTACCTTTATTTCTAAACTAAAGGCCTTGCTCAACAAGATAATCACCAATCCTTTCTACAACCATATTGCATTGTCCAGGAGTCATCGGCTCATCATAGATTCCGATTATCAAAGCTTGGTTGGTTTTGTTGACGGTAACACCTCCAGGTCCCTGTTATGTACATCATTATAAGATCAACTGGCCAGCTTATGATTCGAAAACATAACAGCATTAATGTGATGCTCCACCCTTTTTATCCCTATATTGATTAAAATGCAATAGCCATGTATATTTGCAACGACATGGTTTAACAATGATCATAGTCGAAATTCTATGTATAACAAGAATATTTTATCAACTGTTGGAAACTAGGAACTCGACAAGAAGTGGGGATGAGAAGGGAGAAGAAGCTTAACCTTCTTTCCTCTGATCACGGATCCAGGTTCGCCTTGGATCACCATATACTTTGTGCCGCCAAGGTGTAAGCCAGTAGGAGCGAGTGTTCCAGGTTCTTCAAAGTCCTTCATGATGGCAGCTACCTCTCCAGGCTTGAGCTGCGGCATCATTGGTTAAAACACTACATCAGTGATTTGTGTATGATAGTACAACGAAATTGAACATAGATCCCATGGAAAACCTTCATCAGTTTCCCCAAATTGGAAAAAAATGAGAAAAAGAACCCACGTCATAAACACCTGTCCAAGGGCTTATTGGTTTTAGGACGAAGCCTCCTTTGTGCTTATAAGTGGTTCAAACTTCAAACTCTCCTCAATTGGTGGGTGTACCCTAACCAGGCCCATTTACTATGGATGAAATTGAACATAGTATCAACCTTTGTCATGACTTATGAGCATAAGTTATTTAAATTAGCTATTACTAATTCAATAGCATCAACACGAAAAGACCAAGTTCATGAGTCATGACCACTACAAAGTACGAACGCACTCACTGATACTAGAACTCTTCGAACCAAACTTAGTAAACAAACACAACAATAATTCAATAAATTTGATCTCATACAAGGCCTAATTACGTCCTATAAAGACTTAGGGAGATACATCTATAAAGGAAACATTTTAACCCCTAAGCAAAACTTTGGGAGATGATCTATAAATTAAAGGATACTTTCTATGCTCAAAAAAGTTGCCTATATGTTACAAAATTATGTCAAGATAACTATTTACTATATTCAAGATGTTTACTTATAAACTTGTATGTTCTATACCATTTATCTTTATGTTATAAATTATTTACAGTCCATTCTAAAAATAAATGAAACACTTACCATTAATGAAACATTACTTTATTTGGTATTCACTTCTCTCTATCTCTCTCCTCATCACATGAGTCCCTACTTTCTTTCTCTCTATCTCTCTCCTCATCACATGAGTCCCTATTTTCTTTCTCTCTATCTCTCTCCTCTCATAAATCCCCGTCCCAAGGCCGCCCTACATTTCATTTAAAAGAGAATGGAGAAAGTATATGTTTAAGAGCTAGTCTTATAAAACTGTTGGATGAAAAAAACCATTACTTTCTAACTCTTTACTTGTCCCATGTTGGGTTAATATAATATGGCCCAAATTTTAATTTGGCCCAACTTAAATGTGGTATATGTTATGGTAGCTTGGTGGACTTTGATCAACATCATGATTTCTCATGATTTCTCTAGAAATTTGGGGGAAAATCTAGAGCTTTGATTACTCCCTTGGTGATGGATTTTTCTAGAGAATTCAAGTCCATGTTGCCCATTTTGTCAACCGACTTAAGCACCACTATAAATAGTGGTGTTGTGATCATTTGTGGTAATCATCCACAAACTACCTACAAGCCATCCACAAAAGCCATCCACATTCATATATACACACAATTTCCTACTCCACTATTCACTCTAATCTTCTCCTTTGTGAGTTTGTAATTAAATATTGTGAGAGTTGTAATTTTATCTTTACCCTATTAATTTGGGGTACTTGTACTCTCATAATTTTATATAGTGGATTTTTGGTTGCTCGTCGTCCGTGGGTTTTTTACCTCATTTAAGAGGGTTTTTCCCACGTTAAATATTGTGTGTCCCTTATTGCTTTTCTTGCATTATTTTCATATTAATTTCTCGATCTAGTTACGTTTCCGCTACGCTCTTATACCTAACAAGTGGTATCAGAGCTAACGGTTCAATATGTCGACTGTAACTAAGTTCGACATCGAGAAATTTGATGGCAAGATAAGCTTTAGTATCTGGAGGATCCAGATGAAAGCCGTTCTTACCCAGAATGGATTAAAAAAGGCTTTAGAAGGAAAATCTAAAAAGCCGGCAACGATGACCGACGAGCAATGGGAAGAGATGGATGAGAAAGCAATGTCGGCGATCCAATTATGCCTAGCCAAGGAGGTATTACGCGAGGTCATCCATGAAGAGACCACAGTCGGGCTATGGTCAAAGTTGGAGTCTCTCTATATGACCAAGAGCCTCGCCAATAAACTCCGTCTCAAAGAAAGGCTATACACAATTCGTATGGCGGAAGGTACTTCCATTCAATCTCATCTAAATGAATTTAATTCTATTCTTATTGATCTTGAAAATTTAGAAATCAAGATTGATGATGAGGATAAGGTCGTTTTATTAATTGTGTCCCTACCTCCCTCTTACAAGCACTTTAAGGAAATTATGTTATATGGTAATAATGATACTTTATCTTTTGAAGATGTTAAATCTAATTTACTCTCAAAAGAAAAATTTGACCTTGAAGTGCATACTAATGATAAAGCTGAAGGTTTAAATGTAAGAGGGAGATCACAAGAAAGAGGAAGTACCCATAAAAAGAAATTTAGATCTAAATCAAGGGGACATAAATCAAACATAACCTGTCGTTATTGTAAGAAGTCGGGGCATGAAATTTCGAGTGTTATAAGTTGAAAAATAAAAAAGAGAAAGAAGAAAAATCTAAACAACCTCAAAAATCCGCCGAAGCCGGTTTCATTGAAACCGACTCTGAAGGTGACTCGGTATTATTGGTAACTTCTGAAAAGAAGGGTCTTCATGAATGGATTCTTGATTCTGGTTGCACCTATCATATGTGTCCTCATAGGGACTGGTTTACCACTTATGAATCTGTTGATTGTGGTACTGTCTTAATGGGAAATGATACTCCCTGCAAGGCTATTGGAATAGGTTCAATCAAAATCAAGACTCATGATGGCGTTGTCAGGACTTTAACTAAAGTTCGTCATATTCCTGACTTAAAACGCAACTTAATTTCACTGGGCACTCTTGAGTCTCTTGGTTATAAATTCTCAGCTCAAGGTGGAGTTTTGAAGGTTACTAAAGGTGTCCTAATTGTCATGAAAGCCAGTAGATATGGCAGTCTGTATGTCTTGCAGGGACATACAGTGACAGGTTCAGCAGCTGTTTCATCCTCATCTCGATGTCGATCTCACTCGGTTGTGGCATATGCGCCTTGGCCACATGAGTGAGAAAGGCATGGACATCCCGAGCAAGCGTGGTCTTCTTACACCCGGTACTTGGTAAACCGGAATTTCGTGAGCATTGTGTTTATGGGAAACGAGAAGAAAGTAAGTTTCTCTACTGACTACTCATAGTACCAAAGCTATTCTTGATTATATTCATTCGATTTATGGGGACCTTCAAGGGTCACATCTTATTCTGGCAAACGTTATATGATGACCATTATTGATGACTTTTCTCGTAAAGTCTGGACCTATTTCTTAAGACAGAAAAATGATGCCTTCCCTACTTTCAAAAAGTGGAAGGCTCTTGTTGAGAACCAGACTGGCAGAAAAGTCAAGAAGCTCAGGACTGATCGGGGTTTGGAGTTATGTGATGGTGAATTTGAAGAGTTATGCGCACAAGCCGGTATTGCTAGACACAAAACATTACCCGGCAAGCCTCAACAGAATGGTGTAGCAGAACGTATGAATAGAACTCTTCTCGAGAGAGCTCGTTGTATGCTCTCTAATCTTTGGATTGTGGCATCGCCGTGACCTATGGACGGAAGCCGTCTCCACGGCCGCTTATATTGTCAACCGTTCTCCACACTCTTCTATTGACTTCAAAATTCCGGAGGAAGTATGGTCGAGTACAACCGTTGACTATTCTTCTCTTAAAGTATTTGGTTGTACCGCTTATGCTCATATCAATGATGGGAAATTAGCTCCCGTGAGCCGTGAAATGCATTTTCATTGGTTATTCATCTGAATCTAAAGGTTATAGATTATGGTGTCTTGAGTCTAAGAAAGTTATTCTTAGTCGAGACGTCACTTTCAATGAAAATGCAATGTTGAAAACCCCTGGATCGGAGTCTTCTATTTCTTCTAACACAGGTGACCAAAATGGTGAGAAGGTGGAGTTGGAGACAAGTAGCCAGTCTCCCATGGTTGATGTTGGCTCTTCCTCAGGCTCACAGTCTAGCAATGAAGCACATGATGATGATCATGCTCCAAGTTACCATCGATACTAGCCGACCACAAGCAGCCGGACTATAATCTCGCAAGAGATCGTCCGAGAAGGCAACAAAAGAGATCCACGAGATATCCGTAAGAGGAGTACGTGGTTGCCTATGCTCTCACAAGTAGGTGAAGAAACTCCGGTTGGGGTCGAGCCATCTACTTATTCCGAAGCCATCTCGGATCCAAATTCATCTAATTGGCTTGTGGCTATGAATGAGGAGATTGAAAGTCTCCATAAGAATGGCACTTGGGATCTGGTAGAGCTACCTAAAGGCCGAAGGGCGCTTACATGCAGATGGATTTACAAGCAAAAAGAAGGAATCCCCGGGGTCGAGCCTGCAAGATGGAAGGCACGCCTTGTTGTCAAAGGCTGCAATCAAAGAGAAGGTATTGACTTTAATGAAATTTTCTCTCCTGTTGTACGTCATACCTCTATTAGAGTCCTTCTTGCATTAGTTACTATGTTTGATATGGAGTTAGAGCAACTAGATGTCAAAACTGCTTTTCTTCATGGAGATCTTGAAGAAGAGATATACATGAAGCAACCAGAGGGATTCGTTGTTCCTGGAAAGAAAAACCTTGTTTGTCGCTTGAAGAAATCCTTATATGGCCTCAAACAAGCTCCCAGAATGTGGTACAAGAAATTTGACTCTTTCATGATTGGACATGGCTACACACGCAGTCAATATGATCACTGTGTTTATTTCCAGCAGTTTGATGGAGTATATGTCTATCTGTTGTTGTACGTGGACGACATGCTGATAGCATCTTGTGATAAATCTCTGATCAACAAGTTGAAGTCTCAACTCAGTAAGGAGTTCGAGATGAAGGATCTTGGCGCTGCAAAGAAAATTCTTGGCATGGAGATACATCGAGATCGACAAGCCGGGAAATTATACTTATCACAGAAGAATTATATCAAGAAAATTCTTGATAAATTCAGCATGAATAACTGTAAGTCTGTCTCTACTCCTCTAGCTGCTCATTTTAAATTATCATCTACTTCTTGTCCACAATCAGAGGAAGAAAAAGAAAAAATGTCTAGCATTCCCTATGCTAGTGCAGTTGGTAGTCTCATGTATGCCATGGTCTGCACTAGACCTGATCTTGCATATGCCGTTAGCATGGTGAGTCGGTATATGCACAACCCCGGAAAAGATCATTGGAATGCCGTTAAATGGATATTCCGTTACCTAAAAGGTACCATAGATCTGGGGTTGGTCTTTGATAGGACCCTAACATCTTCAAGTGATGTTGTTGGGTTCGTTGACTCTGACTATGGTGGTGATCTTGACCGTCGAAGGTCACTCTCAAGTTATATCTTCACTTTATGTTACGGTGCAATAAGTTGGAAGGCTTCGTTGCGGTCTAAAGTCGCTCTCTCTACAAATGAATCAGAATATGTTGCAGCTAACGAGGGTATAAAGGAGGCTACATGGCTGCGAGGCCTTGTTATAGATCTTGGAGTTCCACAAGGTGTTACTATTTGTGTTCTCCGATAGCCAAAGTGCTATCTTTCTCACCAAGAATGATGCATATCACTCCAAGACTAAGCACATTTCAGTCAAATACCACTATGTCAGAGATACTATTGCTGAAGGTGAAATTATTGTAAAAAAGGTTCACACTTCAGATAATCCAGCAGATATGCTTACAAAGCCACTTCCTACCACTAAGTTTGATCATTGCTTAGACTTAGTGGGCATTCATTCTTGCTAGGCCTGCTGGGGCTCAGACGACGAGTGTCCTATAAAATTTGGTCCAAGGTGGAGATTGTTGGGTTAATATAATATGGCCCAAATTTTAATTTGGCCCAACTTAAATGTGGTATATGTTATGGTAGCTTGGTGGACTTTGATCAACATCATGATTTCTCATGATTTCTCTAGAAATTTGGGGGAAAATCTAGAGCTTTGATTACTCCCTTGGTGATGGATTTTTCTAGAGAATTCAAGTCCATGTTGCCCATTTTGTCAACCGACTTAAGCACCACTATAAATAGTGGTGTTGTGATCATTTGTGGTAATCATCCACAAACTACCTACAAGCCATCCACAAAAGCCATCCACATTCATATATACACACAATTTCCTACTCCACTATTCACTCTAATCTTCTCCTTTGTGAGTTTGTAATTAAATATTGTGAGAGTTGTAATTTTATCTTTACCCTATTAATTTGGGGTACTTGTACTCTCATAATTTTATATAGTGGATTTTTGGTTGCTCGTCGTCCGTGGGTTTTTTACCTCATTTAAGAGGGTTTTTCCCACGTTAAATATTGTGTGTCCCTTATTGCTTTTCTTGCATTATTTTCATATTAATTTCTCGATCTAGTTACGTTTCCGCTACGCTCTTATACCTAACATCCCAAATATTGTAAACAGGAATCCATTTTTCCATTTGGATGGAAATGATTGAGCTACATGTTCATTTGAGACCGTGATGCTCATCAGTATAACATAATTCCCTAATCTCCCCGGAATTACGATCCGAAAAAAGCGAATTGCGTTGGTTTTGGCCTATTTTTGGCCCATTTTGCGCGAAAACGCCAACTGAAAAAAGCAAATTATGTTGCACTAATGCTGACCATCATAGTTACGTTGTCCCGAGTACTTAATATAATGATTGATTACATACAAACTACAATAAAAAAAAAACTTTAATAGAATTTTAAACAGTTGACCACTTTTTTAAGACTTATCACTGAAAGGTTAAACTTATCCTAGAAGTACTTCGGCTAATTGAATCATACATAATACATATTTCCAATCTAAGCAGTAAAATACTAAGCAGGGCAAAAATTTAAAAATTAAATAACAGAACCCTGTTTATCTATCCCAATATGCGGCAACATGTTCTAGAAATATACTCGGAAGTATAACTATATATGCTATTGTTTCGGTAGTGAAACAGGTGACCGCCTTGTGTTGGAAGCTGGGGCTCGAAGAATAGTGTGGCGTGGCTGTCATGAAACAGCTTCCAACACAAGGCGGTCACCTGTTTCACTACCGAAACAGCTATGATCACTCGATCACAGTCGATGCCATCTAGCTTAGTTAGTTAAGTCGTACAGAGATCAAATTCTATCTACATCACTCCGCTTAGTCGCTCTTTTAACAAAAAAAATATGAACAGGACATAAGATCAATCATAGCAAAGAAATGAACCTGGGGAAAAGAGGGGCTCTGAGCCCAAACGTTGCCATCATGGCCGACGATAGCGGCGGAGGTGAGGTGGTTGCCGTCGATGTCGCACATCAGATGATCATCTACGTAAGCTTGCCACGACATAATGCTTGTTTTTGATTGATTTAGTTCTAGAACTTTTCTTTGTTTTTGCTCGGTTTAATTTGTGGGTTTTACTTTTCTTGCAATTTAGAGGGGAGTAAATGAGCAAATAGTAGTATAACGTTTGGGAACTTTCTTGTATAAATTAGTCACAGTAGTTTGAAAAGAATATATGGGAACTACTTTTTGGTCAAATTCAACTCACAAATGTTATAGCCTTAAATGTGACTAGGTTCGGAAAAATGAATCTCCACTAGACTCGTTATTTTTGTGATGGGTCTCGGGTCTTGCTTGGGCCGAACTTTTGTGTGGGTTGGGCACGAGCCTCGTCCGAGTCAAAGTTAGCCTATTTTTGGTCAAACTATGCTTGTACCCCTAACAACATGTCTATTTGTGTCTAGCAGTTTACTACCTCCGTTTCTTAATACATGCATCATTTCTTTTGGCTGCAAGAACTAAGGGTAGAGTAGAGAGAAAGAGATGTTGTAATTGTTTTTCTTACCCATGTAATCTACAAGAGGTGGGTAGTTATTCAAAAGCAAATTTGAATCATGTAAGTATGTAGTTAAAGGAGGGGTAGTATTATTTATTAGTACTATTATATTATGGAATTTCACTAAATAGGGAAATGATACATTTTTTTTTGATTTAGTAAGATGAATAACCTATGGGCTACCCTCGCACAGGCCCCAACCTAGAGGCTCAGGCACTTGGAAGGAGGGGGAGTTGTAAGGGGAATTCTCCTCCAAGGGCCCCTCACTTGGTGGGATTCGAACTCCTGACCTCAAGGTCATGAGGTGGAATTCATACCAAGTGAGCCAAGCTTAGCTTGGTAATAGGGAAATGATACATGTACTACAAAACAAACTGGAAAATCGTGCATGTATTAAGAAACGGAGGTAGTATGTAACTGGTTACAACAATAATTTGCTTGCACGTGTAACGTGTATTTGATAAACAAGTGTAAAAACTAAAGAGGGTTGTCGGCAAGCCTGCCAGCTCCCGTCGACCCATGTCATGTCTGGGCCATGGTTAGTCCTTGATCAAGGCGTGGCCTGGTATGGGCCCACGTAACCGAGTTTGACTTGAATAATATATTTTCCTATATTTTATGTGCAGGATCTAATCCAGCCCAACTCAATTTCCTCTACTTGGGCCAAACAATTGTCCAGCCCCATGCATCGGGCCAAAAGTTTCAATTATTGTGGTCCAACTTGACACAGCCCATTATGAGCTTGACACCATAATGGGCAGTATAACCCCTACCATACGCGGCAAATAGGTACATACATAACCAATCTTTCCCTCCACATATTTTCGTTAGTTATCTTCATTTTGTCAATTTTCATACTCAATATTCACTTCATATATTTCTACCATAAAAAAGAAAAAAAAAATATTACTTTTAAATATTTCATGGTGCAAAATGAAAACCAATCTTCTACCAATTGTCCATTATCTTCATAACCCATACCACTCCCTTCTTCCTTTATTGTTTGCCTTAATTTTTTTTTTTTGTTCAGGAAAGATAATTGGTCCGAAGACCAACCCCTCTTGAAATTTCTTAGCATGGGGCACACCAGAATTTCGTTAATTTGGGTAGGGGATTTATACCCACAAGCAAACATTTTTATACAAACTCCCCAAATTGGGGAGTGATGAGAGTCGAACACCTGACCTTGCAATTGGGAGGTGGGAGCACCAAGCATTTGCCTTATTTGATTTCGCAGTCAAGCTTTTACAAGTTTACAACTTTTACTGAAAATTGACATTGATATACGAAAAAACATTATTATGTGAGATCTTATTAAACTTTTTAAATCTTGTTATACGTCGTTTTTAAACCGTCTTGTAAATTGTATTACATGTCAAACATATTTTCTAATACTGAAAAAGCAAATGGAGCAAACAATCAGATACGAAACCAGTAATACATGTATAATTCATGATTTACCAGACACTAGTTCTGAATCAATGACAATTCTGGATGGAGTAGTAAGCCTTTTGCATGTGACCTATAAATAAAGTTGTCCCCAACTTTTTTCCTCAAAAGGCATGCTTCATTTCTCAAAGTTTCAGAGATAATTGCCGTCCTACTTCTTCCCTCCTTTTTTTCTCTCTCATATGACCATATCAATTCACTTTAATTATTTAGATTTCCCTTCTTTCTCATTATACCAACTTAATATTCTACAATATAATCTAAATTAGTTAAATAAACTCTCACAAGTCACAAACAACATTCCAAGAAAGCACCATTCCATTTCCTTGTCCTTTGTTAACATCACCTTTTTCTTCCTTTTTATCCCCTCTCTTATTACTTTTGTTAGAATTCCATTTCTATTCCATCAATCAAATAACCCACCAAATTCTCTTTGAACAATATATCCTAAAGTTTTCATATTACCATTAAAATCATCATTCTTGCCAAAAAAAAAAAAAGTTGTAACCTTTTCTGGATTCTAGTATCTGGGTTATTTCTTCCTTGATCAAAAACTTTGTGGGTAATCATCAAAATCAAATCTTTCATCAAAAAACATAAAAAAAATGTCTCCTTCAAATTTTCCGTTAAGATGGGAAAGCACAGGAGATAAATGGTGGTATGCATCACCAATAGATTTTGCAGCAGCAAATGGTCATTATGACTTAGTCAGGGAACTTCTGCGCCTCGACGGCAACCACTTAATAAACCTCACCTCGCTTCGTCGCATCAGGCGCCTCGAAGCAGTGTGGGATGATGAGGCGCAGTTTGATGATGTAGCAAAGTGTAGGTGTGAAGTTGCAAAACAACTTTACAAAGAATGTCAGATTAAAAAGGAGGGTAAAGATAAAAACTCATTGATAGTTGCAGGATATGGTGGGTGGCTTTTGTACACTGCTGCATCAGCAGGAGATTTGATTTTTGTTGAAAAACTTGTAGGGAAATATCCTTTGTTAGTATTTGGGGAAGGTGAATATGGGCTTACTGATATATTGTATGCAGCTGCAAGGAGTAAGAATCCTATGGTTTTTAAGGCTGTTTATGAGTTTGCTGTTTCGCCGCGGTTTTCGGGTGGAGGAGGAGAGGGAGAGGAGGTGGTTGAGGATGTTCCTTTGGAGTTTAAGATGGAGGTGAAGATTAGAGCTGTTCATGCTGCTGCTAGAGGTGGGAATTTGATTGTTTTGAAGGAGCTTCTTGAGGATGATTCTAGTGATGTGTTGGAGTTTAGGGATGTTAATTGTTCTACTGTTTTGCATTCTGCTGCTGGGAGAGGCCAAGTTGAGGTGAGATTTCCAGCTTTTTCTGATGTTTTACACTGATAGATTGTGTTTTCTTTTTTATGCATTCTTATGATAGATTGGTGATTTGTGTTTTTACTTTTTATCATGTTCTGTTTGTGATATAGGGTCTTGTGTGTTCTTTATCTTGCTGGTGAATTGTTCAGTTGCTTACTTTGTGTGTTACAAACTATGTTATAGGAACTATTCATTTTATTTTTATACTCGTGTTGGATCCTCGATACTCTGACATAAATGTGGATGCCTTTACCCTTCATTTTGGGCCAAAATCATAGAAGTTTTTCATAAATTAGGCGAGTCAGACACTTAGACATGTACCTGTACTCGATACAAGTAACAAACTCCAATTGTTATGTTCTGGTGCTAAATATCTTGTTTGTGTTCTTTCTTCTATTCATGTTATAGGGATAGGCTTCATTTATAAAATAGCCGAGTCAGGCACTTAGACATGTATCAGCTACCGATACAATTAACAAACTCCAATTGTCATGTTCTGGTGCTAAATTAATTGTTTGTGTTCTTTCTTCTATTCATGTTATAGGGATGGTCTTGAATTCTAAGTTTATCCTAGTATATGTGGGTGTAGACCTGGGCATGGGCCGGGCCGGGCCTGTTCACGGGCTCGGCCCGCGGGCTTGGGGTAATGGCGGGCCGGGCCGGGCCCGAGCCCGTGAGTGGCGGGCCGTGCCGGGCCGGGCCGGGCTTGAAATTTACAGGTTTTGTCCACGGCCCGGCCCAGGCCCACGGGCCCGCGGGCCGGGCTCGTGCCTCCCGCGGGCCTGGGCAGTGTTTTATGTTGTTTTTTTGTATTTTTGACAGTTTTAGGCTAAAAAACAAAGGAAAGGAGCGTTCGGCCCGCGGGCCGGCCCACGCGGGCTCGTGCCGGTGCGGGCCTGAAATAAAATTTCTTGACCGTGGAAGGCCCACGGCCCACAGAGCGGACAACGGGCCGGGCCGGGCCTTGAACGGGCCCAAACCGGGCCGGGCCGGGCCGGCCCGCGTGCTGGCCCGGCCCATGCCCACCTCTATGTGGGTGGCATGAGTTAATGATAATATTTGGAATAACAACTAGCTTTCTAGTAATTGTACTGTGCTGAAATGCATTAGCTCAGCAAAGTTGGCTGTTGCTTAGTAAAGAATATCCAAGAAATCAAGGTAGTTTCATATTTTTTTCATAATAATGGAGGAGAGAGAGTACTTACATACTAGTAGACAAAATGGCCTTGGATCCACCTCAAAGTAGGGACACTTAGAACTGGTGGTATGCAACGAGTAATTGTTGATGTCCTTATTTTGACAATGATGGTTAATTAGCTGTTAAATTAGTATCTTTATATAAAGTATCTACTTTGAGTGGTTAAAATAGATTTAGGGTCCTTGTTCCTAAAGCTAGCAATTCGTGTAAACTGGAGGTGTTCCTGTTTGGTCTCGCATCGATTTCAGGCTGTTTAATATTAAGAACTACTCCCTCCGTTTCTTTTTAATCTACTCACTTTTCTTTTTGGTCTGTTTCTTTTTAATCTACACACTGTTGCTTTTTCTATTTTTGGTAACATGTCACATCTACTTTGTCCTCTTTTTCCACCTATGTCATCTACTTTTTGATATTTTAACCCACTTTTTAATTTATCTTTCTCACTTTTCAATTTCTCTCTCCACCTTTTCAGTTTCTCTCTCATATTTTTACACTTTCTCCTTGGTTCTCCTCCAAAGTGAAGTGAGTAAATTAATATGAAACGGAGGGAGTATAAGTGTAGGAAGAAATTAGGATACTTGCATAATAATGTCAATTGATCAAATCTGGTTGGGTCGGAGTTGATTTCATGTTCATGTCGTGTCAGTTTCGGTCATGTTGTCGTGTCATGTCAGAGATTACAAGCTCTACTCCCTCCTGGAGAAAAGAAAAAGAAAGTTTTAGCGTACCAAAGTAGTGGAAGTCAGTATCAACTGTCAAGATGCAAACCAAGCATGAAAAATAGAAAAAGTGGAGTAAGAAAATGTAATAACTTCCGTGACAACTCAAGCACTGATAGCTGAAAAAGAGGCTTTGGAAATTGCTCTTGGGGAGTGGTCCATGGTTGAGAAGTTGAGATGCTTAGCAACTTCGCATCATGTTTTAAGAAATATCTTTACACCAAAGACTCAACCATATCATTGTATTTGCAGTCATCTGCGTGACTGCGTCCCTTGTTGCGATCTATTCTGGGTTCACTAGTTATAAGTAACTATCATGTTATCTTGTTAGCCAGAGCATAGACAATGACCTCAGATGTAATTATAAAAGTTTTAAAGGGGTAATAGATGGTAGCGGAATATTGTGGAGAAGAAAAGGTTCTATATGTGGTCGAAAAGCATTACCATGGACATTGGGGTGAGACCTTCTTACAAATAAAGTATAAACCTATAAATTCATCGTCACTTCTACCATTATTATCACCTATTAAACGTGCTGCTAGGGGTTCAAGCCTTATAACCATTATTTTCACCTACCAAACGAGCCACTAGGGGTTCAGGCCTTTAATCTCCATAACCATAAGCCAAGGGGGTATATATTGGCTTATCTGCTAGATCTGATGGCTTGGTTAAACTGCGATGCAGGACAGCTAAATGTGGTTTGATTTAGTTTAAGTACTTAGAATTTGCAGTAATTTATCCTTGGATGGTTTACAACCTGTAATGATTCATGCTCTTACTTAGTATTCTGCATTTACTGACAAATATCTTCTGTTCTTGTAGGTAGTTAAGCACCTGGTATCATCCTATGACATGATCTCTACTGTTGATGATAAAGGCAATACACCATTGCATGTTGCTGCTTACAGAGGTCAGTTATCTGTTTTAGAAGCTCTAATTCAAGCATCGCCTTCATCTGCCTCGGTAATGAACCATGATGGGGATACATTCCTCCATATGGCTGTTGCTGGTTTCCAAACTTCTGGTTTTCGTAGATTAGATCAGCAGATTGAACTTATGAAGCAGCTTGTAAGTAGCAAAAGCTTCATTATAGAAGACATTATCAATTCCAAGAATAACGAAGGGAGAACCGCTCTTCATCTTGCCATTATTGGGAACATTCACTCTGATCTAGTACAACTGTTAATGAGTGCCCGCTACATCAACGTGAACATCCGTGATGATCATGGGATGACCCCGCTTGATTATCTCAAACGACAACCAAAATCGGCTTCATCAGAAATCCTAATCAGACAGTTGATTTCTGCTGGTGGTATATCTAGTTGCAAAGATAATGCTGTGAGAAAAGCATTCGCCTCGCATTTAAAGATGCAAGGCATTTGCACCAGCCCAGGAACATCCTTCAGAGTGTCTGACAATGAGATTTTCTTAGGCACAGGCATAGATAGGTTGGCTCATTCTAATACAGGCCAACTAAATGGGGTCCATTTTCATTTTAACTCCTCAGGTGAGGCAAGTCATTGTGATTCACCTAATGTTGAAGACAATAAAACTCCAGACATCAAGAAAACAGGCCCTTTACACAATGCAGCTAAGAAGCTTAAAACTATGTTTCACTGGGCATTGGTGAAACGCAAAGAAACCGAGAGATCCAAAAGTATACGAGTAAAAGATGACGGATTTTCTGACAAAAGACGGAGCACCTCAGAGGAACCTCCAATACCGTTGAGGGAGAGATATTCGAATGCTTCTTCGCTTTCTAGTAATAAGAGAACACTCGCTGTGAGGAGTAACATTTCGAGTCCTACCAACAGGAAGAAATTGGCTCCAGGGTTGGCACATGATGCCCTGCAAGACCGGCTTATGGCGAACATATCAGCACACCAATCATTTTCCAAGTCATCACTTTCATCTAATAGTTCTTTGGAGAAAGGGAAAGAAATTAGTGTGGAAGATGAGAATGCAAGACCACCATCTTGCTCGAAGCAAATTGGTTCGGATTCCGCTCCCCCAAATGTGATTCGGAAGCAAGGATCCATGAACAAGAGACTCGTGAACCCGATTATGTGCTTTGGTGGATCACACATATCGGTTAGAAATTCAGTAAGCAAGCATTTTACTAGGCAACCTGTTCAGTCAGTTGCTTAAGTTAAGCTAACATATAAGCATTTAGTCACTAAATCATGGCCTTAGATAACTATTGAGTTTAATCACTTGTGTTCTCTGACTGTCATCTTTTAAGGTGCATAGTTATGTGTTAGCTGATTAGCTCTTTCTTGTAGATGACTCTTCATTCTCCAGGATCACTTCTGAGATGTATGTACTCCAAAACTTTTGAGACTTCCTGTAATATATTTAATATGCCACCTTTGGACTTTGTGTAGATTGCTCCAATTTAACTAATGCCTGATTCTGTATGTGACAATCTTGTGATTTATGTATGTGAACAAAATGTTAAGACCAATCTTTTTATAAATGAAATCATTACATAAATAATAATATTCAATTCATATTAATTCATTTACGACCAGACTAGACCATATAAGTTTAAACCAAATCTGAGTACACCCTCTTATCTAGGTTTTCTCATTACTAAATATATGTATTTAATTCATTTACGACCAGACTAGACCATATAAGTTTAAACCAAATCTGAGTACACCCTCTTATCTATGTTTTCTCATTACTAAATATATGTATTTAATTCATTTACTTAAATTTTAAGAAAATAGATTTTTGAAAAATATATATTGAAACAAATATACAGGATCTCGTGTGTATAAATTAGCATAAAATTGTGGTCAGTGGTCACCGTTATGTCAGACCAAGAGACAATGCCATACTATTTGTTGAAAAAGATTCAAAACACACAAAATATGATCTTAAAAAAAATTCATACCAGATCACTTTATTTTAGATCTCCTATTTTTCTTTATATACGACTACTATCTCATTCCTTTATCGTCTCTATTTCTCTACATTTTTTTAATATTATTTTTCTCTTGTCAACATAATTAGCTATAGAGATTTGACAAAGTTTAGCTATAATGGTAAACTAACAAACTAGTAATTTCGTTTTGACAAAGTTATACATGTAAGATCAATGGGCGGTTTACAATCCTTTTCAACAGCCGACAAAATGACTTAATACTCTCTGGATAATAAACATATTATAATGTATGATTATGTGCCTAATAAAATGAAGTTATGATGATGCCTTTGAAGTCCACTTGTTTACTTCAACACATCACAACTTTTAAATGCAATTTTTCTAAGTAAATTAGGCTGTCTTGTGGGCCAGCCGACCAAAACAATCGATTTTTATTGGCAAAAGCATTTTTGAAGAAATAGGTGGAAAATTGGTTACAAGAAAAAAGTTTGGATTATGGGTAAAGTGGAATCTTTGTAAAGCCCATATTGATCCACTAACTCCATACTTTATTGGGCCATGGGCCCATGGACAATGTGGAGTGTGGGCCTTCTTAGTTCTCTTAGTAGAAAAGCAATGATTTGTACAAACGTCTGCTATGGAACGAAATTCTTTAATTCCCCATATGTGTTTTTAGTTGACCCATTCCTTTAAAAATATTTTATCAAGAAACTGATTTCAATCTTAATATCTCTAATTCTCAATAAGCAAAAATTACAAAAAGTTGATAGTTTGAAAATATATATATTCAGACGAATCTAACCAGATCCAACATGACTATATATTTATTTAAGTACAAATTATAAGCGATAGTCAAAGTCATGTATGTGATTGGTGCCAAAGTTAAAATGAGTCATCTAAAAAAAGGGACGAAGTATGATGGAGAAGTCACTATGTTTTGAATAAATAATATTGATATATAGAAAAGGTCTCAATAAGAGATAAAACAACCAAAAATTCTTGATTTCTTTTATAAAGAGATTGTTTTTTTTAGGCACATAATATAATGTTACAAATTCAACCTCGTTTTTTTCATGTGAAACCTTCGAAATGTGAGTTTAGTAGACAAGTTTATATTGTCGGTAGATCTGGATAGTCTTTTTACTAGTCTTTTTGGGATGTCCCATTTTAATTTTTTGCTTATTTATAAAGCAAAAATTCAATTTTCTCTCATTACATTAGCCATTTTTCTTTTACAATTTCAAGTTCCTATACTTCCCCTTTTATTTTTTCTCATTCTATCTACTTTCAATTTTTTGTTATTCATAAAATAAAAGCAAAGTAGAAGGAAGAAAAAATTTGGTCAAGACTTGATATTGAAAGCTTTTTTTTGGCTTTCGCATAGACTTTGATTTTCTTTTTGGTGAATGATCTTTTTTTATTATTAGGTTCATAATGTACTCATCATTTCTCTTGGCAATTTGGATTTACTCATGTTCTCTTTGTTTTATAACATAACCAAACATAACGCAAAAATGATATAAATTGTGCAATAAACAATATAGAGAGCCATACAAAAAGAATAGCCTGAATCTCACACTCAAATATATATAATTTTTTCATGACATTAAAAACAAAAAATCCAATGTCACATGAAAAGACAAACTTATAAATAGAAACCATGCCTAAAGGCAATGGTATACACAATGAAATGAATAGAAAGAAAACAAACTCATGAATAATTAACAAAGCCTAAACTCCAAAGTCTATGTTTTCACACTGTTATTGTTTGCATCACAACTCCACACCTAGTACAACACAGGAACGTATGCAAACTTTGAACCCAAAACAGCAACAAAAGAAAAAAAAAAGTAGAAACAAGATAATTTGTATCCCAAAAGAACAATATTAGCTTGGTAGTCCTTATGATGTATATATTGAATGGTGTTTGAGCCTAGAGGCCCTGTTCGATAAGGTAGTCACCCAACCTTTCGACAACCATGTTGCATTGTCCAGGAGCAACCGGCTCATCATAGATTCCGAACACTAGAGCTTGGCCGGTCTTCTTAATACAGACACCACCTGGTCCCTATTAAAACAACAAAATTCTTAAGAGATGCATAGATTTCGTCTCATTTTAGTTGGCTAAAGCACACAATGACACAATGTTTAGTCTTAGCAAATATGACTAATGATCAAAGAAATGTATGCGAGTATGTAGATTATTATCTTCTTCAATTAATTAGAGTACGTTTAGGATGAGACAGTGTCAAATTTATTTATTATGACACGTCAAAAGTTACCATTAGAAAAAGTTGTTACGTATCCAATTAACCTTATTTAACCAGATCAAAGTGTAGGAGTATGTATATCGGCGTTCTTATAAAATAAGGGAATAATTAATGAGGATAAGATAGCAAAGTATTATACCTTCTTCCCACGAATAACAGCTCCAGGCTCTCCTTGAATAACCATATATTTTGCTCCTCCAAGGAAAAGACCAGTGGGAGCCAAGGTGTTTGGTTCCTCGAATTCTTTAAGGATGCCATCCATCTCTTCTTTCTTGAACTGCATATAATTTCCAAAACACAAAAGTATGTTACAACTGGTACATAAAGGAATTGCGGGCACATAGTCTTGTATGAGACCGTCTAATGATAATATTGGGTAGTAGTCAACCTAAAAACTAAAAAAAAATCCAAAAAAAAATAAAGTTAGCTATAAAATTGATTTTTTTATATTAAATATAAAACATGTCATATACTTAAAAGTTAGCAAAATAAGTAAAAACTTAATAAATCTTACAAGAAACTAGCTGCATACATATAATGATATAAACTAGTTATTAGGCCCGGGCTACGCCCCAGGTTAGAAAAATTTTCATTTATTAATATTATATTTTAAGATGATAACACTAAATGTTATTTGGCCTAATGGTTAAGACTTTAGTATATGTTCTTGAGGTCTCGAGATCAAACCCTATGCTACGTAATTTCTATTTTTTTTATTGTTGTGGATGACATGGAGTAAAACTCCTTTAGGGAGAGCGCTACGTGGCACTGTTCTTGGTTTAGGCACGCCTTTTAATATATTAGTATAGATGGTTGGCTTGGCTTTGATTATCCAAGTTTGTCACTTTAATGATTGATTCATGATAATTTATACTATCATGGAATGTTAATAGTTGGGCCTTAAAAATGAGAGTAATATAATACAACTTTACAATAGTCAATAAATACATTCCTTGACAAAATTATCACGACTAATAATCAAATAAATACATTCATTTCAATTTTCTTAAACAAACGGTGTTAAAGACATTAAACACCCTATGATTGAGAAAAAAAGCTATGATATATATATTTCTGTCTGTGGACTATATAGAAAATTTAAGGCCCTCCACTATTAGAGGCATAGGTTACTCAAATATAATCAATTTTGTTACGTATTTTCCTTGTACCTCATATAATACATCTAGGAGGCTTATTAATATGTGTATAAGGCCCTTTGATCATAAAATGATGCGGATCATTAGTCAAGGGGGCAAAAAAAAAAAAACCTTTGAATCTAACAGCAAAAACAATATTACTTCATTACATATTATAAGGATAACATCATCACAAATTATTGTTACAACCAAGACGCACTGTAACATCATTTTGAGATCAAATAATATAGAAAGCGTTACATATAGATCAAATCATTGAGACATTGAATTAAGGATGATTATATTATAAATCAAAGGAGCAAAGAAAGAGACCTCAGGGAAGGTGGCGCTTTGAGCCCAAACGCTACAGTCGTGGCCGACGATAGCGGCGGAGGTGAGGTGGTTGCCGGTTTCCTCAATGTTGCACATCAAGTGATCATCTACGTATGTTTGCCACGACATTCTTGTAAAATTTGATACGTTCTTTTTTTTTCAAAAGGTTGAGAATTTGAGAGTACAAGTTGATTTGTTCAATAGGATGGAGGGGAGGAAATGGTAATGTGATCACAACTCATAAATAGAAGGAGAGAGAAAAAGAAGTCTCAAATTGACAAATCAATTAATCAATAGCATGCATGCATCATCATTTGCCCCATACAACCTTTATAATTTAATTAGTGCCATTCACGTCTTCCTGTTTTTTAGGTCTTCCCTTCCCTCTTACCTCCCACTCCTCCTCTCAAAATTACATCTTGCTTTCTATTTGACCTTTCTTTTCCATCTCAACTTAATACTTCCCATAATGTTTTTTTTTTAATGTTAGGGCTTTTTCTATGTATTTATTGCTCTACTTTTGTCGAAAATCTACTACTACCTCTGTTCCATAATATAACTAGTATTTTGGCCCGGGCGATGCCCTGGGTCAGTTACAGTTATCAAATACAATATATTATTACTCATAATTGATTTAATTAGTTTTTCGTAATATTAGGTCTAGTGTGAAATTGAAAAATGGATGGTATGGCATGATAAGTTGTTCAAAAAAACTTCTAGGGAATTGTGGATAAAAATAATAACTATTATGGATAAAAATAATACCTTCAATGGAATTGGGTTAAGAGAATGGTATTAACTTAATAAATGTGTTAGAGATTAAAAAGTTTATTTATGTCTTTATATATAGTTACATATAATTTTAAGACTTTAATATGTTTTACTTTGAAACATTAAGCATTACAATTTAGTGGATTAGTGGTTAAACTCTCACATTTCATTTCAAAGGTCATGTGTTCGAATCCTGTTAACTACACATTGTTAATATTTTTAAATGAGATTATAAACATGTGTATTAGTAATTTAAATGAGATTATAAACATGTGTATTAGAAATTTGATAAGAGTGCCACGTGGCACCGTTCCTTTGATAGGAACGCCTTTTAATATATTTGTATAGATGTTTGTTTTTTTAAGGTCAAACTTTAAAATCTTGGACCAAAATTTCTCATTAATATATACAAAAAAATAGCATGTAAGATTTGTTAGATTCGCCTTAATGTGTACTTTCATAACATTACTACCTTTTTATTTTTCTGTTTAGTACGGAATTGAAGATATTAAAGGTCAAAGATACGTCTTGGAGACCGTACAAAAAGGAAACAAGTACAATAATATGGGACAGAGGAAGTATTAATTATTTAAGAGTCTATATGGTACTCCTTTGGTTTTAGAAGAGTTTTGATAATGTCTCTACCATATGTCTTAAATTAGTTACTACCATCTTATCTACTTTTCTTTACCGTTTGACTCCACATCCATCCATTCACTTTTTTCTCTCTATTTTTTTATAACTTTCAAAGTTAATGCAATAACATTTTTGAGATTGAGGGAGTAATAAAGTAGGAATTTTTTTTTAGTTAAATTACTATTAGTTTCAAACTCCAAACTAAAAAGATATGGCAATGTGTAAAGTAAAACATCTTTCCAACTGAATTTAATAATAAAAAGATTACAGTAGGACATCAATAAAGCACTTTTTAAAAGAACACATTATAGGGTACCATAGAGATTTTATAAAATATTGTAGTACAAGGACATCCTTTATTAGTTTATAAGGGTGATTATTGTCTAAAACATAATTAGATAATAATTCATATCAACGAACCTTAATTATGTGAAGGTTTGAATCATGTTTAGATAAATTTGAGGACGCAATCAATGTTGTTAGGATCGGGATCCCATTTTGGATCGGTAAGGGGGGTAGGATTGAATCGTAGGATTGTAAGATCCTACCAAATTGCAAAAAAGAGTAACAAAAATGCTTCCAAATGAATAAATACACATCTTTCAAACAATATGGATGCTAAATACCTAGATTTTCTAACATAATATTGATATTTCAAAGTTAATATGGCTTCATAAGAGTCATAAAAGATTAGAGAAGAGAAATATTTGCGTGTATGAAGTTGGGTTATCATTTATTGAGCTTAAAGGAAAAGTTAGTTGCTTTGGGGATCATTTTAATAAGTAAAGAAGTAGGATCTTCCGATCCTAACCGATCCTGACCAATTTCTACTTCGATCCTGATCGATCCTGCAACAATCTAAGTGAAAAACAGGATCGTCTGATCCTACTGATCCTGCTGCGATTCTACCAGCCTTGCGATTCTGCTTACGATCTGGATCGTGTTGCTAAAACTGGATCGTAGGATCGTACGATCCTACGATCCGGATCGTGATTCTAACAACAATGGACGCAATAAGTTATCTATTTTAATGTTAACTTATATATATATGTGTGTGTGTGTGTGTGTGTGTACGATAAAATTTGGTAAAATTGTGTTATTATATTACTCCTTATATTTTCCTAATTAGTTGGAATTTTTTCCATTAATAATATCAAATGGAGTACTAATTCCTCCTATGCGCTGAACTTGAAATTAATTCCATGGATACCGTCCACGTAGGACAACACGCCAGAATTTTGGTTTTTTAATAAATCGCTACTCCAAGTAGGGGTTAATACCAATTATGTGAAGTTGACCGCTACTTGAAATAGCGGTTGTATTGTGTCACTTAGAGAAGCTATAAGGCACGCATATAAACCGCTACTTTGAGTAGCGGTTTAGTACATATCAGAAACACGGAGCGAAAAAGAGGAAACACAATCGTGCGTGGCGCGCACGCAGCAAGCTGGCGTGGCTTGCGTTTCCTCCTTTTCGCTCCTTGGTGATTTATGGTACAAATCGCTATACCGAGTAGCGGTTTTACCTTGTAAACCGCTACCAACAGTAGCGACTTAACTTAAAGTTAACCGCTACTCTGAGTAGCGGTTTGCTTTGCCGAAAATAAAATTTCTCGCTTGCTGTCCTACGTGGACGGTATTCATGGAATTAATTTCAAGTTCAGCGCATAGGAGGAATTAATACTCCATATGACATTATTCATGGAAGAAATTCTAATGAGTTGTATTCAATTTTTTTTTACATTTTTAAAAATACTAACTTTTATTTTATTCCTTAATTATTTGGAAAATAAATAAAATCGCGTATTATCCTTAAGTTCTATTTTTAGTTAATATTATTTTTGTTTTCAAATCGATTTGTACGAAACTTCACCCTATAGGGGATTTCTTCAATTTTCATATCCTTAACGAAATTCGAATTTATGGTCTCGAATTTTTAATTTTATTGAGCTAAAATTTAGTTTAATCTTTGGTATTAAAGGATTCTCAATTATTACAAATAATAGAGGGGAAAAGAAAGTGCCTATACTGCGGGACACCTAATAAAAATGGGGTCAAATAAGCTTTAAAAAAGTTGTAGAAGAAAAAAAAAAAAAGGTAATAAGAGATTATATAGTCATTAACTCATTATTATTGAACTAGCTAGTCACTACTATTAAAGCATACTTTAGATCAAGAAGATATGGCAAATATGAAAATAGCTAGTCGTCATCATTATGTTTTTATTAGTAAGCAAACATGTATTATTCAAATTAAAGTTAATTATTTTGTTACTTTAATTAATTTTTAAGGCTCTAGTGTTATATGTTGTGGTTCAAAAGGATCAGTACATGTATGTGATGTTAGAAGTGAACCTTCCACAACAAAGCCAAGCTTACAAGTTCCGTAAAACTCCACATGTTACAATTTAATTGGTCTATAGAACAAAGAATTGATGTTTCGGCTTTAGATTTTGATGATGGTAAGAGAAACAAAATTGACCATATTTAAAAGTTCTTATCTAAACTTATCTTTATGAAAATAAGTTGAACAGAACAGAGGCTAACCCTTATTTTTAACCGATATAGCAAAATTAACTCATTCTGTGGCTAAATATTTTACAGTGCTTATCTGTCTCTCTTCTATCTTTATGGGCTTATATCCTTACTATTCTATCATCAGTCCGCCAGTTATTGAACCCCCATTGTGCTGCAACTTACATGACCCAATACACTATGGGCTTGGAATGTATAATGTGTAATGAAAAGAAACATATTAGTAGAATTTTGATAAAATTAATAAGTACTTCCTCTGTTAATTTTGTTTCTTTTCCCAAATAGTCGAAGTTATGTGGATGTCAACTAGTTTAGTTGGTTAAAGTCTTGAGAAATGGTGCTCAGGATCTTGGATCAAATCTCATCTATATTATTTGCTCTTGTGACTCTCTAAACTATATAAAAAAAAAAGTCGAAGTTGTCAAATTCCAACATTTGCCAATCAGGGGATACATCATATAGACCACACGTATGGATTATGGACCATAAGTCCACAGCTTCATTTTTAAGAGGATAACACAATTTCTCCTGACACTAAAAACATATATCGTGGGCCACATGGGCCTTGGAGAAGAAGAAGCTTGTTTTTGAGTAATTTGCAAGTTTAACACAATACTTTTTCATCCTAAAAGCAATTTGCAATTTTGCATTACCTGGTTGGCTAAAGATTTAATTATATCTAGTAATCCATTTGTTTCTTTTTGTTTTTCCTGTTTTGACTATGCATGTTTGTCAATGCGCTTATTTAACCTTAAATATTTTTTATTACATACTAGTTAAAAAAATATAACGATTGAATATTAATAAAGTATTCATTAAAACAATCCAAACAAGACTCCACAAGACTATATATTTTTCTTATATATTGAGACTAATTTAGAAAATTCTCTCTAATTGTGAATAGTGTCAAGATTTCAAATAGAAAGAACAAAAGAAACGAAGGAAATACTAGGTAATGTCCGATCAGGGCTCATTTTTGTATTTATGGGAAAAATAATGAGGCATGTAGAAAATACAACACTTTACATATAAAGAGGCATGTAGAAAATTACATCTACCTTATTACACTCCCCTTTTACGACATAATATAAAGAGGCGTGTAGAAAAAAATCTATACTTGTATACTTTCACACTACATTTTCTGTGATTATTTTCAGGTGCCTTCCGTGCTAGTTCTTCATCATCTACGCTTCCCATGTCTGCGATGCTGCGATAATTCAAAAAAAGTTTATCAACACAAAATCATCTAAACTATTTTCTCAAATCCTCTTCAATACATAGTTTTATATCTAGCACTACTTTAATTTGCTTGTTCAAACATAATAAACCATTTGACTATATATTTAAAAGAATAAAACCATAAATTTGATCATATTTATTATATAAAAATACACCGGTGATCTGTACCAACTTTTTATAATACGTTAAGTTATGAATGGAACGTCTTTTGAAAATAGAACAGATCAGGAAATAATATAATACTCTAAACTCGTAAATTAATAAAGGGGGTGCGCGTTTAGACATACCTTGTATAGATAAAGCCCAATTACTATCTTGGACAACATTCCAAGCAAAATACCCAAGCAAGCCAGTATCCTTAGCATATCCAACCTTAGCAGCAATAGTTTGTGTATCATCATAAGCAATCCAAGTAGATCCAGAATAACAATAATTAGTAACATAACTAGAATCAAACACAACCGTTGCATCATTTTGACTAATAAAATCCCTGATATTCTGATAACTAGGTTGTCCATTAGCAACACTAGTATCTCCACCAGAAGATGGTGCTAAAATACCATTATTATTAGGATCCATCAATCTCCATGCATACCCATAAAATGGAACTCCTAACACAAGTTTATTAGCAGGAACACCAGCATTAATCCAAGCACTAATCCCATTACTTCCACTCACTTCACTTGACGGATCACGAAGCGAAGCATGAGGCCGTGTAACGAATGGCATTGGGGACCAAGCGGGTGCGTAGAAGTCATATGCCATGACATTAACAAAATCTAAGTTATCAGAAATTGATTGAACAGGGAAAACAACGTCTGCACTTGCTTCGGGTCTGTATCGAAGGGCTGCGGTTAAGAGCAAAGATTGAGCATCTGATCGAGCATTTATAGCTGCCCTCCATTCTTGTAGGAGGACAGCCAAGCTACTCATTTCACTGTTGTTAGTTTGTTGCTCCCAATCGAGATCGAGCCCATTATAGCCATTCGAAACGGCGAGGTCTATGGAGCTGTCGATGAAGGCTTGTCGAGAGCTAGGTTGGTTAGCCATGCCGTAGAATTCACTAGAGTTTGTGTTACCTCCGCCTATTGATAAGAGGGCTAATATTGAAGGGTTGTTTTGTTTGATGGTTTGAGGGAATGAGGCACATTCTGAAGAGATTGTGAGTTGGTTGGTTTGTGTGTCGAGGTTTGCAAAGGCGCAGAAGAGGTGGGTGAAGAGAGTGGTGTCGATGTCCGAGGCCGAAACACCGCTATCTGGTGACCAATAGCCACCTTTAACTGCATTAGAATGTTGGAGATGAAGAAGTGATAAAAATGCTATGAAGGAAATGGTGGTCTTAAGAGAATAGTGCTTTAAAAATGCCATGGAATAGAACTAAAGAGAAAGTTGGGGTTTAGGTGTTGAGGTTGGAAATAGTAGTGATCTTAAGAGATGTATTTATAATTGGAAGAATGGAATATGGTCTTCCCTTCTAATAGTTGAATTCTTGATTATACATTTATATGTGATGAATATGATCTCCATAAATTTTGACTAAGAAGCTTCTTATGATTTGAAGAAGTCATTGTTTGCAACTTTGCTGAGGTGGGTCAAACTCTAGATCACTCATTTCAACAAGGTTTTTCTTCTTATGGAAAATTGGATTATTGATGTTTCCCTCTATATTTTTTGTATTTTACATAGACTTCTCAACGAGTCTTTTCTTTTTGCGGAAAATTAGAAAGATTACGTAGTGATGTATCCCTCTAATTTTTAATAGACTTCTCATCATTTACTTTTTTTGAGAGTTAAATTGTATAAACTTTGACCATAAACCATTATCATAAATAGGTGCCTCATAAATATGCAATAAAAATTAAACAAAATTGGCTGCAACACCGCAAATTATAACTTGGGTGCACGTAGCACCACAAACTTTAGCTAGTAGCCAAAATATTACAAACTATCGGACTTGGTGCAGCGCGTATCATTAATGATACTGGAGGTAAGTTTTTTGGCCGGCAATATATTATTAAATACCATATATATATATATATATATATATATATATATATATATATATATATATATATATATATATATATACACACTATTAAATCTCAATGATAATAGAGTGGTTTTACTTTTTAGATTGCATAACATCGAAAAATGTTCTCCGTCCTGAGACCGTATACTTTGACTTTTAGTTTTTAAAACCTCAGTCAACGTGGGGGCTTTTGTAGACACATAAATTTGTCTCCCTAATTTAGTACCCGATGATGACTAAACCTTCGTCTAATTGGTCCAGATCAAAGAAAGAATAAAGAGCGAGCCTAAGATAAACTATTTCTAGTCCAAACCCATTATCAGTAGCCCATTTTCTAAACCCACTTTTAAAAATCTTTTCTATAAATAGATTTATAAAATCCCACCTTCGAAAATGATACCCTTAGATCATCATTAATGATACGGGCGGTAAGTCACTAATATCATAAAGTTTTTGTCAACTTACACCATAAATGATGCTAAAATCTTAAATTTTCCTATATGTTTAAGTCAAACGTGTAAAAGTCATGTCAATTTCGAGTTGAAAATCTCAACACTAACCCAACAATTTAGTAAACAGTAAAACAAGTGTTGATCCCTTTATAAAAACGTGTCAAAAAAATTTGACACTAACCCACTTTTTGGTATTCGGTTCGTATCGTGTTATCTTGACGCGTCAACTTTTAACAACTCTAACATAAACCCCAACACATCATTAAACCATAGCCCAAGCAGACCTTCTGTATCCGGCACGAAACGCTCTACCGGACTACCACAATATCATATCATATGTACATATTAATTAAATACATCAATGAATGAATGGTTTATAAGCGCGTCAGAAAAATATGTAGATAGTAACCACTCATGTTTACTTGCTACCTACCTTTTATATGACATTAATATACCTAGTAAAACCTTGTAGGTAAAAACTTCTATTACCACTAAACTTTTAACTCAAATATAATTCTAACTCAACTAGAATTACTAATCCAATTAGGACTTGGACTACTAATCCAACTAGCATTAGAACTACAACTTATACTCCGAACAAAACTAGGAGTATTTCACAACCTTATTCTAAGAGAGACTAAACATCTAATTATAAATGGTAAGGAGAAGGATTAGACCTTATGAGTTATAACCTTAAGGTTACAAGGTGAATTCCAACCAACTACACCAAGTAATTAGCTTGGTTGACATGATATCTAATTGCTTAACCTAATAATGCAATGAATACAAATGATATACGCATTTGATCTGTCACATAGTTGCATATTCATAGTACATATAATAAATTGTAGGAACCAAAAACTTTCAGCTACTATATAAACAAGAGAACACCAAAACAACTTACAAATCATTTAACATGGAGACATTGTTAGTGATGATAGTAACAACATCATGCATTATTGCACTCATGCTTAAACCTTTCCTCTCATTGATCAATTCCACATCCAAATTGCCTCCCAAAGCACATGGTATACCAATCATAAGTACTCTCCTATGGCTTCAAAAAACAACCATTGAAGTCCGAGATGCCCTTCGAAAACTCCATTCGAAACTCGGTCCAATCATCACCATACCCATTATATCACATCCATTTATATTCATTTCCAATTCTTCTCTAGCACACCAAGCCCTCATCCAAAAGGGTGCTTTATTTTCTAACCGGCCTATTGCTCTATCGACGTCGAAAATCCTTACAAGCAACCAACATAACATTAGCTCAGCTAGTTATGGGCCAACTTGGAATCTCCTACGCCGCAATCTCACCCACATTATGCACCCTTCTCGGCCTAATACTTTCTCGAATGCTCGTAAATGGGTCCTCGACATCCTCCTGACTAGCATTAGGTCTAGTGCAGCTGCCTCATATCCTAGTGCCATTAAGGTGAATGACCACATTCGTTTCGCAATGTTCTGTTTACTAGTGTTCATGTGTTTTGGAGAAAAATTAGAGGAGTCTAAAATCAGAGAGATTGAGGTGATACAATATCGGCTATTAACATCCTTCAGTCGATTCCAGATTCTCAATTTCTTTCCTCTAATGACTCGTATGTTACTCCCTAATCGTTGGACCGAGGTGTATGACTTGAAGAAGAAGCGCGAAGAAGTGCTAGCTCCTCTCATTAGAGCTCGGAAGTTGCTTCAACAGAGAGATCATGACAGAAATTCTGCTTACATAGACACATTGTTTACACTACAACTATCAGATAATAATGGTACTAAGAGAAATTTAAGTGAAGAAGAACTTGTGACAGTTTGTTCTGAATTTCTGAATGCAGGAACTGACACCACTTCGACAGCATTACAATGGATTATGGCTAATCTTGTTGAGTATCCGAAAATACAAGATAATCTTTTTCGCGAAATTAAACAAGTAGTTGGACTAGAAGCAAAAGAAGTTAAAGAAAATGAACTGTCTAAGATGAAATATCTTAAGGCTATTGTATTAGAAGGACTAAGAAGACATCCTCCAAGTCATTTTACTTTGCCTCATGCTGTAGCTCAGTCTTCTGAGGTGGATTTGGGTGGATATACTGTGCCCGAAAATGCAGTTGTGTTTTTCACGATTGCGGAGATGGGTTGGGATCCACGGGTGTGGGACGATCCGATGGAATTCAAACCCGAGAGATTTTTGTTGGATCATGAAGATTTTGATATTACTGGAAGCAAGGAGACGAAGATGATGCCTTTTGGTGCTGGAAGAAGGATATGTCCTGCATTACGTTTAGCTATGCTTCATCTGGAATATTATGTGGCTAATATGGTTTGGAACTTTGAATGGGGAGTTGTTGATGGATATGAAGTTGATATATCTGAGAAGCAAGAGTTTACTGTTGTGATGAAGCATCCACTGCAGACTCTTATTTCTCCTAGGTGAAAAGAGGATTTGATCGTTTATTGAACTAGATGGCATCTTGTGCTATCGCATACTATCTCTGTTTTTTTAGCTGCAACATTTGATTATTTTAATCCACCCACCAAAAAGGCAGATGTTGCATCTAAAAGAAGCAGATGAAGTAGTATATAGATCACGGTTACTTTGTTTTTATGTACGTTACCATTTTGTCTATAACTTTTTGTCAGATAAGACTTATTAAAAAAGCTATTTTCTTGAAAAAGAGTTAATAAACTTTTTTGTTTAAAAATACCTATTATATATTTTCATTTGTTACTTTAGACCATCTCTACTTTTTCCGATCCGGCTAAAAAGTCTATTTTCTCGCCTTCACTTTTTTGCCCTCTTTTTCTCATCAAATGGAACCAAACAAGTTTGTTTTCATTAAACTTTGGTGAGAAAGGGAGGGGGGAAAAATCATGGTCGGAAAAAAAGTCATGGCCTAGAAAAAAAAAGACTTTGTAGCTGGAAAATGTTGAGAGGGTCTGAAATAACAAATAAAAGTAATATAATAGATCTTTGCCAACAAAAAAGTTTTTATTAGGTCTTTGCTTAACAAAATAACTATTTTACTAGGTATTATCTGACAAAAAAATTATATATGTTGTATATCTAATAAGAAATAAATAAGATAGAACATAAACAGATTATGGCCTTTTGTTGTGTTAATACATACTTTTGATGCATGTTTATTATAATTTTAGGTTCTATTTATTTCACACTATAGCTTCAAAAATAAATTCAATAATTACTTACTCCATACTTGTAATGTTTGGACTTTTAATAGTAACGCCTCTCCACCCTCTCTCTCTTCCTCTTTAAAAGAACCCTAATCTCGGTTTTCATTTAGGGGTCGCCATCCACCAATTACAATCATCATTAGTTTCAATTTCTTATTTATTTTTAAGCATGTTGAGAATTTCCCAAGTGGTGCAAAGTATTGTTCCACACCGGTAGAAGTAGGGGTGAGGTCGTGAGGAGACTAGTTTATAATTCTAGTAAGCTACTCCTCCTAATTGATTGACCCAGAGTAAATTAACGGTCCCAGCTGTGGGCCTGACTCTGATTAGGGGTATGCAGTTTTGGACCGAGACCGGAATTCGAACCGGATCGGTAAATTCTAGTCTCGTCTCCGGTCCATGAAAACTTGGGATTCTGGGTTTCCGGTCAGGTTCAAACCAGAAATTTTCCGTTCCGGACCGGAAGTTTACAACTTAGAAAAGTTAGAAAGTTAAAACCTCATATTTATTGCCTTTAAGATTATTGCTTTTACAATTATTAGTTTTAAATTTATCGAATTTATAAATATGTTTACACCTAAGAAAAAAGATTTATTTTTTTTGAATAAAAAAATACAAATTCCGATCCAACCGGACCGGACCGGACCGAACTTTTAAATATGTTTACACCTAAGAAAAAAGTTTTTTTTAAATAAAAAAATACAAATTCCGGTCCAACCGGTCCAAAATCGGACCGGAAAAATCTCGGTTCAAAAAAATTTCAGATTCCGGTCCACTAGTCCAACCGGTCCGGTCCTGGACCAGTGCACACCTTTGGCTCTGATACCATGTTAAATATGGGTATGGGCCGCACCCATCATAAGGAGAAAGAGTCTACTGTGGTTCCACCTTAAAACCATATGACAATAAGAGGAGTAGCCCATTTGTCTTATAAAGTTAACTCATCTATCTTCTTTCATCAATGTGGGACACTCACATGTGTTGTGTGCTATACATAATAGGTTCGACAAGTAATATAATAGTGTACTTGCATTGAAGCTTCTCTTTAAATTAAATGTCTCAATTTAGTTAAATTGTCGCTTTCTCTCTCTACAAACTTCCAAACCCTAAACCTAAACTTCACCTCGCTGCCACTGCCCTAGGCTCGCCGGTGGCTGATATCCAGCCCGTCGCTGGTGAGCCTAGCCCCGTCAACCCGTCGCCGTCGTTGCTTCGTAGGTTAAATCAGTTTAGGTAGCTTCCTCCTCCCCCGTTTTTTCCCCATCCCATCTTTCGTTGCCCCGCTGTTTCTCCCACAGCATGTTCTTCCTTCTCCCCTGTCGGCGTTTCTTTGGCCGAGTCTTCTCCCCCTCCCCGTGTTCTTCCCCCTCCCCGCCGTTGTTTGGTCCGATTGTCCCCCACCCCCAATCCCTTGTCTCTCCGCCCAGTTCACGCCCCCGTGTCCTCCACCCCCTTCCTCTCTTTCGCGTCGTCCTCCACCGTGGGTTCGTTGGTCCCCGTCCCCAGTCCCCAATCGGTTCCCCAAGTTCGGTTCTCCGCCGCCTCCCCCTCCCATGTTCTAGTTGTGTCAAGTAGTCCCTTCCCCCTCTCTCCCTGTGGTATTAGCTTTAGGTTGTCCCCTTCCCTTTCCCGGGTTACGTGTGTCTAGTTTAGTTTCGGGCTCCCCTTTCCCCTTCCCCTGTTAGTGTCGGGCTCCCCTTTTCCCTTCCCCCGTTAGTGTCGGGCTTCCCCTCCCCTCCCCCCTGGTTGTTGTGCTTTCCAACTAATTATGTTTGATGTTAGTATGCTTGGTTTTTACTTAAAATGTGTGATAAATCTCCGAATAATAGGAGTGCGTTGTTTTTGAGTTGCTAAAGATGTTG
This sequence comes from Beta lomatogona, assembly GCA_947646795.1. Classification (NCBI taxonomy): domain Eukaryota; kingdom Viridiplantae; phylum Streptophyta; class Magnoliopsida; order Caryophyllales; family Amaranthaceae; genus Beta; species Beta lomatogona. The sequence continues at coordinate 1,949,662 of CANSNZ010001111.1, forward strand.
TCTGTGGTTGGTTGTGGCCATTGACAAGTGTTTGTAAGTTGGGTCGGGCTTGGTGGTTCAAGGTTGTAATAGTAGATTATGTCGTTTTTTGGGAATCTATGCTGAGGAAATAAGTGACTCACGAAGTTTGTGAGTATGGACGAGGTGATGAAGTTTTTCATGGTTGGGACTTATGTTTTCCGATTTTGCAAACCGCCGGTGTGCTCGAGAGCTCAACTTGTTTGGCTCTCTTTCTAGCTTGGCATTGATCTTAATGGTCCTTGCCTTGACAACTTCAAATCTAAAGGCGGCACTCCAGTTGCATCTGAGGGTTTTTAGCACGCCCACTCATCTGTGTTTCTCCTTCATGATGGAGAAACCTGAGTTATTCTCGAGCGAGAGTAATGAGTCACAACGGAATGTGACTCTTCCAAAGATCATCAGCCCAGAATCCCAAGCGATAGCAGATTGTTGGGATTGCTCATGCAGCGGCGAGACGCGATGCTCGCCGTTGGTTGTTCATTGTTCATATCCTGAACATCATCAGCTTCTTCTACCATTTCTATCAGTCGTTCGAGGTTTGACTCCACCATCACAAGATCTAACCAGCGACGCTCCCCTTCCTAAGCGAGTTTTTATCGGTTTTATTTATTTTTGTTTTAGTTGGAATGTACGAGCTCATAAAGCTCCTTTAGGTTTGTTTATTTGTTTTAGTGTTGGTTGTATTAGCATTAGGCTGTACTTCCTCCTTTAATTAATTCACGATTTCTCGTTGTCAAAAAAAAACAAGACAAGTAATATAATATTAGGTTATTCAAAGGGTGCGCAGGATATTATCTTTAATGATTTACAATAATAGCGGTTTATTGAGGGTTGGTTTTGCAATGAATCAACACAAGATTATTCTTCACAACTTCATGAGTGGCGGAGGATGCATGTACTTGTGGATAGTTGTATTGAGAAAACGATTCGCAAATGCGCCAAAATTGTCATATTTATGCTTTTAGAGTCTTAGTACTTTCATAAAAGATTCTTGCCTAGTTTTGTTTGATCTTATTCGTGAATGTTGAACATCTATCGTAAAATGTCATATTGCTAGCTTTGATTAATGAAAGATAAGTAATTCCGGATGTTCTTATCTTCTCAAAACTCCTTTCTCTCCCTACGTTTTCTCTCTGCCTCCCAACCGTAAAAACAAACCCGCCGCAAAGCTTCACCCTAGCGGGCTCGACTGCCGCGTGAGCCACCTCGGGCTCCTCATGCCGGCAGTCGAGCCCTCTATCTCTCCCTTTTTGTTTTTTCGCTTTTGTAGTTCCAGATTTGCTTTGGGTCGCTGGTTATTTTCTCCACTGTCGTCGCGTCTTTCATCCACCGTAGTGGTGGTGGTCCTGTTCCTCTTCGTTTTCGATCGGCAGTGGAGCCCTCTATCTCTCCCTTTTCGTTTTTTCGCTTTTGTAGTTCCAGATTTGCTTAGGATCGCTGGTTATTTTCTCCTCTGTCGTCGCGTCATTCGTCCACCGTAGTGGTGGTGGTCCTGTTCCTTTTCATTTTCTATCGTTGGTTTTGTGGTTTTGTGGTTTTAGTGTTGTGTTGTGTTGTGCCGTCAGTTCCCTCCCCATCCCCTGCAGTTTCGTGGGCTTCCCCCTTCCCCTTCCCCTTTCCCCTTGTTATGTGTCGGGCTTCCCCTTCCCCATCCCCCCTAGTTGTGTCAGGCTTCCCATTCCCCTTCCCCCAGTCCTTGTGCTTCCCTTTCCCCTTCCCCCTAGTTCTAAGGTTAATGGTTGTTTCCACAGTGTGTGTAGTTTTTCTCAAAGTTAGTGTAAGTTGGTTCTTTAGAGTTGCTCAGACCATAGTCTATTGTTGGTTATGGCAAGTGAAAAAAGATTGCCAATTGGATAAGGGATGGTGGTGTAATGTTGTAGTAATAAAATCTGTAGTTTTTTTTGAAGTCTTTGGTGCAGGAACGGGTAAATCACGAGGGTGTGAAGTGTTCGTGTGGTCGAGGCGTTGATCGATGTTCATGGTCGGACCTTGTGTTTTCCGGTTTAAAAAACTGGAGGTGTGTTTGGGAGCTCACCATGTTTAGCTCTCCATTTCGCTCGACATTGACCTTCATAGTCTTTGCCTTGAAAAATTCAAATCTGTAGGCGGCACCACAGTTTCAGCTGGTGGATTTCAGCATGCCCTGTTTCTCCTACTTTACAGAGAAACATGACATACTCTCGAGAGAGAGTCAGGAGTCACTTAGGAATGTGACTCTTCATCAAATCATGAGCCAAGAATCCCACGCGTCACAAGGTCGTTGGGATTGCTCATACAACAAGATGCGATTCTTGCCTTTGGTTGTTCGTTATCCGACTCGTGAACGACACTCGCTTCTCCTACCACTTCCATCCGTCTTCAGATTTTTGACTCCACCAGTCCAATTACTGACCAGCGGCGCCCTCCTTAATAGGCGACTCTCTATCGTTTTTAATTGTTGTTTTCTAGAGCATGTAAGAGCTCATAAAGCTCCTTTAGGTTTCCCTTTGTTTATGCTTGATTGTATTAGTATTAGGATGTACTTCGTTGTTTAATTAATGTACGTTTTCTCGATGTCAAAAAAAAAAAAAATTAATGAAAGATAGAGTCCATGTAGACTTGATGAAAAACAAAATATTGTAATTATAGCGGACCTAATGTACCCATAAACACAACACGTTTATTAATATAAAGAGGCACGTAGAATGGTACATCCACGTTATTAAACACTCCCCTTTCGTAACTTAACATACTCATAACACTCATACTCTCACACTACACTTATTTCTGTGATCATCTTTTGGTGCCTTCCTTGCTAGTTCCTGGTTAGCTATGCACCCCATGTCTGTGACGCTGCAATATTAAACAAAAATTGATCAGAAAAATTCTTCAAATTTTCTCCTCTAATCCTCTTTAATACATATTGGTATCACTGTTTATTTCTTTACTTAAAGATACTCCCTCTGAAAGTAAATGAAAATTTTGACTTTTTTTAAGTTTAAAATTTGATCATTTTTTATTAATCTACATATATACATGTGTGTGTATGTATGTAACACTGGTATTGATGTATGTATATACTTTCATAGTACAATATTTTTATAACATTTTGTCACATATAATAATAGAACATGTGAATAGTCATTTTTAAAACTGTATAATTAATGTCATATAATTCCGAAATAGATGGAGTATATACTTAAAACTAGTTATATATAAGTATAAAACTTGGACATACCTTGTCTAGAAAGAGCCCAATTGTCATCTTGCACAATATTCCAAGCAAAATACCCAAGCAAGCCAGTACTCTTAGCATATGCAACCTTAGTAGCTATACTTTGTGTATCATCATAACCAATCCAAGTAGTCCCAGAATAGCAATAATTAGTAACATAAGCAGAATCATACTTAACCGTTGCACCCTTTTGACTAATAAACGCCTTAATATCCTTATATCTTGGTGTTCCATTAGCAACACTAGTATCTCCTCCAGAAGATGGTGCTAAAATACCATTATTATTAGCATTTGTCAATTTCCATGCATACCCATAAAAGGGAACTCCCAACACTAGTTTGTTAGCAGGCACACCTGCACTAATCCAAGAACTAATCCCACTACTTCCACTCACTTGGCTATTTGGATCACGAAGCGAAGCATGAGGCCGTGTAACGAATGGTTGAGGCGCCCATGCGGGTGCGTAGAAGTCATAAGCCATGACATTAACCCAATCTAGGCTGTTAGAAATGGCTTGTGTAGGGAAAGTAGCAGCTGGATTAGCTTGTGCTCGATAATAAAGGGCTGCGGTTAAGAGCAAACGTGGAGCACCTCGAGCATTGATAGCAGCCCGCCATTCATTTAGGAGGGCTGCTAAGTTATTCATCTCTTGAACGGTAGCTTGTTGCTCCCAGTCAAGATCAAGGCCTTGATAACCATTCGCCAATGCGATGTTGATAGATGAGTCGATGAAGGTCTTTCGAGAGCTAGCTTGGCTAGCCATTCTGTTGAAATCAGCAGATGAAACGTCTCCTCCGCCTATAGATAGGAGGGATTTTACTGAAGGGTTTTTTCCTTTGACGGTTTGAGGGAAAGTGGCGCATCCTGAAGGGATTGAGAGTTGGTTGGTTTGTGTGTTAAGGCTAGCAAAGGCGCAGAAGAGGTGGGTGAAGAGTGTAGAGTCGATGTCCGAGGCCGAAACACCGTTATCTGGTGACCAATAGCCACCTTTAACTGCATTAGAATGTTGGAGATGAAGAAGTGATAAAAATGCTATGAAGCAAATGGTGCTCTTAAGAGAATAGTGCATGAATAATGCCATTGAGAATAAAAGAGAAGGTTACTTGAGGTTGGATAAGTGATATGCTAATGCTACTCTTTGTGGAAGTATTTATAATTGGAATGAATCGAATATCTCGCGCAAAAAATGTTGAAAACTAGACAATGTGATAAGAGTTTGACAATTCAACGTTTGTAGATATAGATTGTCTAAGAAAGTACTTACGATTTTATGTCATTAATCTGCCAAATTGTTGAACTTTATGTAACAGATTATAAATTAATGCATTACCCTTTTCACAAAATATAAAATCTGCCAAACTCGGATAGTCCCCTCAAAGAAAGAAATGAAGAAACTCGGAGAGTCGAGAGTGACTTATCTCAACAAGTTTCTTAAACTGGAAGAAGATAATGTAATGACGTATACTCATTTATAATGTAGTACACCAAGTAAGTGTTGGCCCAGTGGTGATGGGGACTGGCTTTGGTAGGACGGACCAGTGTTCGAATCCCCGCAACACCCTTGGGAGAAGAATGGAACCTAACTACCCCGAATTTAGCCTCGATCCGGATGTAGCCCGAAGGGTGAACCGGGTGCAAACACCAAAAAAAAAATTTATAATGTAGTACACATATAGTTAGGTTTAGTATCATTATTATAGTCTTATAGATGGCGTGCCTTGAATTAGGAGGGGGCCGTTTGACCCAGTCCCATATGGCATATGCTCCCAAACCACTGTTACATTTTGTCAACATGTCTACGTCTTAAGAGCATCCACATTCGTCTATTTTTAAGTCATGAAATTTAATCATAAGCCATGATATAAATATAATTATCGTACACACATAATATGTTATTCGAGTTTGTCATCTCATGACAAAAATAATAAAATAAGTTACGGAATCACAAATTTCATGACTTAGTCATAATCAACTCCAAACCAGTAATTATTACCTAACATGTACGCTACCAGGTTCCTTATTATTTTTTAAATTTTGTAATGTAATTTTGACGATTATATAAGAAAATATACTAATTGTAATACAATTTTTTCAATAGATTACCATATGTCTATATATTTGACATTCATAAAAAGTTCTTATGTGTAGCTATTTTTCTTAATAGCAAGTAGGATGCATTTGGTGCATTTAATTGATGATTCATAACAAATTTCTTGAAGATGAGTAAGAAAGTTGATGAAAAACAGGGATTACATGTTTTTAATAACGTCGGTGGCCAAACTCTAAACCTAAGGTAAGGACTATTGAGGGAGTATAGGTCAACAATAAATATTGTACAATAATTATGTTGTTTGTTTGTCTTTTGGTGGATATTGAACATGTATGTGTACATGTGGTCCTCATTCATTCTATGGTCATACTATCACAAACAGCCCACATACTATCAGAACGATTTTCAATGGAATAATTCTAGATATGTATTATCCATTATTGTTTTGATCGAAATTCCCAAAGTTCAAAGATTTTATAAAAAACGAAGAAAAATGGAAAAGAAGTCTTCGGTGCCAATTTTCCAGTCGGGAAATTTTCCTACTAAACAAACAGAGCTTAAGAAACGGAGATAAGTAAGCATAATAGCTTGACTCATTCAACATAGATCTATATGCAGACAACTAATAATTACGTGTTGATAAGATACTAGCTAGCCAAATTATTGAATGACAAAATCAAAGCCACAAAAAGAGACGCAATGTAACATTTTAATCTGCTACAAGTTTTACTAATATACCAAATACATACGTAACTGTTAGTTTCAATGTTTCATCAACTGTACCAGATCAAGTTGGAAGTTCAGAACCAGTCTCTCAGCAAATCTTTAAATTGAAGGACGATGATGTTAGTTTTCCTCGGTGAAACGTTAAAAGCGATACATTTACCGGTTGTGTCGTATTTTGCATAAAGGTGCCAATGGAATCATAATGCCGCTCTTCTGAAGAAAGAAGGCCTCAGATAAATGTGTCTTGTGTGGGATTCAAAACTGTATTTAGTCACTGAGACAATAAGCTCTTCCTCTGAAAGCACCTGTATTTCTCTCGGGCTGAGCAGGGGCAGCGCCTGCTGCTGGACGAGAGGGTGCTGGAGCTCCAATTCTCCACCTCGCAACTATCTTATGTCTGTAACAAAAGCCTGTTAAGGAAATTTGCTCGAATACAAGAAAAAGGAATAACCAAGAAAGAAAATCCTGGTGAAAGCATGGAAATTATGGTTACTAGTAAAGATGGCATTGGGCCAGGCCCAAAAAAAGTACAGTACAACACGAGCATGAGGCAGGCATGGTACAGTCCGTTCCGTGCTGTGAGCGGTGCCTGGGGACGCACTTTTTGATGGAGAGGCATGGTAAGGTACGAGGCAAGAACTTCAGTATGAAAAAACACAGCAAAGTCACACAATTTAAGCATAAGTACCCAGGCACAGTATACTGAGCCTTGATTTTGGGTCTGGCCAGCCCAGCAAGGTACGAACACCTGTCATGCCCTGGCCGAGCACGACCCAGTGTCATCTTTAGTTACAAGCATACTTGTATGAATGCAATGTAAAACACACCTTAGTATGTATGAAAATAGTTAAAATGTCGTTAGCATTGTCCCGCAGCAGAACAAAGAGTTAGCAAGTTAAATGAAATACAAGTGCTTCGTTGAGCGATACTCTAGTCACCCAAATCCCATAGGAAGTCCTTACATTGCAGTACTCTAGGGTCTAAGTAGATATGTTAAGATAAATATAAGGCCATACAATACACCAAATAACTGTGTTTGGTCCTAGACAAAGTTTGGAATTTTCTTTTAATTGTCCAAAACAGCTGATACCTACTCTGCCACTCAACCTTTAATGGTAAAGGAGTAGATGGAATTGGTATTAAACATAAACTTCATGTCAACATTCCAGGCTAGATCAATTTCTCAAAATTCAGGTGATCTAGAAAGCAAACATGGAGATAGCTAATATCAGGAAAGGAGACAAATCATTATGGAGGATATTCTCGTAATTTCCTTCTTATGATCACTCACCTTTCCACTCCCTACTATCCCACACAAGCAGGACGAGAAGCTAGATAAGTATAAAAGTGACTTGTTGCACTTTCCATAAATCGGTAAAATGCAGCTAAATGCAAAAGGTAAAGAAATTAGTATCTTAAAAAAAAAAACTACGAGAAAGGATACACCCATGCAGGAGTCTTGAGAATATTCTTTCCACCAGCAAGAGGATGAAGTACGGTCAAGAAATAATACAAATGTCCAGCGACAATACCAAGAAAGTCTGGCAAAAGACGTGAGCCGAAAATAACATCCAATGCCAGCATCGCCCAGGGCAAGTAAAATGCCTGAAAGTCAAGCCAAATATCAATAGCAATTCTTAACTTGCACAATTGTGCAAGTATAGAAAATAAAGATTAAGGAAGCAGGAAAAGTCAATTTTCCAAATACCTTTAGGCTGACAAGGCCATAAATGTTAATAGTGGCATTTGGAAATTCTCTACTCCAAACATAAAGAAGCATGAAGACGAGTGATATTCCACATAATGGTGTATACAAGAAGGGGATGGCTGATAATGCCTGAGAATTATGCAGACAAAACAAAGAAAAAGCAGTTAAAAACAAAAGGCGGACCAGAGAACTCAATATAGGATACAATTAGTCTCCAGAGAAGAGAGAGAGAGAGAGAAAATTGGCAAACATAAGAAGAAAAAAAAGTAAAAAGGATAAACTAAAATAAATAGATAAAAAACCCCAAAGAAGGCCAAATGTCTGTAATCAAGTTCTTCCTTGGCTAATAACTATATACGCATATTACATTGAAAAAATACGGAAGAGAAACTGGAAGGTCAGAATCAACTAGCTTGAAACACCAAACCAAGTAACCAACTCAATTACTAAAGCCACAGAAATAAAGCATGCTATCAGTTATTAGAAAATGGTATACAGCCAATTCTTAATCAATTTTATGAAATAATTCAAACCCAACTCCTAAGCAATCATATGAAAGATCCACCGCCCTATAATCCTTTCCAGAAAAAAAAAAACAAAATGAAAAACCACATGCCTTCAAATAATGCACTCAAACTTAAATTTGAATACAGATAAAATCAATGCCTTCCAGAATTGAACCAGAACACAGAGTATAGCACAGCACGAAACCAGTTTGGTAAGAGTACAATAAGTACATGCTAAATAGAACTATTAACCGTGAGGTTGGTTAAATCCCATGTAGCAGAACCAGATGACATGGTTCCCGAATATTATCTTATGTATCAGTCCCACCAAAAGCACTAATCTACCATATTTATTTTCTTATCTCTACAAATGTGCTAATACTCATACTATCATATGAAGTATTTGCTTCACTATAACTCTAATAAGTAAATAATAAGGACCAGTTCTCTATACTTAAGAAGTTAAACCCTGTGATGCTATTAAATATGGGTGTATTTAATTATGGTAACCATCCCTAGGAACACTAACTTTCACAGGAAACACAGATCTTTTTCTTTCTAGGCTTCAAATGGCCCCAAAAGCGTGCATTATAACCTTCAAAATCTGTCATTTTGGGACTTTTCCAACCGACGTGAGATTATTCGTCCGAAACCTTCCTTAGGGCCTCGGGATGCTTAGCAAGTATGTTGGACAAGTTTGACCCTTAACTCGAGCAGGCTTTATAGGCCTCTTTTTCCCCCACTGTAGTAGCGTTCTGGGTCATTGGAATGTTTTCTAGGGGTATTCTATGAGGCCGGGATGAGTCTCAAATTATTTTTTTTATTTCTGGGCTCCGAATGGCCCCAAAAAAGTGCATATAGCCTTCAAAATCAGTCAATTTGGACTTTTTCAGCTGAAGTGAGATTATTCTTCCAGAACCTACCCTAGGGACTCAGGAAACCTTAGGAATCATGTCGGATAACTTTGACCCTTAACGTTGCCTTAGAATGCCTTTTATAGCATCATTCGTATTTTCCCGACACAACACAACAAAGCTCCAAAAGGCCTCTTTTCCCATCAACGACCATTTTGGGTCATTGGTATGCTTTCTAACGGTATACTATGACCCCGGGATGAATCTCCTGAATTTTTCATTCCGAAGTTAGCCCCAAAAGCGTGCATTATAGACTTCAAAATAAGCCATTTCACGACTTTTCGGACGACGTGAGATTATTCATCCAAAACCTTCTCTAGGGCCTTGGGATGCCTTCTACAGCATCGTTCATATTTTTCCGGCAGGACTCCAGAAGGCTCTAAAGGCCTCCATTTCCCACCGTATGATTGTTTTGAGTCATCAATATGCTTTCTACGGGTAAACTATGACCCCAGGATGAATCTCGCGATTTTTTCTTTTCGAGATTCGAATGTCCCCAAAAGTGTGCCTTATAGACTTCAAATTCGAACATTTCGGAACTTTTTCAACTGATGTGAGATTAATCTTCCAGAACATTCGCTATGGTCTCGAGAAGCATTAAGAAGTATGTCGGAGAAGTTGACCCTTAAAGTTGCCTTTGATTACAGCATCGTACGTATTTTTCCGGCACAATCCGAGAAAGCTCTAAAGGCCTCTTGTCCCACAATATAAACATTTTGGGTCATTGGTATGCTTTCTAAGGGTATATTGAGACCTCGAGATGAATCTCGGAATTTTTTATTTCCGGGCTCCAAATGGCCCTAAAAATGTGCATTAGCCTTCAAAATCAGACCTTTTGGAGCTTTTTAAGCCGATGTGAGATTATTCCTCCGGGATCTTCCCTTGGGCCTCGAGATACATTAGGAATCATGTCAGATTAGTTTAGCCCTTAACATTGGCTTAGAATGCCTTGTACAACATCGTTTGTATTTTTCAGCACAACAAGAGAAAGCTCTAAAGGCCTCTTTTCCAACCGTACGGCCGTTTTAGGTCATTAGTAAGTTTTCTAAGCATATAATGTCACCCCAGGATAAATCTCGGGATTTTTTCTTTCCAGTCTCTAGATGGCCGTAAAAGCGTGTGTTATAGGCTTATATAGCCTTCAAAATCTTTCATTTTGGGACTTTTTCGGACGACGTGAGATTATTCATTTGAAACCTTCCTTAGGGACTCGGGATGCCTTAGGAAATATGTCCGACAAATTTGGCCCCCAACGTCGCCTTATAATGCCTTCTACAACATCTTTCGTGTTTTTTCGGTACAAGCCGAGAGTGCTCTAAAGCCCTCTTTTTCGCAACGTACAACTGTTGTCGGTCATTGGTATACTTTCTAAGGGTATACTATGACCCTGGGATGAATCTCGATACTTTTTATTTTCGGATTTCGAATGGCCACAAAACGTGAATAACCTCCAAAATTGACCATTTTAGGACTTTTTCGACAGACGTAAGATGCCTTCTCCAGCATCGTTCGTCTTTTTCTGGCCCAACCCGAGAAGGCTCTAAAGGCCTCTTCGTACCACAATATGACCATTTTGGGTCATTGGTATGCTATCTAAGGATATACCGTGACCTCGGGATGAATAATTTATTTCTGAGATTTCGAATGCCCACAAAAAATTGCATTATAGCCTTCAATATTAGAACTTTCGAGACTTTTTCAGCCGATGTGGGATTATTCTTCCATGACCTTCCCCATGCCATCGAGACCTTAATCATGTCGGTTAAGTTTAGCCTGTAACGTTGCCTTAAAATGCCTTCTACAACATCGTTCGTATTTTATCAGCACAGCACGAGAAAGCTCTAAAGGCCTAATTTCCCACCGTACGACCGCTTTAGGTCATCGGTATGTTTTCTAAGGATATACTATGACCCCGAGATGAATTTCAGAGATTTTTTTTCTTTCCGGTCTCTGGATGGCCCCAAAAGCGTGCGTTGCCATTTTGGGACTTTTTCGGAAGACGGGAGACACTTCATCCAAAACATTCCTTAAGGCCTTGTGATGCTTCGGAAAAATGCCGGACAAAATTGACCCTTAACGTTGCCTTACAATGCCTTCTACAACATCTTTCGTATTTTTCAATCACAACCCGAGAAGGCTTTAGAGCCCTCTTTGCACCGTATGACTGATGTCGGTCATTGGTATACTACTTTCTAAGGGTATGATATGACCCCGTAATGAATCTCGAGATTTTTCTTTTCAGGTTCCGAATGGCCCCAAAACGTGTATAGCCTTCAAAATCGGCCATTTTGGGACTTTTTCGACGGACGTAAAATTAATCTTCCAGAACTTACACTAGGCATCGGGAGGCATTAAGAAGTACGTCAGAGAAGTTTGACCCTTAACTTTGCCTTAGAATGCCTTCTACAACATCGTTCGTATTTTATCACCACAACACGAGAAAGCTCTAATGGCCCCATTTCCCATTGTACGACCGTTTTGGATCATTGGTATGTTTTCTACGGATATACTATGACCCCGTAATGAATCTCGGGATTTTTTATTTCCGCTCTCCAAATGGCCTTAAAAGCGTGAGTTATAGCCTTCAAACACTGCCATTTGCCTTAGAATGCCTTCTACAACATCGTTCGTATTTTATCACCACAACACGAGAAAGCTCTCATGGCCTCATTTCCCATTGTACGACCGTTTTGGATCATTGGTATGTTTTCTACGAATATACTATGACCCCGTAATGAATCTTGGGATTTTTTATTTCCGCTCTCCAAATGGCCTTAAAAGCGTGAGTTATAGCCTTCAAACACTGCCATTTTGGGACTTTTTCGGACGACGAGATTATTCATTCGGAACTTTCCTTAGGGCCTCGGGAAGCCATAGGAAATATGTCGGACAAATTTGACCCTTAACGTGGCCTTATAATGCCTTCTACAACATCTTTCGTGGTTTTCCGGCACAACCCGAGAAGGCTCTAAAGCTCTGTTTTTCGCACCGTATGACCATTGTCGATCATTGGCAAACATTCTAAGGGTATACTATATGACCCCGGGATGAATCTCAAAAATTTTCTCATTCCGAGTTTTGATTAGCCACAAAACGTGAATTATAGCCTTTAAAATCGGCCATTTTGGGACTTTTTTGAAGGACGTAAGATTAATCTTCCAAAAGTGTCCTTAGGGAATCGGCATGCATTAAGAAGTATGTCAGATAAGTTTGACCCTTAACGTTGCCTTTGAATGCCTTCTACAGCATCGTTCATATTTTTCTAACATAAGTCGAAAAGGCTCTAAAGGCCTCTTGTACCACTGTATGACCGCTTTGGGTCATTGATATGCTTTCTAAAGGTATACTGTGACCCCAGGATGAATCTCAGAATTTTTTAATTCCGGGCTCCAGATGGCCATTTTGGGACTTTTCCAGACGACATGAGATTATTCATTCGAAACCTTTCCTAGGGCCTTGGGATGCCTTGGAAAATATGTCGGACAAATTTGACCCTTAATGTTGCATTATAATGCCTTCTACAGCATCTTTCGCCTTTTTCTACACTACCCGAGGAGGCTCTAGAGACCCTTCTGCACTGTATGACCGTTGTCGGTTATTGGTTTATTTTTCAAGGGTATACTATGACCTTGGGATGAATTTCGACATTTTTTCTTTCCGGGTCTCTCGAATGGCCCCAAAACCTGAATATAGCCTTCAAAATAGGCCATTTTGGGACAAATTCATCGGATGTACGATAAATCTTCCAGAACTTTCCCTAGGGCCTCAGGATGAATTTAGAATATGTCGGATATTTTTGACCCATAACGTTGCCTTTGACTGCCTTTTATAGCATCGTTCGTATTTAAGCTGCAAAACTCGAGAAGGCTCTAAAGGCCTCTTGTCCCACATTATGACCATTTTGGGTCATTGGTAGGCTTTCTAAGGGTATATTATGACCCCGGGATGAATCTCGGGATTTTTTTTTTTTTTTGTAGGCTTCGAATGGCCCTAAAAACATGAATTATAGCATTCAAAATCAGTCATTTCGGGACTTTCTCTGCAACTTAAGACTATTCTTCTGAAACCTTCCCTAGAGCCTCGAGATGCCTTAGGAAATATGTCAAATAAGTTTGACCCTCAACGTTGCCTTAAAAGTTAAATACCTTTTACAACACCTTTCGTATTTTTCCAACATAAGCCGAGAAGGCTCTAAGAGCCTCTTTTTCCTTACGTATAACCTTTGGATCATTGGGACGTTTTACAAGGGTATATTATGACCCCAAGGGCTTCGGATGTCCCCAAAAGCATGCATTATAGCCTTCAAAATCAACCAATTACGGATTTTTTGTGAGATTATTCATCCGAAACCTTCCCTAGGCCCGTCTTAGGAAGTATATCGCATAAGTTTAACCCTTAAAGTTGCCTTAGAATGTCTTTTACACCATCTTTTTTCCCTACACGGACACTTAGGCTATCATGGCAGATGTCCTAGGTGTCTTGCCTTGGCTTAGGCCACCTCTAAATGCATAAAAGTTGCCTTGTCATGAAGAAACTTCCTATACTGAGCCAAAATAGCATAAAGGATACCTTAGTAGCTTCTTTTAGCCTTATATACATGATTTAAGGGGTTAGGAAGGGAAGGACGACAGGAAGTGATATAGGGCTGAATCTAAGTGGATCGTAGCAGCAAGACCACTCTGCCACTTACAAATCTTTAGAGGCATAGGTGAGGTGCTTCATAAATGGAAAACCCAAGACTTGGGATTCTTGGCACCCATGGGAAGAGTATTGCTGTATTGGTATAACACCTCCACTCGTGCCTCAGTGGCAGGGATCCACCCCAATTTTTCAGATTTGAACAACGGTCGTACCTTAGTGTCCTCGTTGGAAGAACAGTTGCTAGAGAGAGATGCTACCTTGGATAAGCTTAAGTTCTACTAGCTTGAGGCTCAGAACATCACATGCTAAAGGATAAGAGCTTAAGAAGAGAAGAGAAGTGCATTTTGAGGTGGATGAATGTGTCTATCATAGGCTTCAGTCCTATAGACAACAATCTTTGGCAAAGAGATTGCATGAGAAACTGGCTCCCGGATTTTCTCGGGCCCTTTAAAATCATCAAAAAGGTTGGCGCAGTGGCTTACCAACCGGAACTCCACCCCCGAGGCCGGAATTCACCCAGTCTTTCATGTTTCCCAGCTCAAAAGAGCCATTGGACAAGCTCGGGTATCTGCTTCTCTACCACCACAATTGACTGCCGACTTGGTGCTAGAAACTGTTCCTGAAGCCGTGCTAGGTCCGAGGTCTAACAGCCAGCACAAGGACCATGCTTCGAGGTCTTGGTGCAGTGGAGCAACCTTCCTACTTTTGAGGCCACTTGGGAGGATGTAGATCTCCCAAAAGCCAGGTTTCCTGACTTCCACCTTGAGGACAAGGTGCTTAATTGGCCGGCGTGTATTGCTAAGGCCTCTTCTCACCCTCCTCTAATTTACACGTACTCTAGGAGAAAGAAAGGTAAGGACACTAAGGTCACAAATCTTGCTGCAACAGATGGCACAAACTTGAATGGATGGCACAACAAAATATTCCCTGACCCATAATAACAGAATTAGGCAGTGACAGTAGAGAGAGAAAGTTCTGACTGTAAATGTAGTATATAGGAGCTCAGCTCTTTGTGAAGGGTATCCAAAAATCGAGTGAAGAGAAGTCTGTAGTGGGACCTCTCGAAAGTAAGGGTTACATTAGGAAGGTTTCCCTAATCTTGCCTTAATACAGCATCTATCTTGGCTGCTATCTTGTTTTTCTTGCCTAATCAATCAATCTAATCTGCTTAGCTACTGTAGTACTTAGCACCAATTCCTACGCCATCATATGAAAGATCCACCTGCCTTATAATCCTTTCCAAAAAAAAAAAAAAAAAAAAAAAAAGTTACCCCACCTGCCTCAAAATAATATACTCAAGCATTGATCTTGCGCTTTGATCTCGAATACAGACAAAATCAATGCCTCCAAGAATTGAACCAGAATGCAGAGTATAGCACGGCATGAAACCAGTTTGGCAAGATTAGATACTGAATTGAAGACCTATTAGCCATGAAGTTGGTTAAATCCCATGTAGCTGAACCTGACCACATGGTTCCCGAATATTATCTTATATATCAGTCCCACCAAAAGCACTAATCTACCAAATGTATCTTCCTATATCTACAGATGTGTGCATGCTCATTCTATCATATGAAGTATTTGCTTTGCTATAACTCTATTTCGTAATTAATAATGCCAGTTCTCTGTGGTTCAGAAGTTAAACCCTGTGATGCTATTAAACATGGGTAGGGGTGAAAGTTATTTGGATAAAATCCAAAATCCAATCCAATCCAATCCGAATTAGTAATTCGGATCGGATTCAAACGGTGTTCGGATCGGATTCGGACTGAGATTTTTTGCAAAAATTGGATTTTCGGATCGGATTGGATTGAGGGTAATTGGATCCAAAAATCCAATATAACCGAATAGTAATATGCCTTGTATTATGTATATGGATTGGGATTTAGTGCTTAACTGAATTTTTTTTAAAAAATGCCTAGTCCATAGCCCAATAGGCGTAGAAGACTTCAACCCTTCCCCTAAAACCCTAACAAAGACTTAATTCCTCATTTCCTAATTTCTGCTAAAATTTGTTGTCTTAATTTATTTCATCGAAAAACTAGAGTTTTAAAAAATCGGATTTTCGGATCGGATCCAATCTAGAGTATGAAAATTCGGATTGGATTGGATTGGATCGGATTCAAACTCTAATTGGTTTGGATTCGGATTGGAAAATTAAAATCCAAATTTTGTTCGGATCGGATTGGATTAGGCCGTAATTCAAACCGTACACCGAACTTTCACCCCTAAACATGGGTGTATTTAATTATGATAACCATGCCTAGGAACAGTAACTTCACGGGAAACAAGAATACAGATATGCCAATATAAGAGACAGAAGATACATGTAAGTAAAACTTATACCAACAAACTGAGTGCTCCAAATATCATCATCCACAAAAAGTCTGCTGTCCGCCTCTGGAACGGTCCCTGCTCTAATTGAACTCCATATCTTGCTCTGTTACATCAACATTTTTTTTTGGGAAAAAAAAAAAGAAGAAAAAAGGAGGAAGCATCAGGCCAGAAAACAAAGCCTATACAGAACATGGAGTTTAAACAGAACTTTGTACTTTGCTCAAACAGCTTAATGATACCAATAAAGAACAGAATATCATGAAAAAATATGGAAGACTAATAAGAGATATACTGTTGGCCAAAAAAAAAAGCAGAAATATACAGAGATGATAAAGGTACTGAAAATATTCCAATGAAGTTTTGGAAGTGCAAACAATTGACTAAGAATTCTATGCTAAGAACTCTGTGGGCCTGTCATATCCACTGCAACGCAAAAGTTCTAGACACGCAGCAAATTATCAAACATGTTTATGATATTCATGCATAAGATTATTTTAAAAAAATAAAAAAACAAAGCAAAAAAACCAAAAACCACTTAACTTCTAGAGCATGATCACATCGATATAAGACCCGAAATTGTGGGCACTCAACAGGGCTCATAAACAGCTTCTCTCATCCCAATAACAAAAATGCCAAAGCGTTAATCTTAGGATGGGGTCAGCACTGGAGATGAAATCTTGACTCATGCACCTGACACGGTCAGGTGCATGACTTACGATTTCATCTCCAGTGGTCGTCGACACTCCACAGTCCACATAGATCCTAGCTTCACGCCTTCCGCCAACCCGAAAAAGAATAATATAACATATAATGTGTCATTTCTGTCATGGCTCATGGTATCTGCACCCTATTATATGCATTTGAATTCGGTCCTAAAGGACATATATCAAAGTCCAGGCCCAATATGTTTACAGCCCAATTTGTAGTTTGACAAGGCCAGTTAACTAGTCAGCACAATTCTAACGCCAGATTGCTAGTCCACAAAAGGTTATTCAAGGCAATTAGCAGGTGAAATCGTAGTCATTGGCTATTCTTGAATTTGACGCCATAAAGTACTTCGCTAGTCTCAACTTATTCAAAATGATGATACCAAATATCGAGGAAGAAAAATCAGAAGTCAGATCTTCTACAAAGTGATACAAGGTAATTTGCTCATATGGAACATCAAATAATAAAGAACAAGAGGCTTGCTTCCACTAGATACTATAATGACCATTTATTTACCATGATCCAAGCATATATACAGCAGTAATATGTCATATGTCCCTGACAATTGACATCAATTCAATGCAGAACAAGGTCTTGTGCCCACCCATTACACCACATCCATTGTATAAAGAAGAGAAAAAAATAGAAATTATGGAAATTCAAGATGCTTAAAAAATTTCAATTTAGTCTTGACTTACAAATTTTATAAAATTTTAAGAAATTCATAGTCATAGTGTGTAACTGTGTACTAGTTCTATATAGCTAAAGTTCCAAGAGAAGTAAAATCACGATAAACTTCATTATACTTTGAAGTTTGAGGAAAGAATTCATAAAATCCAGTAAGTGAAATTGCAATCCAACCCAACAATTTCCATTCTATATAACATATTTCCCTCTGCTTACAATCTATTTGGGTAAGACTGAAAAGAAGCAGCGAGATGCCAAAGCTTTCAGAAAAGACTGGTCACTAGTCTGATTGTTTTGACAAGACTTTGGTAACAAGATAACAGAAGTTCTATAAGACCAAGGAGAGCAGTGGTTTATAATTCAATCAAGAAAAGAAGACGTCAGTAGTTATGGAAGGACGCTATTGCCAATAGTTTAATCACACTTAAGATGATTAGATGGTAATTACCAGTGGTAACACTCAAAACTAGCATTCAACAGAGTATCCGTTTCACAAGCTTTGTGATAACACTCAATTGTTAGCAGTAATCCCTGCTTGAAACAAGGGACTTGTTGTCCAAATGAAAAAAGAACCAAAGAGATATGCAATATATCTGCTCCAAATTTATCACCAGCCAAACTACTTACATCATTAGCAGGCGAATTCCAAAGTTGATTGAAAAACCACCAAGGAAAAAGAAATTTGTGAAAAGCCGCCACACCTGATTATCAAAGAATAGTTGTTTAAGAGAATCTTCGATAATGGTGAAACAGTGAGGTAAGACAACAAGAAATGAATTATGATGGTGCAAATGACTAACAAAAATACTCATGAAATTCATTCTTCTGCTGATCATAGCCAGCATGATTATTAGTAAAAAATAATTGAAAAATAAATTAAACAAAACAAGAACTGTGAAATAGAAAGAACAAGAGCAGGTATAGTACAGTTAGCTTCTGGACTGTAACACCAAAAAAAAACTATACAACAACAAAGCCTTAGTCTTGTAATGATTTGGGGTCGGCTAATATGAATCATCACCGCAAATTATAACTTGGGTGCACGTAGCACCACAAACTTTAGCTAGTAGCCAAAATATTACAAACTATCGGACTTGATGCAGCGCGTATCATTAATGATACCGGAGGTAAGTTTTTTGGCCGGCAATATATTATTAAATACCATATATATATATATATATATATATATATATATATATATATATATATATATATACTATTAAATCTCAATGATAATAGAGTGGTTTTACTTTTTAGATTGCATAACATCGAAAAATGTTCTCCGTCCCGAGACCGTATACTTTGACTTTTAGTTTTTAAAACCTCAGTCAACGTGGGGGCTTTTGTAGACACATAAATTTGTCTCCCTAATTTAGTACCCGATGATGACTAAACCTTCGTCTAATTGGTCCAGATCAAAGAAAGAATAAAGAGCGAGCCTAAGATAAACTATTTCTAGTCCAAACCCATTATCAGTAGCCCATTTTCTAAACCCACTTTTAAAAATCTTTTCTATAAATAGATTTATAAAATCCCACCTTCGAAAATGATACCCTTAGATCATCATTAATGATACGGGCGGTAAGTCACTAATATCATAACGTTTTTGTCAACTTACACCATAAATGATGCTAAAATCTTAAATTTTCCTATATGTTTAAGTTAAACGTGTAAAAGTCATGTCAATTTCGGGTTGAAAATCTCAACACTAACCCAACACATTTAGTAAACAGTAAAACAAGTGTTGATCCCTTTATATAAACGTGTCAAAAAAAATTGACACTAACCCACTTTTTGGTATTCGGTTCGTATCGTTTTATCTTGTTGCGTCAACTTTTAACAACTCTAACATAAACCCCAACACATCATTAAACCATAGCCCAAGCAGACCTTCCATATCCGGCACGAAACGCTCTACCGGACTACCACAATATCATATGTACATATTAATTAAATACATCAATGAATAAATGGTTTATAAGCGCGTCAGAAAAATAAGTAGATAGTAACCACTCATGTTTACTTGCTACCTACCTTTTATATGACATTAATATACCTAGTAAAACCTTGTAGGTAAAAACTTCTATTACCACTAAACTTTTAACTCAAATATAATTCTAACTCAACTAGAATTACTAATCCAATTAGGACTTGGACTACTAATCCAACTAGGATT
Source organism: Beta lomatogona (assembly GCA_947646795.1). NCBI lineage: Eukaryota > Viridiplantae > Streptophyta > Magnoliopsida > Caryophyllales > Amaranthaceae > Beta > Beta lomatogona. Next base: position 1,969,350 of record CANSNZ010001111.1, read on the forward strand.
AGAACTACAACTTCTACTCCGAACAAAACTAGGAGTATTTCACAACCTTATTCTAAGAGAGACTAAACATCTAATTATAAATGGTAAGGACTAAGGAGAAGGATTAGACCTTATGAGTTATAACCTTAAGGTTACAAGGTGAATTCCAACCAACTACACCAAGTAATTAGCTTGGTTGACATCATATCTAATTGCTTAACCTAATAATGCATAAATGCAATGAATACAAATGATATACGCATTTGATCTGTCACATAGTTGCATATTCATAGTATATATAATAAATTGTAGGAACCAAAAACTTTCAGCTACTATATAAACAAGAGAACACCAAAACAACTTACAAATCATTAAACATGGAGACATTGTTAGTGATGATAGTAACAACATCATGCATTATTGCACTCATGCTTAAACCTTTCCTCTCATTGATCAATTCCACATCCAAATTGCCTCCCAAAGCACATGGTATACCAATCATAAGTACTTTCCTATGGCTTCAAAAAACAACCATTGAAGTCCGAGATGCCCTTCGAAAACTCCATTCGAAACTCGGTCCAATTCATCACCATACCCATTATATCACATCCATTTATATTCATTTCCAATTCTTCTCTAGCACACCAAGCCCTCATCCAAAAGGGTGCTTTATTTTCTAACCGGCCTATTGCTCTATCGACGTCGAAAATCCTTACAAGCAACCAACATAACATTAGCTCAGCTAGTTATGGGCCAACCTGAAATCTCCTACGCCGCAATCTCACCCACATTATGCACCCTTCTCGGCCTAATACTTTCTCGAACGCTCGTAAATGGGTCCTCGACATCCTCCTGACTAGCATTAGGTCTAGTGCAGCTGCCTCATATCCTAGTGCCATTAAGGTGAATGACCACATTCGTTTTGCAATGTTCTGTTTACTAGTGTTCATGTGTTTTGGAGAAAAATTAGAGGAGTCTAAAATCAGAGAGATTGAGGTGATACAATATCGGCTATTAACATCCTTCAGTCGATTCCAGATTCTCAATTTCTTTCCTCTAATGACTCGTATGTTACTCCCTAATCGTTGGACTGAGGTGTATGAGTTGAAGAAGAAGCGCGAAGAGGTGCTAGCTCCTCTCATTAGAGCTCGGAAGTTGCTTCAACAGAGAGATCATGACAGAAATTCTGCTTACATAGACACATTGTTTACACTACAACTATCAGATAATAATGATACTAAGAGAAATTTAAGTGAAGAAGAACTTGTGACTGTTTGTTCTGAATTTCTGAATGCAGGAACTGACACTACTTCGACAGCGTTACAGTGGATTATGGCTAATCTTGTTAAGTATCCGAAAATACAAGATAATCTTTTTCGCGAAATTAAACAAGTAGTTGGATTAGAAGCAAAAGAAGTTAAAGAAAATGAACTGTCTAAGATGAAATATCTTAAGGCTATTGTATTAGAAGGACTAAGAAGACATCCTCCAAGTCATTTTACTTTGCCTCATGCTGTAGCTCAGTCTTCTGAGGTGGATTTGGGTGGATATACTGTGCCCGAAAATGCAGTTGTGTTTTTCACGATTGCGGAGATGGGTTGGGATCCACGGGTGTGGGACGATCCGATGGAATTCAAACCCGAGAGATTTTTGTTGGATCATATTTTGATATTACTAGAAGCAAGGAGACGAAGATGATGCCTTTTGGTGCTGGAAGAAGGATATGTCCTGCATTACGTTTAGCTATGCTTCATCTTGAATATTATGTGGCTAATATGGTTTGGAACTTTGAATGGGGAGTTGTTGATGGATATGAAGTTGATTTATCTGAGAAGCAAGAGTTTACTGTTGTGACGAAGCATCCACTGCAGACTCTTATTTCTCCTAGGTGAAACGAGGATTTGATCGTTTATTGAACTAGATGGCATCTTGTGCTATCGCATACTACCTCTGTTTTTTTAGATGCAGCATTTGATTATTTTAATCCACCCACCAAAAAGGCAGATGTTGCATCTAAAGAAATAGAGGAAGTAGTATATAGATCACAGTTACTTTATGTACGTTACCATTTTGTCTATAACTTTTTGTCAGATAAGACTTATTAAAAAAGCTATTTTCTTGAAAAAGACCTAATAAAAACTTCTTTGTTTAAAAAGACCTATTATATTATTTTCGTTTGTTACTTTAGACCATCTGTATATTTTCCGGCTAAAAAGTCTATTTTTCGGCCTTCACTTTCTTCTCTCCCTTTCTTATTAAATGGAACCAAACAAGTTTGTTGTCATAAAACTTTTGTGAGAAAGGGAACGAAAAAAAAAGTCATGGCCAGAAAAAAAAAGTCACGGCCAGGAAGATAGACTCTTTGGCCGGAAAAAGTTGAGATGGTTTATAATAATAAATAATAGTAATATAATAAGTATTACTAGTTTTTATGTTAATTTTAATAATCGTCAGTCCCTCTCTAATGGAGAGTTTTTCTACCCATATATTGAGTTTTATCTCTCTCTATGTGAGAATTTGGGGACTTTATTTTTAGTTCTTTGTATAATTCAAGAGGTTGATTTGTTGATTGAAATTTGTGCGGGGCTACAACAGATGTCAGTACTTTGTTTACAGTCACCTGAATTAAATCATTTTCTACTTCAAAACTACAAAAGATCGATAGACCCTCTTGTAGAAGGCTGTATAGAACAATGATGTGAAAGACGAAGGTTTTCAGAAGTGTTAGATCTCTTCAACGATCGTGGTTTTGTCATTTTAGAATTGTATTTATTTCATTTTCATATGTATTTGTTAGTTTCGACTTCTATTGTAGATATCGTATGACTTTGAATCAATAAATTAATTTTAATTTTAAAAAAGTAATATAATAGGTACGGTCACTGTTCCTACGTTTGATAATCTTGGAGGTATCTTCTTATTATTGGAATTGTAATTGTTCCTAAACAAACGCAGAACAGGCATGCCTGTATATACAGATCACCCATAATATAATACGGCTAGCTTTGATTAAAGAAAGATAGAGTCCATGTAGACTTGATTAAAAACAAGATATTGTAATAATAGGGGACCTAATGTACCCATAAACACAACACATTTATTATTATAAAGAGGCACGTAGAATGTTACATCTACGTTATTACACAATCCCCTTTCATAACTTAACATATAACACTCATACTCTCACACTACATTTATTTTCTGTGATTATCTTTTGGTGCCTTCCTTGTTAGTTCCTGGTTAGTTATGCTCCCCATGTCTGTGACGCTGCAATATTAAACAAAAAATGATCAGAAAAATTCTTCCAACTTTTCCTTTAATCCTCTTTAATATATATATATATATATATATATATATATATATATATATATATTAAGGTAAGATGAAGGGAACTCACTTGAGGGGGATAAGGGGAAATCCTCGAATGAGTCCCATGAGGTTTGATCCCTAGACCTTAGGGATATAAGGTGGGGAGCGATGCCACTACTCCACCACCTCAACATCAATCTTCTTTAATATTGGTATTAAGCATTGTAACACTGGTATTGATGTATGTATATATATACTTTCATAGTATAATATTTTTATAACATTTTGTCACATATAATAATAGAAGATGTGAATAGTCATTTTTAAAACTGTATAATTAATGTCATATAATTCCGAAATAGATGGAGTATATACTTAAAACTAGTTATATATAAGTATAAAACTTGGACATACCTTGTCTAGAAAGAGCCCAATTGTCATCTTGCACAATATTCCAAGCAAAATACCCAAGCAAGCCAGTACTCTTAGCATATGCAACCTTAGTAGCTATACTTTGTGTATCATCATAACCAATCCAAGTAGTCCCAGAATAGCAATAATTAGTAACATAAGCAGAATCATACTTAACTGTTGCACCCTTTTGACTAATAAACGCCTTAATATCCTTATATCTTGGTGTTCCATTAGCAACACTAGTATCTCCTCCAGAAGATGGTGCTAAAATACCATTATTATTAGCATTTGTCAATTTCCATGCATACCCATAAAATGGAACTCCCAACACTAGTTTGTTAGCAGGCACACCTGCACTAATCCAAGAACTAATCCCACTACTTCCACTCACTTGGCTATTTGGATCACGAAGCGAAGCATGAGGCCGTGTAACGAATGGTTGAGGCGCCCATGCGGGTGCGTAGAAGTCATATGCCATGACATTAACCCAATCTAGGCTGTTGGAGATGGCTTGTGTAGGGAAAGTAGCAGCCGGATTAGCTTGTGCTCGATAATAAAGGGCTGCGGTTAAGAGCAAACGTGGAGCACCTCGAGCATTGATAGCAGCCCGCCATTCGTTTAGGAGGTCTGCTAAGTTATTCATCTCTTGAACGGTAGCTTGTTGCTCCCAGTCAAGATCAAGGCCTTGATAACCATTCGCCAATGCGATGTTGATAGATGAGTCGATGAAGGTCTTTCGAGAGCTAGGTTGGCTAGCCATTCTGTTGAAATCAGCAGATGAAACGTCTCCTCCGCCTATAGATAGGAGAGATTTTACTGAAGGGTTTTTTCCTTTGACGGTTTGAGGGAAAGTGGCGCATCCTGAAGGGATTGAGAGTTGGTTGGTTTGTGTGTTAAGGCTAGCAAAGGCGCAGAAGAGGTGGGTGAAGAGTGTAGAGTCGATATCCGAGGCCGAAACACCGTTATCTGGTGACCAATAGCCACCTTTAACTGCATTAGAATGTTGGAGATGAAGAAGTGATAAAAATGCTATGAAGGAAATGGTGGTCTTAAGAGAATAGTGCATGAATAATGCCATTGAGAATAAAAGAGAAGGTTACTTGAGGTTGGATAAGTGATATGCTAATGTTACTCTTTGTGGAAGTATTTATAATTGGAATGAATCGAATATCTCGCGCAAAAAATGTTGAAAACTAGACAATGTGATAAGAGTTTGACAATTCAACGTTTGTAGATATAGATTGTCTAAGAAAGTACTTACGATTTTATGTCATTAATCTGCCAAATTGTTGAACTTTATGTAACAGATTATAAATTAATGCATTACCCTTTTCACAAAATATAAAATCTGCCAAACTCGGATAGTCCCCTCAAAGAAAGAAATGAAGAAACTCGGAGAGTCGAGAGTGACTTATCTCAACAAGTTTCTTAGACTGGAAGAAGATAATGTAATGACGTATACTCATTTATAATGTAGTACACATGACCAACTGGGGTTGGCGTGAGTGGTTAAGGGCATCTCGCTCCTTAACCAAGGTCTCGGGTTCGAGCCTTGGGTATGGAAAAAAACCCAGCTGGGAGGGATGCTACCCTTCGAGGTACCCATGCGCCAAAGGCGGTGGGAAACTCCTCGTAGTAGGACAAAAAAAAAAAATTGTAGTACACATACTCATATAGTTAGGTTTAGTATCATTATTATAGTCTTATAGATGGCGTGCCTTGAATTGGGAGGGGGCCGTTTGACCCAATCCCATATGCTCCCAAACCACTGTTACATTTTGTCAACATGTCTATGTCTTAAGAGCATCCACACTCGTCTATTTTTAAGTCATGAAATTCAATCATGAGCCATGATATATAATAAAATCATGAAATGAGTTATGAAATAACAAGTTTCATGACTTAGTCATGATCAACTAGCGAATCAATAGCTACCTAACATGTACGCTGTCAGCCGTATCAGGTTCCTTATTATTTTTTAAATCTTGTAATTTAATTGCGACGATTATATAGGAAAGTGTACTAATTGTAATACAATTTTTTTTGATAGAAAACCATGTCTATATTTTAGACATCCATGAAAAAAATTCTTATGTGTAACTTTTTTTTTTCTTAATAGTAAGTATGATGCATTTGGTGCATTGAATTGATGATGATTTATAACAAATTTCTTGAAGATGAGTAAGAAAGTTGATGAAAGACAGGGATTACATGTTTTTAATAACGTCGGTGGCCATACTCTAAAACCTTAGGTAAGGACTAACGAAGGAGTATAGCTCAATAATAAATATTGTACAATAATTATGTTGTTTGTTTGTCTTTTGGTAGATATTGAACATGTATGTGTACATGTGGTCCTCATTCATTCTATGGTCATACTATCACAAACAGCCCACATACTATCAGAACGATTTTCAATGGAATAATTCTAGATATGTATTATCCATTGTTTTGATCGAAATTCCCAAAGTACAAAGATTTTATAAAAAACAAAGAAAAATGGAAAAGAAGTCTTCGGTGCCAATTTTCCACAGTCGGGAAATTTTCCTACTAAACAAACAGAGCTTAAGAAACGGAGATAAGTAAGCATAATAGCTTGACTCATTCAACATAGATCTATATGCAGACAACTAATAATTACGTGTTGATAAGATACTAGCTAGCCAAATTATTGAATGACAAAATCAAAGGCACAAAAAGAGACGCAATGTAACATTTTAATCTGCTACAAGTTTTACTAATATACCAAATACATACGTAACTGTTAGTTTCAATGTTTCATCAACTGTACCAGATCAAGTTGGAAGTTCAGAGCCAGTCTCTCAGTAAATCTTTAAATTGAAGGACGATGATGTTAGTTTTCCTCGGTGAAACGTTAAAAGCGATACATTTACCGGTTGTGTCGTATTTTGCATAAAGGTGCCAATGGAATCATAATGCCGCTCTTCTGAAGAAAGAAGGCCTCAGATAAAAGTGTCTTGTGTGGGATTCAAAACTGTATTTAGTCACTGAGACGATAAGCTCTTCCTCTGAAAGCACCTGTATTTCTCTCGGGCTGAGCAGGGGCAGCGCCTGCTGCTGGACGAGAGGGTGCTGGAGCTCCAATTCTCCACCTCGCAACTATCTTATGTCTGTAACAAAAGCCTGTTAAGGAAATTTAATCGAAGACAAGAAAGAGGAATAACCAAGAAAGAAAATCCTGGTGAAAGCATAGAAATTATGGTTACGAGTAAAGATGGCATTGGGCCAGGCCCAAACAAAGCACAGTACAACACGAGCATGAGGCAGGCATGGTACAATCCGTTCCGTGCTGTGAGCGATGCCTGGGAACGCACTTTTTGATGGAGAGGCATCGCACGGTACGAGGTAAGATCTTCGGTATGAAAAAATACTGCAAAGTCACACAATTTAAGCACAAGTAGCCAGGCACAGTATGCTGAGCCTTGATTTAGGGTCTGGCCAGCCCAGTAAGGTACGAGAACCTGTGTCATGCCCTGGCCGAGCACGAGCCAGTGTCATCTTTAGCTACAAGCATACTTATATGAATGCAATGTAAGTATGAAAGAAAATAGTTAAAATGTCATTAGCATTGTCCCGCAGCAGAACATAGAGTTAGGAAGTTAAATGAAATACAAGTGCTTCGTTGAGCGATACTCTAGTCACCCAAATCCCAAAGGAAGTCCTTACATTGCAGTACTATAGGACCTAAGAATATATGTTAAGATAAATAGAAGGCCATCCAATACACCAAATAACTGTGTTTGGTCCTAGACAAAATTTACTTTGGAATTTGTCCAAAACAGCTTATACCTACTCTGTTACTCAACATTTAATGGCAAAAGAGTAGATGGAATTAGTATTAAACATAAACTTCATGTAAACATTCCAGGCTAGATCAATTTCTCAAAATTCAGGTGATCTAGAAAGCAAACATGGAGATAGGTAATATCAAGAAAGGAGACAAATCAATGCAGAGGATATTCTCGTAATCTCCTTCTTATGATCACTCACCTTTCCACTCCCTACTATCCGCACATGCAGGACGAGAAGCTAGATAAGTATATAAGTGACTTGTTGCACTTTCCATAAATCGGTAAAATGCAGCTAAATGCAAAAGGTAATGAAATTAGTATCTTAAAAAATGACTAAGAGAAAGGATACACCCATGCAGGAGTCTTGAGAATATTCTTTCCACCAGCAAGAGGATGAAGTACGGTCAAGAAATAATACAAATGTCCAGCGACAATACCAAGAAAGTCTGGCAAAAGACGTGAGCCAAAAATAACATCCAATGCCAGCATAGCCCAGGGCAAGTAAAATGCCTGAAAGTCAAGCCAAATATCAATAGCAATTCTTAACTTGCACAATTGTGCAAGTATAGAAAATAAAGATAGGGAAGCAGGAAAAGTCAATTTTCCAAATACCTTTAGGCTGACAAGGCCATAAATGTTAATAGTGGCATTTGGAAATTCTCTACTCCAAACATAAAGAAGCATGAAGACGAGTGATATTCCACATAATGGTGTATACAAGAAGGGGATGGCTGATAATGCCTGAGAATTATGCAGACAAAACAAAGAAAAAGCAGTTAAAAACAAAAGGCGGACCAGAGAACTCAATATAGGATACAATTAGTCTCCAGAGAAGAGAGAGAGAGAGAGAAAATTGGCAAACATAAGAAGAAAAAAAAGTAAAAAGGATAAACTAAAATAAATAGATAAAAAACCCCAAAGAAGGCCAAATGTCTGTAATCAAGTTCTTCCTTGGCTAATAACTATAAACGCATATTACATTGAAAAAATTCTGAAGAGAAACTGGAAGGTCAGAATCAACTAGCTTGAAACACCAAACCAAGTAACCAACTCAATTACTAAAGCCACAGAAATAAAGCATGCTATCAGTTATTAGAAAATGGTATACAGCCAATTCTTAATCAATTTTATGAAATAATTCAAACCCAACTCCTAAGCAATCATATGAAAGATCCACCGCCCTATAATCCTTTCCAGAAAAAAAAAACAAAATGAAAAACCACATGCCTTCAAATAATGCACTCAAACTTAAATTTGAATACAGATAAAATCAATGCCTTCCAGAATTGAACCAGAACACAGAGTATAGCACAGCACGAAACCAGTTTGGTAAGAGTACAATAAGTACATGCTAAATAGAACTATTAACCGTGAGGTTGGTTAAATCCCATGTAGCAGAACCAGATGACATGGTTCCCGAATATTATCTTATGTATCAGTCCCACCAAAAGCACTAATCTACCATATTTATTTTCTTATCTCTACAAATGTGCTAATACTCATACTATCATATGAAGTATTTGCTTCACTATAACTCTAATAAGTAAATAATAAGGACCAGTTCTCTATACTTCAGAAGTTAAACCCTGTGATGCTATTAAATATGGGGTGTATTTAATTATGGTAACCATCCCTAGGAACACTAACTTTCACAGGAAACACAGATCTTTTTCTTTCTAGGCTTCAAATGGCCCCAAAAGCGTGCATTATAACCTTCAAAATCTGTCATTTTGGGACTTTTCCAACCGACGTGAGATTATTCGTCCGAAACCTTCCTTAGGGCCTCGGGATGCTTAGCAAGTATGTTGGACAAGTTTGACCCTTAACTCGAGCAGGCTTTATAGGCCTCTTTTTCCCCCACTGTAGTAGCGTTCTGGGTCATTGGAATGTTTTCTAGGGGTATTCTATGAGGCCGGGATGAGTCTCAAATTATTTTTTTTATTTCTGGGCTCCGAATGGCCCCAAAAAAGTGCATATAGCCTTCAAAATCAGTCAATTTGGACTTTTTCAGCTGAAGTGAGATTATTCTTCCAGAACCTACCCTAGGGACTCAGGAAACCTTAGGAATCATGTCGGATAACTTTGACCCTTAACGTTGCCTTAGAATGCCTTTTATAGCATCATTCGTATTTTCCCGACACAACACAACAAAGCTCCAAAAGGCCTCTTTTCCCATCAACGACCATTTTGGGTCATTGGTATGCTTTCTAACGGTATACTATGACCCCGGGATGAATCTCCTGAATTTTTCATTCCGAAGTTAGCCCCAAAAGCGTGCATTATAGACTTCAAAATAAGCCATTTCACGACTTTTCGGACGACGTGAGATTATTCATCCAAAACCTTCTCTAGGGCCTTGGGATGCCTTCTACAGCATCGTTCATATTTTTCCGGCAGGACTCCAGAAGGCTCTAAAGGCCTCCATTTCCCACCGTATGATTGTTTTGAGTCATCAATATGCTTTCTACGGGTAAACTATGACCCCAGGATGAATCTCGCGATTTTTTCTTTTCGAGATTCGAATGTCCCCAAAAGTGTGCATTATAGACTTCAAATTCGAACATTTCGGAACTTTTTCAACTGATGTGAGATTAATCTTCCAGAACATTCGCTATGGTCTCGAGAAGCATTAAGAAGTATGTCGGAGAAGTTGACCCTTAAAGTTGCCTTTGATTACAGCATCGTACGTATTTTTCCGGCACAACCCGAGAAAGCTCTAAAGGCCTCTTGTCCCACAATATAAACGTTTTGGGTCATTGGTATGCTTTCTAAGGGTATATTGAGACCTCGAGATGAATCTCGGAATTTTTTATTTCCGGGCTCCAAATGGCCCTAAAAATGTGCATTAGCCTTCAAAATCAGACCTTTTGGAGCTTTTTAAGCCGATGTGAGATTATTCCTCCGGGATCTTCCCTTGGGCCTCGAGATACATTAGGAATCATGTCAGATTAGTTTAGCCCTTAACATTGGCTTAGAATGCCTTGTACAACATCGTTTGTATTTTTCAGCACAACAAGAGAAAGCTCTAAAGGCCTCTTTTCCAACCGTACGACCGTTTTAGGTCATTAGTAAGTTTTCTAAGCATATAATGTCACCACAGGATAAATCTCGGGATTTTTTCTTTCCAGTCTCTAGATGGTCGTAAAAGCGTGTGTTATAGGCTTATATAGCCTTCAAAATCTGTCATTTTGGGACTTTTTCGGACGACGTGAGATTATTCATTTGAAACCTTCCTTAGGGACTCGGGATGCCTTAGGAAATATGTCCAACAAATTTGGCCCCCAACGTCGCCTTATAATGCCTTCTACAACATCTTTCGTGTTTTTTCGGTACAAGCCGAGAGTGCTCTAAAGCCCTCTTTTTCGCAACGTACGACTGTTGTCGGTCATTGGTATACTTTCTAAGGGTATACTATGACCCTGGGATGAATCTCGATACTTTTTATTTTCGGATTTCGAATGGCCACAAAACGTGAATAACCTCCAAAATTGACCATTTTAGGACTTTTCCGACAGACGTAAGATGCCTTCTCCAGCATCGTTCGTCTTTTTCTGGCACAACCCAAGAAGGCTCTAAAGGCCTCTTCGTACCACAATATGACCATTTTGGGTCATTGGTATGCTATCTAAGGATATACCGTGACCTCGGGATGAATAATTTATTTCCGAGATTTCGAATGCCCACAAAAAAGTGCATTATAGCCTTCAATATTAGAACTTTCGAGACTTTTTCAGCCGATGTGGGATTATTCTTCCATGACCTTCCCCATGCCATCGGGACCTTAATCATGTCGGTTAAGTTTAGCCTGTAACGTTGCCTTAAAATGCCTTCTACAACATCGTTCGTATTTTATCAGCACAGCACGAGAAAGCTCTAAAGGCCTAATTTCCCACCGTACAACCGCTTTAGGTCATCGGTATGTTTTCTAAGGATATACTATGACCCCGAGATGAATTTCAGAGATTTTTTTTCTTTCCGGTCTCTGGATGGCCCCAAAAGCGTGCGTTGCCATTTTGGGACTTTTTCGGAAGACGGGAGACACTTCCATCCAAAACATTCCTTAAGGCCTTGTGGTGCTTCGGAAAAATGCCGGACAAAATTGACCCTTAACGTTGCCTTACAATGCCTTCTACAACATCTTTCGTATTTTTCAATCACAACCCGAGAAGGCTTTAGAGCCCTCTTTGCACCGTATGACCGATGTCGGTCATTGGTATACTACTTTCTAAGGGTATGATATGACCCCGTAATGAATCTCGAGATTTTTCTTTTCAGGTTCCGAATGGCCCCAAAACGTGTATAGCCTTCAAAATCGGCCATTTTGGGACTTCTTCGACGGACGTAAAATTAATCTTCCAAACCTTACACTAGGCATCGGGAGGCATTAAGAAGTACGTCAGAGAAGTTTGACCCTTAACTTTGCCTTAGAATGCCTTCTACAACATCGTTCGTATTTTATCACCACAACACGAGAAAGCTCTAATGGCCTCATTTCCCATTGTACGACCGTTTTGGATCATTGGTATGTTTTCTACGGATATACTATGACCCCGTAATGAATCTCGGGATTTTTTATTTCCGCTCTCCAAATGGCCTTAAAAGCGTGAGTTATAGCCTTCAAACACTGCCATTTTGGGACTTTTTCGGACGACGAGATTATTCATTCGGAACTTTCCTTAGGGCCTCGGGAAGCCATAGGAAATATGTCGGACAAATTTGACCCTTAACGTGGCCTTATAATGCCTTCTACAACATCTTTCGTGGTTTTCCGGCACAACCCGAGAAGGCTCTAAAGCTCTGTTTTTCGCACCGTATGACCATTGTCGATCATTGGCAAACATTCTAAGGGTATACTATGACCCCGGGATGAATCTCAAAATTTTTCTCATTCCGAGTTTTGATTAGCCACAAAACGTGAATTATAGCCTTTAAAATCGGCCATTTTGGGACTTTTTTGACGGACGTAAGATTAATCTTCCAAAAGTGTCCTTAGGGAATCGGCATGCATTAAGAAGTATGTCAGAGAAGTTTGACCCTTAACGTTGCCTTTGAATGCCTTCTACAGCATCGTTCATATTTTTCTAACATAAGTCGAAAAGGCTCTAAAGGCCTCTTGTACCCTTTGTATGACCGCTTTGGGTCATTGATATGCTTTCTAAAGGTATACTTGTGACCCCGGGGATGAATCTCGAGAATTTTTTAATTCGGGCTCCGAGATGGCCATTTTGGGACTTTTCCAGACGACATGAGATTATTCATTCGAAACCTTTCCTAGGGCCTTGGGATGCCTTGGAAAATATGTCGGACAAATTTGACCCTTAATGTTGCATTATAATGCCTTCTACAGCATCTTTCGCCTTTTTCTACACTACCCGAGGAGGCTCTAGAGACCCTTCTGCACTGTACGACCGTTGTCGGTTATTGGTTTATTTTTCAAGGGTATACTATGACCTTGGGATGAATTTCGACATTTTTTCTTTCCGGGTCTCTCGAATGGCCCCAAAACCCGAATATAGCCTTCAAAATAGGCCATTTTGGGACAAATTCATCGGATGTACGATAAATCTTCCGGAACTTTCCCTAGGGCCTCGGGATGAATTTAGAATATGTCGGATATTTTTGACCCATAACGTTGCCTTTGATCGCCTTTTATAGCATCGTTCGTATTTAAGCCGCAAAACTCAAGAAGGCTCTAAAGGCCTCTTGTCCCACATTATGACCATTTTGGGTCATTGGTAGGCTTTCTAAGGGTATATTATGACCCGGGATGAATCTCGGGATTTTTTTTTTTTTTTGTAGGCTTCGAATGGCCCTAAAAACATGAATTATAGCATTCAAAATCAGTCATTTCGGGACTTTCTCTGCAACTTAAGACTATTCTTCTGAAACCTTCCCTAGAGCCTCGAGATGCCTTAGGAAATATGTCAAATAAGTTTGACCCTCAACGTTGCCTTAAAAGTTAAATACCTTTTACAACACCTTTCGTATTTTTCCAACATAAGCCGAGAAGGCTCTAAGAGCCTCTTTTTCCTTACGTATAACCTTTGGATCATTGGGACGTTTTACAAGGGTATATTATGACCCCAAGGGCTTCGGATGTCCCCAAAAGCATGCATTATAGCCTTCAAAATCAACCAATTACGGATTTTTTGTGAGATTATTCATCCGAAACCTTCCCTAGGCCCGTCTTAGGAAGTATATCGCATAAGTTTAACCCTTAAAGTTGCCTTAGAATGTCTTTTACACCATCTTTTTTTCCCTACTCGGACACTTAGGCTATCATGGCAGATGTCCTAGGTGTCTTGCCTTGGCTTAGGCCACCTCTAAATGCATAAAAGTTGCCTTGTCATGAAGAAACTTCCTATACTGAGCCAAAATAGCATAAAGGATACCTTAGTAGCTTCTTTTAGCCTTATATACATGATTTAAGGGGTTAGGAAGGGAAGGACGACAGGAAGTGATATAGGGCTGAATCTAAGTGGATCGTAGCAGCAAGACCACTCTGCCACTTACAAATCTTTAGAGGCATAAGTGAGGTGCTTCATAAATGGAAAACCCAAGACTTGGGATTCTTGGCACCCATGGGAAGAGTATTGCTGTATTGGTATAACACCTCCACTCGTGCCTCAGTGGCAGGGATCCACCCCAATTTTTCAGATTTGAACAACGGTCGTACCTTAGTGTCCTCGTTGGAAGAACAGTTGCTAGAGAGAGATGCTACCTTGGATTAGCTTAAGTTCTACTAGCTTGAGGCTCAGAACATCACATGCTAAAGGATAAGAGCTTAAGAAGAGAAGAGAAGTGCATTTTGAGGTGGATGAATGTGTCTATCATAGGCTTCAGTCCTATAGACAACAATCTTTGGCAAAGAGATTGCATGAGAAACTGGCTCCCAGATTTTCTGGGCCCTTTAAAATCATCAAAAAGGTTGGCGCAGTGGCTTACCAACTGGAACTCCACCCCTGAGGCCAGAATTCACCCAGTCTTTCATGTTTCCCAGCTCAAAAGAGCCATTGGACAAGCTCAGGTATCTGCTTCTCTACCACCACAATTGACTGCTGACTTGGTGCTAGAAACTGTTCCTGAAGCTGTGCTAGGTCTGAGGTCTAACAGCCAGCACAAGGACCATGCTTCTGAGGTCTTGGTGCAGTGGAGCAACCTTCCTACTTTTGAGGCCACTTGGGAGGATGTAGATCTCCCAAAAGCCAGGTTTCCTGACTTCCACCTTGAGGACAAGGTGCTTAATTGGCCGGCGTGTATTGCTAAGGCCTCTTCTCACCCTCCTCTAATTTACACGTACTCTAGGAGAAAGAAAGGTAAGGACACTAAGGTCACAAATCTTGCTGCAACAGATGGCACAAACTTGAATGGATGGCACAACAAAATATTCCCTGACCCATAATAACAGAATTAGGCAGTGACAGTAGAGAGAGAAAGTTCTGACTGTAAATGTAGTATATAGGAGCTCAGCTCTTTGTGAAGGGTATCCAAAAATCGAGTGAAGAGAAGTCTGTAGTGGGACCTCTCGAAAGTAAGGGTTACATTAGGAAGGTTTCCCTAATCTTGCCTTAATACAGCATCTATCTTGGCTGCTATCTTGTTTTTCTTGCCTAATCAATCAATCTAATCTGCTTAGCTACTGTAGTACTTAGCACCAATTCCTACGCCATCATATGAAAGATCCACCTGCCTTATAATCCTTTCCAAAAAAAAAAAAAAAAAAAAAAGTTACCCCACCTGCCTCAAAATAATATACTCGAGCATTGATCTTGCGCTTTGATCTCGAATACAGACAAAATCAATGCCTCCAAGAATTGAACCAGAATGCAGAGTATAGCACGGCATGAAACCAGTTTGGCAAGATTAGATACTGAATTGAAGACCTATTAGCCATGAAGTTGGTTAAATCCCATGTAGCTGAACCTGACCACATGGTTCCCGAATATTATCTTATATATCAGTCCCACCAAAAGCACTAATCTACCAAATGTATCTTCCTATGTCTACAGATGTGTGCATGCTCATTCTATCATATGAAGTATTTGCTTTGCTATAACTCTATTTCGTAATTAATAATGCCAGTTCTCTGTGGTTCAGAAGTTAAACCCTGTGATGCTATTAAACATGTACATGGGTGTATTTAATTATGATAACCATGCCTAGGAACAGTAACTTCACGGGAAACAAGAATACAGATATGCCAATATAAGAGACAGAAGATACATGTAAGTAAAACTTATACCAACAAACTGAGTGCTCCAAATATCATCATCCACAAAAAGTCTGCTGTCCGCCTCTGGAACGGTCCCTGCTCTAATTGAACTCCATATCTTGCTCTGTTACATCAACATTTTTTTTGGGGAAAAAAAAGAAGAAAAAAGGAGGAAGCATCAGGCCAGAAAACAAAGCCTATACAGAACTTTGTACTTTGCTCAAACAGCTTAATGATACCAGTAAAGAACAGACTATCATGAAAAAATATGGAAGACTAATAAGAGATATACTGTTGACCAAAAAAAAAGCAAAAATATACAGAGATGATAAAGGTACTGAAAATATTCCAATGAAGTTTTGGAAGTGCAAATAATTGACTAAGAATTCTATGCTAAGAACTCTCTGGGCCTCTGTCATATCCACTGCAACGCAAAAGTTCTAGACACGCAGCAAATTATCAAACATGTTTATGATATTCAAGCATAAGATTATTTAAAAAAATAAAAAAACAAAGCAAAAAAACCAAAAACAACTTAACTTCTAGAGCATGATCACATAGATATAAGACCCGAAATTGTGGGCACTCAACAGGGCTCATAAACAGCTTCTCTCATCCCAATAACAAAAATGCCAAAGCGTTAATCTTAGAATGGGGTCAGCACTGGAGATGAAATCTTGACTCATGCACCTGACAGTGGTCGTCGACACTCCACAGTCCACATAGATCCTAGCTTCACGCCTTCCGCCAACCCGAAAAAGAATAATATAAAATATAATGTGTCATTTCTGTCATGACTCATGGTATCTGCAATCTATTATATGCATTTAAATTCGGTCTAAAGGACATATATCAAAGTCCAGGCCCAATATGTTTACAGCCCAATTTGTAGTTTGACAAGGCCACTTAACTAGTCAGCACAATTCTAACACCAGATTGCTAGTCCACAAAAGGTTATTCAAGGCAATTAGCAGGTGAAATCGTAATCATTGGCTATTCTTGAATTTGACGCCAGAAAGTACTTCGCTAGTCTCAACTTATTCAAAATGATGATACCAAATATCGAGGAAGAAAAATCAGAAGTCAGAACTTCTACAAAGTGATACAAGGTACTTTGCTCATATGGAACATCATATAATAAAGAACAAGAGGCCAGCTTCCACTAGATACTATAATGACCATTTATTTATACCATGATCCAAGCATATATACAGCAGTAATATGTCATATGTCCCTGACAATTGACATCAATTCAATGCAGAACAAGGTCTTGTGCCCACCCATTACACCACATCCATTGTATAAAGAAGAGAAAAAAATAGAAATTATGGAAATTCAAGATGCTTAAAAAATTTCAATTTAGTCTTGACTTACAAATTTTATAAAATTTTAAGAAATTCATAGTCATAGTGTGTAACTGTGTACTAGTTCTATATAGCTAAAGTTCCAAGAGAAGTAAAATCACGATAAACTTCATTATACTTTGAAGTTTGAGGAAAGAATTCATAAAATCCAGTAAGTGAAATTGCAATCCAACCCAACAATTTCCATTCTATATAACATATTTCCCTCTGCTTACAATCTATTTGGGTAAGACTGAAAAGAAGCAGCGAGATGCCAAAACTTTCAGAAAAGACTGGTCACTAGTCTGATTGTTTTGACAAGACTTTGGTAACAAGATAACGGAAGTTCTATAAGACCAAGGAGAGCAGTGGTTTATAAATCAATCAAGAAAAGAAAACGTCAGTAGTTATGGAAGGACGCTATTGCCAATAGTTTAATCACACTTAAGATGATTAGATGGTAATTACCAGTGGTAACACTCAAAACTAGCATTCAACAGAGTATCCGTTTCGCAGGCTTTGTGATAACACTCAATTGTTAGCAGTAATCCCTGCTTGAAACAAGGGACTTGTTGTCCAAATGAAAAAAGAACCAAAGAGATATGCAGTATATCTGCTCCAAATTTATCACCAGCCAAACTACTTACATCATTAGCAGGCGAATTCCAAAGTTGATTGAAAAACCACCAAGGAAAAAGAAATTTGTGAAAAGCCGCCACACCTGATTATCAAAGAATAGTTGTTTAAGAGAATCTTCGATAATGGTGAAACAGTGAGGTAAGACAACAAGAAATGAATTATGATGGTGCAAATGACTAACAAAAATACTCATGAAATTCATTCTTCTGCTGATCATAGCCAGCATGATTATTAGTAAAAAATAATTGAAAAATAAATTAAACAAAACAAGAACTGTAAAATAGAAAGAACAAGAGCAGGTATAGTACAGTTAGCTTCTGGACTGTAACACCAAAAAAAAAGCTATACAACAACAAAGCCTTAGTCTTGTAATGATTTGGGGTCGGCTAATATGAATCATCATAGAAGTTCGTTTATGTGACAAACGAAACAATAAAAGTAAGGGATAAGAGTATAAACAAAGAAAAATGGTAAAGTGAAAGTGAGAGGAGGAAGACGGGGAAAAACAAAAAGGAACCAAAAAGTGAATGAGGTGTAAAGAAAAAACCAAAACCAAAATCAAAACCAAGATATGAGGATAAAAATGTGAAAACAGTTCTTTAAAAGAGGGTAAAGAGAAAAAACAAATGTGACGAAAAAATGGAGAGATTCTAGAAAACTTTAAAAGGAGAACAAAGAAAAATGCTTTAGGAAGAAAATTTAGTAAACCACGAGTAAAATTGAAGATAATCAAACAGAATACTTGTAAAGTCAAGTCATGTCATCGGCATAGATTATATCCCTCCACTCCACCCTTTAATCTTTGGGGCATGTCAGAGTTACATAAAAATCTCTCGTGGCACTCTTCCACTTTAACCAACCGGCTTTGATTCTATGAGCTGCATCTTCATTCAATTCATCATCCTTTTAGATAATAGCTTTTAGATACTGAAACAAGTCAGATACTTGGACAATCTTCATCTAAGGTAATCGCCCCTGATCTCTTTTTCTAACACCACTAAAATTTCACTCAAGATATTTCAAGATTCCAAGTTTCTCTCCACAATTCCAACTTATCTTCCACGCATTTTTTCGACTCATCAATCAATATAAGATTATCTGCAAACATCATGCACCATGGTATTTCATCTGGAATTGGCCTCGTCACTTCCCCCCACGACTATAGCAAAAAGAAAAGGGCTAAGTGCACAACCTTGATGTACTCCAATCGCAAGAACTCTTATATTTTTCCAACAGTGGTTCGCAAACTCGTGCTAACTCCCTCAATGATATCAATACATGTATGAAATTTCCTATCCTTGTTAAGGCCCACCAAAGTACTTCCCTTGATATCTTATCATACGCCTTCTCCAAATTAATGAAAACCACATGTAAATCTTTCTTCTTATCCCGATAGATCTCATAAGATGGATTGTCTCCATTGTCGATCTTCACACTTCTTCCTTAACCTATGCTCAATCACTCGCTCCTAAAGTTTCTAGTATAACTCCTTAGTTTGATCCACCGATAGTTGGCACAATCTTGGACGTCACCAGAAAAAAAATAGAGTTAACAATTAAGTGCTTAAACTTCGATTTTAACATACATCAATGTACTAGAATCAAACTTGCCTTTGTTATAACCAAACAGAATAAGACAAGTTCTAAATTGGCCAGACAGCAGAGACATCTTTTTCAAGTTTCCCTATTCTCCCAAACATCCTTGTTCCCCTTTTAAAGATCTTAAAGATGTAATCCTATCCCTAGGATTATTTCGACTTGTTGCTGCGACTTCTTATTTTTGGCCTTCTCAGCCTAGCTTCTGTTATGTCTTAATTGGTCTTTTTGTAGATCTTTTGACAGCTGGTTTGTGGTGGTTGTGGTTGTGATTATTTCTAATGTATTGATACCCTTACTTTTGGTAATGAAATCAAATATTTAGATTGCCAAAATAAAGTAGCAAAACCCTGCCAAGCACTTCCCCAACCGCATTCCATTTGGGTCAAAACCACATATCAATCCAGAACTTCATGTAGTCTCAAAATTTACAACCATTCACAGGTTACCTACTCGTAATGAAGTTCTTGAAAGAATTTAGAGAGATGAAAGGGGTTGGGGGAACCGAATTGTGAGAACTAAGCAGATAAAGTGATTAAACATAATACAATAATTGGGGTATAACAGGTCCTATGTAAGAGGATAAAGATAAACAAGCTATACCAAATCACAAGGTGCTTAAACCATACTAAAAACTGATGAAATAAGATTTCTACCTCAAGATTCTTGAAAACCCTTTCATATATTAATGCAATATAGAAAGGCTCGAGTCCTAGTTGAGACGCTACCGTAAACAGAAGACAAATGGTCCCATAACCCTTGCTTATTGGAGGAAGTGAATTATACCACCTGAAATGAACGGTCCAAAGTAAGTATTATGGACAAAACCCACTCAAACGGGTTGTACACTTTCCAAACTGCAAAATGATGGTAAATCCATCTAACAGCTAGTATTACACTGATAAATCTTCCATGTTATTCGGTTGAAAATCAACCAGAGGCCTATGAAGAGTTCAAACAATTCTCAAAAAACATGTGAAGATTCAACGTTCAAGTATATAACGTTATAATGCTCATACGACCAAATTGGGAGTTCATCAACTATACACCTGCGCTTTCCTAGAGCATGGTACACTCCTCACATCCTCCTGCATCCTGAGCTCCGCACAGGAACACATGGGTGGAGAATGTGGGAGGGTGTCAATCGTACACCTGGGTGTAGGATTCAAATTGTACCAAATTGGCAGTTCGATAAAACTTATGAGTTACTGGCAATATTCCTTATAGAATTCTATAGGAATTATAACAGCTCACAAGTCACAACCATAGTTTTCACTTCAATCCCTACTAAATTTCAAGCTAACTAATTCTGCCAGCATGACAGAATCATAATTCCAATTCATTCTCAATATAATCATAGAAAATGTGATTCAATCACAAAATTAATAACATCAATTGCAAATAACAGCATATATAATAGCTTCCCAATTATTCTTATATTCTATGCCCCAATTTCCCAAATTTGAACAGCAAGAAAAAACCTTCAAAATTAAAAAACTAACCCAAATCAAAATTACCCAGAAATCAAGATTAATCAACAATGCACCCATGAATCAAAATCACAATCCAAAACCAAAAATCAAGAATTAAAGTAAAGAAAGAGAAGAGAGATGTACTCTGCTGGAGAAGACATTGATGATCCAAGACCTAAATTTTGTCAAAATTATGTAAAACCCAGAATTGAAAAACTTCTTCTTTGTAACTAATGAGAGCTCAGAAAGACAATTTAACACTTATTGTGAAGAACTATGCTTAGCAAAGAAGAAATTGTTTGCGCCAAACTATTAACGAATTTTATTTGGTAACCCAGAAACGTCTGTGAAGAATGAAAGATGTTATGGTTTGTTGACGTTATTGACCAAATTGAGTTGGGCCAAAATTTCCATGGTTCAATTAAATGGGTCTTTCTTATTTTTGGTGGGACTATGGATTAGTACAAATGTTAAATTCCCCAAACATTTACGAGTTGTGGTGTTGTGTGGATGTGGATGTGGATCCAAACTATAAACTTGATTTTCACTGTCGTCTTAATACTTCCTCCGTCTTTTTTTAATTGTACCATTTCGTTTTTCACGTTTGCTCATAAGCTTCTTTGAATGTCAATATCTCTAATTACGTATAAGTAATTCAATTGTTTTCTTTATACAAGCTAGCTGAATAATGCTCTTAAATATTCTATGTTAAGTATAAAGATGAAACAAATTGATCTCATTAGTTATTATAGCCTAGCTTTATCTTTTTCTTTAGAAATTGGTATGAGAAAGCATCTTACCAAACCGGAACTTCTCAGAGGTCAACTTAGTCCAGTTGCACATATTAGTCCCCTTCGGTGTTGAGGGAAGGGAATTTATATACCCAAAATGCCTTTAGAGCAATTTTATCCACAACCTCATGGTTTGTGAGATAGAACACATATGCCACTATAAGTAAAGCTTTTACCACTTATTTTCAAGTCAATCCAAATTTTATTTGAACAAAATTTCTTCAAAAACGTATTGCAATAAAGGTTCTGACAACCGCCTCAATCTCAAACTCTAATTTGCGACTCAATATTATCGTTACATAACACAAATGTTGCAAGTGCAAAATGTGCCCACCTTATAAACCATTGTAGAACACAATGATCAATGAACCTGAATGCAGTGTTCAAGTGACTCATGTGTACCGCAAAGGCAATAGTGCATCGAATTGGCTCGTCAACCACAGTTCCATCTCCATCTCCTAGATAATGCTCCTTCTTTGTTAAGTAAAATTGTAAATGAGGATTCTAGAGGTGTGGCTTTCCCACGCATGATTCCTCCAAGTTTAATTTGTTTCGTTAGCTTGTTGTATTGTCTGTGGTGTATTCCTCTTATGAATCTAAAAAAAATAAAAAGAAAAAACTTCATGACTCATATCAGCAACCGTAAAATGGTTTGTTCTTGTAGTATAGATAAGCCATGTATCCCTCCATATCTTTATTCCCACTCTGGTTTATTAAGAGTATAGAAGAAATCAATAGTTAGTTCGTTTGAATATGAAGTGCGAGTCTCTCTCTAGGTGAACTAGGGTTGAGTGGTTCCGTCTTGTTTTGCGAGTGATTTGTCTCGTTTTGTGAGTCTTGTCCCTTACGTAGGGATTGGTGCGGATTCATGGCGGATGATTTATCCTTACGATGTTCGAATTTAAAGATTACAGAAGAGGAAGATGAAATTGTGGCTTTAGATGAAATCACAAGCGCAATAGTACAATCAACCCTTGACCTAGCCATTGTAGGAAAAGTGATGACAGTGAGATCTTACAATTTTGAAGCTTTCAAGAATACAATGAATCAAATTTGGGCCATCTCTAAAAACGCCCTTTTTAGATCCATTGAAAACAATTTGTTTATTGTACAATTTGCTACTGCGCGAGATCGAGCGAAAGTTTTAGATGGACGTCCATGGACGTTTGACCAACATCTTGTTATGATGAATGAAATTGAGGGTTCGGCACAGCCGTCGACCATTGCGTTAACCCATTGCCCTTTTTGGGTGAGATTATACAATCTCCCTCTTGATTGTCGTACGGAGAAACACACTCGGATGATTGGGGGTAGTTTAGGGGATGTCATGGAGGTAGAATCGGATGGTGTGGCGTGGGACAAATCCACTAGGGCTAAAATTTGGATGGATATCACAAAACCTCTTCGACGTGTGCAAAAAATACGAAACTCGAATGGGAAAGTGGTGTTGATTGAAATAAAGTATGAGCGATTACCTACATTTTGTTACGCGTGTGGTCACATTGGTCATATGGAACGAGATTGTCTGGTGGCTGCTGAGGACGAGAAAGAAGAGGAGAAACAATGGGGATCATGGCTTCGGGAATCGCCGAGGAAGGGTCGACTCAAGATGCTCGAAGAAACTAAGTTATTCCTAAGTTGTTCAAGAGCGCTTGTGTTTAATGGGGAGGGAAAGAAGATGGATGTTCATGATGGTTGTGAGAAGGATGATAGGAGGGGAATGGAGAAGGCGAACGAGAACCAAGTGTGGAGAATATAGACGGAAAAAATGTCCAGCATGGGGAAGTGCTTACTAGCATCAAACAAACTGGGGATGCTGCTAGTAATGTTAAGGTGCGGGATGCGTCACAGGAGAATCATGGTGTGACTATGCACGTAGACTTACAGGGGCTAAGTACCATGTCAGCACCCTTGTCTTCCTCTACATGCCATGTAAGTCCAAATGATACTTTTATTTTTTCTGCTTCCAACTCGGGAAAAATGAATAATAGTAGGAAAGGAATAATAGAGAGGGAAAAGGTGAGTATGACTGAGAGTAATAAGGGTGATTTGGTTGTTTATGATGTTAACAGAAGTAGTGGGGAAAAAAGGAAAATAGAAGATAATATGGTGATTGATGATGAATCTTGTTCTTCTGATGTTGGGGAGAAAAAATTAAAATTGAATAATGGAGGCAGCTATGATGGGCTTGTCAAAGTAGCGGAGGTTGGTATGATCCAAGTATCCAACCCCGCGAACAACAATGAAAATATTAAGTTGGAACTGCCAAGGGCTTGGCAACCCTTGGACAGTTAATGCTCTCCGAGATTGGTGTTGGAGAGAGCGGCCGAATGTGGTGTTTTTTATGGAGACGATGCTTGATGCAGGAAAATTAGAGAGGATTCGGAATATTTGTGGTTTTGTAAACGGTGTGTGTTTGAGTAGTGATGGTAGATTAGGAGGTATGGGCTTTTGGTGGAGGGATGTGAATGTGACCCCAAATACTTTTTCAGCTCACCATTTTATTGCGGATGTCCGCGATAATAACAATTCTGTTGTTTGGAGAGCAGTGGGAGTGTATGGGTGGCCTGAGCATGAGAATAAGTATAAGACTTGGGCTATGATGGAAAATATCAAAGCTAGTAGCAGTGTCCCATGTGTGATGTTTGGCGACTTCAATGAGATTGTGTGTCACGCCGAGAAAGAAGGAGGTGTTCCCCGATGCGAGCGTGCTATGGATGCTTTTAGAAATGCTATTGATGGGTGTGGGTTAAGAGATTTGGGCTACAAAGGAAACATGTTTACATGGAAGAGAGGAAACAATCCAAATACTTTTGTGAGAGAAAGACTTGATCGTTTTCTTGCAGATGTGGGCTGGTGTGCGGCTTTCCCGAATCATAGTGTACGCCATTTTGTTACTTATCGTTCGGATCATGCTCCAATTCTTCTCGCCACCTATAATCCGAATGAGCAGGGGAGAAGTAAAAAAAGTTTTCGATTTGAAGCTTTGTGGCTTTCGAATCCGGATTGCAGCAAAGTTGTGGAGAATGCTTGGAACGAGAATGTGGGTGATGATGCAAATCTGAAAATTGCCAAATGTGCTGATAGTTTATGTAACACCCCGTCCTTCTACTACTAGGATACTAAACCTTATTAATTCAAGAAATACTAAAATGACGTTAGCGGAAATAACGTCGGGACGGTATGCTACTCTAAAACAATAAATAAAGATAATAACTCAAAATTCATAGCTTAAAAAGGGAATAAATCTCCAAGTAACATCATGGTTCCAACATAAAAGAAGTATCCCAATTGTATCATACTAACAAATCCCAAAATACCATGAGACATGCAAGTCTCCCAAAATAAACTTAAATAACACTAATATCCTTGAAGGCAATCCAAAAATAAGTCTCCCTATGACCTATATAAAGTTCATCTACCAAAAACAAAACTAAAAGCTTCTTCTCACAACCAACTCTCACACTGCTAGCCCAGGCAGTCACAAGCCTAGCAATCATTTCCATCTGCAAGATTATAATACATATTTCCACAGTCAGTGGGGAGTAACTAGCGGTTCTCCCAGAACAATAGCAATCAAAGCACTATTCAGAGGTAGATTATTAAGAAAGGAATAACATGCAATTCATTACATCATATCATGCACATAGAAATCATAAAGCTCATAGATAAATCGAGAGATCATTAACAATAAGTAAACATAATATAGTGAGTGACATAATTCCAATATAAATAAATACTAATAATAAATCAAAATACAACAGGTTATTGAGTTAGAAACCGAACGCCAGTGATTCGCAAATCACTTCCTAAGGTTTGTCAGATCGCAATCTCCAGGTCAGTCTATGGGCTTACGTTCCCCACTGCCTGTGTCTAAGAATGGCCAAACTCCCGATGCAGGGTAGAACACGCAGAACCCCCTGACCTCTCGGACGACAACAATTAACCCAGGTGTACCCCTAGTTCGCAAACCAGGTGGTTGGCATGTTCTTAACCGGGGACTACATCTATCCCACCGGATATTCTTATCTCAAAATACAATCATGCATACAAACTAAGTATCATTCATCAAAAATATTCGTCAAAAAGGGATGCCACCCGGCCTTATACCCACAGTTCATCAAAACAGTTCTTCATAATTTTCCTCAAAATAAATCACTTATAAAATATTCAACAAATAACTCTCACAATAACACTTGAACATTCCCAAACATCAACAATGAAAATATACTGGTTTTTACAGCAACCACACTCAATCACAAATACATCACCAATTAACTCTAAATCATATTCATTAAAAGAGTAATAACAATTAAATCATTTTATTTCATAAATCAAACCTAAACATGTGGTTACTCAAATGATGCATACTGTATACTACTGAAAATTAGCAACCCAGAATATATTAAATTATAAATTATAACTGATTTACAAGCCCTCAAACAATTTAATAGTGTGTCCTCAATTTCATCACAAAAACACCATAATAATTATGAAACTAACAAATTTGAGCAGTAAAATCACACAAAAATTATCATATAACCCTAATAGCTCTACTGACATGGTACAATTTTTATTTATAATTTTCGGACTCAAAAAAGTATTTTTAACAGTTAATATACAGATTCCTCAAATAAGCCATTATAATAATTAAAAATATAAACAGACGCCCAAAAATTACCAAAAATTCACATAACATGTAAAAACTCACGGAAATACATATTATCCAAATAAATTAATTTTTATGCCACTATAAACAATTTTCATGAATTATATACTGACTGAACAGAATTTACAAAAACAGATATATCAATTAATTAAAACAGTAAACAGTAGATAAAAATTATTCCAAGGCATGGAATACATTATACGCATGTAACATGATCTAATAAAAATAATTTCATCAATTTTAACAGTCGTTCAATAATTATTATGAAATTTAGCCAAAAACGCACAAAATACTAATTAAATCAAATAAATATTAAAAATCATGCAAAAATTATTTTTCTCTACACAGTATTCACATAGCATGTGTCACGTATGTTCATGTAAAATTTCATCAAAAATATCATTCAAAAAGTATTTTAGATAATTCCTAACGTATTAATCTAATACCGAATACTACTCTAATCACTATGATTCTAGGATAACAACTAGTTACCTGGATCGTCGGAGGCGAGCTGAAAACTTCTGGAAATCCCCACAGTAGGCGGGTGACCCTCTTCTTCTTCAAATTCCAAGCACGAAGTATAAGGAAAAAGCCACAAAAACAATTCACGAACAATTATCAAAGAGAAGAAATGAAGAAAATTTGAGAGAATGAAAATGGTGATGATGGTGATGATGATGGACGAAAATATGGAAGAATGACAGCCAAAAGTTCTGATTTTCTAATCAGAATTTGAAGTGAATTAAGAGGTTTAATGAGGTTTAATTAAAGAAATCATTAAGGGGGTTATGGGGGTTATAAGGCATCAAAGAGTCTTAGGAAAACAAAAGAGAAAAGAAAAGGAGAAAGCTCTCCTAATTCCTTCACTTGGCCGGCTGCCCCAAGCCCACACACCCACAAAAACTTTCGGCCCAAATTCAACAACGATCCATGCTCCGGAAAGCCCGATACGCGATAAAACGGTTAATTCCTAAATCGCGCCTAAACTTTGAAAATACTTAATAATAAAAATAATTCTAATAAATTATATTATAAATATAAATGAAATAAACACATTGACACGCCATAAAAATAAAAATAATAATTCGGCTCCCAAAATTATAAAATAAAAATAATTAATTTAGAAAAAATAATAGTTTTTAGAGAAAATTCTTGCGAAAAACTAGGAGCAAAATTATGGGTTGTTACAATCTCCCCTCCTTAAATAAAGTTTCGTCCTCGAAACTTCGAAAACACAAAAACAAGACAAGAACACAAATAGTACCCGAAACGAATAGTTCGGGTATTTCGGTCGCATTGACTCTTCGGTTTCCCAAGTTGCTTCTTCGTACTTTTGACTTCTCCAAAGTACTTTAACCAAGGGAATCACCTTCCTTCTCAGAGCACGGTTCTGACGGTCCAATATACGAACAGGTCGCTCTTCAAAAGTCAGATTCGGCTCAACTGACACCGATTCAACAGGGATCACATGCGAAGGATCACTACGATACTGCGCAAGAATGCGACACATGAAACACATCATGAACCTTCGACGGCTCCGGCGGCAAAGCCAAACGATACGCGACCTCCCGATCCTTTCAAGAATCTCATAGGGACCTACGAACTTCGGACTCAACTTGCCCTTCGACCAAACCGCATCACTCCCTTCATAGGAGAAACCCTCAAAAGCACCTTATCCTCCACCTCAAAAGAAATAGGTTTCCGACGCAAATCGGCATACGACTTCGCTCTATCTTGAGCAGCCTTCATCTTCGCTTGAATTACTTTCACCGCTCAATCGTATCCCGAATTAACTCCGGGCCTAAAATCAATGAGTCACTGATGTCGCTCCAACAAGTAGGACTACGACACTTCCTTCCATAGAGAGCCTCATACGGAGCCATTTGGATACTAGCTTGATAACTGTTGTTATAAGAAAACTCCACCAAGCTAAGAGACTTGACCCAAGACTGCTGAAATTCCAAGGCACAAGCACGAAGCATATCTTCCAAGGTTCGAATAGTCCTCTCGGTCGACCATCGGTAGTTGCATGAAATGCGGTACTCGCCTTCAACTTCGAACCAAAAGCCTCTTGCAAAGCAATCCGAGAAATGGGATAGGAATCGCGGATCACGGTCGGAGACAATGTCTTTGGGAACCCCATGAAGACGAATTATCTCATTAGCGTAAGCTTCAGCTAGCTCTTCCATAGACCAAGTGTTCTTCATCGCAATAAAACGAGCCACTTTAGTCAATCGATCCACAATCACCCACACAGCATTCAATCCACCGGCAGCTCTGGGCAAACCCATCACGAAATCCATCGAGATCGAGTCGAACTTCCAAGCAGGAATAGGCAAAGGTTGCAACAAACCACCAGGCCTCTGATGCTCAATTTTCACCTTTTGGCAAACCAAACACCTAGCTACGAACTCGGCAATCTCTCTCTTCATACCAGGCCACCAAAAATTAGCCTTGAGATCCTTATAGAGCTTGTCACCCCCAGGGATGAACGGAATAAGGAGTACTATGAGCTTCCTCGAGAATCTTTCTCTTAAGCTCACCATCATTGGGCACACACCAACGCCCCATAAACCTCAAGCTATCATCGGCCACGGATCTCAAAATTCTCTCGCACGACCTTGCATCTTTGCTTCACGGATCTTCTCCAGCTTTGGATCACCCTTTTGCTTGCTTCTTAACTCCTGGAACAACTCAGGCTCAGCACTCATGGAATCCAACAAAGCAGATACATAACCCTGAGGAACAACCTCGATATCAAGCTTGCGAAACTCTTCACACAATTCACGAGGCACAACCATAGCGGCGTTTAATGAATGCTTACTTTTGCGACTCGAGCATCCGCTACTTTATTCGCCTTACCCTCTTGGTAATCCAGGGTCGGATCATAATCCTTGATCAATTCAAGCCACCTTCTCTCGCCTCATGTTAAGATCACGCCGAGTGAAGATGTACTTCGGGCTCTTGTGGTCGGTATACACCTTACACGGAACACCATACGAGATAGTGTCGCCATATCTTAAGTGCAAACACCATAGCCGCTAACTCCGGATCATGGGTCGGGTAATTCCTCTCATGCACTTTCGATTGCCTCGAACCATAGGCTATCACTTTCCCTTGCTGCATCAAAACACAACCAGACCATTCTTCGATGCATCATCGAACACTTCATACCCAACGCCCTCGGATGGCAAGGTAAGAACAGGAGCAGAGGTCAAACTCTTTTTCGGCTTCCGAAATGCCTCTTCACAATCCTCGGACCGGGATGAACTTGCGGTCCTTGCGCATCAGCGAGTCGGAGGTTGAGCTATTTTGGAGAAATTTTGAACGAACCTCCTATAATAACCAGCCGGACCCGGAAAACTCCGAATCTCGGTCACATTCTTAGGACTCTCCCACTCGACAACAGCCTTGATCTTAGCGGGATCTACCTTGACTCCTTCCTTGCGATTACATGCCCTAGAAAAGCAACTTCCTTCAGCCAGAACTCGCACTTAGACGGCTTTGCGAACCACTTTTGCTTGCGCGTAACATCCAACACCGGTCTCAAATGCTTCTCATGCTCCTTCTCATCCTTAGAGTAGACGAGAATATCATCGATGAACACGACCACACAAGTATCCAAGTACTCGTGGAAAGAGCGATTCATTTGATCCATGAAAATCGCAGGAGCATTCGTGAGACCAAATGGCATCACTTCAAATTCATAGTGCCCATATCTCGGTGCGAAAAGTCTTCGGAATATCCTCCTTCTTCACGGGAATCGATGATATCCGGATCTCGGGATCGATCTTGGAAAATACCCCAAAGACCTTTTAAGCGATCAAACAGATCCTCAATGCGAGGCAACGGATATTTATTCTTGATCGTTACATTATTCAGCTCACGGTAATCGATGCACAGACGCATACTCCCGTCTTTCTTCTTGACAAACAAAACAGGAGCACCCCAAGGAGACACACTAGGCCTTATGAAGCCCTTATCTATCAACTCTTGCAATTGAGTCTTCAACTCTTGCAATTCGGGACGGCGCCATTCTATACGGAGCCTTGGATATAGGAGCGTACCGTACCAAATCAATGCGAGAACTCCACATCTCTTTCGGGAGGAATACCCGGCAACTCTTCGGGAAATACATCGGGATAATCCCGAACTACCGGAATACTCTCGAGGCGATCTTCGGATGACAAATCCTTCACCATGCAAAGGTATACCACATCACCTTTTTGACGCATCTTCCGCATTCTCGGAGCGGAAACCCACTTAACGCCCTTCTTCACTACAACGCCCGAATAAGAAATCCTTTTCCCCTTAGGATCTCGAGCACCACCTTCGATCACGGCACCGAATGCGGGCATGATACTTCGATAACCAATCTATTCCAAGGATCACATCAAACTCGACATAGGAAACTCCTTAAGATCGGCGGCAACTCGGAACCCGGAATGCGACAGGCACGCCCTTAAACTCGGAATGACAGGGGATAATTCTCACCGGGACGGAAGAGAAATTAGGGACTTAATAGGAGATCTAGAGGAAAGATTAGCTTTTCGAACAAAGGAACTAGCAACAAAAGACAACGTAGCACCGGTATCGAACGGAACAAAAGCGGGAGCATTATTTACAAGAAAAGTACCGAGAGATGACATCGGGATGGACATCGGCTTCAGCTTGCGTCATCACATAAATCCTGTTCTTCGGAGGAGCGAGAAGAACTAAGCGCTTAGCGAGGACCAGCGAGAAAAAGACGGAGCTCTAGGATTCTTAGCACACCGAAAAGACTTGTGCCCCACTTCCTTGCAATAGAAACAGACGACCGTCGATCCATCATGATTCTTCCCCGGATGAGCGGCCTTACCACGATTCGGCACTTGCTCGGATCAAAACTCGGACGAAATCCCGATCCGGAACCCCGTTGATAACCCCCTCGACCGGGACGGCTCATACCTCGGCTTCTTAGGCGGGAACCGAACATAGGTAGCGGCCGAGGCTTCTTAGCGGCCAGCAGCCTTTAGCGAGAATCTTCCTCTTTCAAAGAGGCATGAATACTCGAGCTATCTCATAGGCTCCCCGGAAAGTCGAAGCTCCCGAACTCGTAACATGGGTCCTCACCCCGGGATCCATTTTCTTGATGTACCTCTTTACACGCTCGGCTTCGGTAGGTACAACCGAGGTAGCAAACCCGGACGGCTCGGTGAATTTATCGTTGTACTCCTGCACACTCGTAGTACCCCGAGACAGAGTTAAGAACTCTTCCCGCTTCGCCAACGGAGCTCATCGGGATAAAACCTCTCCTTCGCCTTAACACGAAAATCATCCCATCCAAATCCCGGTGTAGCCATGCAGCTTGCACGAACAGTACTCCACCGGTTATCGCCTTCCATCTTGCGATAGTAGGTACCAATAGGCACCATTTCGAAGAACAGGACATCCGGTAGCGGCAGAAATAGCTTCTCCATCTCCCTTAACCACCCTTCCAGCACAACAGGATCAGAAGTCCCGTCAAAAGTAGGCGGTCGGTGACGGTCAAACCGATCAAAAACAGATTGCCCACTAGCCGGAGCGGAAGACCAGGTTAGCCATAGCTATGATGGCGTTCTCAAGTGCTTGGCGCCTTTTCCGGGCAGCCTCCTTTCTAGCACTAGTCATACCTCGAGGCGGCATTCTACAAACACAAGTTAAACATTCGTTCTTGAACACGTTATTAGTTGTAAATTAACAACTTATCACATCAAAATAAGAAAAATATTTTCCCGTGGTTTCCTACCCAAGTGACCTTCTCACCACTACTTTTCTTGAAGCCTAAGATTCTAATGATCCTAGTTACTTCAACTATACATTTCCCGGGAGTTTCTTAGTGGCTAAGTAAGGTCTCGGGTAACTTTGCTCTGATACCAACTGTAACACCCCGTCCTTCTACTACTAGGATACTAAACCTTATTAATTCAAGAAATACTAAAATGACGTTAGCGGAAATAACGTCGGGACGGTATGCTACTCTAAAACAATAAATAAAGATAATAACTCAAAATTCATAGCTTAAAAAGGGAATAAATCTCCAAGTAACATCATGGTTCCAACATAAAAGAAGTATCCCAATTGTATCATACTAACAAATCCCAAAATACCATGAGACATGCAAGTCTCCCAAAATAAACTTAAATAACACTAATATCCTTGAAGGCAATCCAAAAATAAGTCTCCCTATGACCTATATAAAGTTCATCTACCAAAAACAAAACTAAAAGCTTCTTCTCACAACCAACTCTCACACTGCTAGCCCAGGCAGTCACAAGCCTAGCAATCATTTCCATCTGCAAGATTATAATACATATTTCCACGGTCGGTGGGGAGTAACTAGCGGTTCTCCCAGAACAATAGCAATCAAAGCACTATTCAGAGGTAGATTATTAAGAAAGGAATAACATGCAATTCATTACATCATATCATGCACATAGAAATCATAAAGCTCATAGATAAATCGAGAGATCATTAACAATAAGTAAACATAATATAGTGAGTGACATAATTCCAATATAAATAAATACTAATAATAAATCAAAATACAACAAGGTTATTGAGTTAGAAACCGAACGCCGAGTGATTCGCAAATCACTTCCTAAGGTTTGTCGGATCGCAATCTCCGGGTCGGTCTATGGGCTTACGTTCCCCACCCCTTGTGTCTAAGAATGGCCAAACTCCCGATGCGAGGGTAGAACACGCAGAACCCCCGACCTCTCGGACGACAACAATTAACCCGGGTGTACCCCTAGTTCGCAAAACCGGTGGTTGGCATGTTCTTAACCGGGGACTACATCTATCCCACCGGATATTCTTATCTCAAAATACAATCATGCATACAAACTAAGTATCATTCATCAAAAATATTCGTCAAAAGGGATGCCACCCGGCCTTATACCCACAGTTCATCAAAACAGTTCTTCATAATTTTCCTCAAAATAAATCACTTATAAAATATTCAACAAATAACTCTCACAATAACACTTGAACATTCCCAAACATCAACAATGAAAATATACTGGTTTTTACAGCAACCACACTCAATCACAAATACATCACCAATTAACTCTAAATCATATTCATTAAAAGAGTAATAACAATTAAATCATTTTATTTCATAAATCAAACCTAAACATGTGGTTACTCAAATGATGCATACTGTATACTACTGAAAATTAGCAACCCAGAATATATTAAATTATAAATTATAACTGATTTACAAGCCCTCAAACAATTTAATAGTGTGTCCTCAATTTCATCACAAAAACACCATAATAATTATGAAACTAACAAATTCGAGCAGTAAAATCACACAAAAATTATCATATAACCCTAATAGCTCTACTGACATGGTACAATTTTTATTTATAATTTTCGGACTCAAAAAGTATTTTTAACAGTTAATATACAGATTCCTCAAATAAGCCATTATAATAATTAAAAATATAAACAGACGCCCAAAAATTACCAAAAATTCACATAACATGTAAAAACTCACGGAAATACATATTATCCAAATAAATTAATTTTTATGCCACTATAAACAATTTTCATGAATTATATACTGACTGAACAGAATTTACAAAAACAGATATATCAATTAATTAAAACAGTAAACAGTAGATAAAAATTATTCCAAGGCATGGAATACATTATACGCATGTAACATGATCTAATAAAAATAATTTCATCAATTTTAACAGTCGTTCAATAATTATTATGAAATTTAGCCAAAAATGCACAAAATACTAATTAAATCAAATAAATATTAAAAATCATGCAAAAATTATTTTTCTCTACACAGTATTCACATAGCATGTGTCTCGTATGTTCATGTAAAATTTCATCAAAAATATCATTCAAAAAGTATTTTAGATAATTCCTAACGTATTAATCTAATACCGAATACTACTCTAATCACTATGATTCTAGGATAACAACTAGTTACCTGGATCGTCGGAGGCGAGCTGAAAACTTCTGGAAATCCCCACAGTAGGCGTGTGACCCTCTTCTTCTTCAAATTCCAAGCACGAAGTATAAGGAAAAAGCCACAAAAACAATTCACGAACAATTATCAAAGAGAAGAAATGAAGAAAATTTGAGAGAATGAAAATGGTGATGATGGTGATGATGATGGACGAAAATATGGAAGAATGACAGCCAAAAGTTCTGATTTTCTAATCAGAATTTGAAGTGAATTAAGAGGTTTAATGAGGTTTAATTAAAGAAATCATTAAGGGGGGGTTATGGGGGTTATAAGGCATCAAAGAGTCTTAGGAAAACAAAAGAGAAAAGAAAAGGAGAAAGCTCTCCTAATTCCTTCACTTGGCCGGCTGCCCCAAGCCCACACACCCACAAAAACTTTCGGCCCAAATTCAACAACGATCCATGCTCCGAAAGCCCGATACGCGATAAAACGGTTAATTCCTAAATCGCGCCTAAACTTTGAAAATACTTAATAATAAAAATAATTCTAATAAATTATATTATAAATATAAATGAAATAAACACATTGACACGCCATAAAAATAAAAATAATAATTCGGCTCCCAAAATTATAAAATAAAAATAATTAATTTAGAGAAAATAATAGTTTTTAGAGAAAATTCTTGCGAAAACTAGGAGCAAAATTATGGGTTGTTACAGTTTAGCTTCTTGGGCGGCTGTTAGTTTTGGGAACATAAAGAAAAGAATAAAAGAAACTGAAGAGAAGCTAAAAGTGGCGCAAACTAGTTTTCCTGATGCGGCTATGTTAGCTTTGTGTAACACTTTATCTCAGGAGCTTGATGAATTACATAGACAAGAAGAGTCATACTGGTTTGCAAGGGCAAGAGCGAATGAGCTTAGGGATGGTGATAAAAATACAGCTTATTTCCATCAAAAGGCGAGTCAGAGAAAGCATTACAATAAAATTGTGGGTTTATTTGACGAAGATGGTGAATGGCGCAGCACAAAAGATGATATGGAGCATCTTGTGTCATCTTATTTTGCTACTCTATTTTCCTCGGAGCACCCTACTGAGTTTGAGCAAGCTATGGCAGGTATGCAGACTTTGGTGACAGAGGAGATGAATGCTACCCTTGATAATGAGCCTACAGAAGAGGAGATTAAAGCGACTCTTTTCCAGATGCACCCCAACAAAGCTCCGGGGCCGGATGGTATGCATGCCTTATTTTTTCAGAAATTTTGGCACATTGTAGGGGGTGATATTATTTTGTTTGTAAAACAATGGTGGCGGGGATTGATTGATTTGGATGCTGTCAACAAAACTTGTGTGGTTTTAATTCCAAAATGTGCAACTCCTAAGCGTATCACGGAATTTCGACCCATAAGTTGTTGTAATGTGCTATATAAAATTATCTCAAAGACTATGGCTAATAAATTAAAGCCCATGTTGGGTGATATAATATCTGTTAATCAGAGTGCTTTTGTCCCGAAGCGTCTGATTACAGATAATGCATTGATAGCTTTTGAGATATTCCATGCTATGAAAAGAAGAGGTGAAGGGAAGGATGGCTCGGTTGCTCTGAAGCTGGATATGAAAAAAGCTTATGACCGGGTGGAGTGGATTTTTTTGGAGAAAGTGATGTACAGGCTGGGTTTTAGTGAGAATTGGGTTCCGAGAATTATGGATTGTTTGTCTAGTGTCTCCTTTGCGTTCAAAATAAATGGGCACCTGTCTGGTTCTGTTATCCCGTCAAGGGGCCTCCGGCAAGGTGATCCAATTTCCCCATATTTATTTCTCATTGTTGCTGATGCGTTTTCTACGTTAATTTCTAAAGCATCTAATGAAAAACGCATACATGGCGCAAAGATTTGTAATGGTGCCCCGCGGGTGTCACATCTTTTCTTTGCTGATGACAGCATACTGTTTGCAAAAGCATCTGTTAGAGAGTGCTCGGTGATAACTGATATTATCAGTACATATGAGAGAGCTTCTGGTCAAAGTGTCAATCTTGATAAAACAGATGTTTATTTCAGCAAATGTGTGGAAAATAATCAGCGACAGGAGATTTTGGCGACGTTAGGTGTAAAAGAAGTGGAGAAACATGAGATATATTTGGGGCTACCTACAATTATCGGGAGATCAAAAAAAGTCATTTTTGCTACTATAAAAGAGAGAATATGGAAAAAGCTACAAGGTTGGAAGGAGAAGTTACTGTCAAAACCCGGAAAGGAGGTGTTAATTAAAGCTGTTGCACAAGCCATTCCGACATATATGATGAGTATCTTTCGTATTCCGGACGGCTTAATTGATGAGATTCATTCTATCATTGCTCGGTTTTGGTGGGGATCAAATGGAGATAGTAAAAAAATTCACTGGCAATCGTGGGATGCTCTCTGTAAACCAAAAGCTATGGGTGGAATGGGCTTCCGAAATCTTAAAGTGTTCAACCAAGCTCTCTTAGCAAAACAAATGTGGCGCCTGCAGATGGATACAAAGTCTTTGCTTCATGCTGTCTTGAAAGCCCGATATTTTAAAAATGATTCAATTCTGGATGCTCGAAGGGGTTTTTGATCCTAGCTACTCTTGGCGGAGCTTATGGGGAGCGAAATCACTCCTTCTTGAGGGTCTTCGATGGAGGGTGGGTGATGGTACTGATATCAAGGTCTGGGAGCAGGAGTGGATTCCTGATATGGATGCAGCAGCACCAATTCCTCGACATCCGCATGTGAGTGACTCCATCACTACTGTTGCAGATTGTATAAATCAGGATACCAGGGAGTGGAATGTGCAGATGGTTCGAAGCAGCTTCTCTGATGCAGATAGTAGGTTGATATTACAAATTCCTCTCTCTTAGTGCATAGGCAGGACATAAGATACTGGAGTCTATCAAAATGTGGTAACTACACTGTTAAATCAGGCTATTGGGTTGGCATACTAGGAAAACAACAAGCAAAAATGCATAATTTTTCGGAGTTGTGGCGTCTGGTGTGGGGTTTGGATGGTCCTCCTAAGCTAGCTCATTTTGTGTGGCAAGTTTGCAAGGAAAGCATGGCTGTAAAAGAGATTTTATTTAGAAGACATATAGCCCATGATGAGTTATGTTCATGTTGCGGGGTGGAAGTGGAATCAATTAACCACGTCCTCTTTGAATGTGAGCTAATTAAGAGTGTGTGGGAGGACAGGAAGCATGCTACTATGATAGAAGCTGCTCCTGTGGGCGTGGTGGCGACAAAGCTGATGTGGTGGACTAGCAGGCTGGGGAAAAGAGAGGTGAGAGAAATTATGACAATTGCATGGGCAATATGGTTTTGCCGAAACAAGTTTGTATATGCTCATGAAACGTTGAACGTTCACGTCATGGCTGCCAATTTCCTTCAAATGGTGGCTGATTTTGTCGCATACCAACAGCAGGTATCACCTTCTTTCTCTCGTACAGAACCAAGCTTATCTAACTCTCAGTGGAAAAAGCCACCCCTAGGTACGATGAAGATAAATATTGATGCCCATGTAGTTGAGGGTGTGTATATCAGTGTGGGAGCTGTGATTCGTGATGCTGATGGGAGAATTATGGTGGTCTTTGTGAAGAGAATGGATGTGGAGTGGGATGCCAGCCGGGTTGAAGCCGCTGCGGCACGCTATGGGTCGCAAGTTGCTAGGAGATGCGGGTATGATGATGTTTGGCTAGAGGGGGATGCACTTGTCGTGGTTCAGGAGGTGTTGAAGGAGAGTGATGGTTGTGCTCCAATCTGTTTGCTATTTGATGATATTAGATTCTTGTCAAAAGGTTTTAATAGCTTTATGTTTTCTCATGTTAAGAGGGTTGGGAATTCGGTAGCTCACCTAATGGCTAGGTGGGATACCAGAGGTAGTTCGGAATTAGTTTGTATGGACCCATTCCCCCAAAGTTTAATTACTTTGGCGGACCTTGATTTGCAATAATATCCCGGCCTAACTTTTCCCTCAAAAAAAAAAAAAAAAAAAAAAGAAACCAATAGTTAATTAATAGCTAAAAAGATTTAAAACCAATAATTCATAATCAAATAAAGTGATAGATGGTATATGCTTCAAAGGTTTTGGGTTTTGGAGAGTTCCTTTTACCTATATTTCTAGCCAATTTAAGAATACCGTATTTGTTCGGCTTTTTTTTTAATAGGTAAGAAAAAATCTTCTGGATTGCACTCACACAGGGTCCCCACCCAGAGGCTCATTACAACCATACACCCCAACCCCTCAACCCCTCACTTAATAATCTCAAGCAAATGCTTGAGATAGGAATTGAACCATAGACTTTTCTAAAGAAGATGGAAAAGTTCACCACTTAAGCCAACCCCAATTTCTAACCATATTTGTTCGCCTTATAAAAGGGTATTTCACAATCATGATCTTTCGTATATAGAAGTTCCATTATGGCATTGACATATAAATCCTAGACTTTGGATTAAAATGGAAAGAGTTGACCTAAGTCATGCATGATGAACGAACAAACGTACAAGTTACTTCTCCTTCAAGGCTTCAAAGTTCAAACTATACATAGCCATTGACCTTTTTTACTTGAGGTGACATAAGCACATAGCCATTGACTTTAATTTTTCTCTATCATATATTTACATGCATTAATATCTACGTAATTACTTCATATAAATGATATCATTCACACATCATATATATTATGAGAAAAAACTTTATCGATCCCAAGACAAAGGCCCCCACAAACACAAAAGAACCATCTTGGATGACTAATAATAAAGCAAAGTATGTGGTAATAATTTCCTTGATTTGGGGAACAGCTTGACTTTTTGATAATTACTTTGAAAAATTATGCAAACATGGCTTTCAAAACGTACCAAATAAAAGGATTACAGTTCACTATTGTCTAAAAGTATAATGAAGAACAAAATGTGCACACATATTATATAAAATTATGTTCTTCAATTTATATTAAATGTTCTTGCGAATCTCAAATAATTTGGTAAATAGTCCAAGTCATCGCAACAACCCCCTAGTTCTAATGAAGTTCATACTTGATACGCCAACTATTGGAGAGAATTGTAGTAGTTGTAACTAGGGTTGTGCACTTTTGGACAGTGACCGGACCGGAAAATTCCGATTCGGTCTCCGGTCCATGAAAATTTGGGATTCCGGGTTTCCGGTTCGGTCCAAATCCAAAATATTCTTGTTCGGACTGGCGAACTGGAATTCCTGTTTTTTTTATTAAAAAAATAAGTTTAAAGGTTAAAAAAAAGTTTAAAACTTAGAAAGTTAGAAAGTTAAAACCTCATATTTATTGCCTTTAAGATTATTGCTTTTAGAATTATTATATTTTAATATATTGAATTTATAAATATGTTTAAACCTAAGAAAAAGTTTTTTTTTTGATAAAAAAATATAAAATCCGGTACAACCAATCCAATTCCGGTCCGAAAAAAATTTCAGATTCCGGTCCACCGGTCCAAGCGGTCCGGTCGGTTTTGGACCGGTGCACACCCCTAGTTGTAACCAACATGTAGTGGAAAGTTAAATGATTTTTTTTTTCTAATCTCTATTATATAAGGGAAGGGCGGAGCTATGGTGTCCCCCTATAAATTTACTTATCTGCCCATTAGTAAATCAACTACTACCAAAAAGGGAAAAATATAGTCAAACTCAAAAATAGCATTT
The DNA here is from genome assembly GCA_947646795.1 of Beta lomatogona. Classification (NCBI taxonomy): domain Eukaryota; kingdom Viridiplantae; phylum Streptophyta; class Magnoliopsida; order Caryophyllales; family Amaranthaceae; genus Beta; species Beta lomatogona. The sequence goes on from CANSNZ010001111.1 coordinate 2,009,212, forward strand.
AAAAACTAACTTAAATATTTAAGGCAATCAGGTTATAATTGAACCACCAAAAAAAAGAAACATTGACTATAAGATTTAGTACATTTATGCTGAAAAAAATAAAATGGAATATTACATCAATCAAGTATCTTATCAATCACTTCACAAACACAATCGAGTATTACATTAAAACGGATTCGATCAATTAACAAAGTGAAATGATTTATTTAACACAAAAGACTATGTAAATACAACATAAAAAATCCTACAACAAATCACTTAACATTCTTTCATTTTCAAAGCCTAAAGAAAGAATAAATAAAAAAAAATTGATAAAAGAAGGATTAAGTGATAAAGGCTTAACCTACGAAATTTAGCCAAATGTGCTCATATTTTTACCTCTGTTTATGCCCAAAAAGGTTAGAATTTATGTTTGAAAAAGAAAATGAGGCACGGCACGCATCATGTGCATAATTTGCTAGTTTATAACTATGTTATGCAAATAGTCACATATTACAGTTGCATTTCTGTATAATTATGGACAAGACGACCAAATTTGAAGGAATTTTGTGGAAAAATGGGAAGTAGCTATAGTTGAGGAATTTCACAAAAAAAGGTTCACCTCTCACTTTTAACGTCACTGTAAGTCTATAACATACTCCATCTGTTTCTTTTTAGTTTACTCATTTCACTTTGGAGGAGAACTAAGGAGGAAGTACAAAAGGTAGAGAGAAACAAAAAACTAGCTTAAAATATTATAAAGTGGATGACATGTGTGAAAAAATAGGAGGAATGAAATGAGACATGTTACAAATAATAGAAAAAGAAAACAGCGTGTAGATTAAAAGATTTAGACTAAAAAAAGGTGTGCAGATTAAAAAGCAACAAAGAGAGTATATTATATCACATGGATAATTTAAGAGCTTTATTAATTTAATTTTTTAAAGGTACTTTTTGATTTATTGCTGTACGGAGTTGTCTTCAAATCTTAATTGGCTTCATGCATAATTGCATATGACTTTTTGGTTAAAGTATTTATAAATGGGCACAAATAATCTTGATAAATGTGGAAAGGAAAAAGGTGTTAATTCACGACTTCATTCTTAAAATACTCCACTCGAGGAATTATAAAAAAATTGTCTTAAGAGCGAGCAGCAAAGATATTGCTTGCTATATACTCCTTCCGTTCTTTATTAGTTTACCCCTATTCCTTTTAAGGGTGTCCCTTATTAGTTTACCCCTTTCTTTTTTTGCTATTTTTGGAATGGGCCCACTAACTTTCCATCACACATACATTCAACTTTACTATAAATTAATCTTTTCTCTCTCTTAGTATGCCCCACAATACTATTCCTCCTAAAACTCTGTGCAAAAGAAAGGGGTAAGCTAATAAAGACCGGAGGGAGTATACTGAAAGAGTGAAAGGTATTCAAAAAAATTACATCAATCTAGTCCATACTAAATCAAGTTTATACTTAATGCTAGGAGAATATTTATAGTACACCTGGGTGTACCATGAAGCGTACCATGCTCATGGTACACCCAAGACTATTTTCTCCAAATGAGCAAAATGAGCAAAATGAGCAAATGAGCAAACATTTCTACTCATTTAAGAAAATGAGCAAACACTTTTATTACAAAATGAGCAAAATGAGCAAAATGCCCAAATGAGCAAACTTGGTGTCAAATGAGCACCTGAAGTTCTAATTAATTACGAAAATGCCCCTGGCTGTACTATGAGCATGGTACACCCGGGTGTACCATGAGTGGACTCTAATGCTAGCACATGTGTAATTATAGATGGGAAATCGTGATTATATGAAAATATAAGTCGCTATTTTGTGAAAAAATAATTATAAAAAATAGAGTAACCATAAATTAAAAAAAGTGACTATAGAAATTAAAAAAGGGGGTCGCTAAGTTAGAATATAGTACATATAAAAAAAGGAGTATAATTATAGGTTGTACAAAATGACTATATGAGAAAAAATTTTACTATGTTAGATAGGGTAAATTAGAGCAAGAAAGGGTGACTACATTTTTTTAATAAAAAAGTTCACTATGTTAGAAAATTGCATGCATAAAGATGAGTAACTTAAAAATAATCAATGTATTTTTTTTAAAAAGAGACACTATGTTTGGAGGGCTGGACAAAGCTTCTGGTCCACATTAATATTAGTGTGCACCAGGTCCAAATAATTTTTTTTCTATGCTTATGGGCATGAATGCAGCATGTTTATCGGTACTTTTCTTAACACATCACAAAATTATATTGTATGTGTTTTCTAAATATTATTTTAGATTGATATAAATATGACCATTAATGTCTTCGAATATTTTTTTATTTAATATTAATATCTTTACCTATTAATAAAAATTATAGAAAAGGATATTCTAATAATATACTCCCTCTGTTTTTTATCTTTCTCACTTGGAATCTTGATACTATTCATACTTAGATAGAATCTTGTCAATTTTTCTCAACTTATAAGAACAAATATAGTCATGGGGGTCTTATTTGATTCGTCTTAATTAGTATTTTATTAATATTCAATCATTATAATTTTTACTAATATATAATGAAAGATATTTAAGTTCAAAGAGATGCATTTGAAGACGCGCACAGGAAAGTGAGAATAATAAAAAACAGAGGAAGTACATTAGTGCACGTCCAATAGCATCCTACATGTTAACGTATGTTATTATAAATTAGTAGACAAACATGGTCATGTGTATATAATGCAAATTAACATTGAAGCAACTATTAGAATATGGATGGTTTTATGTTTATACTCCATCCTTTCCCTTTTTTTTTGCATTATTGAGTAGATGTGCAAACACACACAAAAGTAATTTAAGATCCCTTTAATTTTTGATAATTGTTTCACTTGCTTTTCGAGATCTAAGATTTATATATATTGACAATATGTTTTTACTATTATTCTATTTATACTATTGGCAGTTGTAATTAATGTTCATTTTCCTTACAAATGAATAATTTTGAATATATAATGAATATAAGGTGTAATAGACTAATATGTGGTAGAGATACAAAAGTGTAGAAAATCACTTATATATGTATAGTATTATGTTCAATTTCCCATATTGATGATGCTAAGCTCTCTCGTGGCGTTGTGCTGGCATGGTGCCTGTGGATGGAGCGTAATATGTGGGTCTTCCAAGGGAAGCGCACGCCAAACCAAGTTCTCATCAACCGTGTTCGTCACTTGATCGAAGAGTATGGTAAGTATTCGGCTCGTATTTACTGCAATCAACCGAAGCCTTGTGAGAAAAGTTCAAAAACTTGGCAGGCCCCCCTTGCGGTATTTTGAAGCTTAACGTTGATGCATCCCTTGCTGTCGCTGGATGGATTGGTCTTGGTGTTGTGGGTCGAGACTCGGAGGGGCGTATAATTTTCGCGGCTACTCGACGAGTCAAAGCTTACTGGGAAGTTGCGGAAGCTAAGGCAATTCAAATGGTGCTTAGGCTTGGTAAACGCTTTGGCTTTGATGAGGTGATACTTGAGTCGGATTGCCAAGTTGTAATCAATCGTCTCTCAAAGAGTGCTCTCTATCTCTCAGATCTTGACATTATTCTCTATGACATTTTAGCTTCTAGTTCCTCTTTTTCTTCTCTTGTTTGGTCACATGTCAAACGTGATGGTAACTTTGTGGCTCACCAGTTAGCTAAGCTAGTTCCTTTTGGAGTTGAACAAATTTGGGAAAACCACTCCCCCCCGGAGGTGGCGCCCTATGTACTTATGGACATTTTGTCTATGAATTAATCTAGCTTGCTTGCTTTTCCCCTCAAAAAAAAAAAATTGTTCAATTTCCCTCAAAAAAAAAGTTCAATTTATCAATAAGTTTTAATAAGTCCAGATAAGTTAAGATTAGTCCCAATTAGTTTCGATAGATTAAGATAAGTTCAAATAGATCAAGATCATCCGAATATAACCGACCTTTGTGAAAGTGAAAAAAAGTGTTGTGCATATCACACGAAATAATTGACTCAGAACCACTCTCAATTTAGAGATACTATTCCAAAAAAAGGTCATTGATCTTTGACATTATACTTGCAAGAAATTGGTTTTGATTTGACAAACTTAAAAAGAAAACAGATTCACCCTTGAGCATTTTTTCTAAAGGGAACCCTTGAGATTTAAATAACCTTGCTTTAATACACAACCAATCATCACATAGGCGTGGTAAATTGGTCAATGATTAGTTACAATTGTTTTTTTGGTGGATGATTAGTTAAAATTGTGATAATATTGTTTAATTTGGTTGCAAACAATTGTGATAATTAAATTTTAGGTTAAACTGCCATAATAAGTTGGTTTGATTAGCTGAATTTTGTTTCTTCACTCTTGTTGGCTTGGCTATGTCATGAAAAGAGGTGCCAACCAACAAGAGTTGGCTCAAGTGGTAAGCAACTTGATGTCGCTTAAGGGAGGTGTCGAGTTCGAGCCTCACCGTATGCAGAAACTCTTGTTGGGAGACTCACCCACCAAAGCCAGGTGTGCAACCCGGGTCGGACTCGGATATAGTCAGAGCAAAGCTCCGGTGAACCGGGTGGGCAACCAAAAAAAAAAGGTGCCAGACAATTACATAATTAAAAGAATTTTTGTGACAGTCCATTAGTGGGTCTATCTAATTGGGGCCCAGCCTTCTTAATTTGGTGAGCACAGTTGGGACCCAATTGGTCCAATTACTCAATCTCCCAGCCTAAGATTCCAATGATCCAGCTTACATGATGCGACAACCTCGCTGAGGTAGTCAATTCTCAAATGGGATTGGCGACAGCTACAAAGATTATGGGACAAAACTTTATCTCTTATCTTGACGTTTTCTATAAACTACATCTTCCGTTCTTTTTCTATTACAACAATGGGTTTTGGTACAAAGATTATGTCGACAACAATAAGTATTATCATATAGTACTTCATTTTTAGCTATTTGCAGTGAGCACAAATAGTCTTGAATATATCATGCGTGCGTATTACGTATAGACTTATATGGTAGTATGGTATACTTATGTACCAAGCTAAGTTGAGAATGAGGGAGTGGAAGGGTGGTAAGCCCTTTCATCTTCCACCCACAGGTTGTGGGTTCGATTATCATTAAGGGGGTTGGGGGCTTTGGGGTAGGTTGTATTTAGGTGCCCTGTGAGAGGCCGTTAATGTAATTTATCTTACCAAATTTCAAAAAAATGTACCAAGCTAAGCTCGGCCTAGTGGTAAGGAAAGAACCTTCCAACATCAAGGTTGAGGGTTCGATCCCCACTAGGGGTACTTTGGGAGAGGGATTTCCCTTACCACCCCCCCCCACTCTCAAAGTGTCTGCCCGCAAACCCAGGCCGAGTTAACCTGCGAGAGGTTTCGATCTGACATGGCCATTTATCTTACCATGGGTCTCCAGTGGGGGCAAAACAAAAGTATGGTATATTTACGTGTATTGAATGCATTCCTTTTTCAACAAGAGTTAAAACTATTACTCAATCATCTCTTTTTTTTATTTTCAACATTTACTTTATAAAACTAGTTATTAGGCCCAGGCTACGTCTCCTATAATGACATTTTTTTATTTTTTTAATATTTTATTTTAGAATGGTAACACTCAATATGTCTTGATTTAGTGGTTAAGACTTATATATATGGGCTTGAAGTTACAGGATCAAATCTTATACAATGTATTCTCTAATTTTTGTTTTATATGTGAATTATATGGATTAAAAAATTCTAACAGAGGGCGCCACGTAACATTGTTCCTTGTTTAGAAACTCCTTTTAATAAAGACAAAATTAGCCTCAACACCACAAACTATGGCACGGATGCACCCAGCACCACCAACTTTGACTAGTAGCCAAAATACCACAAACTATTGGTCTGGGTGCAGCGAGTGTCATAAATGATGCCAAAACTAACTTTTCTCGACACATGCTCACATGACTTAGACTTCTAATTAATGAAAATATAAGATAAATGAAAGGAAAAAGGGGAAATGGAAAAAAAAATGTAGTATGGATTCCCCGCAGGCAAAAAAAGTTAGCTCCGACGTCATTTATGACACTCGTTGCACCCAAGCCAATAGTTTGTGATGTTTTGGCTAGTAGTCAATGTTGGTGGTGTTCAGTGCACCCGCGTTATAGTTTGTGGTGTTGAGACCAATGTTGCGTATATATATTTATAATACATAGGGAGCATTGACTAGGATTACACTCAGGGCCTTATCCGACTAGCTATTAATTATGCCGTCAAATAATGGTGCTATTGAATTTTGATATTTGTAATCTTGTCAATAGTGTAACTTCATTCTTAGATAAGAAATCATAATTCCGAGGATCATTTGTTTTCTGGACAACAAAATTCAAGGATGTGAAGCTTACTGCATACCTAACACACTAAGATAGTAATCAGATAAATTCATTGTGCACTCACTAAGATTTGTAAATCAGTAATCACGCTCCCTTAACTTACACTAATCTGAAGTAGTTCCAAAACTAGATGAAATAATAATGTACTTAATTATTTGAATCAGATCTTAATTATACTTAAAAAATAAATGAGTCCATATGAATCTGAACTGAAGTTGAACAAAATTGGACTAAGGCTCCGTTTGGTAGGGGGTAAAACATTTTCCTGGAAAACTGTTTTTCTCTATTTTCAGTTTTACATTGTTTAGTTTGCAAAGGAGTGTAAAACCATTTTCCTTATGAGTAAAATTGCTCTCCCAATGATGGAAAACCATTTTCCCTTCAGAATGAAGGGAAAACGGGTTTCCTTCCTTTTCATGATCTCTCTTATACACTCCTCTCACTACCTTTTGTTTTCCTTTCGTTTCATCACTTTTCTTACATGGAACCAAACAACGAAAAACTAATTTTGGAATTGTATTATCCATTATAAATTGTTTTCCATGAAAATCATTTTACACTGAAAATGTTTTACACCCAACCAAACGGAGCCTAAATGTCAACAAATTGACTTGTATGACTAATCAGTATTGTTTTGAAGTGAATTTCCCCTAATTGTTGACCTTGAGAGTAACTTGTAGTCGAGACTTAGGTCGGAAGCCATTCCAGGCAGCCGGATAAATCATGTATATGTATTGATTACAATACAAATTTATTCTTGCTAGTCACCCATATGATTCGAATACTCCAAATTAGTTAGAATCGAAGTGAATGATTTATTACCTAACCATATCATTCAAATTGAATTAACCCAATTAAACCAAACCTAATTCAAACGACCAGTTTGTCACCTTTAGTAATTCAAACTAAATTAAGAGGTCTAGACATCTAGTTACAGTACTGAAGAGCTGTTGATACATGTGAGTCAGTAGGAATTTGTACAAGCTAAGTACAACAAAATAATCTTCAAAAACTTACATATGTGAATTCTCGAATGACTATAAATCCCAGGTTAGTAGCTAGATAGTACTTCCTGCTTCTCTTTTTATTTGATACATTTTTGTGTCACGGTTTAGAAAATGCACCTTCGACTATAAATAATTATCAGTTAAATAAAATATATGAAAATTGATATTTAATTATGGAATTAAGTATCGAGATTATTAATCTAACAAGATTTTTCTTGTTTACAATTTTCTCTTATATATTAATTGAATAAATTAGCTATATGGTCAAAATATAGCAAATAAAAGAGACGGAGGGAGGGAGTATATAGGTTGAAGGCAAGTTGTATGAAAGGAACAATCTCTCACTATAAAAACGTGATCGTTACACTAATTTTGAAGACAATCCAACCATAGGCCCTACGTATGCATGCATGTATAGACAAATTATGAAAATAAGGAGATATGTTTTATATATGATCAATACATTTTACTCTCTATATGAAGAAATTGTGGTCACACATGATCAAGAGAGAAAATAGTTATCAAACTTATAGTTTAGAGACCTGTGCTGTCTTGCGGATATGTCCGGCCGACATTATTATATGTATCATATACTCATGTTAGGATGTACGTGTATATGTTCACGAAAGTAATCCTCCACCACAGCACCACTGCCTTATCTTCTAGAGTTCTACTAATATTGAAACAGCACATCTTCTACATATTTTACCTAGCTAAGAAACCTACAAAAAAAGGGCTACATTAAGCAACAGGTTTAGCATATTGTTTATACTAGGAGTAATTTCATTATTACATATAGTTATAACTTATTAATTAGCTAGTATCATCATACCTAATTCTTTATCTACCTTATTGTGAAATTGAGGTCTAGTAGTATTTGGTTTGAATCTCAGGTAAGCAGCCGATTTTTTGATGCCTAGATACGAGGATATGAGGAATTTTAACTTAGGCTTCGTTTGTTTAGAGGGAAGATGATTATTTGCGTAAAAAAATATTTTCTAGGGGAAAATACCAAGATAGAATAGTTTTTCTTTCATCATTTGATTATTTGCATGAAAAGTTAATTAGAGAGAAGGGAAAAAAAGAGGATGATGAAAGAGGATTCAGGACGAACATGTGACATTTCTTTCTTTAGGAAGGAGAATGTCCACTCTTAGAAAAAAATTCTACACTCTTTACAAACCAAACATGGTGAGTTTTTACAAGATTGGTGGTATATAGTAGATTCTGTTTCAGTAGGTGAAGTTAATTGGTGGCACCTTATATACTAAAACTCATAATTAGATAATTAAATTAATTTGATTGTATGATTTGTTTGGTAAAAACTAGTTGTTTAAGTAGGTGAAATTTTTAGTACAATTTTTTAGGGTACAAAGATAATTAGATGGGAAAGAGGGATAAATTTAGAATTTTGAACTCCTTGTTTGAGATGAGTTGTGTTATATGTGTATATATGATGAGTAACTTGTGGGAAATCGGATGGTACTTCCAAGCACGTAATTATACGCTTTCCTACAAGAATTTTACCGACCCACTATGATCAACAAGGTTCACGGTAAACTCCTGTGAGATACGAAGAAGATTCAATGAAGTTTGGTTGATGACAAACTACATTCACTACAATGTGTTTGAAGGATGTGTTTCACTTTGAACAAGGAGAGAAATCTAGAAATGAATCTCCTAAGGCAAGTTGGTGAATGAATCTAACCCATTCTAATATGTGATATCTTCCTATATATACCTTGGAAGATTTACATAAGAAAAGCCTGAAAGCATGCAACCATTTAGACGAAAAGACAAGCACCAATTCGCAAAACGAATTGATTCGTCAGAAAACTGACGAAGAGGAGCTGGCGCTCCTCCTTGGAGCTGGCGCTCCTCAGTGGAGCGGGCGCTCCTGGCCTGCGGGGAAGGAATTGTTCGCGATTCCAAGTCCCTGCCTAATTCGTGCGGACGCTTTCACAGAGCGAGCGCTCTTCAATGCCTTTTCGTTATTTCCTTCTAACTAACTACGTTCCATTACGCCACAACATCGAAACGCAAACATCACATATTAACAACGAACACATTTAACTATTAATGTTCTAACAAGTTGTTGTTGTTGCTACTAATACAATAGAAGAGCATATTCTTTCTTTGAACAAAGAGAGCATATAATGAGAATAATAGTTTTCTAGTAAAAGAACATGGTGATATTATTAAAATAATATTAATAAAGAGCTTATTGTATATCGTACTTTCGGGTGTAATCTAGGGACCAAGGTTGTTGGACCATAAAAGTGCCTAAGAAGTAAGGGTGATCAACATATTATGGATCATGCTATATATCCAAAATCATCTACATATATGATATTCGAAATCTACATTTTGCGACTGATATAAATAGATTAACTACTGCTTATTTCAGCCTAGTGCGAATTGCAAAAATGTTTATGTCACTTGATTCACCAATTATTGAAATCAGGCACAAATATGCAACTAACATTAATTAGTTTCTAATTAGAAATTAATTAAGTGCTATTGCAAAATAAATTGAGTGATAATCATATTATGGGGTTTAACATCATGCAAAAATGGTGTAAAAGTATATATAATAATCTCCACAGTTCTTATGCTAGATTTGAAAAATTAAAATTGGAATGTAGGAAAGATCGTCCAAATGTCACATAATACTTTCATTTTTTTATAGTAAGATATATAATTTAATTTGATTCAGAAGATTATATCCCAATTTTAAATGTCTTGGGAACTAATACAATATCTTTTTATTAGAAATCCCTTTTTTTTTCATTTTGTATATATTTTGGAAATTTAAGCAATTAGCATAATATAAGTAATTTTATAAATTGCATTTTATAATAGGTTAATTTCAAGTCTCCAACCAATCAAAATTAATTATCAACAAACAACTTAAGCTGACTTCTCATAAATAATATGTTTCATATATTATGTTGATGCACTTGAAGCAAACATGTTGTATACTCGAAGACAGCCTTGACAATTAATAAATTATTCATGCACATAATCCAATTTTATTGCATATATTTGTGGAAATGTAATGAGAGTCAGCATTTGGCACAAAAGTTAAAGCTTTAAAATTGGAATCCTCCACCAAACGGTCCAAACCTACCAAACTAAACTTAAACAAATTCAGAGTACTACGTACTAAATAAATAATTAATAAAGAAAAAAAAAGACAAGTTTAAAATATATGAGAGCTCAATTATACGTGTCACTTTTGTAAAGGACACTTAACTTGATTCAGAAGATTATATGTTTTGTTTTTGCATAACTCCATTATTATTAGTATTAGTTTATTTTGATTAGTCCTCCTAAAAATCGTACTACTAAAGAACAAAGTGCATTATTTCGTATTTACGAGGCACGACTAGCTGAGTCTGTATATGGAATTGATGACCGGTAGCGGATCACCGGAGTATTATTGATTAATTGTTGCCTACTCTTACATAGGGGTGTAAAGACCAAGTAAGTGTTGGCCCAGTGGTGATGGGGACTGGCTTTGGTAGGACGTATTCGTGTTCAAATCCCCGCAACACCCTTGGGAGAGGAATGAAACCTAACCACCCCGAACTTGGCCTCGATCCTGATGTAACCCGAAGGGTGAACCGGGTGCAAACACCAAAAAAAAAAACATAGGGGTGTAAATGATGCGAGTCGAGTTCGAGTTTAAGCTAGCTCGACTCGACTCGTTAGCCTTTCAAGTCGAGCTCGAGTTGAGTCGAGCTCACTCGAGTCGAGTTTGACCGAGTTTTGACCGAGCTTTGATCGAATGGAGCTTTGACCAAGTAGATTTTTGACCGAGTAGATTTTGAGTATCTTGCAAGTGTCTCATGTTAAAAGCAACCCTAAGGTAGAAAAATATTGAAGTTAGGGATTTTGCTATTGATAATTGGGTTTTCGAGCTTCTCACGAGTTTTCGAGTCGAGTATCAAGTTGCTCAACTCGACTCGCCAACATCTCGAGCCGAGTTCGAGCTCGAGTCGAGTTTTGACCGAGTATTGACCAAGTCGATCTCGAGTAGCTCGCAAGCTGTCTCGTCTCATTTACACCCCTAATCTTACAAGTAATCTAACTTCCAATTAGGTAAACTTTTAGTATTTTTTATTATATTGTACAAAGAATTAATGAGATAGGAGTATTATTTTATGCTATTCCATGAATTTTCATAAAGGCCTTGATCTCTATTTATAGTAAATACAAAACCAATAAAATGAGAGGGTACGCCCTATTACTTTGCGAAATTCAGTTTGATTTTTGTATTTAATGCAATGTAGTGTAGCTCATTACAAGTATGGGAAATTCAATCCAAAAGAAAATAGTCTTGGTGGAATACTTTTGGATAAGAGAGCGAAATTTTTTTAAAACATCAAAATTGTTTAATTATCTAAGGTACCTAGCTATGTGGTGGAGTAAGAGAAGATAAAAAAAGACAAATATTTACTCAAAATGGATCAATTAAAGTAATATATGACTAACTTTATGGAACCAATTAACAGGAAAGATATTTGTGAAATGGACATGATATAAGTTTGGCTGAAGTATGCAACAATTCTTGATTAATTTCATCGTATGAACATACTTAATTCCTTCGTATTTTTTTTTTTAAATTTCATGTTTATCTAGTTTTTTATCCGAGTTTAATTTCCTAATTATTTACTTATTTAAATTTAAAACATGAACTTCTATTTATTACTCCATCAATTGATCTACACATATTTTTCACTATTCAATCACATCTGACTGATTAATACATAAAAAAAACATAAATATATGTAATCTTGTTAAATTCATCTTAATTTATATTATCAAAATTTGAACATGTTATTTGCTTAATTGTACTTAAAGTCAAAGCTCATTGACAATCAACATTCCACGTTAGCAAACATAAAATTCATATACTGTGTCAATCGAATGTGTTTTAAAGACCGAAAAAGGGATATTATTAATGATAATCCTTAATACTCCCTCCGTCCCAAAATATGGTTCATATTTCCATCTTCGGTGTCCCAAAATATAGTTCCGTTTATATTTGGCCCACATTTTTTCGTAATTTGTCTAGAAAAACCGTGTCCCCATCATTTATTTGCTTCTTGAAATTTGTTTTTGCTTTGTTTATTCAACCCAAGTATTACAATTAATGTTGTTTCACCAATTATTCTCCATTCTCTCTCCTAAAATCATCTTTCTCATACAACATTTATTTAAATAAACAAAAAATCTTTACTATCCCTCTTAGATTCTACTTACCTCAATTCCCGTGAAAAAATAGAATCCGAAACTATATTTTGGGACGGTTGGAGTATTAGACAATTTCCCAAAATAAGCATATCTCACAACAAATGACAGTTATGACACTATGAACGGTTATCACAAATAATTTTCTATAATTTTTTTTCAATGTTGTATATAAATGGAAAAATCCCAATACATGAAACCATTTTTTTTAAAAAAATCTATAGTACATGATTGCTTTATGCAACTACTCACACATTTCTCTTTACCCATCCAGGCATCTATCATGATTCATACACAAGAATAAACATAGTATTCTTACATTTTCAACACAACTTTTCATCATCTGTCGTCCTGTTCACTTACATACAAAAATTTGATTTGTACACAAGACGATAAAATAAAATAAAAAATAATAAAATACTCCCACTATCTTATAGGAGTATATTTTTCAACACATATCTTTGGGATATTAATATGTAAATTAAAGTTAAATGAATCAAAGCAGGTTCCTTTAAAGATTACATGTCAATTTTAACATAACCCAATTAATTACACACATGAGTTGTGTCAATTCATTTATTTAAATGAGTTGAAAATCTAATTTATTGCTTTCAAATTAGATTCAGGTCGAATTCGCTGGATGGATAACTTTTTTTTGGCTCTACATTTTTTTTTTTTTTTTACAATATCTACTTACTAGTTACTACTTACTACTACTAGTATGAGCAATGAGAGAAGAGAAAGATGCAAGCCCATAATAATATTAGTAGTATGTATCGTATCGTGCATGTAAAATATGGACCCCGATATTCCCGGAAATTAAGCATCCATGTGGAATATACAGTTTTAAGTCTTTTAACTACTACAGCACCTTTACATCCCCAAACAAAATGTAAAATAAAAACTCAAAGCTCAAGCCTCAACTTTAAAAAACACAAGTAAATAAGAGGTAGACGCAGACAAAATATTCACAAAATAAGCGCCTCTTAAACAGCGGCGATTACAGATAGCCAGATATGATCTGTTCCCAATTTTTTTAATACAAATTACAGATAGGATTCTTTCCAAAACCAATGTCCTTTCCTCAAAAAAAATAACCATAAAATCAATATTGGTAGTGCTAGTATTTAGTGCTCCCTCACCTCCATAATTCACTCATTTCATTTCTTCTCCCCACTCCACACTCAACAATTACTTACCCACATATTTCTATACCTCCATCTCTCCCTCCCAAAGAAAGGCGAGTCTAGCGTGGGTTTAGTGAGTTCAACTGTGTAGCAAATATGGATCCATGTCCATTTGCACGACTAATAATCGAGTCATTAGCACTCCAGCTCCCGATGGGAGCAAAGCCATCAGCGGGAGCTGGGGTGCACCCTAGTACGACTCCATGTTATTGTAAAATAACATTAAAGGGGTTTCCTTCAGAAACTGCTTTACTCCCTCTTTCACCCGGGGGAGAACCTTCTCCCCCAGAGTCCGCCACTAGCGCCCCTGGGTTTCACTTAGACCCTGGGGCGCTACGACGGATGTCAGGTAGGCCTATCTCGCTCCGAGTATGTGTATACTCGGGGCGAATGGGCCATACCTGCGGAGTCACATCCGGCAAACTAATTGGCCGGGTGAATTTATGTGTAGACGTAAAAGGAGCTGAGGCTAAATCCATTGTTTTCCATTCTGGGTGGATGAGACTTGAGAAAAATAATGGAGGTCAAGCTAAGCTGCATTTAGTGGTACGGTCTGAACCGGATCCTCGATTTGTTTTTCAGTTTGGTGGTGAACCGGAATGTAGCCCTGTTGTTTTTCAGATACAAGGAAATATTCGTCAGCCTGTTTTCAGCTGTAAATTTAGCGCAGACCGGAACTCCCGCTCTCGGTAAGTTTCTCCTTAAATTTGGCACAAGTTAGTAGTAATTTTATTATCACAGCAGCTAACCTGCGCTCCATGTGTCATTTTGTTCAAAAATAGTAATTTTAAATTGTACTATAAGCGTATATTAGTGTAAGATAAGATGTCATGCTAACGTGCAATTTTTTGGGGATTGTATTTTATATTTGTAATGTTGAGTTGTAACTAAGTTGTTGGTGGGGCCAAAAAGGGCAGGTGGGTGGGCCTAAATTTTTGTTTGTGTTTGGTTGTTCTTTTTTTTTTTTGATTAAAGTAGGATTTGATTTTTTTGATTTCTTTTTTTCTGAATGAAAACAATGGGCATGTGAGTGGTCATCATAATATTTGTGGTACCATTTGATAAATAATCCAGCTGGGTAGCACCTTATCTTCTTCCGGGCAAATTTTTTTGAGCATACCACATGGTAGAATTTGGTCCTTTGATAGTTTGATCTTAATACTACCACAATGTGTATGTGGTTGAGTGCATCATTTTGGTCATTGTCATACCAAGTAAGTGTTGGCCCAGTGGTGATGGAGACTGGCTTTGGTAGGACGAACCTGTGTTCGAATTCCCGCAACACCCTTGGGAGAGGAATAGAACCTAACCACCCCGAACTTGGCCTCGATCCGGATGTAGCCCAAAGGGTGAACCGGGTGCAAACATTAAAAATTTTTTTTGGTCATTGTCATTTTAAGACATGATTAACAACTTTGTACGTTAGGACTAGCTAGTATGAATTGTCATTACTTTTATTGGTTCATTGTTGTACAAGTTCTTACGTGTTTTCGGATGTATGTACGGTCCATTTCTTTGTAGGGTAACTAATTTTATCTTACACTTATTTTATTGGGCAACTTTCTCTCTATTAGCTTAACTTGTTAATAAGCGAATTGACTTGAAATTGACCCGATTAACACTTGGAGTAGATAAATATCATATAGAAGTATCGTTTATTCAGCAATAGGAACAAAAATAACCAAATAACATAAGTTCAAACACAAACTTGAAGCTAATATAAATAACAAATTTCAACCCTAAAATTATAATATTAGTATAACTGAAATTATATACTTCCTCCGTTCTGTTTTAAATGAAACGTTGGGTGAAATGACACTATTCATTGATCAATTTTGACTCCAATTTATCGCCATTATATAAAGAAAAACATAATCAAGTGGGATATTGTTAGATTCGTCTCGATGCATACTATTAAATTATAACTTTTTAATATTTTTTACGTGTGCACAACTAAAGATATTGATGATTAAAGAAGCGAATTGGGTTGCGTGAAAAAGCAAACGTGTCATTTAAAACAGAACAGAGGAAGTACATAATTTTTCATAGGCTTATGGGGATTGTTTAACTGTAGTACCTTATTCCCATTTGCGGTTTATATTTTTGCCTTAGTGAACATGGGTTTCATTACTTTACTTACTCTCACATAATAAACATATAGTTCCACCATTTTTATAAAAACCAACTCTATTTAACCATAATATATTGCAATTGTGTCTAATCAAATCATACTGTAAGAAAAATACATCATTAGTGGGGTAAGGGTGGGGTGAGGTTTTAGTGTTTTACTTTACAATAGACTAGTGAGTGGGGCTAAAGTCACGTGAACATGCTTGCTTTGACAAATTGAAGTATTAATTGTTAGGACCTATTCTTGCACTCCTTGTGCAAAAATTGTCCCTATGTTTAGAGTGAGGTGATGTGGTTTGTTTGGTTCCATGCAAATAAAGAGGGATGTGAAACTACCAGGAAATTACATATGCATTTACCATGTTGTTTGGTTGGTATAAAATGAATAGAATGGAGTAGTACTTTTTTAGAAAATTGAAATTCCCCTTGAAATTAATGAGTTACTTACCCACTATCCCTTTGGTAAATCAAGTCACAAGTCCTATGTCAATATATTTCTACAAAGGGTAGATGTCCAAAGACCAACTGAACATGATTTCACTATCTCTATGTAAACCGAACATGTGATTTCAACTAAACATGATTTCCACACTTTTAGAATCTGCGTTTCTCCCTATCTATGTGTTCACATGTCCGTGTGCTTGTCCCGTTTCCATGTAACGAACTTATTAGATCTAGTCGGCTGCATACCTATTCCTCTCTTGTTTTATTTTTGCATATGTTCTCTATATAACACTTTCTTTTTCCCATCTTTCATCATTCGCTCCATTTTCTATATAGCTTTTTTCCTCTTAATTTAATATACCAAATAATAAACTAATATTTAGTTGCCTTACTTGCCTATTTAATTTGGATTTAATTTATTCTATATGACTTGCATTGTGCAAGAATAGTGAGTCTGACCACCGTCCTAAATCTTGCAAATAAAGTTCTATGACTAGAATCTTTGTAACTTCCATCACATGTTAATCGGCTACCAATTGCTAAACATATGCAAAACCATGCATGTTTGAGATTATTGCTTGATTATGTTTCTTACATTGCACTAAAAGCTTAATTTCTATAGTCCTAAAATCAAAATCTTTGTAATATCACATGTCAAGTGACTGTTATTAATTAGCCTGCTATGTTTAAAAATCTATATGCTTGAGGCTAATGCTTGATCATATTTCTTGTATCTCACTAAAAGCAGCTTAGCTTGCAGGCTGCATTTTGTCAGATGATGATCTGCATTAACCTTAGATACTAAAAAAGAAATTACTCACATATAATGCAATTGGTACGTCGATGACCTGGACCTAATTAGTGCCCATATTAAGTACATCATTAACAAGTAAGAGTAGTACTTACATTTTAATCAAATAATAGTCAAGTTGTGACATATATATGCTGCATATAAAAGTTTACTACGTACAGCTAGTCAGTTAACCCTTTAATGGTGATTTTGCATCAAGTTATCAGGCTTATAAGCCAGTTAACCATATTGCTGACAAGGATTAGATTCCCTAAACCTCGTGATTAGTACTTTGATTAGTTAACTAATCAAGCTTATAGTACTATTAATGGGGTAACAGGCTGGTCAAAAGGACCATTATTAAAGTTCTATTTGTGATTTGCAGCTAATTAACACGACTACCTACCCATGTGCATGCAAAGATATTGTTCTTGATTCATTATTATAATTCTTCTCTAATATGTTGATTTTGTTCTCTACTAACTCCCCTTTTGTCCTTATTAGAAGTGTACAAGTTGTTGTTTATGATACAAACAAATCTTCTATAGTGAGCTGATTACAATTAATGACTAAAAAATTAAGTTCTTTAGTTAATGGTTAGAACTGTTAATTTGGAGATCGCCTCGAATTTGGAATATTATGTTGTTAATAAGAGTGTTAGTTTATTAGCTAGCTAAACAGTAATGTGGATATGTATTAGCTGACCATGGGATTTTGTGTTTGATTTTGCAGATTTCTTCCAGCGAATTTTGCCATAAGCAACAATAACAATAACAATAGAAAATGGATGGTGAGGAGTCTCTCAGGAGAGAAGGATAAGCCAGCAAGGGAGCGAAAGGGGTGGATGATAATGATCTACGACCTCTCTGGATCTCCGGTCGCAGCAGCATCAGTCATCACCCCTTTCGTCCCGTCTCCAGGATCTGACCGAGTGTCTCGGTCAAATCCTGGAGCTTGGCTCATCCTCCGACCCCACGGTTCCCATGTCAATAATTGGAAACCGTGGGGTCGGCTTGAGGCCTGGCGCGAGAGAGGCCCAGTCGATGGTCTAGGTTACAAGTTTGAGCTTGTAACCGAGGATGGGCCTACTCGTACAGGCATTCCTATAGCCGAGGCCACAATGAGTATCAAAAAAGGCGGAAAGTTTTGCATTGATAAACGTGATTCCAGCCTCGAAGAGGTAATGGTGAGGTCACCGGTTCGAGGGTTTGTTATGGGGTCCACAGTTGAAGGGGAAGGTAAAATAAGCAAACCATTGGTCCAGGTTGGCATGCAACATGTAACGTGCATGGCTGATGCTGCACTCTTTGTAGCTCTTTCAGCTGCCATTGATCTTAGCATGGATGCTTGTAGACTTTTCTCTCAAAAATTAAGAAAGGAGCTTTGTTATGATGAACAACATGACCTTTTCTCGTAATTAATTTACAAGACATTAATTTCTTCTCCATAACCTGCAGTGACAACCAATATAACTCAAAAAACGTCGTTAATTATTGGTTTGAGCATATGATTTTTCATTATGAGGCTTAAATTATTCTTTTCTTATTTTGTTTTTCTACGGCGAATTTGGAAGAATTGAGGGTTGCTGATGGAGGAGATTTTTTTTTCTCTGATTAATTACAGGTGATTGTTAATTATTATATAATGTAATCTGATTGACAGTACTTGTACAGAGCGAGGAAGTTAATGTTTTTTTGTTCATATAAGGAGTTTTGTATTATTTTCAGCATGATTCTTTGTAGCTTGATTTCCATTTATATGGTTTGCTTCAAAATTCTTTTATACTACTATATATATACACACTTGTGACTCAATTGGTCCATATTATTTGTAATTTATTATTCTCTATTACTCTATAAGTATAAATGGAGATGTGACAAGATAGAAGATCTTGATAGTGAATATCGATACGTTCATATTATGTGTATTATTGCACAAAAATTCTCGAATTGAGTCAGCAAGTCGAACCCAATTGGATTCAATTTATTTCCAACTCGAATTGTAATGTTCAGTTCAAACTCAGCTATTTACAATTGATTCTAGTTCATTTCCAACTCGAATTGTAATGTTCAGTTTAAACTCAGCTATTTACAAATGAGTCTAGTTGAATCCAACTCAACTTTTAGCTGACTAGCTAGAATTTTTATCAATCTTTGTAATTTCTCTACAACAATTTTTGTCGACTTTTTATCACAACGTAATAACCTTTTATAACCACCGGTAATGTAATACTTTCTTTATTTGTAAATAACTGCTTCACTTTCTTTTACCAATGCACAAATTGACTATTTTGATAATTTATAAAATAGAAACGTAACAACAAATATGAGAACTTACTTACTTACGTATATTGACTTCTAATTTAAACAAAAAAGGAAATCGAACAAGTAATTGCGGAAGAAGGAAACACCGGGAATTTGGCTTTGTTTCTGGAGTTCGTTTCACAAGACAGATATATGCTCAATTATTGCAATTATTCATGCAGAAATTAACATGATAATGGCATGCAATTAGTTAAGAAATTTGACTTTTCTCTCCATTATGAGGAGAAAGTTCATTATAATATAAATTGGTCAATTGTAGTTCTTCAAAAAAAGATTATTGATTAGTTCTTTTGATCATTGGAATAAGACTTTGTAACATGATAATGGCATGGCAGTTTGTTGAGCCTTGCACTTCTTCTTGCATAATGGTTTGTTAGTTGTACTATATTTAAGCAATTTATCATAAGGGAAATCTTTCTAACCTTCAATTTTATTCGAACAATATATGTATCAAATAGCAATTGTCTACATAATATCTACTAGACTTGGGAAATTAGTGTTGATGTTCCAAATATTTCTATAGTCAAGCGATAAAGAATATAATGATGGAGGTAAGCCATAATAATGGGCCGGGGTATAAATGAATGCTAATAATAATTGGTCCCATAGATGATTCTTTTCCTGATGATCATCTTTTTGCTGTATCTATTCAATCTCCATGGTATGCTGATTTTGCTAACTATTGTGTTGGTCGTTCTTCTCCTCCAGATTTGACGTACCAACAACGCAAGAAGTTCTATCATGATGCTAAGCATTACTATTGGGAAGACCCACTTCTATACAAGAAGTGTTCAGATGGCTTGTTCAGACGATGTGTTGCCGATTGGGAGATAGCTGGAATTCTACAACACTGCCATAGTATGCCTTGTAGTGGGCATCTTGGCTCACAGGCCACAGCTTATAGAGTTCGCCAGAGTGGGTTCCACTGGCCTACTATCTTCAAAGATGCCCGTGCTTTTTGCCTCTCTTGTAATGAGTGTCAAAGAACGGGCAACATTTCAAAGAGACAAGAGATGCCACAGATGGGAATTTTGGAGATTGAGCCCTTTGATGTGTGGGGAATTGATTTCATGGGACCTTTCCCTTCTTCTTGTGGGAACAGGTATATTTTGGTAGCTGTGGATTATGTGACTAAGTGGGTTGAAGCTGTGGCTTCACCTACTAATGATTCTAAGGTGGTAATGAAGCTCTTCAAGAAGATTATTTTTCCTCGTTTCGGAGTCCCGAGAGTTTTGATCAGTGATGGGGGGTCTCATTTTCATCAGAGAACCTTCCAAGCTTTACTGAAGAAATATGGAGTTACTCATAAGGTTGGCTTGGCATATCACCCTCAGACTAGTGGCCAAGTTGAAGTCTCCAATCGTCAGATCAAGCGCATTTTAGAGAAGGTAGGCAACAGGTCAAGGAAAGATTGGTCACAAAAGTTGGATGACACTTTATGGGCACTGCGAACTGCTTTTAAGACACCTCTCGGCACCACCCCATATCGATTGGTCTATGGCAAAGCTTGTCATTTACCAGTTGAAATGGAGTATCTCTCAGCTTGGGCAGTCAAAGAAATTAACTTGGATTTAGAGGCTGCAGGTGAAACAAGACTTCTTCAGTTGAATGAGTTAGATGAGCTTCGACTGGAAGCATATGAGAACCACAAGCTTTACAAGGAGCAGACAAAGAGGTTTTCATGACAAGATGATTGAGAAGCGCGAGTTTCATGTTGGTGACAAGGTTTTATTATACAACTCTAGACTAAGGCTTTTTCCTGGAAAGGTTAAGTCAAAGTGGTCTGGACCTTTTGTTGTCACTGATGTGAAGCCACATGGAGCCGTTGAAGTGGCCAATGCAGATGGGACGAAATTTAAGGTGAATGGTCAACGTTTGAAACTGTATCATGAGGGTGCTTTCATAGGTCAAGTAGAGGTCATCTACTTAGATGTCCCCTCACCTTGAAATCAGAGGTACTAAGGTCGTGCGGGACCTTCCTAAACCAGCGCTTTGCGGGAGGCAACCCGTCTTTACTTTTCTTTTTCTTCACTAGTTTAGATTACTTTTCTTATTTTTTTTAGAGAGGTGAGAGAGAGTGTACTGACTTTTTGGCGAGTTTAGTGTGTGCAGGGGGTCAATATCACAACATGGGGAAATTTTGACGAAAAAATAGCTTGAAATCTATTCGCCCGGTCAACCGGGCAATTTCGCCCGACCGGGCCTCTTAACTCGCCCCACCGGGCGTTCGCCGGACAGGGCGCGCAACTAAAATCCAAAGAAAGGTTGACCGGGCGCGCAAGCGAATTTGGAGACAATTTCGCTCGGTTAACCGGGCGGATGGCCTTAATATACTGAGGAATCGAGGTCGGGCGGTTTTTTTTCTTCTCCCCATGCCCAGGCCAGCGCTGCGAAAAGGCAAAGACGAAATTTTATTCGCCCGGTCAACCTGGCGGGTCAGCCCGACCGGGCGGATACCACGAGTATTCATTACTCCTCTTCTTTCTTCCTTCACTCCACTTCTTTCATTTTCTCTCACTTTCATTCATTCTCTCTCTCTCTCTCTCTCTCTCCCCTAAAAAACCTCCATAGCCAAACTCCACCCTACCTTTCACCATTCACAAATTCCATCTTCTCCTTCAATTTTCTTCATATCCCAACACTTTTCTTCATCTTTCTCCTATAAAACCTCCATCCTCCCACATCAATTCTCTCACTACCAAAAATCTCCACTTTTCTTTTCTTTTCCACCATGTTAGGGCCAAGCAAGAGGAAACACAGCTCAAGAGGGGAATCAAGCGCTCAAATTCCACCAGATTCGACATTCCCGCAGGTAATCTTCAAAACCCCGGAACAAAAACAAAGATTTGAAAAGTTGAAATATCGGAACATAATCCCTACTCGTTTTGTTGATGCTAATGCTTTGCATGCTTTGGGTATTTACGGTGAAACTAAAACGCTATTTGAGAAATTGGGATTGGGAACAATGTTCGGCATGTTTTTCTGGACATATAGGCATCTTACACTTGAATTCTTGAGCTCATTAGAAGTAGGCAATAAAAATCAAGTTCTCCGTTTTCGCCTCATGAATGAGGATCGAGAACTCACATTAGGCCAATTAGCCGCTATTTTTGGCCTCCCCTGTTCGATGATCACCGCCCCCCTCCCACTGTTCGAATTAATACCTTGTGGACCGCATTCACCGGGTGATGGGGATGTTAACACCCGGCATATGACTGCGCAGACCACCTCCATTTTCCCGACCTTCGCTACTTACGCGCGATTTTTGGGATTCACACTGTTTGGGCGTGCTGAGCCCCACTCCCGTCAAAAACGGGAGATTTTTTTGATGGGTAGTTATTTGTTTCCGAGCTTGATTACTCTCTCGTGCCTTCCTTATCTCTGTTTGTGTCCCACTGAAGCGGACCGCCGCCAATTTACCTGCTTTGTTTGACGATGGTAGTGTTAGGGGGCAACCTATTGTTTTAGGTGGCCTCATTACCGCTACCGTTGCTCATTTTGGCTATACCCCGACATTAGCAATGCCGTAGCTAGTCCCGCCGAGATTAGCATTGATTATATGACAAATGCTAAATGGCTAACCGCCCGGTCTGCGAACAAATTTAGGTGGTTCATTGCTAAGAAGGAGTCTATCCTTCTTCCCGACCCCTGCTCGGACCCGCTTAGAGCCTGGTGTGGGGTCGTACCTCCTTCCTATGCGGGGTCAAGAGCCCATTGTTAGGCGACCTCTGCGGACCTACCACGAGCGGCCGGGGAAGCCTCCTCCTCCGCGGCGCAGGATCCTATGATGGCGGTCCTTGCCCGCCTTGAGCCGAGGACAACAGTCCCCTTACCTCCCGAGATGGGCCGCCTTGAGCTTGGTCAGGGCTACCATCCGGGACTCACTCGACTTCGTTGGACACACGGTTGACTACCGTGGAGTCCGACATGCGCCATGCCCTGTACCCTATCTACCATGACTATTTTCACCAAGGGCTTGTTGCCCATGATGCCACCCACCCTTCTTGGTACACACCACAGGTCCCTGACCCCACTGACCATGCTAGGGATGGTACTTCTGGCCATACTGTTTTTGGTGCCGCAGGTACTACCGGTGGCGGTTTTACCGCCGATATGTCGATGATGATGCGTGAGTCCTCTCTTTTCCTCTAGTCGCAATGAGGCCATTGCCGAGTTTAGCTTGGGGGGAGGATTTCTGTAAGTACTTTCTCTCTCTTTACTGCTTTGTAGTGTAGTTAGTTTAGTATCGATTTTGGTTTTTAAAAAAAAAAAAAAAACCTTGAAAAAAATACGAGCTTGACATGAGTTATTATGAGTTGCATGGTTGTTTCCCTGCGCCCCCTAAATTTTTGAATGAATTTTTGGACTCTGAATCTATGATAGTTAGCGTGAGTATTTGTTAGTCTTGAGTTGATTTTCAATCTTCCATGACCCTTGATTGCATGATACTTGCGGCACTTGCATTGATTGTAGAGCTAAGTTGGTTAGTCTGTGAGGACTCATTCTTGCCAATGGATTTATTTCTACATCCATTCTGTTTCTTGTGTGTTAGTTCCTCATTAGTTGACTGATCTTGACTTTGACAACGTACTTATTGATATCTGATGACTTGTGGCAATTGCTATGATAGAAGCGTCCTTTTGTCTGATTCTTGAGCCTCAAAGTGATTTTTTTTTTATTGATATACTATTATCCTCCTTAGCCCCGCTGAGCCTAATGACTATTTCATGTTACTAAACATCATTACATGCCCATGGCCCTTATTTTGATATTAATCCAAGCCTAGCTTGGGGGAGCATCTGTCGAAGTTAGTATCTGAAATAGTTGCTATGAGTTACTTTGGGTGGAGATGATTGTATTTTGTAAGGTTCAATGTTCGAGAAAAAGAAGAAAATAAGCAAAGTGAAATAATTGTGATTGTTGGATCGAAAAGATGCAAAGAAAAAAAAGAAAAGAAAGATTGAAAAAAAAAATGAATAAAAGGGTAAAAAAATTCTTTCCTTCACAATCGCTTGCAAAGAAAAATTCATTACACTGCTTCAAGGATGGGTTTATTGAAAATTTTGTTGATTCATTGAGTTGGGACATTGTTATTGGTTGTGTTTTAGTTGATGCTTCTAGTGACTTTTGCTCCCCCATTCTTGGGTTTTTCCACCACATTTCCTATACATATTCCCTACCCTTACCTAAGCCCCATTACGATCCTGAAAAAGTCCTATTGAGCTTGTGTTTACATTGTTTATTGGATTGATGTGTAGTCAGTTTGTCAAGGTTAAAGAGTACGTTTGCTACTTGAGTCGACATGATTAGGATGAGTGGCATTATTACCTTTCTAAACACATGAGAGTGTGAGTGGGAAGGGTTGTTATGGTTGGGATGGTGAGTGATCGGGCACATCTTTTGCCTGCCACAGAAATGAGAGAAGAATGTTCCCCCTTGTGAGCACCATCTTAGTATTTGCATGATATGTGCAGTGACCTTGCTTGATTGTCTTTCTCGGTGATTGGTCATTGGCTTGATATAAAGGATTGATGATGATGCATGCTTTCTTGATTGATTTTTGATTCTACTAATATTTTCGAACTGCATTTTCTATGGGGTGAAACAATTGTATCTTGTAACTCATTTGTGTGGTTTTGCTTAGGGACAAGCAAAAGGTTAGCTTGGGGGATTTTGATGTATCTATTTTTTATAGATTATTTAGCTCTACTCCTTTAGCTTTGATAGTTGATTTGAGCTCATTGGAGCTCGATTCTTGAGCTATTTGATATGTTTGGACTTGTTTCCGTGTGTTAGACGTTTTTGTGCAGATTAAGCGTTCATCACCCTTATTTGAGTTGCAGAACGGAAGTCCAACGGACCACATTCAGCTCATAGAAGATCCAAGAGATTGCACAAGTGATTCGGACAAGATTTCACCAAAGAAAGAGCGAAAAAGCACTCCCGCCCGGTCGACCGGGCGGTTTTGCCCAACCGGGCGAGACACAAAAATCCTGCTGCATATGAGATTTGTTCGCCCGGTTGACCGGGCGAGAAGGGGCGAAATTATGCTTGCGCGCCCGACCGGGCGGATCTGCCCGGTTGACCGGGCGAAATTCCTTCTCGTCGTAGTTTTTCTTAATCATCGTCGCCCGACCGGGCGGTTTTCTCGGGACGGGTTTATTTGCTTTTTTAGCCGGTTTTGTAAGAAAAGTATAAATAGGTTTTTGGTAATTCCAATTGATCTATCTTATTTTCTATGTTCTTAGGGCAAAACATTTAGTTTCTCTCTCTCTAGTTTATATTAACTCTTGCTCTTGAAGATTATAAAGATCGTTGATTTCATTTTCATTGTTCCTCAATCATTCGGTATTTTTCTTTACTTTGTTTAATTTAATGAATTCTTTTACTTTGATTATGTTTATTGAGTTCCTTATTATCATGAGTGAGTAGACTTTTTCTAGGGCTTAGAGAGGGAAGCCATGTTTATACCTTTTTGATTGTGGTTTAAGGTTCTTCATTATTTGGATTGAATTAGAATAATTCCTATTGATTTGTTATGCTTGTTTAATTCATGTAATTGCGCAATATCATGAGTTATGTTTAGCTAATAAGAATTAGAATCGAAAGATCGTATTCATTAGAGGCGTGTTACAATAGGTAGATTTGATTATGTTGAGCGACCGTACTGGCATATGTTAATCTAAGTGTTGTTAATGCCTGACCAAGGATTAACGAAATACTTTATTTATTCGAACCTCAATCCAAGTATTGTCGAACTATATTGTAGTGATTAAATTGGTATAAGCATGGTGGACCGATCGATTGCCCTAGGTTTTTAATTATTTGATAAATTTCCATCTTTTTGTGTTATAGTTTATTCTAGTTTAGTTATTAATTCTTAAATCAATCTCCTCTCTTGAAGTAGTTAGATAATTGAACATAAATCTGTAGAACTCCTCTCCCTGTGGATCGACCCGTATTTGCCAGTTTCTGCTAGACAGACACCGTGCACTTGCGGTATATTTTAAAACCCATCAGATATCTTTCATTAATCTTCTCTCTCTCATATTCTTTCCAAAAGTCACAAAAACTCCATTAAAGTAGAAGAAGAATTTCTTCCTTCCAACTAGCATTGGTGGAGTGTTGATCCGAGTTGGTGGACCAAGTAGAGGAATCGCAATTGAGGTTCTTAATCCGGGTTATTCAAGCTTTGTGGAATTCACGCTTCAAAGGTAAATTCCTAACTATTATGTGATCCTTGAATGTATATGCATGAGATCCTGTTTTAAGTGCTTATGAATTTGATTCATGAAATTCCGCTTAGAGTACTTATATAATCCTACAGAAAAGACTAATTTTGAGGTATATTTCATCTTTTCATGTTGATCAATAGGACGATTTCGTGACGAAAGAGAGTCTCCTAAATGAAAAAGAGCGAACTAACATGGTCAACTATTCAACTAACTTTTAAAATTAAATACCGTTATTGTACAGGTGGATCTCATTGTCAAACTTTTATATATTCCTATAGGAACTTAAAAATCGCTATTTTTAGGACTTAAGAGGGCGAATATGATATGATTACCCTTTTTTATTATCTATTGTAGTGATTGTTGGCCTGCAATCTATCATTCTAATTGTTGTTTCTAATTTATGTAATTGATCGAGTAGGGGGGCTTCTGATGAAGGCAAATCTGCATTGGACTATAAATCCGGAAAACGAAAGAAGCTAGAAGATGAAGGTTACAGGATCCATGGTAATTCAGGAGATCAATGGAGTGATTTGTTGGGACATCAAATTTCCACGAGATCATTTAAACTCCCTAACCCAATGTTTTATACTGCTTGACGATGTTGTTCAATACAATACCTCGTTCAATACAATACCTCGTTCAGTTGCAGTGTTCATGTGTACTACAGTAGGTTCACATTTCTTTGGAGAACTATTTCATAGTTTATATGTACTACTAAAACTAAATTTTGATTGTCATTGTATAGGATGCACAAGTATTTTGATGTAAAACTTCGATCATATATGAATAAATTAAAGGTGTACTGTTTTTACTAGGTAAACAAATATGTACTCTTAGATTTTGTTAATATAGCACGGTCAGTGGCGGATCCAGGATTTTGAGTGAGGGGTAGCATAACTTTGCGATCTCGATTTAAAAAAAAAAAAACTCCACAAATTATATTGATCAAGTACTAGTGTTTGTTTGGTCTAACATAGAAAGTAGTTTTTCCTAATACGTTAATTTTTACAAGAATTTGTAATTTTGAAGGAAATGTATTTTAACTTACCATGGGAATTTCCACTTACCTAAAGGAATCTAGGGAAGTAAATTTCTCCATTTTGTAGGAAGTTTTCTCTATATTTTTGCCAATTGAACAACATTATTACCTTCTTCTACCTCCTAGAAAAATCACTTACCATGCTTTCTCTAACCGGCTAAACAACTAACATGCTTTGAACTATGATTTAAATTAATTGCCTTCTTCTTCTAAAAAAATAATAATTAATTGCCTTCTAAAAATTACAATGATCTTCAAGGATAGGTTGGTCAATCCAATTTTTTTATTAATGGGTAAGATAATCTTTTTCTTAGCTTATGCTTATCTCCAGCTCCTGCATGTCCATTATGTTACTTTTAGATTTTCTAGAAGTATGTTTATTTTTTGATAAATTTTGCATTTCATTAGCACATAAGAGCCAAGTACAAATAGGCCTAAACGAATCAGTAGAACATCACTGATAGAAAGGCATCAACAAGTTACAATAAGATGCAGACATGAGGAGAAGGGTTATTAGTTATTACTCTACACTAAAGCCAGGCGACAAAATCAATCTTCTTCTCTTTCCTCTTAATCTCTCTATCTCTTTCTCTCTTATATTTTCTTCACTTCAAAGCTTTAATGGAGTCTTTCTCCATAATTTGACAACTTCAATACCCTTCTTTCTTCTCATTTCTTTCTTTGTCCCTTTGTTTTCAGCCCAAGTTATTGATTTTTTTTTTTTTTTTTCTGGGGTTTAGAGTTATTCCATGTATTTTATGTATTAATCTCCTTCTTTATTTAGGAGAAAGTTGTAATGTTTTACTGAAATTAGTATCTGGATTTTGCTTGATTTGTTGGAACTGAAATGACGCATTTTGTGGCATACTATTGTATCAATTGAAGGATTGATAAGAGATTATCTGAGGCGTGAGGATTTATGAAGCTGAGGAAGAAAAGGCAAGGAAGGAAGAAAGGGCAAGCTTATCTATTTCTTATTTTTTTCCAGTGAATTTATTTTTTTGAAAAAAATCAGGGGTAGCAGATGCTACCCCTTGTTTCTTAGTGGCTCCGCCACTGAGCACGGTAGGTCAGACTCTTTGAGAGTGAGGGAGAAAGATAAGGGGAATTCCCCTTATAAAGGGCCCCTAGTTGGGTTTGATCTCATGATCTTCAAATCATGAGGCCAAACTTTCCTATGTTGCTTATTCCTATTACATTGCCCCTAATTAGCTAGGACAAACTTTTATCACTAGCACAAACTTTCCTAGGGGCTAGTACATGTATAGAGGCCAGTATAAATTTTGCTTATTCCAAAAACATTGTATATATACATGTATACCGCATACTTATACCTCTTTTAAAAAAAAGTTCAGGATTCTTTTTTGTTAAACGAGAAAAATTCAAAACTGAAATTAAGTGTAGAAGATGTTGTCTTCATATTTGCTCTAGCCAAGCCCAACCAAGGCTCGATTATGAAGTTATCCTAAGCTATGCAAGTGGTTAGTAGGCCAAGATAGCGTGAACTAGCCTACTTGGTCAAGCCAGACCCAACCAAGGATCGACTTTGAAGCCAACAAGCTAGCATATGGCTCATGAGTCATGGCCCAAATCTCCAAGAATGCCTTCATAATGTGCCTCAATTGAAGCTCAACTCAGTTAACAAAGTCTATTTTAGATTAATTTCTAATGAATAAAACAAATGTGAAAAATACTAGGATTTTCCATGTTAAGCCCTGAAAATAGTCCCAATAAAACTGTTCTAAATCTTACATGATATGACCAAATTATTGTAAACCAAATTACAAGCACAAGTTATAGTTTAATGGTCAGATCATGATATTACAATGAGTCAATAACCTCTTACGCAATTTTTTGATTATTTTCTGGAAAAATTGACAAGTGCAGGTCCAACTATGACCACCCTTCCATAATAGATCCCAACTTTCGATTATTCCACACCAGTCCCAACTTTGGAGGGTCTTTTACGAAAACGGTCCAAGTGGAAGGGTAACCTGCTTAACCTATAAAAAAAAAAAATTCAACCCCTCTCCTTCCTCCTTTTTCAGTCTTTCTCTCTCCTTTCCTGCCACAAAACCATCAACCAGCCACCCACACTACCACCTCCAAACCTGTCAGCCACCATCACCCCCTTCCACCTTCACTGCCGGCGCCGGACTACCCTCTTCGCCGGCGCCAAGGCTTCCGCCCCTGCCACCGACCGTAACCCAGGACCCACGAACCCTCCCCGACCCTCTTTCCCCCCACCTCGACCAACCACCGCACCTCGCTCTCTCTCCTCTGTCAAAACCGAAACCCACCACCCACACCATTTCGGACCCCCAACCTCCAGCCCTCCGATTTCCAAGATCGAACTCTCCCCGACCCTCTTTCCCCCCACCTCGACCAACCGCCGCACCTCCCTCTCTCTCCTCTGACAAAACCAAAACCCACCACCCACACCATTTCCACCACCTATACACCCTAAATTGCAACCGGTTCTTCGCCATTGAATATTAGATTGAAACTACATGGAAGAAGATGAGAGAGGGAGGAAATCGGAGGGCTGGAGGGTGGTGGAAATTGGGGTGGTGGAGATTAGGGGAAATCGGGATAGGGGAAAGGGTCGGGGTGGGGCTGGGTCGCAGCGGTGCTAAGTTTGGCTCGACGACGGGGAAGGGGGTTCGGTTGCCGGCGAGGAAGGGGGAGAGGGTGAGGTGGAGGTGGTGGATGGGCGTGGGGTTGCCGGAGGTGGTGGGGGTGGGGGGTAGAGTCGTAGAGAGAGAGGGGGGTGGAATTGTTGTTCTTTGGGTAAAAACATTACGGGAGTTACGATGGCGGGGGAAGGGGTGGCGGTGCGCAGGGGAGAGGGTGGCAGAGGTGGCAAGGGTGGTGGTTTCAAATGTTTACCTGTTGTAGCAGGTTAAGTGACCTGCTAGGACCATTAATGTAAAGTACCCCCCAAAGTTGGGACTGGTGTGGAATAATCGAAAGTTGGGATCTATTATGGAAGGGTGGCCATAGTTGGGCCTGCTCTTGTCAATTTTTCCTTATTTTCTAGTGAAAGTATGAAACCAAAAACAACGCCATATATGAGATGTAGTGAAACGTAACAAACTAGACTTGGACTAAATGAAGCAACTAGAACCCGATCAAAGTTAGCCCCCCCCAAAAAAAATGTCCATACTTTGAGCAGATTTTTGGGCCCGTTTTCCGGGTCCCGTTTTTGTCTGGGGCGGGTTTTGTGTAACTAAAAAATGATCTTTTTTTGTTCAAAATTTAGTAAGCCGCGAAAACTCCGCTATTTTTTGCTCGAGAAAACAGGCTTTGGGTACAAAAATCATCCCAAAATTTGACCCTATCTAGTCTCACAAGTAGGCAATTTATTTGAGACGGCCCGACCCAAACCCGCCAATTCATCCCCTCTACAAGCAACACGTCACATACCAAACACGCCATCCCAAACACAAAGAACAAGTCTCCCCTAAACCAATCAAATACTCCAACATCCACTTCTAAAATACTCCCAACTCATTTACTCATTGACTAACCACAACTCGAAAACCACCACCTCTGGTTTTTCGGCAATGTCCTCACCTCAAAACCACCTTCTCCTCATTTTTTCTCTCCTCTCTCTCACCTCTTCCTTCTCAACCTCGCCGGAAAACCACCTTCTCCTCCCCAGCAACCGTAAACTCGGACAAGATGACCACCTCTTCTGCGAAAGTTGGCGGTTTTCCGTCGAAACTAACTACGCCGGATTATGGTATACTGTTCCTTCTCGTTGTCGTAACTTCGTCAAAAACTATATGATCGGTGATCGGTACTTGTCGGACTCTAATGTTGTCGCTGGAAATTCATTGGAATTCGCAAAATCAGTTATATAGCAACACAGAAAAGGGATCAAATGCAGTCATGCAGATATAATCAATATATAGCAACGTTATAAGATTTTCAGCATACAAAATCAACAAAATGATGAAAATTCTAGTATTAATTTAAGTGTCCAAGTTATGTAAAGATATTCTTTTGTCACAACAGCCAGTGGCGGACATGGTTTGAAAATGTGGTTTCTATTGCGGTCGCATAAATGGTAGCGGAGTCGGAACGAAGAAGTTGACGATAGACTGCATCCTATACAATGAGCTTAATTTTTTTTCCTCAGATAATGGTGGGTCACGTGACCCACCATGACTAACCGTGGCTTCGCCACTGACAACAGCTCACAATTAATCATACCCTGAATGAAAAAACCGGTTAAATTAAGGTGCCTCTGATTGGCCAAAAACACACAAATTAAGGTGCCTTTTTTCTTTCTTTTTCTTTTTGAAGCAAATTAAGCAAATCTCAAGTATTAAAATGGAACCTAAGAAGTTGATTTCTAACTTACAACAACAGAAGTAAAAGAGTAGAGTGATGAAGAGCAAGTCTCTTAGTATCATTCAGTGTTTCACAAACCTTAACCCAATCCGTTGAATTAAAATCCTACAATTCCTAACGATAATCATTCCTAACATCAGATTTATGACTCTTCATAAACAATCGAAATATAACAAATAAACAGATAAAATCTGAAGTAAGCAATTAGTTCTCAAAATCGACATAAACGACAACACTTTCATTTCAACATTACGAAAATAAGAGTAAAATTGCAGAAAAAGAAACCCGAAGCTGAGTATCGAGGTCAGATAAGGGCTTAATATCGTCGGAAGAAATGCAATCAATGGCAGAATTGACGGAGTTCTACTGCCTCGCCATTGTTGAAGCTCCGAAAGAGATTGAGGCTTTGCTTGGTAGGAAGGATTTGGATGGAAAAGAAAGGAAAAGAAAGGTGAAAACACACTTTCTCATGTTTGGTAAAAGAAAATAAGAGGGGTTTGATTGGAAAGGAGAGGAAGTGGAAGGAAAATAATACTCGTTGGTCCTTGTTTTCCTTTCCTCCGAAAGTCGGAGGAATTTGACAGGAAAGAAAGCTAACAAGCTTTTACCTATGTTTTCTTTATTTCCTTCCTTTCCTTTCCTTTCCTTTACTAATGACAAACAAACATGTGATTCCTCTAAAATCCACCAATTATACCAAACATTGGAAACTACAACTACTTTCTTTTCTTTTCTCTTCTTTTCCTTTCTTTTCCTTTCTCTTCCTTTCTTTTCCCTTCCTTTACTAAAAAAATACCAAACAAAGTGTGAAGAAGAGAAATTAAAGAAGAATAAAAGAGTAAATTAAAAATGATGAACTCACTTCTTTTTCTCATGTTTGTAGATAAGAAAATAAAATCACTTTAAATTAGAGAACTTTAAATCTCAAATTGCATCATAATCACACAAATTTCCACACACAAAAAATGATGAGAAAGAAGAAAAACCGTGTGGTTTAGAGTAAATGAAGAAAGGAACAATGAAATTCAAGGTCACACCATTGATTGGTACAGTAACATACTTTTAAAAGGTTAAGGTTGTGGATGATAAGTAAAGAGTTCATTTCATCCGCCTTTTCTTTTAACTCCTCTCAACTCTCTCTCCTCTCCTCTCCTCTCCTCTCCTCTCAGTGATCCAGGTCTGGATTCTTTTACTCTCCTTATAAACCTTGTTGGTATTTCTCAATCCACCATCTTCAATAGTTCAAGTCTAAAACTTTTCAAGTTCAAGAAATTAGATCAAGCAAAAGCCTTTTCTTATATATGGTTGGATTTGTTTCTGGATTTTGCTATACTATCATCATCTGTATAAATATATTAAGTATATATGATGTACACCAAGCCAACAAAAGAAATATGGCAATGTTATCATCTGCAGTTTTGGCATCAGCTAATGCTAGTAGTAGCAATGGGAGGGCTATTAGAAATCTGGCTGGCTGGCGCAACACCACGCATAGCAAAGCCAGGGTGTGAAGATCGTTGTGGAAATGTAAGCATTCCTTATCCTTTTGGCATTGGTCATAACTGCTACCACAATCCTTGGTTTGATGTCGAGTGCCAGCCTGATTTAGATAAGCTCAAAGTGAATAAGTTGAAAGATGGTTACAATGAATTCGCTTTCGCCACGCAAATAAACTGGGAACCTGTAAAAGGAGAACGAACTTTTGTTATAGGAAAATCTTGTAGTTTAGTCTGCGGAGATAATATCACTGACACATCAGTAGTGTTTGACAAGCTTTCATATAATTTGACAGGAAGCCCGTTTCTGTTCTCAAGGAAGCGCAATGTTCTACTGGTGTCCGGTTGTGGAGGTGGTGTACTCTTGCGAAATAAGTATAAACAGACAGTGGCTGGGTGTGCAGCAGTTTGCATGAATAGTTCAACTGCACCACGAACACAGTGCTACGGTGTAGGATGTTGTCAAACTACATTTCCCTCCTCACTTGATTATTCTGATTTTGTGTTTGTCAACTTGGCTCCGGCAAGGCCAACCAATGATTCACCCTTATCCTGCACCTCAGCAGTCTTGGTGGATAGTACTTGGATCATCAACAAGAGTAAAGATATTAACATATATCATGATAATTACGGGATATGTGGTGATCTGGTCAACATTGTATTGGAGTGGACTGTCACAGACTTGCCCATCCACTCACCCAGCTATGCCAATTCCAGTTGTGTTAATAAAACTGCGAGTGCGGATGATGCTGGAGGATACATCTGTCGATGCATAGAAGAGTTCTATGAAGGCAATCCTTATCTTCCTCATGGCTGTCAAGGTAATATATGATTATCCCTCTTTTTATTGATCTTCCTTCTTATAATATAGTACTATATAATAATTATAATGAGTTTTGATCTTTGATTCCTACTACCGTGCAGTTGTTAGCGAATGTGAGGGCTGTGTACAAGAATGCATCTCTTTGGGAAATCATACCTTTGGTTGTCCCCAGAAGGCAGAAAAAGTAAACACAACATCAATAGCACTTGGACTTGGTAAGTTCAATCAACCTGTAAAACGTTTAACTTTTTGTTCAACTGTCACTCTGAAAACATTTTGTAATATTATGATTGGTTGACAAGGATTTGGTTATACCACACAGGATTTACAACGGCTTGAGGGATATTTTATGTTAAAACAAAATTGAACTTAATAACATATATGGGAGTAGGCAACCTTTACAACGTCTGAAATAATACGACCAAAGCTAGAAACATCAAGATAATTCCTCTTAAGATGGTGCACGAGCCTTAAACAATCAGATTCTAGAATTACCTCATGGAAGCCTACATCCTTGGCAATTGTCAGACCATGCCGTGCAACCATAGACAATAAGATATTACAAGATAATCACAATAATATCTTAATGCTTTATGTACCATAATAACTCTTAACACTGTGTATGTACAAACGCAATCGTTTATATTCAGTGTCATTTGTCAAGAACGATTTGTCCTTTGTTTCTTATTTTCTGTAACATAAATCAATAAACAAAGAATCCACAATCGACAATTTTTGTTGTTGTTGTTGTTGTTGTTGTTGCTGAGGAGCATAGTCTGCATGCATGCTGTGCAGGGCTAGGTGTAAGCTTCGTAATGTTACTTGTACTACTTGGCGTATACTGGCTGTACCATATGTTAAAACGAAGAAGAAACATCAGACTCAAAGCTATGTACTTTGAGAAAAACGGTGGTCTATTATTGAAGCAACAAATGCCTTCTGAAGAAAGTGATAATATTTTCACTTCAGATGAGCTTGAAAAGGCAACTGACCATTATAACGAGGATCGAGTACTAGGCCAAGGGGGGCAAGGTACGGTTTACAAAGGTATGTTAAGCGATGGAAAGATCGTTGCTATAAAGAAGTCGAAGATAGTAGATGAAAGCCAATTGAGTGTCTTCATTAACGAGGTTGTAATTTTATCACAAATCAATCATCGAAACGTAGTTAAGCTTTTAGGATGTTGCTTGGAGACAGAGGTTCCTATGTTGGTTTATGAATATGTGCCTAATGGAACTCTTTCTGAAAGTATCCATGGTTTGAGAGAAGACTTCCCAATCACTTGGGAAATGCGCTTACAAATAGGTACAGATATAGCGAATGCTCTTTCATACTTGCATTCATCATATTTAATACCTATTTATCATAGAGACATCAAATCTTCCAATATCCTCTTAGATACTAATTACAGAGCTAAATTATCGGACTTTGGGATATCGAAAGCATTGTGTATTGATCAAACCCATATCACAACTCAGGTTGTTGGTACATTTGGCTATTTGGATCCAGAGTACTTTCAATCGAACCAGTTCACAGATAAAAGTGATGTCTATAGCTTTGGGGTGGTACTTGTTGAGCTTTTAAGAGGGCAGAAGGCGATACGTGTGATTGATGATGAAGAAAGAGGTCTTGTAGGATGGTTTCTTGGACACATGGAAGATTCTTTACTCTATGACATATTGGATGCTCGGGTCATAAGAGAAGGAAAAGAAGAGGAGATAATGATGGTTGCTCATCTCGCGAAAAGATGTGTGAACTTGGATGGAAAAAGAAGACCAACCATGAAAGAAGTTGCATCTGTATTAGAGACTGTAAGGTCATCTCTGCAACATGGATTGACAAGGAACCAATCAGTCTTAAGCATTGACGATGATGATGAAATGCCATTTCTTTGGATTGACAGCACTACAGAACATTGAATCAAAGAAGTAACACTCAATTGTCAGCTTCTTGTTGATCATGTTTATGTCTGTTCTCTGTAGCTTGCATTAAGTTGGAGTGAATTAATACCTTGGAGAATATGTTCTGTATTTTCTTTTGCATTAATGCTTGCATAGTTGTTTGTTTACTAGTATGCAATAAACATACATTTTCCTAATTTATTTGCTATTATTATACGAATTTCATGTAAGGAAGTACACCAAACACTCTTAGTTGTTGCAGCAAGTCTTCTGATTCATTGCTAGGTTGGATATAAATTTCACTCTGTATGGTAAAAGTTCCTTCATTAAAAGTTGAACCTACGAATAATTTCCCTATTAATTGATTCATCTATTAGAAATTCTATGTTCTCTCTGATCTTAGTTTCTAAATTGGACACATTTTCAATGTAAGCGCCTTTTTTTATTGGTACGAAATTCATTTATTTGTTTTTCTCTCCTTTATTACGGATTTAGATTAAAGTTTCTCATCCAATTAAGATTTTCAAAAGTGGGGGATTCCGGCTAAGGCATCTGCGTAGCAAGTTCGAGTCTATACAAGGAGCTACAACAACTTGGGTTCTCAGCTATCCCATCCAATCATCAATTTGCATACGTGACAGTAACACTAAATGATGAGAGAGAAATTAATAGAGAGAGACAAACCCCAAACTCCTCAAACCAGATGCGCAACCACCTCCCAACCAGCCCTCAAGGCCAAATTCAGCCCCCGCCGCCATAATTCCGCCCCGCTGCCAGGTAGGTTCAGCAAGGTCGCAGCGAGTCATCCCCAAATCCAAGTTAAAGTCAAATCCTAGCCTGTGAGTTTTCGAGAAGTGGTCACCCCGTCTAAGCAATGCTCTGAGATTGTTGAGCATGATGGAAATCGGCATCCAAACTCTACCCAGGTACCATCTCCCTAGCTTCAAGAAGACCATGTCTATGTACCAATCTCCACCGAAGACTACTCTGTTCTGAGCAAACCTCAGAGTACTGCGATTATCTGCAAAGTAGTAGGAAGGTCATTCTCTCGTGAATTCTTGAAGGATCAACTGCTAAAACTGTGGAAGTTGGCCGAAAATCTTGACCTTATTGATGTGGGGAAAGGTTTTTATGTTATTAACTGCCCTTCCTCTCAAAAAAGATCATCCATTCTTGCAGATGGACCTTGGTTCATCCAAGGAGCCCATATTTGGGTGCAATGTTGGGAGCCGGGATTCCGGCCATCCCAAGCCAAATGTAGTAAGGGAGTGGTCTGGGTCAATTTACCTAAACTTCCCTTGGAGTTATACCAACAGGATATTCTGGTCAAGCTTGGGCGTACCATGGGAGAAGTTGTTAGAATTGATGCACGAACTCTTGAAGGTGGAAACAAACGCTTTGCTCGATTATGTTTATTGATGGAAGGGAATAAAAAACCCCCATCAGGTGCTTGGCTAGGCAACAGCTTTCAACCCCTTCAATTCATGGAGGGTCAATGGTACTGCTCCTTATGTAATAAGTTTGGCCATGCAGCGAATTCTTGCCGGAAATCTAAAGCCAGAGTGGAAGAGCAGGAGGTTGCAAGAGTGGACAGCGAAAAGTTGGAAAGGCCAAACCATGAACGCCTCAACAATGACACGTGGCATATGGTTGGTAAACCAAGAAAGGTCAACGGAGGGGAAGGTGGGACTAAAAGGGGAAAGTCAATAATCAGAAGCAACCCTTCCACTACCAGGTGGACCCCAAAGAAGATTGATGAAAGAGGTAAAGGAGAGAGAAATGAAGAGAGGGAAGACGGCGTGTGTCAGGTGCCTAAGGAAAAGATGCCTCATCCTAGGAAACTCTCCCCTCCTCAAAAGTATAATGATGAAAATCCCTTTTTCATTCTGGGAAACACGCCAGAAGATATTATGGATAATCTTCCATCCTCACCTAGGCCGAAACGTGGCACACCTTAAGTCACTGACCATCAGCTCCCCCTGGAAACCGAGCCCATCCCGTCGAGCACGTTTATTTTATCAACCCCAGAAAATTGTTCAAAACACTCTGCTCAACCTCAACCAAAAAACTCTCCGGGAAAAACCAAAAGAACTACCCCAAATTCAAATCATAATGAATCCCCTCCCCGAAACCACCACCACCATTATCACCATCCTTAAGCCCACTCTCCCTATCTCCAGAATCACCCCCTCGTGTCCACAAATTCAAACCAGAAGCCCCGGTCGTGTTTCTCAGACCAGCCCTTCCCCTGAAACCCGAAACCTCACCACTGTTTGTGGACTACATTCTGGCCAAGGAACATGGGGAGATAATCGAGATGTCCCTGTTCGAAGTGAAGCAACTAATTCTCGACCCCAAGAACGCCGACCCTCGCTTCAAGGATCTACTCATGTACATATCGGGGGTCGGGTTCTTTCCCCCTCACCTCCTTCAAATTCAAAGTACCAATCATCTTCCCCTCATAGTCCAGACCTTCCTAAAGTGGGTAATGAGGAGAGAGGACGGAGCCGACAACGAAGAGCGAGAGCTTCTTCACAGTTTCGGTCCCTGGTTAGACCCTCGAAGCTTACTCCCCCACAACTGTCATAAAGTAAAAATCAGGAGGGCACCGATTACGTTCAAAGCATTGAGCAACACCAATGCGTTGCTACTTGCGGACCTTCTCCCCATGCTCAAACAACTGAAGATAATGGCAAATTGGGACGAGGCCACCGAAGAAAATGGCCTCCGGGAAGCCGAAGTCACTCTCAAACCTCTGAGAGACTTGTGGATATATCCCGAGACGGGAGAGGTGGTGCTACCATGGATAGAGACCGAGAGTGCCGAAGCTCGATCACTAAAAAACAAACCCCACTTGCCGGTTGACATGTCTATTATAATGTGGAACGTAAGGGGGATTAGCCGCCCCTCCTTCAAACCTAACGTCCGGCATTTGATCCTTAACCATGCGCCGGATATTCTCGTTCTCGTGGAAACGTAAGTATCACGGATGAATACGGGTTGTTTGATCAATGATTTGGGTTTTGATTCCTCACACCTTGTTGAACCTACGGGTAGAGCGGGTAGGATTCTCCTAATGTGGAAGTCTCACAAAGTTAACATCCACATTCTTGGGGAGAATCGCCAAGGAATCTATGCGTTGGTGGAGGTATGCAACTCTCAAACTTCTTTTAACAACAGCAATATATTCACTTCAGATGAACTTGAAAAGGCGACTGACCGATACAATGAGAATAGAATACTAGGCCAAGGTGGGCAAGGTACGGTTTACAAAGGTATGTTAAGCGATGGAAGGATCGTTGCTATAAAGAAGTCGAAGATAGTAGATGAAAGCCAATTGAGTGTCTTCATTAACGAAGTTGTTGTTTTATCACAAATTAATCATAGGAATGTTGTTAGACTTCTAGGGTGTTGCTTGGAAACAGAGGTTCCTATGTTGGTTTACGAGTATGTGCCTAATGGAACTCTTTCTGAAACATCCATGTTTCGAAAGAAGAGTTCCCAATCACTTGGGAAATGCGGTTACATATAGCTACAGATATAGCGAATGCTCTTTCGTACTTGCATTCATCATATCTAATGCTTATTTATCATAAAGACATTAAATCTTCTAATATCCTCTTAGATGCTAAATACATAGCTAAATTATCTGACTTTGGGATATCGAAGTCATTGGGTATTTGATCAAACCCATGTCACAACTCGAGTTGTAGGTACGTTTGGTTATTTGGATCCAGAGTACTTTCAATCGAACCAGTTCACAGATAAAAGTGATGTGTATAGTTTTGGGGTGGTACTTGTTGAGCTTCTGAGTGGGCAAAAGGCGACACGTGTGATTGATGAAGAAGAAAGAGGTATTGTAATATGGTTTATTGGACATATGGAAGATTCTTCATTGTATGAGATATTGGATGCTCGAGTTATAAGAGAAGGCAAAGAAGAGGACATAATGATGGTTGCGAATCTCGCAAAAAGATGTGTGAACTTGGATGGAAAAAGAAGACCAACGATTAAAGAAGTTGCATCTGTATTAGATACTGTAAGGTCATCTCTGCAACATGGATTAACAAGGAACCAATCAGTCTTAAGCAATAATGATGACGATGATCAATTGACATCTCTTTGGATTGACATCATTACAAAACATTAAATCGAAGAAATTACATTCAATTGTCATCTTCTTGCTGATCATTTTAGATATGTACTCTAGTAGCTTACGTTGAGTTGGAGTAAATTTGAACCTTTGAAGATATTTCTGTATGTTTGTTTTGTATTAAATATTGTATTGTAAACTTTCAACATTCTGCATCTGTATGTAAGTTTTTTAGCTGATCGTAAGACAATATTTTTATCAGTTTAGGACTTTTTGTCAAAAACCAACTTATAAAACATGAAATTTATGAGAAACCACCTTATAATTTTTTTTCTGCGAAAACAAACCTTAAACAAAAAATTTCTTGCGAGAACAAACCATCTCTTGTCCACCTATGTTAGAATAAAAGTGGATGGTGAACAATAGGTTTATTTAGTACATGGCTGGCGAGGAAAGGTAGCTCCAGCATCATATATGACACTCGCTGCACCTAGGTCAATAGTTAGTGGTGTTTTGACTACTAGTCAAAGTTGGTGGTGCTAGGTGCACCAACGTCATAGTTCGTAGTGTTGAGGTCAATTTTACCGAGTTTTTATATTTTAGAAAATGTCATTACCACATCCTGCAGGGAGTCAAACATTCGTATGTTCGAATCTCGACTGGTGACTGGTAGGGTGGACTTCGTGTTGGCCAATTTCTATTGGTAAGAATTAGTCCATGGATAGTATATTAAGTGATCAAAATGGCCGGCCGAGGCCAAGTGTTTAACAACAAAATATGTTTTTGTTAGAGCATATGTAGATATTATTGTATATGCATGTAAATATCCATATTTTAGGATGTGAATATTTCAGTCCAATTTTTGTATTAGACAGATTTAGCTTGTATATATACTCTTCTAGGTTAATGAGATAATCAAGGAATTCAAAAGATTGACTGAAATATTCACATCCTAAACAATGAATATTTACATATACAATAATATCTACATATACTCTAATAGTTTATGGTCATAAGCTTGAATGACAGGACTTAATTATATAAATGCTTGGATCGTTTATGGATTTTGAAATACTATCATCATCTACATAAATATATTAAGTATACATGATGTACACCAAGCCAACAAAAGAAATATGGCAATGTTATCATCTGCAGTTTTGGCATCAGCTAATGCTAGTAGTAGCAATGGGAGGGCTATTACAAATCTGGCTAGCTGGCGCAACCCCACGCATAGCAAAGCCATTCCCTATCCTTTTGGCATTGGTCCTAACTGCTACCACAATCCTTGGTTTGATGTCGAGTGCCGGCCTGGTTCAGTAGATAAGCTCAAAGTGAATAAGTTGAAACATAAAATTTATGATTTCGCTTCCGCCACACAAATAAACTGGGAACCTGTAAAAGGGGAACGAACTTTTGTTATATCACGTCATTGTACTATATTCTGCAGTTATTTCCCAACCCTTCATATAATTTGACAGGAAGCCTTTTTCTGTTCTCAAGGAAGCGCAATGTTCTACTGGTGTCCGGTTGTCGAGGTGGTGTGTTCTTGCAAAATACTTCCTCCGTTCCAAAATAAGTGAAACACTTCTCTCATTTATGTGAGAGCTTTTTGAGACAAGTGTTTCAATTATTTTGGAACGGATGAAGTAAGTATAATCAGACAGTGGCTGGATGTGCAGCAGTTTGCAAGAATGGATCTACACCAGGAAAGCAGCTGTGCTACGGGATAGGATGTTGTCAAACTACATTTCCATCCCCCCCTGCACCTACGCAGTCTTGGTGGATAGTACTTGGATCGTCAACAAGAGTAAAGATCATGATTTCAGCGGTGGGCCTGATGCTAACAAGATATGTCCAGTCAACATTGTATTGGAGTGGACTATCACAGACTTGCCAGTTCACACACCCAGCTATGCCCATTCCAGTTGTGTTAATAAAACTGCGAGTGCGGATGATGCTGGAGGATACATCTGTCGATGCAGAAAAGAGTTCTATGAAGGCAATCCTTATCTTCCTCATGGCTGTCAAGGTAATATATCATGATCCTTCTTTTTAATGATATTCCTTATAATATACTGAACTTCTATTCATCGCCTTGAAATTACTTAAAATCGCCCCAACTACCATGTAAATGTACCATTATACCCTTGGCTGCTTTTACAACTCTCTCTTCACCACTACCTAAAATCACTAACCACCAATCGCTACCTCTCCAACCCACCGAAGATCATCACTGACGAGCACAAAATCCCGACGA
The DNA here is from genome assembly GCA_947646795.1 of Beta lomatogona. Taxonomy (NCBI): domain Eukaryota; kingdom Viridiplantae; phylum Streptophyta; class Magnoliopsida; order Caryophyllales; family Amaranthaceae; genus Beta; species Beta lomatogona. The sequence goes on from CANSNZ010001111.1 coordinate 2,051,907, forward strand.
GGTATTTTTTTTTTTTAAAAAAAAAAACTAATTCCATGGGGCTAACGTGTGGCTTGCACGCTGGCCCCATGGGACAGAACGTCTGGCCTGGACGTTGTGGCCCATGGGGCCAACGCGTGGCCTCGCACATTAGCACCATGGGACACAACGTCCAGGCCAAACGTTGTGTCCCATGGGGCCAACGTGCAGGCCACACGTTGTGTCTATGTGCCCAACATGCAGGTCACACGTTAGGCCCAAGGAATTCGTTAAAAAAAATATAACTCGTCGGAATTTTGTGATTGTTGGTGGTGATTGGCGATGGTGATCTTGGGCGGTGATGGTGAAGATGAGAGAGAATATGAATTAGAGGAGGAGTTAAGTTGGAGTAAAAATAAAAAAAAACATCTTAAGGGTATAATGGTATTTTTAGAGGGAGTTGGGTCGATTTTAAGTAATTTGGGGGCGACGTTTAACAATCCCCATATACTGAACTTCTATTCTTAATAAGTGCAACACTTTCCTTATTTAGAATAGTCACAATAAGTGCAACTAAGCCCAAAATGATATAAAAAGTTCAATATTGTTACAAATATAACACCAAAAGCAAGAAGGGACCATAACTTTTTTGTTTCATCACTTGAATTACCCTACTTTATTGTGGTCCCAACTTTCTCTCTCTATATTCCTTGGTATTCCCCAACTTTCTCTATGTTACACTTATTAAGAAACGGAGGAAGTACTATGTAATAATTATAATCAGTTTTGATCTTTGATTCCTACTGCCATGTAGTTGTTAGCGAATGCGAGGGCTGTGTACAAGAATGCATCTCTTTAGGAAATCATACCTTTGGTTGTCCCCAAACTGCAGAAAAAGTAAACAGAACATCAATAGCACTTGGACTTGGTAAGTTCTATCAACCTGTGAAACGTTCAACTTTTTATTCAACTGTCAATATGAAAACATTATACTTCCTCTGTTTCTTTTTACTTGCAACTGTTTGACTTTCACGCTTGCTAATGCATAACTTCAACCATTAATATCTTTAAGTATCGATAATTGAAAATTATAAAAAGTATATATTTTCGAAAAATATACATTGAGACGAATCTAACAAGATCCCACGTAAATATGTTTTTCTTTATCAATAAATCACCAAAGATAAACCAAGTAGAATTTGTGAATAATGCAAAAGCCAAACCGTTGCAAGTAAAAAGAAACGGAGGAGTATATATTATGATTGGTTGACTTGGATTTGGTTATACCACATAGGATTTACAACGACTTAAGGGATATCTTATGCAAAAACATAATTCAACTTATTTAAAATTTCTGAAATAATACGACCAAAGCTAGAAACATCAAGATAATTCCTCTTTAATAAGATGGTGCACAAGCCTTAAACAATCAGATTCTAAGATTACCTCATGGAAGCCTAAATCCTTGGCGATTGTTAGACCATGCCGTACAACCATAGACAATAGGATATTGTAGGAACTAAAACTGGTGGATCAATCGAAACAACTTATCTGATTAGTCATGGCGTGAACGAACACTGCCCTAAAGTTGAATTTGCCCCGTTACGTACACACAAACTCTTGGCAGCCAACCTCCAGGGTTACACGACCACTGCTCCTCCAGTGTAGTACAGAGTCACAGTTTGAGAACACTTTGAACAATGCCCAGATCAGAGAGAATATAGAGAACATGTTTAGAATTTTGTAGAGAAGAATAGTTTTTCTGTGTCCCTTGAAAACTGATGAAGGCTCCAATTTATAGAGGAAAGGCAAGAAGCAAAAAGGGTAAAACAATCAATTAGGCGAAAATTAAGGGAAAACGGAAATATTAATAACTGCAAGAATCAAGGATAACAGTTACGAAATCAACGAAAATATGAATGCTGATTTCCGCAAAAAAAAAAAAAAGTAACTATAGAATGAAGTAAACTCACAGCAAGAAAGAGAGTTTCATTGATAGAGAGCTCAAGAGAAAAATATTACAATTGATTCTGTTATAATGAACTAACTCAACTAACTAACAACTATAAGCTTGGTATATATACAACAGTAAGCTAAGCTAACTTTTACTAATGCTGACTAGATATAATTTATAGTAACTGAACTAAAATGTCCCACAACCACAAACTCGCCGCACCACACGCCCTCGCTTGATCCTAACTAACGCGTACGCATGTGTGGTGACTAGTTTCTTCCCACTCAACCTTCAACAAATGTATAAAGAAGGAAAGTCTATATACGGAAGGGAAAATTTTTTTAAACTACCAATGTGTGGGACAAGGACCTTTTTGTTCTTTTGAAGCAACTTTTTGGAGTCAGAAAACTAAGGCTCCATATACTAACTCCAACAGATATTACAAGATAATCGCAATAATATCTTAATGCTTTATGTACTATAATAACTCTTAACAATATTACAAGATAATCGCAATAATATCTTAATGCTTTATGTACCATAATAACTAAGGCTCCATATACTAACTCCAACAGATATTACAAGATAATCGCAATAATATCTTAATGCTTTATGTACCATAATAACTCTTAACAATATGTATGTACAAATAAACGCAATCGTTTATATACAATGTCAAGAACTATTTGTTATTTTGTTTCTTATTTTCTGTTACATAAATCAAAACACAAAAAGTATCCACAATCAACAATTTTATTGTTGTTGCCGAGGAGCATGGTCTGCATAATCTCGACTTTGTGATACGTATGCTTGACTTCTTTTCTTGGATAATCTGCATGCATGATGTGCAGGGCTTGTTGGAGATTTAGAGTATAAGGTTAGTTTAATTCATGATGTGTTTATTTAAGTTGCTCGGTTATGGTGTCGTAGCTTAAATAACATATATAATAACATGCTATATGTGCGAGTTGTGCTTTATAATTCATCATGCGAAGAAATAAGACGACGTGCCACGCACCTCGTGACTACAATAGCAGCAGCAGCATGCTGGAGGCAGGGAAGTGGTCGCGGGTCGCGACATGCTGGATTCGGCCCAGCTCGCGACGATGTCCCTGACTTTTGTTGCTCTTTGCGTTATTTCGCGTGTTTTGACGGTTTGTCAATGTAATGTTTCGGATTTTCTGAAACAATATAGCAGTGTTATAAATATGAGATATCTCATATGATGAATGTGGGTTGAGAAAACTACTCCTCTCTTTTGCATACAAACTCTAAATGATCAAAATCAGAAATTCTTCATTTCTACAAAATCTCACAAACTCATTTTCATTGAATAGTGTTCATAGTAAGCGTGACCACTATTGTTTCTTCTTTGTATCTCGAAGGTGAATTCCGTGAACCTGTGTTTTACGATTAGGGTCGGAATATTACTTTTGGGAAAGTGATCCACGCCTAGAAGATTGTTATCTTGTGACCCTTGTTCATTTAGATTTTCTCTAACAATCCAAAAGTAATATACATTGCAAGATGACTTCAATTCGTGAAATGTCTGCAAATTTTCACAAACTTGACAAGTTCGAAGGTGTTGGATTTAGAAGATGGTAGAAGAAGATGCATTTCCTTCTCACTTCGTTAAGTGTGGCGTATGTTTTGAGCACTCCCAAACCCAAGGAAGTGGAAAATGAAACTGTTGAAGAAATTTGGAGGAGGAACAAATGGGAGAATGATGACTATATATGTCGTGGCCACATCCTTAACGGTATGTCCGATGCTTTGTTTGATATTTTTCAATTTGTTGAATCCGCTAAGATTCTTTGGAATGAACTAGAAAGTAAATACATGGCCGAAGATGCTTCTAGTAAGAAATTTCTTGTTAGTAATTTCAATGCTTTTAAAATGGTAGACTCTAGGTCGGTAATGGAGCAATTCCATGAAATTCAAAGAATCTTAGGGAGTTTTAAGCAACACAACATTGTGATGGATGAGACCTTTGTTGTTTCCTCTATAATTGATAAATTACCACCCGGTTGGAAGGATGTTAGAAATTCCCTTAAGCATAAGAAAGACGATATGATGTTGAATAATTGGGTGTTCATCTTCGGACTGGAGAGGGCATTCGAATCCAAGATGGACAAAAGGATGTCAATCCTAATTCTTCCACCGTTAACATGGTGGAGCTGGATTAAAATGAAAGGAGTCTTCTAATCCTAAGAAGTGGGCTAACAATTTCACCAAAGGCAACTATGGGAAGAAGCCTAAGTTTGGTGGAGGTGCTCAACGAGGTTGTTGGGAATGTGGAAAGCCCGGTCATTTCAAGAAGGATTGCACCATTTGGAAGAAGAAGATAAACAAAAAGAATGGTGGGAATGGCGAGTCTAGCCAAACCCATACCAAGCAAGGTATGTGTACACAAGTTTCACTTAATTCAAATCTGAATTTTGTGTGTATGATTTCTGAAATCTTTTGTGTACAGGATGATTGTTCATGGTGGATCGATTCGGGAGCATCAAGACATGTATGCAAGGCGCGATCTCTATTCAAGACTTTCAAGGAGGTTGAGAATAGAGAAGTTCTTTACATGGGCAATGATTCTACAGCTAAAGTTCTAGGTGTAGGACAAGTAGAATTAGTGTTTAGTTCCGGAAAGCCTCTTATTTTAAGAGATGTATTTTATGCTCCGGAACTTAGGAGAAATTTAGTGTCCGGTGCTACCTTGAATCGGTTAGGTTTTAAAATGGTGTTTGAAGCTGATAAATTTATATAGTCTAAGGGTGGTACATTTGTAGGACTTGTTATCTTTGTAATAGTATGTTCAAGCTAAGTATTTTGAATGTTTTGAAAGATACTTGCTTTGTTGTTAATGACAATTCTTCTCTATGGCATAATAGACTTGGTCATGTTAACTATAAGAAGTTGTATTCCATGTCTTAGCATGATTTGATTCCCTCCTTTGATCCAAGTATAGAGAAGTGTAGAACATGCATGTTAACAAAGATAACTAGAAATTCTTTTCCAAACAATGTGGAAAAAGATACTTCATTGCTTGATTTAGTGCATAGTGATTTATGTGATTTTCATAGCACTCCTTCCTTGGGGAACAAGAAATACATGATAACTTTTATTGATGATTACTCTCGGTTTTGTTATGTATACTTGTTATTTACTAAGGATGAAGCCCTTGATAAGTTTAATATCTATAAAAATGAAGTTGAATTACAACTAAGTGACAAAGTTAAACGGTTTAGAACCGATAGGGGTGGTGAATTCTATGACCCGAGTTATTTTCAATCTACTGGCATTATACATGAAGCTACAGCGGCTTATACACCACAACAAAATGGTATAGCCGAAAGAAAGAATAGAACTTTGCAAGAAATGGTAAATTCTATGTTATCCTATTCGGGTTTAAGTGATGGTTTTTGGGGTCAAGCTATGTTAACAGCTTGTCATATCTTAAACCGAGTTCCAATGAAAAAGAACGAGGTTACCCCATATGAACTTTGGTATAAAAGAAAACCAAACTTGAGTTATCTCAAGGTTTGGGGATGTCGGGCAATTGTAAAAGTGTCGGAACCCAAACGTAAAAAGTTGGGTGAAAGGGGAGTTGAGTGCATCTTTATAGGGTATGCTCTTCATAGCAAATCCTATAGGTTCTATGTTATAGAACAAAATGACTTTTGGTCAATTCACACTATTGTGGAGTCAAGAGATGCAATTTTTGATGAAAATCGATATTCATCAATTCCTAGACCAAAGGATATCACTCCTAATGCCAATATTCAAGCAATTGATCAAATTAACATTGATCAAGGAATTGGCCTTGATCAAACTAACATTGATCAAGAAGTTGATGAACAAACTCTTGATGAGAATGTTGCATCAACATCATCACAACCTAGGAGAAGTAAAAGGGCGAGAAAAGAGAAATTTTTCGGCCCGGACTTTCATGTATATTTGGTTGAAGGATCAAGGAGTTCCATAGTGACTAAGTTTCCATATATATTTAATGTGGAAGAGGATCCTTTAACGTTTAATGATGCTATGAGGTCTCAAGATGCCGCCTTTTGGAAAGAGGCAATTGATGATGAGATGGATTCCATCATGGGAAATAACATTTGGGTTTTAGCTGATTTACCTCCTAAGTGTAAACCAATTAGGTGTAAATGGATTTTCAAAAATAAAATAAAAGTAGATGGAACTATTGATAAGTTCAAAGCCCGTTTAGTGGCTCAAGGTTTCTCACAAAAACCGGGTATTGATTATTTCGATACATATGCACCCGTTGCTAGAATCTCCACTATAAGGTTATTAATAGCTCTTGCGGCTATTCATAAGCTTGTGATCCATCAGATGGATGTCAAGACAGCGTTCTTGAATGGAGAACTAGAGGAAGAGGTTTACATGCGACAACCGGAAGGGTTTATCGTGAAAGGTCAAGAGCATAAAGTATGCAAGTTGATTAGATCTTTGTATGGGCTAAAACAAGCACCTAAGCAATGGCATCAAAAGTTTGATGAGGTTGTGTTGTCTAATGGTTTCAAATTGAATAATTCAGACAAGTGTGTTTATAGCAAATTTGATGACAACGGTAATGGTGTCATGATTTGTCTATATGTAGATGACATGTTGATATTTGGAACGGATTTGTCACAAGTTGAGTGGACAAAATCTTTTCTATCTACACAATTCTCCATGAAAGATTTGGGGGAGGCAGATGTCATCTTAGGTATAAGAATTAAGAGAGACAATGGAAACTTGATCTTGTCACAATCTCATTATATCGAGAAAGTGCTCAAGAAGTTTAATGTTAGTGATTGCTCTCTTGTTTCAACTCCTATGGACCCAAGTGAAAAATTGTTGCCAAATGATGGCAATGCCGTGTCTCAACTTGAGTATGTGAGGGTTATAGGTTGTTTGATGTATGCTATGACGAGTACTAGGCCGGATATCGCGTTTGCGGTAGGGAAATTAAGTAGGTATACTAGTAATCCTAGTATGGAACATTGGCAAGCTATTCGTCGAGTGTTAAAGTACTTAAGGAAAACCATGGACTATGGTTTGTCCTATAGTGGATATCCTTCGGTTTTAGAAGGGTATTCGGATGCAAGCTGGATCTCTAATAGAGAAGATCATTCCTCCACGAGTGGATGGGCATTCCTCCTTGGGGGAGGTGCGATATCTTGGGCTTCCAAGAAACAAACTTGCATTGCGGATTCTTCAATGACATCGGAGTTTATAGCTCTGTCATCGGCAAGCAAAGAAGCCGAGTGGTTAAGGAATCTCATGTTTGAGATACCTTTGTTGCCAAAACCAATATCACCTATTGCTATACATTGTGATAGTGATGCAGCATTGGCAAGAGCTTATAGTCAAGTGTATAATGGTAAGTCAAGACACATTGGTGTGAGACATAGTTATGTCCAAGGACTTATCAAAGATAGTGCTATCACTGTTGACTATGTAAGAACTACATATAAACTAGCGGATTGTTTCACAAAGGCACTAGCTAGATATACGGTAAAGAGGATGGCAATCGGTTTAGGATTGGTGCATTTTGGAAATCACGAGTAAGGGAATCTTAACTTAACGCCCAATAAGACGTTGGGTCTTGAGTTCAATAAGATTAATTTCCTTATTTGATGATTGAAAGAACTTATATAATCATCCAAGGTATAGTTCTTTAAATATGTGATGGTTTAAGAGGTTGTTTAATCTTAATAGGTCTCTTGACATTGTGCTTTGTCACAGGAGCATGCTTTTCTAAGAGATCTACCTATGTAAGTGCGAAGTTTGGCCGCTTCAAGGAGCTAGTGAGACATAGCTTTGATGCACTTAAGAATTGATATGGACACATGGCTAATTAGTGTCAAGTATATATGGAAAATGAGTAGTTAATCTTGTGTGTGTAATATCTTCAAGTTTTCATAATGTGTTGCTAATGGTTTAATCGTTTATCGACACCATTTGGATACGAATGCTTGGAATGTGTATTATACTAAGTGAAAGTTCAAGTCTTTGTACACTTTCATTTATGCATGAGGTTGTTTTGTTTTGATGATGCTTGTGCGATAACTATTTTTGTATACTCTAAATGGGGGAGGATTGTTGGAGATTTAGAGTATAAGGTTAGTTTAATTCATGATGTGTTTATTTAAGTTGCTCGGTTATGGTGTCGTAACTTAAATAACATATATAATAATGATGTGATGATTTAATATAGTGTTTTTCCCCCTGTATTTGAGCTAAAATGTGTATCAATGGTGCTCTTAGGAGCCATTTTATGCTAACTCTCTCCATCTAGTTGTGGTTTTCTGTTTTATGCCTGATTGCAGGTTTTAGGGAGTTATCTCTCTATTTTCTACCACTATCTGACTATTTCACTGGACTGGAGAGGTTCGAAAACATATTTGATGAGTTCTAAAGTCCTGAGGATACTTTTCGGGATCTCTGAGCGAAGAAGCATTGAAGCCTTGGCGTTTGAAGCCAAGGAATGAGGATTGGAACTGAGCCCGATCGGGTCGGGCGCCATACGCCCGATCGGGCGTTCATCAGCAGTGGATACAGAAAATAAGCGTCGTTGCGGGCCCGATCGGGCACCGTTGCCCGGTCGTTATTACGGTGAGGAGCCCGATCGGGCGTCCTGGGCGTGTTCTGCGCCTGTCCCTGGAACCACTGGTGTGCGGCCCGACTCCATCGGGCGGGTCGGCTCGATGTCATCGGGCGAGGACGTGTTTTGATCCCAGCTGCTGCGTTTGAGCCCGATCTCATCGGGCTTAGTTGGCCCGATCGGGCGGCAGATTCCGCGCACTCATTTAATGATTTCGGGCACTAAGTATAAATAGAAAAAGTTAGAACATTTATGAGGATCTTGGTTTTTTAGCCCTTATTTTTCATAGTTTTCTCTAGATAGATTATCTCAAGAACCCTAGTTTATTGCTTTTCATTGTGGATTCAAGATCGAAACTTTGGATTATTCTCAAGTTCAATATAGTTCATTAATTTGGTAATCTTCTTCTTTATTCTCTTCATATTTATTTGCTTTCTCTATTATTTATTAGATTAGTTTCTTAGTTATTTGCAATAGTTCAAAGCATGGATTTTTATATGAAATTTGTTATTGGATTCTTAAACATGAGTGAGTAGTTTTATTTCTAGGATTGTGGGGATCTATGTATGCAATGAGGGATTGATAGATTAGTATAATTACCCTTTATTTCAATTGTTTCCTGTGATTGAATCGTTCATGCTAGATTTATGAATTAGGCCTGATTTATATTTCTATTATCGCAATATTGAATCTACTTCGAGAGGAGAGATTTCGTATAGGCTTTCAATCATTAGGCATAGTGATCCTTGACCATGCGAGAGCGGCTAGGTGATCTTTGAGGGAGGTAATGTTCGAGAGAAATTACATGTGCCCTAGATAAATTGATTTATTGGGTGATTATTATTCATCTCTGATTTCCCGAATTGTATGCATAGTGATCCATAATCCTAGTTCTTTATTAATTGATTATTATCTTCATATTTAGTTTTATCATTTGCCTATTAGTTTAGTCACACACCAATTTTCATCAGATTTAGTTAGTATAATATTAGAATTCAGATACAATAATATAACTTTCTCCCTGTGGATTCGATCCTGACTTCCCTGACTACTTGTTAGTGGACTTTAGGTTATTTTTAATAAGGTTATTTTGGCGCCGTTGCCGGGGAGACGGTTAATTTTTATTTTGTCTGAATTATAGTATTACACTAACCTCTACTCTGAAGAACATCTGTTCTTTGGAGCATCTCACGTTTGTTTTAGTGTTTTTGGTGTATGAGCAGGAAATTGAAATCCTCAAATCTTATTCCATTTGATCCGGAGATTGAAAAGACTGCTCGTAGACTCCGAAAGCAAGCTAAGCAAGCAAAGTTGGCTGCAGGGACACCTTCCCAAAAGACAACTACTCCGCCATCTTCACCTATTACTGCTATAATGGGTGACGAAACTAAACCAACTTTCAGAGATTATGCACAACCTTCGCCTGACAATGTACCCACTGGGATCCGGATGCCTACCATTGCTGCTACAAACTTTGAAATCAAGTCTCATGTTCTGAATATGGTTCAGAATAATCAGTTTGCTGGGTTACCATCTGAAGACCCAAATCAGCATCTGCAGCGGTTTTTACAATGTTGTGCTACTCAGAAGCAAGCTGGTGTTACTGCTGATGATATGAAACTCATCCTATTTGGGTTCTCTCTGCGCGACAAAGCTCTATTTTGGTATAATAAGCTGCCTTCCACCATTACCACCTGGGCAGAACTATCCAAAATCTTCCTCATCAAGTGGTATCCTTACCAAAAGACTGCAGATATGCGTCATGCCATAGTGACTTTCACCCAAGACCCTGGAGAATCTTTATATGAAGCTTGGGAGAGGTTCAAGGATCTGCAACGCCTTTGCCCTCATCATGGTTTAGACCAATGGTATTTGTGTCAGATTTTCTACACTAGAGTTGATGCGGATACAAGGAGGGTAATTGATGGAGCCTCTGGTGGATTTTTCATGGATAAAGCCATTGATGAGGGGTATGAACTTCTAGAGAAACTCGCTTCTAATCAAGCCTCTACCATTCGTTCCTCCATGAAGAAGGGAGGGAAACATGATGTCGAAGCTATTTCTTTATTGTCCGGGCAACTAGCTGCTCTCAACCAGAAGATTGATTCCTTGAAGCTAGGTAATGACTCCTCCCATATGAGTGTTAATGCGATGGCTAGTGCTTCTAATTATATTGCTCCCATTTGTGATGCTTGTGGGATACACGGGCACAACCGTCAAGAGTGCCCCGCGCTCTTATCTTCTAATGTCGGGAGCAACTGTGGAGGCGGTTAATGCATTTCAGTCACAACCTAGGGCCCAGTTCAATCCATATTCTAACACTTACAACCCCGGGTACAGAAATCACCCCAACCTCTCATATCGGAGCAATAATGTGTTGAATCCTCAACCTCAACAACCCTATGTCCCACAGAATCAGGTTCAACAATATCAACCTCAACAACAAGCTCCTCCTGGCTTTCAGAGAAATCAAGCTCCACAACCACCTGCTCCTCCTACTGACCCCGCCATGACAGAGTTGAAGAATATGATGTTTCAGATGCAGAAAGGTTTTAATGCCTTTCAAGCCGACACAAATGCTCAGTTGGAAAACTTGGGTACGCATAACAAGATGTTGGAGACTCAACTAGCTCAGTTGGCTAGTTCTTCGCTAGTAGGCCACCTGGATCATTACCTTCGCAGCCTATGCAACCCAGAGATACTGCCAATGCCATCACTCTTAGGAGTGGAGCGCAGTATGATAGTCCAGAGATGCCTAAAGATGACCCGGTTAGCTCCGACAAGGATGAAGCTGTCACTGACCATTCTACAGCTCCTAAGGATGTCGGCCATGCAGAGAAGCATAGATTAGCCGAAAAAGTTTCACCTCCTACTCCTGTGATCAAGGTACCGTTCCCCAATAGACTATTGAAGACTAAGCTTGATCATCAGCTCGGTAAGTTTTTGGAGATAGTGAAACATCTGCAGGTAACTGTTCCTTTTACTGAACTTATTACTCAAGTTCCTGCATATGCTAAATTTTTGAAAGAAATTTCGACTAGGAAAAGAGCCTTTAATGAAATTGAGACCGTAGCTTTCACCGAAGAATGTAGTGCTCTTTTGCAAAACCAATCCCCACCTAAATTGAAAGACCGGGGAGTTTCTCTATCCCTTGTAACATTGGCACCATTTTTATCGATAAGGCTTTATGTGATTTGGGTGCTAGTGTTAGTGTCATGCCCCTTACTGTATGCAAAAAACTTGACATAGGAGATTTAAAATGCACCAATATTACTCTTCAAATGGCTGACCGTTCTGTCAAATACCCCTTAGGTATCTTAGAGGACGTCCCTGTGAGAGTAGGTAAATTTTTTATTCCTGTGGATTTTGTTGTGCTTGACATGGAAGAGGATACTCAGATCCCAATCATTTTAGGGAGACCATTTCTTCATACTGCTGGAGCTGTCATAGATGTCAAGAATGGTAAATTAACTTTTGATCGTGGGGGATGACAAGGTGACCTTTAGTTTAACCAATGCCTTGAAAATTCCCATGCTAGAGGAAGTCTGTTATAGAATTGATGTCATTGATGTGCTAGTTAACGATGATATGCCTCAATCCCTTCTGCAGGGATCCTCTCGGAGGCTTTGCTTTGTTTTGCATCTTCTACGGGTGATGGTAATCCCTCGAGTGCTGCCGCGGATGACCGGGAAGCGGTTCTAGCATGTGAAAAGCTTGACGGTATTACCACTCATGACCAGGAACGGTTAGTATATGATACTCAACCGGTAGAGGTAAAGAAACCCGAACCGAAACCCCTTCCCTCTTCTCGCGCTATGCTTTTCTCGGATGAATCTGAAAACTATCCCGTGATTGTTAGTGCTTCATTGAATGATGGTCAAATGTCTCAACTTTTTGTCTGTTTTGAAAAAACATAAACAAGCCATTGGATATAATATTGATGATTTGAAAGGCATAAGCCCTGACTTCTGCATGCATAGAATTCACTTAGAGGATGATCATCGTCCTAGTATACAAGGCCAACGTCGTTTGAACCCCAATACGCAGGAAGTGGTTAAGAAAGAGGTCATGAAATTGCTTGATGCTGGAATCATCTACCCCATTGCTGATTCTAAGTGGGTGAGTCCAGTTCAAGTGGTTCCTAAAAAGGGAGGTACTACTGTTGTTAAAAATGAAAAAAATGAATTAATTGCTACAAGAGTAGTAACTGGTTGGCGTATGTGCATTGACTATAGGAAATTAAATGTTGCCACCAAGAAGGATCACTTTCCCCTCCCATTCATTGACCAAATGTTGGAAAGGCTAGCTTGCCATTCTTATTTCTGTTATCTAGATGGGTATTCCGGTTTCTTCCAAATCCCTATTCACCCAGATGACCAGGAGAAGACCACATTTACCTGCCCTTATAGTACCTTTGCCTATCGAAGGATGCCATTTGGCTTATGCAATGCCCCCGCCACCTTCCAACGTTGTATGATGGCCATTTTTTCTGAGTTCATTGAGTCCATTATAGAAGTGTTTATGGATGACTTTAGCGTGTATGGAATTGATTTTGATGCATGTTTGCTAAATCTGGCTAAAGTTTTGAAAAAGTGTGAAGATGTCAATCTTGTCCTGAACTGGGAGAAGTGCCACTTCATGGTTACTGAAGGAGTGGTACTTGGTCATATTATCTCTGAACGTGGCATCCAGGTGGATAAAGCAAAAATTCAAGTGATTGAGCAATTACCCCCTCCTGTGAATGTAAAAGGGGTGCGAGGTTTCCTTGGTCATGCGGGGTTTTATCGCCGCTTCATCAAGGATTTCTCTAAAATTGCTAAACCACTTACTCGGTTGCTCCTCAAGGATGCCCCGTTCTCTGTTTCCGATAACTGTCTTATATCTTTCAACAGGATCAAGCAAGCTTTGATTACTGCTCCGATCATTCGATCTACGGATTGGAACCTTCCTTTCGAGATTATGTGTGATGCTAGCGACTATGCTGTGGGAGCTGTGCTTGGTCAGAGGAAGGGCAACATTCTCCATGCGATATACTACGCTAGTAAGACCCTAGATGAAGCTAAAGTTAACTATGCCACAACTGAGAAAGAGCTTCTAGCTGTGGTCTATGCACTGGACAAATTCAGAACTTATTTGTTGGGGTCTAAGGTCATTGTTTATACTGACCATGCTGCATTGAAGTATCTCCTAGCCAAAAAGGAGGCCAAACCTAGACTCATTCGGTGGATTTTGCTGCTCCAAGAATTCGATTTAGAGATCGAGACAAAAAAGGAGCGAGAAAATGTAGTGGCCGATCATCTCGTCCGGATTGCAGTATGAAGACATGGAAGAAGGTCTACCCATTGATGACTCATTTCCCGATGATAAGCTCCCCGGCGAGTCACTTCGTCACCCCGTGGTATGCCGACTTCGCCAACTTTTGTGTAAGTGGCCAGCCTCCCCCAGAGCTGAGTTACCAGCAGAGGAAGAAATTCCTCCATGAGGCTAAGAAGTATTTCTGGGACGACCCTCTACTGTACAAGCTTTGCGCTGACACCATCTATAGGCGATGTATTCCAGAATGGGAGGTGCATGACATTCTCAAGCACTCCCACTCCTCGCCATGTGGAGGCCATGCTGGGCCCTCCAAAACTGTTGCTAAGGTACTTCAACGGTTTTTACCGGCCTACCGTATTTCATGATGCTAGTTCCTTTGTCAAGTCCTCGTGATGCATGCCAACGAACGGGAAATATTTCCCGAAGACATGAGATGCCTCAAACCCCCATTTTGGAAGTTGAATTATTTTATGTATGGGGAATTGATTTTATGGGCCCCTTTCCCTCTTCCTCCTCGGCAATAATTTCATACTTGTTGCTGTTGATTATGTGTCTAAATGGGTAGAAGCCCTTGCATCACCAACTAACGACTCTAAAGTCGTTATGAAAATGTTTAAAAAGATTATCTTTCCAAGGTTTGGGGTACCAAGGGTTGTCATAAGTGATGGTGGGTCTCATTTTCACAAACGCACTTTCGAGGCTCTGCTTAAGAAGTATGGTGTCTACCATAGGACTGGCCTAGCTTATCACCCTCAGACAAGTGGGCAGGTAGAAGTGTCTAATCGTGAGATAAAGACTATTTTGGAGAAAGTGGTAGCTAAATCTAGGAAGGATTGGAGTGACAAATTAGATGACACCTTATGGGCTTACAAAACTGCTTTTAAGACCCCTATTGGCACCACCCCTTACAGGTTAGTTTATGGGAAAGCATGTCACCTACCTGTTGAGCTAGAGTACAAGGCTTTTTGGGCTGTTAAGGAGCTGAATTTTGATGCTAAGTTAGCAGGCGAAAAACGTCTTTTGCAGATTAATGAACTTGATGAACTTCGGCTGAATGCTTATGATAGTTCGCGTCTCTACAAAGAGCGCACTAAGAGATGGCACGATAAGAAAATTTTGAGTAGAGAGTTCTCAATTGGTGACAAGGTCTTATTGTACAACTCTAGATTAAAACTTTTTCCTGGAAAGTTGAAGTCTAGATGGTCTGGTCCATTTTCTGTCACTAATGTTAACAAGTTTGGTTCTATTGAGGTGATGAATGCAACGGGTGACAAATTCAAGGTTAATGGCCAACGCTTAAAGCTTTATCATACGAGGAGCTCTTCTTTGGATCTCGTGGAGGAATTATACCTCCAACCCCCTTCCCCTTCTGTTTGAGGGATGCAGCATTATGGTCGTGCGGGACCCTCATAAACCAGCGCTAATCGGGAGGCAACCCGATTTTCCCTTTCCTTTTCTTCTTTTTCCTTAGTATAGTTTTGTTTTTTGTTTTTCTAGTTTTTGTAGTATAGGCGAGAGAGTGAGAGGGTATTGATCATTACATTGAGGTTATATGTGTGCAGGATTTTTGGTTTCCGATGATAGCGAGGCTCGTTTTTCATGGAAAATATTGCAAAATCACGAAACGTGCAAGTTCCGGAAGCCGCCCGATGTTATCGGGCTCCTCCGCCCGATCGGGCCCGCGAAGACACATGACAGGAATCAAAAAAGAAATCCGCCCGATGGAATCGGGATACTTCGCCCGATCGGGCCCGCAACAGGAAGCTGGGCAAAAGCAAAAACAATACCGCCCGATCCAATCGGGTCATTCCGCCCGATCGGGCAGTCCTCCGTCAGCGAAAAAAAAAAAACATCGCCCCGATGGAATCGGGCAGCATCCGCCCGATCGGGCTCAGAACCGTCAGTGCCTGGCCAAAAACTCAGCCGCCCGATACAATCGGGCTAAGCCGCCCAATCGGGCCCGCAACTGGTATCTGATTCTCAGGGAAAAAAATTTCCGCCCGATCGGGCTTCGTGCCGGAATGCTCATTAAACACGAGATTTCTCACTCACTTTCCCCATTCACTCCCAATCTCTTTCTCTCTCTTCTTCAAGCCCTAACCCCAACTCTCTCATCTTCTTCCCCAAATTCTCCATCCACCATTAACAACCTCCAATCCAAGCTACTTAGCTTTCCACAAAAAGCAATCCTCTCATCTCCCCTATCAATTCTCCACCTCCATCTCCATTTCTCTCATCCACCCTTTTCCACATTCAATCCCCCATTAAAGTGAGTGTGACATCTCTACATTTTTTCAAGCATCATGTCTTCAAGGAGGCGTCGCGGCTCCGGCACCGGACCACCACAACCACCACCACCACCACCACCACGGGACGAGACTTTTCCGGATGTCGTCTTTTCGTCGCCGGAGCAACGTGAACGGTTTCAGCGCCTAAAAGGGCGCGAGGTGAGTCCTACCCATTTCCTTGATATTGAATTTTTGAATAAATTGGGTATTGCTTCTGAATTTAAAGATTTCATGAAAATAATCGGCATGGAATCTTTCTTTTCCGTCCATGTTAATACCTATCCTGTACTGGTCTATGAATTTTATAGCAGTCTTAAGGTTACCAAACCCCGAACTGGACCTGTATCATATGTATCCTTTAGACTGCTCAATCAGGATTTCCACCTCACTTTGCCGGAATTTGCACGGGTACTTCGAGTACAATGTGGTGGGGAGATTGGGCACCCCCCTAACTACCATCATCGTAGCACGTATTTTGCCATCACAGGTGATGGTAATGACTTCACCCTACAACACCGCAAGGGTAAATTCATCCACCAACCCATCTTTAAAATGTGGGTTCGATTTATGTCTGAGACACTATTTGGGAGGGTGGAAGGACAATTAATAAGGGGGGATGAATCGTAACTAATTGGCAGACTACATGCTTAAAGGGACACCCGACCATTTTCAATATAACATCCCTCATCATGTTGCGCTCCAGATGGAGCGTATTGCCACCACTTACCCCAAGAGGAGAGCGGACGGTACTTTGACCTCTCGGGCTATTGTAAATGGGGGGTTAGTGACTCTTTTTGCTAGGAAAATTCCTGGTTTTGATGAGTCTCGCTACCAGCCGACCCCTAGGACCCACCCTCCTGGATTATGCCTTCTTCGATCGCCTCCATTGGTTAGCGAGGGTGGGGATAAATATCAATGGCGCATCAACGGGAGGCGCTCTATTGAGTTGCCTAGTCCCTTAGCCAAAATACGACCAGGGCAGCCCCATTACCACCTTCCCATAGCTGGTTCCGACTTTCCCACCCCCATCCCCGACATTCCCCAACGCACATTTCACCGTCGCCCCCTCATCCCGCCGATATTGCCTCTACTTCGATGCTCCCCTCCCCCATATTCTACTTTGCTCCTGCTCCTTCTTTTGATTTTCGGGGAATGATGAGCATGCTCCAGGGGATGGAGTCTCGGTATCACCGCCAACTCTACCGCTATTCGTAACATCGGTCGACAGGGTTGATGCCAACTCCGTCCTTCTCCGAGCCTCGGCCCGCCGTGTTGATACATTGGCCAATGATCAACACCTAGCTCTGTATCCCCTGTACGATGATTACCGGACATCATACGATTGCAGAAACCGATGCCCACCCATCCTGGTACTCTTGGAACCCGAATTACAGCCAGCCAGGGTCCAGTAGTAGGGGTGGCGGAGGTGAGGATGGTGGAGGTGAGGATGATGGAGGTGAGGATGATGGAGATGCGGATGATGATGGTGAGGACATTTCTATGGATGGCTGATATCCATGCGTTCCTTTCCCTTGTTGCATTGAGGCCATTGCCACGTTCAGCTTGGGGTAGGACTTCTGTAAGTATTAGTATTATTTTTCTTTTTGTTTTTACTGCATTTTAGGATAGTTAAGGTAGGTTATTTGCTTTGAAAAAATGAAAAATCACAAAAAAAATTGAAATATTGCTGAAAAAAAAACACAAAAATACGAGTTGAATTCGAATAGTTTGATTGCTTCCCTGTGCCCCGAACTTTGCTTTGAAAAAATGATTTAACTCATTATACTGGATAGTTGGGCATTTGTGATTGGGACGTTGTGATGTGATCTTTGACTGCCTTGATCTTGAGTGAATTTTGATGATAAAGTGCCTATTTTAACTGCATGCTTGAATTGGTTAGATTGTGAGGATTCATTCTAGCCCTCGGATTTATCTCTATATCCGATATATTTTTGTGTGTTAGTTCCTCGTAGCATTCTTATCTTGGTTTTGGCATTGTACTCGTTGAGTTCTGGTAACTTTAGGCATGTGCTGTGATAGAGGCGTTCATTTGTCTAATTTTAAGCCTCAGAGTTGTTTAATGAATTTTTCCCCCTAGCCCCGCTGAGCCTAATGACTTATTTTTGGACCTATATTAAACCACATTACACACCTTGAGCCTTTACATTGACTATTGTCCCAAGCCTAGCTTGGGGGAGCATTTGTTAAGTTTATATCATATTGTGTGGTTGATTCCGTAGGGCGGTTGGAAAATAATGATATGGTTGTACAAAGAAAAGAAAGAAAAAGAAAAATAAAGTGAAAGAAAGAAAGAAAGAAAAATTTTGATAGTGAAAAATCTGAAAAATTTCTATGATCTTCACTCGTTAACTATCAAAAGTGTTAGAAATTATGTTGAAAATGACAATTATTGGTTGGTTCGTGAAACTTCAAAAGTTGGTTATTATCTTGGTTATGTTGTTGTTGCCATGGGAGTTATTTCGACCACACTTAGTCCTACTAGTGTTTTTTTTTGCTCCCCTTTCTTGGCTTTGCCACCACATTTCCTAAATAATTTCCGTACCTTTGCCCGAGCCCCATTACAACCCTGATAAAGACCTTTTGAGCACATGTTTGATTGTATATTGGAATAATGCTGAGTCAATATGCCAAAGTTCAAGATTAAGTTTGTTATTTGAGTCGACCTGATTAGGATGAGCGATATTATACCTTTTTAAACACATGAGAGTGTGAGTGGGAAGGGCTATTATGGTTGGGTTGGTGAGAGATTGGGCACATATTTTGCCTGCCACAAAATTGAGAGGAGTGACACCTCGGTGAGCACCTTTTCAAGATTTGCATGATATGTAGGGCGGCTACGTTTGATGGTTTACTTAAGTGATTGGTAGTCGGGTGATCTGAGCAACTGAACTTGAATTTTGCTTGCTTGAATGATTTTGAGCTGGAAATAATTGAGTTTAAATTTTTCCATCTGAGGGGTGAAGCAATCCTATTCTTATTCCTGTTGTGCTTTGCTTGAGGACAAGCAAAGGTTTAAATAACATGCTATATGTGTGAGTTGTGCTTTATAATTCATCATGCGAAGAAATAAGACGACGTGCCACGCACCTCGCGACAACAATAGCAGCAGCAGCATGCTGGAAGCAGGGAAGTGGTCGCGGGTCGCGACCAGGGTCGCCCCTCGCGACCTGCTGGGTTCAGCCCAGCTCGGGACTCGCGATGCTCGTCGCGACTCGCGACGATGTCCATGACTTTTGTTGCTCTTTGCGTTATTTCGCGTGTTTTGACGGTTTGTCAATGTACTGTTTCGGATTTTCTGAAACAATATAGCAGTGTTATAAATATGAGATATCTCATATGATGAATGTGGGTCGAGAAAACTACTCATCTCTTTTGCATACAAACTCTAAAGGATCAAAATCAGAAATTCTTCATCTCTACAAAATCTCACAAACTCATTTTCATTGAATAGTGTTCATAGTAAGCGTGACCACTATTGTTTCTTCTTTGTATCTCGAAGGTGAATTCCGTGAACCCGTGCTTTACGATTAGGGTCGGAATATTACTTTTGGGAAAGTGATCCACGCCTAGAAGATTGTTATCTTGTGACCCTTGTTCATTTATATTTTCCCTAACAGGGCTAGGTATAAGCTTTGTAGTATTACTTGTACTACTTGGCGTATATTGGTTGTACCATATGTTAAAACGAAGAAGGAATATTAGACTCAAAGCTATGTACTTTGAGAAAAACGGTGGTCTATTATTGAAGCAACAACATCCTTTTGAAGAAAGTGATAATATTTTCACTTCAGATGGGCTTGAAAAGGCAACTGACCAGTATAACCAGGATCGAGTACTAGGCCAAGGGGGGCAAGGTACGGTTTACAAAGGTATGTTAAGCGATGGAAAGATCGTTGCTATAAAGAAGTCGAAGATAGTACATGAAAGCCAATTGAGTGTCTTCATTAACGAGGTTGTAGTTATATCTCAAATCAATCATCGAAACGTAGTTAAGCTTTTAGGATGTTGCTTGGAGGCAGAGGTTCCTATGTTGGCAAGGCCGTCTCGTATAATTTAGGGGCCCTGTGCTAAATTAAAAATGAGGCCCCAAAGGGTAAATAAAGACGACGTTATATAAATGTCAAAAGGTAAAAGTTCATACAACTAATAAAATTTGTTCTTTTTCCAAACAAAATTCAACATATACTAGTATACTACATACAAATTCTACTTGAAAATTGCAACCCTTGTAGCATTCTTTGAAGAAAAATCATCAATCAATTCTTCGTAACCAATTTTCTCCAAAAATTCGTTCTCGATGGCTATCATCGCTAGTCCGTTGAGTCGATCTTGTGACATCGTCGAACGCAAGTAGGATTTCAACAACTTTAATTTGGAAAAGCTTCTCTTCTGCAGAGGCAACGGTAACCGGAATAGTCAATAAAATTCTATATGCAATCATTACATTAGGAAAACAAGCAACATCTCTTAAAAATCTCAAAACATCAATTGGTTCCATTTTTTCATTTGGCAGGACATCTCTAAGTAATGTCAACTCCAAAAACAAATCATTTCCATCAATGTTAGTTTGCTCACCACTCTTAAGTGCATTTTCAAGATTCACACAACAAGATTTTAAAGTCTCATCATCCAAGGAATAAATCTTCCCACATGTGAACAAAAACCCAAATAAATCTTCATATTGTTGGTATTGTTCAAACCTTTTAGTGAGAGAAGAAATTGCATGATCAACAAGATATAAGAAGTAATTAACTCTAAATGATTCTTCTTCCGACAATGCTGCCATATCACTTGAATTCTCATCAAAATGTTTTTTCCTTCGAATCTCACGCCTTTTGGGAAAAACCGGATCAATATTCAAATCTATGGCTATATTTTTAGCAGTATCCGTGGCATCAAAAAATCCACTCTCTCTATATTTCTCAAAAAAAGAAATTAATCCCTAAACCTTCTTAATAGCAACATCAATTAACATATCTTTTTCTTGTAAATGCTTACTATCCAAGTTCACTACAGACAAAATGTCATACCAAATAACTAATGCCATCAAGAACTCAAAATCACCAAGTTCATTCATTGCTAAAGATTTAGCCTCACTTCTTATCTTAGAATCAAGATCAATTTCAGCAACTTGAAGTAAAGCTTCCCTTAAGTCTGCAATATGAAATCTAATGGCTTTCACACTCTCAACTCGACTTTCCCAACGAGTACATGACAATGATTTAAGAGTCCATCCTGTCACATTATCTTTTAGAATTTTCCATCGTTTAGTAGAATTTGCAAATATTGTGTAAATACGTTGAACAACTCCAAAAAAATCTCTAGCCTGTCCACAACTATTAGCCATATCACACAATGTTAGATTAAGACTATGCCACAAGGAGTGTAAAAAGCTCTAGGGTTTATATCCAAAAGTCTTTTTTGTACTCCTTGATGTTTTCCTTTCATGTTAGCACCATTATCATAGCCTTGTCCTCTAATATTATCTAAGTCAAGATCAAGGGACTTCAATTCATCTTGTAAAACACCAAAAAGACCTAGCCCACTTGTATCATTCACATTTAAATAACCTAAAAATGATTCCTCGATTTTTATTGAACTTGAAGAAACATCCACATATCTCAAGATCATAGACATTTGTTCTTGGTGACTTGTATCAGGTGTACAGTCTAGAATAATAGAAAAATACTTAGCATGCTGAATTTTTTTAATGATCTCAGATTTTATTGCATTAGCAAGCAAAAGTATCAACTCATTTTGAATGTTATGGCCAAGATAATGAAAATGGAGATCATTATTAGTTATACGATGAACATGCTCTTGAATGACTGGGTCAAAATCTGTTAACATCTCAACTAACCCCAAAAAATTTCCTTTACTATTTTCATACAATCTTTCATTACTACCACGAAAAGCTAGATTATGTTTTGCAAGAAATTTAATCATTGAAATTATTCTTAGCAAAACATTTTTCCAGTGCTCTTTCTCTTTTGCAAATTGCTTTTGAGCCACCATATCTATAGTTTTATTCTTAGACAATCTTAATCGCAACTCATACCAAGTGGCCATATTTTTAACATGCTCTACCCCTATCTCATGCTCTTTAAGTCTAATACCAAGATGAGCCCAATCATTAAAACCTTCACTTGCTAGAAGACCCCTTCCCTGCCCCTTTCTAAAAATTTTACAACAAAAGCAAAAAACTCTATCAAGTTCTTTGGAATATACAAGCCAATCTCTATCACATTTTTCTCCATTCGACAAAACTCTAGTATAATTTATAGAATTAAAGCGTCTAGGGAATTTATCTTTAGGACCTTTGTCAATAGTCATATCTCTTTTAGGGCCCTTAGTCGCTAAAACTTCTATCATTTTGGCATCAAGACCATCCCAATTTCTAGGATCATATATATCAAGCATATAATTAACATCATCACCATCATTTTCATTCATATTAGTATCATCACAATCAACATTTTCTTGATTCTCATTCAAGTTTTCACTTACAGTCACATTCACACCATTACCATCAACATTATCACCATTATCATTCAAGTTCCCACCATCACAATCAACATTATAAGCATTCTCATTCAAATTTTCATTTAAATTCACATCATTGCAATCAACATTATCATTATGCACATCAGAATTTTGATTTTCACGAGAAACATGAACATGAACATCTTTAACAACAAACTTATCAAGAGCTCCTCTTTGCGAACGGGTCAATTCTTCAATTCTTTTTTTCTTTTTGCGTTTTACAAATCCAGAATCATATTTTCTAGTTTTCGGTAACATGACTAAAAAATTTCTACAACAATCTGGAAACAAATCATATAATTTTCCATCGATTGAGAGAAGCAAAAAAAAAGTTGAGTTATTAAGAGAGCTTCCCTGTCCAACAGGTTGGCAGCCTTATATTTTGTAATTTGTAGCAGATAAGAATCATATAAATATATAATTCGCTGGTGCCTGGCGTGTAATTTGTACCACAGACTCACAATAGCATATTGGCAGCGAGCACTCCGAGCAGTTACGACAGATTAGTATATTCGCAGTAGATTAGTTACTCGCTGTAAGCGCTGATTATAGATGAAAAATAAAAAATTTCAATTTGTTAATTGAACAATTCAAAGCCCTAAGAAACTAAGAAAGTAAGACATAACTAGAAAATTAAAAATTGTAACCCAGAATTTCAGATTATCAAATTAAAAAACAACACAATAACAAAATGTTCAGATTTAAGAAATTACCTTCAAGTACTAGGAGAAGCCAAAAATGTAGAATATTAGCCAATTTTGTAGAGTTGTATCAACTAAACTCAGAAATTTACAATTAAGGATTAACGAATTTTCTTCTCTTTGGAATTCGAGAATTAAGCTATTGAAACTAAAATTGAATTTAGATATAAGATTTTCCGGCGTGGAACTGTGGAAGAGAGCCATTAATGGTGTTTTGGAGGAGGAGCCATTAATGGGTATGGAGAAGTGAAAGAGGCGAAGAGGAGTAAATGACGGGAGAATAGAGAAGCGTGATTGCTTTGCTCCTCACCAACTACCCGCGTTTTGCTGTGCTTCTCATTAATGAATTAGAATTTTTTTTTTCACATTGGGCGGCCTACCCAAAAAATTGGGCCCCTATATTTTTGGGGGCCCTGTGCAGTTGCTCACCCTGCACAGGGCCTTAGCCGGGCCTGTATGTTGGTTTATGAGTATGTGCCTAATGGAACTCTTTCTAAAAGTATTCATGGTTTGAAAGAAGACTTCCCAATCACTTGGGAAATGCACTTACAAATAGCTACCGATATAGCAAATGCTCTTTCATACTTGCATTCATCATATTTAATACCTATCTATCATAGAGACATCAAATCTTCCAATATTCTCTTAGATACTAATTACAGAGCTAAATTATCGGACTTTGGGATATCGAAAGCATTGGATATTGATCAAACCCATATCACAACTAAGGTTGTTGGTACATTTGGCTATTTGGATCCAGAGTATTTTCAATCGAACCAGTTCACAGATAAAAGTGATGTCTATAGCTTTGGGGTGGTACTTGTTGAGCTTCTGAGTGGGCAAAAGGCGATCCGTGTGATTGATGATGAAGAAAGAGGTCTTGTAGCATGGTTTCTTGGACATATGGAAGATTCTTCATTATATGAGATATTGGATGCTCGAGTTATAAGAGAAGGTAAAGAACAGGACATAATGATGGTTGCTCATCTGGCAAAAAGATGTGTAATCTTGGATGGAAAAAGAAGACCAACGATGAAAGAACTAGCCTCAAAAAAAGACCCATCATACATCTCATGTCTCAACACAAGCTAAACACGAAATAAGGGAGTTTGATTTGAGATATCTCAAGTCGTAACTGAACAAGTCATGAATAACCTATTCAATTGTGTGGTCAGACTATTGATTTTTCCAATATTAATATGCACTGTTAATAAAATTCATATCCGAATCTTACGATCTGAAAGGATGTGATTGGTCTCGATCCTATAAGTGTATAATCTCAATTACGTGTAGGATCTTCTGGTATGACTTAACTTCAACATGTGTGGTAGGATCTTAATACGATTTTACAATCCGATCCTAAAAAATAATAAAGTAATTTCACATATTATTTTTTCTCCTATTAGATTCTAGTTACATGTTACTTTTTTTTTTTGAGAAGAAAAGTGGAGGGCAGTGCATCAAGGAAGGGAGAAAATACCCATTAATACATACGGAGCAATATTGGAGAAACGTGACACTCTCACCGTTGCTTAATACAGAGTATTGAACCATTATCACCATTTATGAATGAAAAAAAAGTCATTAATATGTTTTTTTTGTGAGATTATAGGAAACTTATGAAGTGGGAAAAGGTCTTTTATATATTTTTAAGTGGTTTTTCTGTTAACTCGGAAGGAAAACTACAAGAGGGGGTGAATTGTAATGTGAAACCTATTGCCCAAATAATGCGTAATTTAAAACATAAGGAATAAGGAACTCAAAGTGCAAGAGAGATTTTTACGTGGAAACTTCTTGTCTCAATACAAGAAGAAAACTCAAGACCTCATCCAGATTTAAACTCTTCACTGTAATAGGGAACTTCCTCTGCTACAACCTATTACATGCCCAAGTTCCACTCGGAACTCCAACTCTCTCACAAGTTCCACTAGGAACGCTAGACTTAACTCTAAGTCCCATAAGAGTTTCCACAACTGTTTACAACAGGTTTACTCAAATCATTTACCCCTGGATAGACTTCACCCCAAGTCTACACATAAAAAATAAGAACTTACACAAGTTCCTAACTCGAACTTGATACAAGAATTCACTCAAATTCTTCACCAAGTTCCCATTACAAGAGTTCACTTAAACCCTTTAACCCCAAACTCAAATACAGAAGCTTGATAATTCGGTTTAACTCTAGTACATAGAAACTGAAGAACTATAAAGGAACATGACACTTGTAGGAACTTGGAACTCACATGAATTGACTCAAAACAAGGAATAAAAAATATGATTCTTTTTGTAACGCTATTCCTATAAAAAATAAGGAATAAAACTTATGGAATGACATAAGTCATTCTCTTATGGAATGACTGAAAGTAAGTCAAACAATTTGGAATAAAGACATAAGCCTATATTTATAGCACGCACAAGACTTAAGCTCCACTTATTTCTCAATCAAGTGTGAAGCAATAACCCACGTTGAGTTATTTACCCACGTTCACACTCCTTGAGGAACAAGCAAAGACTAATTCAACAAACTAACAATAAGTCAGTTAGTTGGCAGAAACTTGGGGAAGAAGCAATCAAAGACTTGAGCATTACTTAAATCACGTTTACTAAATCTACGCCCAAGAACCCTTTGTTTTAAAAGCCGAAAGGCTTCGGATTGGACTCCGCGACGGTTAGAGTAAAAATAGGAAACAAAAAGAAAATAAATACTTGGAGAAAAAACAACGTTTTATCAAAATATAATCCAAGAGATATTTTTACAAAACTCACTTTTATTTATTTTCTTATGCAAAAATATTTTACTGAAAACTTTTTCATAAACATGACATATATACATGTGTTCCTTGTTCGTACACGAATTCGCGTCTACAAGTTCCTGCACTCACAAAAACTCATTATACGTAATATAGACCGAGGTTTTTATTTTCCAAAAACTTAATAAGATAAAATTAAATAAATGAAAGATATTAAAATCAGAATCCTAAATTAAAATCGATTTTATTTATAAAACTATTTTATTAAAAACTTATCTTTTTTATTTAAAAACTAAATCTTATTTATAAACTCATATTTTCTGCCTTCATGCTCCATGCTGCTCCAACTCATCATGTTGACATAGCTCCACCTCTGGAACTAAGGAACTTCGCACTCATAGTTCCTGCTCAAGAACTTCTTGTTTTAACTCTGAAACTTCATCTTGCTGCTCCCACACAGGAACTGCTCCGGAACTTCATATTCAATGTTCCTCTTAGGATATACCTAGGAACCGCTCTATTTGTGTTCCTTCTAGGAACTCTTCTAAGAACTTTGTTTGTGCCTATCTTTGTATTTCTTCCTCAGGAACTTCACTTGTTGGAATGCCTCCATGATGTGATATATTCAACTTCCATGACTTGTTTTATGTTAATATAATATGTACATCTCAAACACACATGTTAGTTAGATCATCATCATTTGTTTACAATCATCAAAACACTACATAACTCAACATTTTCCAACTTACAATCAGAAGATGGTATATCAGAGAAAATTATGCAGAAGGATATAGATGGAAGGGGAGATAGAATTATTAGTACACTGATAGAAAAATTATAGATATGTTTGTGTTTATGTATTTAACATTATAAATTGACGTAGCTTATCATTTTAGGGATTCTTTTTTCATATATTTTGTATCAATTATTATACAGTAGAGCGATCATAGGACTTGACCCAGAAGTGGTGAAATTCGAACTCCTAACCTTGAGGTTATGAGGTACAATTCCCACTAAATGAGCCAAACCAAGCTTAATATCAAAGTGGAACAACTACTAATGTTCTTTCACAAGAATATTCGCAAGGACCATCAGAGGCCAGAGCGTCTTTAATTTGTATTGCTATGAATCATGAAACTAACTGAGGTTCCAGGAAGCTAAGTTTGACCAGGCAATTTTCGGGCATTGGAATAGTCTATATGCTTATCGCAAATTTGGACATTCACAAGAGTGGAAGTTTTGGCACTCTGCTGAATTCTCCACATAATTACTTTTAGACAAATGCTTTAATGGATCATCCCTTTCAAGTTACAACTTACAACCCCACATCCTCCCACAAACTATTGAACCCAAGTCTTCTCTCACGATTTCTGGAGTGTTACGCTAAGTACAATTCGTATTTATTAATAATCACCCCTTTTTCAAAAGAAAAATGTATTATCTCTATAAACTATAGTATCACGATTTGTGGAGTGTTACGATTTGTGAAGTACTTCCTCCGGTCTTTATTAGTTTACCCATTTTTTTTGCACATAATTTTAGGAGAAACAATGTTGTAGGACATAGAAAGAAAGATAAACTATTATTTTAAATTAAAGTTTAATGTATGTGTGATGGAAAGTTAGTGGTCCCATTCCAAAAATAGAAACAAAAGAAAGGGGTAAACTAATAAGGGACATCCCAAAAAGGAATACGGGTAAACTAATAAAGACCGGAGGAAGTATAAAGAAACTCTTGAGGACTTGGTGTCCAAATAAAGTTACAAAAGTACCCTTAAAAACACAAACTCAAATTTGTGAAATTTTTTTCTTTTAAAGGGAAAAAACACCAACACGCTAATTTCCTGGCAAACTATCTCTAATTTCCTTATTCTATTATCATGAGTTTTTATTAGAATACAACTATATCAACTTCATTTTTTCTTTAAATGTAGTCAATTGTGACATACTACACGTTTCTCAATAAGTGCAACACTTTCTTTATTTAGAATATTCACAATCAGTGCAACCAAACTCAAAATGGAAAAAAAAGTTCAATATTATTACAAATATGCCACCAAAAAGTAAGAGGGGACCATACTTTTCTTTTGTTTCATCACTTGAATTATTTTACTTTATTATAGTCCCAACTTTCTCTCTCTACATTCCTTGGTATTCTCCCCTACTTTTTCTATGTTGCACTTATTGAGAAACGGACGAAATACTAAAGTATATAACGGGTGAATGAAGAATTTTCTGCTACACTAATAACGAGGTCCCTTTGGCGGAATGAGTAATAGAATTTTGAGATCGCAAATTCTATTAAAGCTTAGACACTTTGAGAATAGGGGAGAGTAACGAAAAATTCCACCCTAGAGCCCTCGTCATATTGAAGTAACAAAACAAAAATCAAACGTAGCCTTTTCTCCACCCTACCCAATACTTTTGGTGCTATGTTTCATTCTTTAGTATAAATACAGGGGTTTCAAAAGGGGTGTATGCTATCTTACCATAATTCACCAAAACATATACTTCCTCCGTTTCTTTTTACTTGCAACGGTTTGACTTTTACACTATTAATCAACTCTACTTAGTTTATCTTTGATGATTTATAGTTAAGGAAAAACATATCCATGTGAGATCTTGTTAGATTCGTTTGAATGTATATTTTCCAAATACCTACTTTTTATAATTTTCATTTATCAGTAATTAAAGATATTGATAGTTGAAAATATGCATTGGCAAGTGTGAAAGTCAAACTGTTGCAAGTAAAAGAAACAGAGGAAGTATATAGCAGCAAAAACAAAAACAAAGATGCGGCATAATCAACAAGCCGTCTACCAACTCTTCTTCATAGTCCTAGCAACAACAGTATGGCTGCTACACTTCTCAGAGGTGGCAGCAGCCACACGTATTGCGAAACCGGGTTGTAAAGATCATTGCGGAAACGTTACCATTCCTTACCCCTTCGGCATTGGTGCCAATTGCTACCACAATCCTTGGTTCGAAGTCGAGTGCAAGTCTACTACATCCTTCACGCTCAAGATTCTACAGATTACAGGAGTAGAAATAAACTGGGATCCTCTTAAAGAAGAACGAACATTCGTTAAAATAAGTGCTTGTGAAAGATACTGTGTAAGAGATGGATCCCCTGAAACAGTTGTTATTAACAATTCAGACAACATAACAGGAAGTCCATTTCTGTATTCAAAGAAGCATAATGTGCTAGTCGTAAATGGTTGTGGAGGCGGGATAGTTTTAAGAGATAAGAACAATCAGACGATTGCAGGGTGTGCAGCAGTTTGCGTTACTAATTCTACTAGGCCAGGACTAGAATGTTATGGAGTTGATTGCTGTCAAACTACGATTTTAATAGGAGTTCTATGGTTAATAGAACTCTAAATATGTTAAGTGTATATTCAATATTCGAGTATATCTTGCATAGGAGTTTTAAGTAAAGTCTTTTTGGTTTAGTATTCTAGGTAAACAATATATATATTGTATCTTGGTAGAGATCAATACTAAGCCGTTTATTTCTCCTAATTGTGTTTCTTATCAAAACAGAATTGCCCGGATGCCCCAACCGAGCATGCCAATGAGAAGAATCAAGAGCCGTAAATGTGGAAGGTGAGGTAGGAGCAGTGTTTGTGGTGGTGACAGGATAAAGATCGCCTGTGCTATCACATCTCATTATTGGCACCCCCGTATGAAAATCCTTCACAGAAAACCCAAGTGGATCAAATTCAACAGTAACAGAATTATCAGTGGTAAATTTGCGAACAGAGATTAAATGCTTAATGAGGTTGGGAGCATGAAGAACATTTTGTAAGGATAAAGGAGGATTAGAAGAAGGCAAAATAGTATGACCGTAACCCCGAATTGGAATAGAGTGACCATTACCAACATTAATACCATTTTTAGTGCTCAAATTAAAATAAGACGAGAGATTACCATTTGAAGAGGTCATATGAGAAGTGGCACCGGTGTCCATGTACCAATAGTATGACCGTAACCCCGAATTGGAATAGAAATCACCATTTTTAAGATAACCACCTTATAAAATCACCATTTTTAAGATAACCACCTTATAAGTTAATTGTTTTAAATAACCACCTTATATGACCTAAATCTCTTTAAATACATACCAATTGGCAGATTTCGTCCAAGAAATCTGTTGATTGGTAGGTATTTAAAAGGATTTAGGTCATATAAGGTGGTTATTTAAAACAATTAACTTATAAGGTGGTTATCTTAAAAATGGTGATTTTATAAGGTGGTTAAAGTCAAAAAATCCTAAAAAAAAAGTCAATTACTTTCATTTATCTTTTATTGGTTAAGGTTTGTGTTATACCAATTGTCATTTACATTGGTTGTACTAAAAAATTTCCAAAATACCTCTAATGTATGTGTTGATGTTGTATTTTTCGGCATCCGCCTTTCAAAATTGTGTGTTCTGATTCAGCACATTGCTAACACTTAGGCTCTGTTCTTTTGGACTGAATTAATGAAAATTCAGTTCAGTTCAGACAAATTCAGTTCAGTTCAGTTAGTTTCCTCTCACAGTTTTGATGCACTTTAGTTCAGTTTAGTTCAACAAATTAAGACGAATTCAGTTCAGTTCAGACGAATTTAGTTCAGTTCAGTCCAAAAAATAGAGTCTTACTACACGATCTAGACCACGACTATAACCAACTAGTCAACTATGTATATCTTCGCGTCAAGATTAATGACTTTACAAGCGAGTCCAAGTCAATGAGTCATTGCATCTGCATGCATATAGACTATATACATATAGTCATATAGTATCCACAATTGGAAAAATCAAAGGCTAAAGATCTGTGTATCTAGAAGGTCAAAATTAGTAACCTCTAAAATTAAAATAGATATACAATACCTACTTTTTTGGGACCTTTTGATCACTTTAGCTAGTTATAAACTAGCTAGAAGTACGAAATTTCCAACTCAAAAATTCCCTAACACTAAAACTCAACCCTAATTATCCAACAATCATGTACTTCATTATACTCAATCTCCTTCTTTTCACTCTTTTACTTGACACCCCAACACAATCTCTTGCGCAAACAATCAACCAAGTTGATCATGACTTCCTCTTCTGCGAAAGCTGGCGATTATCAGTTGAGACCAACAATGCTGGAAATTGGTCTACCATACCTGACCATTGCCTTGAATATGTGAAGGACTACATGACTAGCAATCGTTTCGTGTCGGATTCTAAGGTTGTCGCCGCGAACTCGTTGAAGTTTGCTAGATCAGTGAATATCTCTGGTGATGGGAAGGATGTTTGGGTGTTTGACATAGCCGAGACTCTTGTCACATTCTTGCCTTACTATATAACTCATGGATTCGGGTACACGCATTTTTTGTCCTTGACTAAATTTTTTAACGATTGTTTACTAGGAACAATGAGATCAAAAGTTTAGTAGCATTCTTTTTTGTGTGTGAAATTCATTTGTTCTGTTTTTCTCCTACTTGATTATCATGGACTTGGATCAAGGTCTAGTAAAGACTTCCGAGAGTGGACGATGCGAAATAAGGCATCGGCGTTGCAGGCAAGTTCGAGTTTATACAAAGAGCTCCAGCAGCTCGGGTTTTCGATCGTCCTCTTGACAGGCGGGTCTGAACCTGATAGGAACCAGACCATAGAGTTTTTGCAGTATGCCGGATACAGTAACTGGGAAAGACTAATTTTGAGGTATACTTCATCTTTTCATATTGATCAATAGGACGATTTTATGACGAAAGAGAGTCTCCTAAATTAAAAGGAATGGACAAACATGGTCAACTATTCAACTAACTTTTAAAATTAAACACCGTTATTGTACAGGTGGATCTCATTGTCAAACTTTTATATATTACTATAGGAACTTAAAAATCGCTATTTTTAGGACTAAAGAGGGCGAATATGATATGATTACCCTTTTTTATTATCTATTGTAGTGATTGTTGGCCTTCATTCTAACATTCTAATTGTTGTTTCTAATTCATGTAATTGATCGAGTAGGGGGGCTTCTGATGAAGGCAAATCAGCATTGGATTTTAAATCCGGAAAACGGAAGGAACTAGAAGATGAAGGTTACAGATGTTATGACAGATGTGAGAAAGAACAAATATTGAATGCAAAATTGAAAATAAACAGACACAGATTTAACGTGGTTCACCAACGGAGTGTTAGCTACGTCCACGGGCAGGGGAGAGAATAATATTATTGATGAGAGAATAATCAGAATTACAGATATGATTAATGGGAAAATCGTCACTAATAAACTAGGTTAAAAAACCTATTTATATGCAAACCCCGAAAATCGCCAAACCCGCGTCATTAAACTGCCGCCCGATCGGGTCGGGCGGTAAATGCCCAGCCAAAAACAGTCGCAGGCCCGATCGGGCGACCAACGCCCGAGTCGTAGTTCGCTACGACGCCCGATCGGGCGAAGCCGCCCGATGGCATCGGGCGCCCCACTTCCACAGACGCTGATGAACCGCTGCTCCGCCCGATCGGGCGAGACTACCCGATCCAATCGGGCGAGTCGACAAACACGTCCGCTGACCAGAATTCAAGGCACAAACTCTACAAATCTCCACCTTGACTTGAATCCTCTCACAATGAACCAGAAAAACAGATACCAGACGCATCGAACACAATGCACAGATCCTCCCTGCAACCATATTTGCCCCGAAAGACAACCAGAACAGATTTGTCCCTGAAGGACACCAGACTAGACTAGCCCTTCAGGACCCCAGACCAGATTAGCCCCCTAAGGGCCCCAGACTTGCCCCCCAAGGGCAACTAACAATCACACCCATCTTGTAAGTCCAAGCAACCTTGGAACTTACCATGTGGAACCAGATTCGAACAGATGTGTTGCTTATACTCCTTTCTAGCACAAGTAACACCTTTCTTGGACGGCCCAAAAATATTCACCTCTCCGACATACAGTGCAAAACCCACCATGTCTTCACAACCGTCCCTTTGGGGAGAGTTCCCAAAGTTTTCATGCCGACCAAGAGCCGAGTTTGACTGACCCGGTTTTGACGACGAAGAACACGGAATTCCAAATTCAGATTGTGAGTGTCGACGGACTTTTCCCTGATGTGAACCATCACTCCAACCTAGAGTGCCTCTGTGCTCCACCTGTTTCTCAACACTATCACAAACAGCCAATGTGACAATCCCAGACTCAGATAACGTAGACCCTTGCAACACATACAATGTCTCCCGTTTAACCCCTTTTAGGATCATCTTCGAACCCCTGTAGACATACAACCCTCCACCCTCACCTTTGAAACTGAACCCTTTCTTGTCTAACAGACTAAGTGAAATCAGATTCTTTATGACCTGCGGAACATGCCTAACATCATTCAAAGTACAGACTTTGTCATCACATGTCCTAATTTTGATGGACCCTATACCAACTGTCTTACAGACCTCACTGTTGGCCATAGTAACACTTCCATCAACCTGCTTATAGTTCATAAACCACTCTCTGCGCGAACACATATGACAAGACGCTCCAGAATCTAAAACCCACACATCACTGCAATGTGTTTGTTCATTAGCAACTAAAGCAATATCATCATCAGAACTGAAATTTTCTGCTGCAACAGCAGCAGAACCAGACCCAGATTTATTTTTCTTTTTAGGACATTCCCTTTTCCAATGCCCCGTTTCCTTACAGTAATTACAGACATCACTAGATTTAGGACCCCTAGAAGACGGTTTCCTGGATTTTCTCCCCGAATTCCCCTGTCCATTACCACTGGCTACTAATCCAGCAGCCTGATCGACTGTACCTGTACCAGACGCCTTATGACGAATCTCCCTAGTATGAAGTGCTGATCTTACTTCTTCTAAAGACAGACTATCTTTCCCAACAATAAAAGAATCCACAAAATTCTCATACGACGAAGGCAAAGACACTAACAGAATTAAAGCAGCATCCTCATCATCTACTTTAACATCAATATTACGAAGATCTAGTAAGATAGTATTCAGTTTATCTAGATGATCTCTCAGAGACATACCTTCCTGCATACGCAGGCTGAACAGACGTTGCTTCAAAAGCAACTTGTTGGTTAGAGATTTCGTCATGTATAAACTCTCTAACTTCAACCACAGACCAGCAGCAGTTTCCTGCTCCGCAACTTCAGTAATTATGTCGTCAGAAAGACACAACATAATCGTTGAATGCGCCTTCTCCTCCAGAAGCGACCATCGCAGTGATGCCGAATCCGTTGACTTCTTTGCCAACGGTGCCCACAACCCTTGTTGCTTCAGTAAAGCCCGCATCTTGATCTGCCACAGACTAAAACTATTTCTCCCAGTGAATTTATCAATTTTCACATTCATCCCAGACATCTTTCTCACCCGGATCGAACACAAAGCTCTTGATACCAATTTGTTATGACAGATGTGAGAAAGAACAAATATTGAATGCAAAATTGAAAATAAACAGACACAGATTTAACGTGGTTCACCAACGGAGTGTTGGCTACGTCCACGGGCAGGGGAGAGAATAATATTATTGATGAGAGAATAATCAGAATTACAGATATGATTAATGGGAAAATCGTCACTAATAAACTAGGTTAAAAAACCTATTTATATGCAAACCCCGAAAATCGCCAAACCCGCGTCATTAAACTGCCGCCCGATCGGGTCGGGCGGTAAATGCCCAGCCAAAAACAGTCCCGGGCCCGATCGGGCGACCAACGCCCGAGTCGTAGTTCGCTACGACGCCCGATCGGGCGCCCCACTTCCACAGACGCTGATGAACCGCTGCTCCGCCCGATCGGGCGAGTCGACAAACACGTCCGCTGACCAGAATTCAAGGCACAAACTCTACAACAGAATACATGGTAATTCAGGAGATCAATGGAGTGATTTGTTGGGACATCCAGTTTCCACGAGATCATTTAAACTCCCTAACCCAATGTTTTATACTGCTTGACGATGTTGTTCAATACAATACCTCGTTCAGTTGCACTGTTTATGTGTACTACACTAGGTTCACGTTTCTATGGAGAACTACTTTATAGTTTTACTACTAAATTTTGGTTGTCATTGTATAGGATGCCCTGTATATTGATGTAAAACTTCGAGCATATATGAATAAATTAAAGGTGTACTGTTTTTACTAGGTAAAAAAAATGTACTCTTACATTTTGTTAATATAGTATTGTAGGTCAGATTCTTTGGAAGTGAGAGGGAAGGATAAGGGAAATCCCCCTCCAAAGGGCCCCCATTGAGATTTGATCCCATGACCTTCAAGTCATGAGGCTGAACTTATATCATTAGGACAAACTTTACTAGGTTGCTATACATATGTTTAGGCCAGTACAAGTTTGCTTATTCCAAAACATTGTATATATACATGTACACCGCATATTTATACCTCTTTTTTTTAAAAAAAAAAAAAAACTTTAGGATTCTATTTTGTGAAATGGGAAAAATTCAAAACTGAAATTAAGTGCAGATGGCTTTGGCAAGTCTGGATGTTGCAAACAGAGTCATCTCAGCAACCAAGGGCCCGGCCGAGAAATGTATCCTACCTGTTTAGTATTTTGTAATCTGATGTTAGTTTCGCATCTAAGATATTGTCTTCATATTTGCTCTAGCCAAACCCAACCAAGGCTCGATTCTGAAGTTATTCCAAGCTATATAAGTGGTTAGTAAGTTAGCGTGAACTAGCCTACTTGGTCAAGCAAGGCCCAAACAAGGCTCAAGTTTGAAGCCAACAAGCTAGCATATGGCTCATGAGTCATGGCCCAAATCTCCAAGAATGCCTTCACAATGTGCCTCAATTGAAGCTTAACTCAGTTAACAAAGTCTATTTTAGATTAATTTCTAATGAATAAAACAAATGTGAAAAATACTAGGATTTTCCATGTTAAGCCCTGAAAATAGTCCCAATAAAACTGCTCTAAATCTTACATGATATGACCAAATTATTGTAAACCAAATTACAAGCACAAGTTATAGTTTAATGGTCAGATCATGATATTACAATGAGTCAATAACCTCTTACGCAATTTTTTGATTATTTTCTAGTGAAAGTATGAAACCAAAAACAACGCCATATATGAGATGTAGAGAAACGTAACAAACTAGACTTGGACTAAATGAAGCAACTAGAACTGATCAAGGTTAGCCCCCCCCCCAAAAAAATGTCCATACTTTGAGCAGATTTTTGGGCCCGTTTTCCGGGTCCCGTTTTTGTCTGGGGTAGGTTTTGTGTAACTAAAAAATGATCTTTTTTTGTTCAAAATTTAGTAAGGCCCGAAAACTCCGCTATTTTTTGCTCGAGAAAACAGGCTTTGGGTACAAAAATCATCCCAAAATTTGACCCTATCCAGTCTCACAAGTAGGCAATTTGTTTGAGACGGCCCGACCCAAACCCGCCATTTCATCCCCTCTACAAGCAACACGTCACATACCATACACGCCATCCCAAACACAAAGAACAAGTCTCCCCTTAACCAATCAAATACTCCAACATCCACTTCTAAAATACTCCCAACTCATTTACTCATTGACTAACCACAAGTCCACAACTCGAAAATCACCACCTCTGGTTTTCCGGCAATGTCCTCACCCCAAAACCACCTTCTCCTCATTTTCTCTCTCCTCTCTCTCACCTCTTCCTTCTCAACCTCGCCGGAAAACCACCTTCTCCTCCCCAGCAACTGTAAACTCGGACAAGATGACCACCTCTTCTGCGAAAGTTGGCGGTTTTCCGTCGAAACTAACGACGCCGGATTATGGTATACTGTTCCTTCTCGTTGTCGTAACTTCGTCAAAAACTATATGATCGGTGATCGGTACTTGTCGGACTCTAATGTTGTCGCTGGAAATTCATTGGAATTCGCAAAATCAGTTATATAGCAACACAGAAAAGGGATCAAATGCAGTCATGCAGATATAATCAATATATAGCAACGTTATAAGATTTTCAGCATACAAAATCAACAAAATGATGAAAATTCTAGTATTAATTTAAGTGTCCAAGTTATGTAAAGATATTCTTTTGTCACAACAGCCAGTGGCGGACATGGTTTGAAAATGTGGTTTCTATTGCGGTCGCATAAATGGTAGCGGAGTCGGAACGAAGAAGTTGACGATAGACTGCATCCTATACAATGAGCTTAATTTTTTTTCCTCATATAATGGTGGGTCACGTGACCCACCATGACTAACCGTGGCTCCGCCACTGACAACAGCTCACAATTAATTATACCCTGAATGAAAAAACCGGTTAAATTAAGGTGCCTCTGATTGGCCAAAAACACACAAATTAAGGTGCCTTTTTTCTTTCTTTTTCTTTCTGAAGCAAATTAAGCAAATCTCAAGTATTAAAATGGAACCTAAGAAGTTGATTTCTAACTTACAACAACAGAAGTAAAAGAGTAGAGTGATGGAGAGCAAGTCTCTTAGTATCATTCAGTGTTTCACAAACCTTAACCCAATCCGTTGAATTAAAATCCTACAATTCCTAACGATAATCATTCCTAACATCAGATTTATGACTCTTCATAAACAATCGAAATATAACAAATCAACAGATAAAATCTGAAGTAAGCAATTAGTTCTCAAAATCGACATAAACGACAACACTTTCATTTCTACATTACGAAAATAAGAGTAAAATTGCAGAAAAAGAAACCTGAATCTGAGTATCGAGATCAGATAAGGGCTTAATATCGTCGGAAGAAATGCAATCAATGGCAGAATTGACGGAGTTCTACTGCCTCGCCATTGTTGAAGCTCCGAAAGAGATTGAGGCTTTGCTTGGTAGGAAGGATTTGGATGGAAAAGAAAGGAAAGGAAAGGTGAAAACACACTTTCTCATGTTTGGTAAAAGAAAATAAGAGGGGTTTGATTGGAAAGGAGAGGAAGTGGAAGGAAAATAATACTCTTAAGTCCTTGTTTTCCTTTCATCCGAAAGTCGGAGGAATTTGACAGGAAAGAAAGCTAACAAGCTTTTACCTATGTTTTCTTTATTTCCTTCCTTTCCTTTCCTTTACTAATGACAAACAAACATGTGATTCCTCTAAAATCCACCAATTATAACAAACATTGGAAACTACAACTACTTTCTTTTCTCTTCTTTCCCTTTCTTTTCCTTTCTCTTCCTTTCTTTTCCCTTCCTTTACTAAAAAAAATACCAGACAAAGTGTGAAGGAGAGAAATTAAAGAAGAATAAAAGAGTAAATTAAAATGATGAACTCACTTCTTTTTCTCATGTTTGTAGATAAGAAAATAAAATCACTTTAAATTACAGAACTTTAGATCTCAAATTGCATCATAATCACTCAAATTTTCACACACAAAAAATGATGAGAAAGAAGAAAAATCTTGTGGCTTAGAGACAATAGAGTACATGAAGGAACAATGAAATTCAAGGAAAAGTAACTCAGGTCATCATTGACTTGTACAGTAACAGACTTTTAAAGAGTTCATTTCATCCGCCTTTTCTTTTAACTCCTCTCAACTCTCTCTCCTCTTCTCTCAGTGATTCAGGCCTGGATTCTTCTACTCTCCTTATAAACCTTGTGGGTATTTCTCAATCCACCATCTTCAATAGTTCAAGTCTTAAACTTTTCAAGTTCAAGAAATTAAATCAAGCAAAAGCCTTTTCTTATATATGGTTGGATTTGTTTCTGAATTTTGCTATACTATCATCATCTATATATATATATATATATATAGATATATTAAGTATATATGATGTATGCCAAGCCAGCAAAAGAAATATGGCAATGGCATCATCTGCAGATTTGGAAGCTAATGCTGGTAGTAGCAACGGGAGGGCTATTAGAAATCTGGCTGGCTGGTGCAACCCCACGCATAGCAAAGCCAGGGTGTGAAGATCGGTGTGGAAATGTAAGCATTGGTCCAAACTGCTACCACAATCCTTGGTTTGATGTCGAGTGCCGGCCTGATTCAGATGAGCTCAAAGTGAATAAGTTGAAAGATGTAGACAATGAATTCGCTTTCGCCTCGCAAATAAACTGGGAACCTGTAAAAGGAGAACGAACTTTTGTTATAACACATCCTTGTGCTTTGGCCTGCGGAAATAATTTCACTGACACATCAGTAGTGTTTGACAAGCCTTCATATAATTTGACAGGAAGCCCGTTTCTGTTCTCAAGGAAGCGCAATGTTCTACTGGTGTTGGGTTGTGGAGGTGATGTACTCTTGCGAAATAAGTATAAACAGACAGTGGCTGGATGTGCAGCAGTTTGCATGAATGGATCAGCACCAGGAAAGGAGTGCTACGGGGTAGGATGTTGTCAAACTACATTTCCCTCCTCACTTGATTATTATGATTTTGAGTTTCTCAACATCATAATAATCAAGTGATGTTGTATTGGAGTGGATAGTACTTGGATCACCAACAAGAGTAAAGATATAAATTTCATGGATCGTGACAGCGAGATATGTGGTCCAGCATACGTTGTATTGGAGTGGACTGTCACAGACTTGCCCATTTACTCACCCAGCTATGCCA
This sequence comes from Beta lomatogona, assembly GCA_947646795.1. NCBI lineage: Eukaryota > Viridiplantae > Streptophyta > Magnoliopsida > Caryophyllales > Amaranthaceae > Beta > Beta lomatogona. The sequence goes on from CANSNZ010001111.1 coordinate 2,091,552, forward strand.
ATTCCAGTTGTGTTAATAAAAATGCGAGTGCGGATGATGCTGGAGGATACATCTGTCGATGCATAGAAGAGTTCTATGAAGGCAATCCTTATCTTCCTCATGGCTGTCAAGGTAATATATGATGACCCCTCTTTTTATTGATCTTCCTTCTTATAATATAGTACTATATAATAATTATAATGAGTTTTGATCTTTGATTCCTACTACCGTGTAGTTGTTAGCGAATGTGAGGGCTGTGTACAAGAATGCATCTCTGTTGGAAATCATACCTTTGGTTGTCGCCAGAAGGCAGACAAAGACAACCCAACATCAATAGCACTTGGACTTGGTAAGTTCTATCAACATGTTAAACGTTTAACTTTTTGTTCAACTGTCAATATGCAAACATTTTATAATAATTTGATTAGTTGACAAGGATCTAGTTATATCACGTAGGATTTACAATGGTTCAAGGAATATTTTATGTGGAAACATAATTGAACATAAAACATACTGTATATGGGAGTAGGCACAATAATATATCTTAATGCTTTATGTACGGATGTTTTTATGATAGCCTTCTTGAAAAAAAGGCTACCGTAAGAAATTAAAGTGAGTCACGAATGTGTCCACGTTAGCGGATGACATTTTTGGCTAATTACTATGGATATACTCACATACTCTATATTCCTAATATGCGCATATGTATTTAAAGCAATATGTATCTAAATTGCAATATATAAAATCTGAAATTGATATTTTTGGTATTTCAAAATGATATTTATGATTTATGAATTAGCAATTATGTGGAAACATAATTGAACATAAAGCAATTATGTAGGCACAATAATATCTTAATGCTTTATGTACCATAATAACTCTAACAATATGTCTGTACAAACGCAATCGTTTATATACAGTGCCAAGAACGATTTGTCACTTGTTTCTTATTTTCTGTAACATAAATTAACAAACAAAGCATCCACAATCTACAATTTTGTTGTTGTTGCTGAGGAGCATACATAATATCAACTTTGTCAATATCTCTCAAAATCTTATTTTGTGATACGTATGCTTGACTTCTTTGCTTGGATAATCTGTATGCATGCTGTGCAGGGCTAGGTATAAGCTTTGTAGTATTACTTGTACTTCTTGGCGCATACTGGTTGTACCATATGTTAAAACGAAGAAGGAACATCAGACTCAAAGCTATGTACTTTGAGAAAAACGGTGGTCTATTATTGAAGCAACAAATGCCTTCTGAAGAAAGTGATAATATTTTCACTTCAGATGAGCTTGAAAAGGCAACTGACCAGTATAACGAGGATCGAGTACTAGGCCAAGGGGGGCAAGGTACGGTTTACAAAGGTATGTTAAGCGATGGAAAGATCGTTGCTATAAAGAAGTCGAAGATAGTAGATGAAAGCCAATTGAGTGTCTTCATTAACGAGGTTGTAATTTTATCACAAATCAATCATCGAAACGTAGTTAAGCTTTTAGGATGTTGCTTGGAGACAGAGGTTCCTATGTTAGTTTATGAGTATGTGCCTAATGGAACTCTTTCTGAAAGTATTCATGGTTTGAAAGAAGACTTCCCAATCACTTGGGAAATGCGCTTACAAATAGGCACAGATATAGCGAATGCTCTTTCATACTTGCATTCATCATATTTAATACCTATTTATCATAGAGACATCAAATCTTCCAATATCCTTTTAGATACAAATTACAGAGCTAAATTATCGGACTTTGGGATATCGAAAGCATTGGGTATTGATCAAACCCATATCACAACTAAGGTTGTTGGTACATTTGGCTATTTGGATCCAGAGTACTTTCAATCGAACCAATTCACAGATAAAAGTGATGTCTATAGCTTTGGGGTGGTACTTGTTGAGCTTATGAGTGGGCAGAAGGCGATACGTGTGATTGATGATGAAGAAAGAGGTCTTGTAGCATGGTTTCTTGGACATATGGAAGATTCTTCACTCTATGACATATTGGATGCTCGGGTTATAAGAGAAGGAAAAGAAGAGGAGATAATGATGGTTGCGCATCTCGCGAAAAGATGTGTGAACTTGGATGGAAAAAGAAGACCAACCATGAAAGAAGTTGCATCTGTATTAGAGACTGTAAGGTCATCTCTGCAACATGGATTAACAAGGAACAAATCAATCTTAAGCAATGACGATGATCATGATCAATTGCCATCTGATTTTTGGATTGACAGCACTGCAGAACATTAAATCAAAGAAGTACATTCAATTGTCAGCTTCCTGTTGATCATTTTTAGATCTGTTTTCTGTAGCTTGCATTCAGTTGGAGTGAATTAATATCAACCTGGAGAATATGTTCTGTATTTTTATTTTTATTTTGCATTAATGCTTGCATAGTTGTATATACTTCAGTATACAATATTAATGAACATACATTTTCCTAACTGATTTGCTATGTTATTATTATATGAATTTCATACAGGGGCGAAGCTAGGAATTAAGAGTTAACGAGGTTAAGAATATTTAAAGCAAATATATGAAAAATTATTACTTTTTGTTATCCCATCTTACCACTCAAGTAAGAAGATTTATATGATATAATAGCCAGTTTAATAAATTATACCTTGAAAAACCTACGGGGCCACTTTAAAAGATATGGACCGCAAGGGAGCTGTTGCAGCCATGAGACTTGGCTCACGCTGGCCTGCCACTACCGCTGAAGCCGCTGCTGCTAGGTATGGCCTGGGCATTGGTCGAAGGCTAGGCTGCTCAAAAATCTGGTTGGAATGTGATGCCATCAATGTTGTCCCTGCTATCTCACAGAAGCAAAGTGGTGCTGCCCCGATGTTTATCTTCTATGAGGATATCCTTGATTTAAGTAAATCCCTAGATGGTTTTTATTGTAGTCATGTTAGGTGAGCCGGAAATACTGTAGCTCACTTAGTTGCTAGATGGGATGTTGTTTTAAACAATGAACTTGTATTGTTTGATGCTTTCCCCCAAAGTGTAATAACTTTGGCGGAGCTTGATCTCTATTAATGATTTTATCCGGCTTTTCCCATCAAAAAAAAGGGTGGGGCTGCGGCGGTCGGGCCCCTGCTAGCCCCCATGTAGCTTCTCCCTTGATTTCATATAAGGAAATACCCCCAAACACTCTTAGTTGTTGCAGCAAGTCTTCTAATTCATTGTTAGGTTGGATATAAAATTCACTCTGTATAGTAAAAGTTTCTTCATTAAAAGTTAAACCTACGAAAAAAATTTCTATTAATTGATTCATCTATTAGAAATTCTATGTCCTCTCTGATCTTATTTCCAAACTGAATCGCTATTTACCGTCCGTATTTACTTGAAATCGTCCGTATTTTTTTCATTATATACCCCCCATGCCCCTCCCCCTTTCACCTCACTTTACCCTCTCCACTCTCACCAAACTTAAGCTCTCTCTCTCTACCATCAAGCACTAACACCACCACCACCTTCCGAACACCACCGCCGGCCGACCACCACCCACCACCGGAGCACCACCACCGGAGCACCACCGAAGCAAGTGAGGAGTACCGAAAATGTCCGATGAAGGACCGTCAACGCCGCCGAACGAAATGTGGTAAGTTGAAATTTTTTTTTTTTTTTTTTTTGAAGTTGCCGGAAATTTTTTTTTGGCCACGGGAGCGAGGGTAACGGATCGAAAATCCGTTACCCCAGTGGAAGAAACGGATGCAAAACCCGTTGCTTCCACGAGAACTAACGGACAAAAAATCTGTTGCCTCTGTGGAATCACCGGAAAAGTTATCCGTTACCATGGTAACGAATCACTTTTCCGGTGCTTCCACAGAGGCAACGGATTTTTTGTCCGTTAGTTCTGTGGAAGCAACGGGTTTCCTATCCGTTACCGGAGGCGGTGGTAACGGATTTCCTATCCGTTGCCCCGCATTTTCGAAAAAAAAAAAATTCTTTTCTAGCCTCGTGTTTTCCGGCGAGGGGTTGGGGGGAGGGAGTTTGGGTTTTTTTTTTTTTTTTTTTTTTAAATTTATGTTTTGTTTATGTTTGTAGTAATTTATGTTTTTTAATAATTATATATTTATGTTTATTTAAAATAATTTATATTTGTTCTTAATTTATTTATTAATAATTTCGTTTGAATTAAAAATAATAATTTGTGTTTATTTGGGTTTTTATAATTTATGTGAATAGTTAATTTGAATATATTAATTAAATGTTAATAGTTAATATGTTCCATTTAGTTAATATTTGATTTTCCGTCATAAGTAGTATTGATTTTGTAATTAGCGAATAATAGTACATCCGTTTATGTTAATTTTGTTAATGAATATTTAGTTAATATTTTTTGATATTGTTTTGAAATATGTATGCATATTATTATAATTATTTTCATAATAAGTAGTAATTTTTGTGATTGGTAACTAACTAATATTAAGTTAATGAATGGATTATATTAAGTTGAGAACATGTGCACTATGTAGTTAATAAATTTTGTGATTGGTAAATAAATAATAATGATTATTAGTTACGATAAGTAAGTAAATAATAGTGAATAATATTATTGATTATATGTTGTCTAATTGAAAAAATGCTAAACATTATAGGCTTATTTGCCGGACTTTGGGGGTGATTATATAGATTATAATCACATGTTTTATAATGAAACACTATGGGCTGAGAAAAAGGAACTACAAGATTGGGTTAAGAAAAGGGCAAATGAAATCGGGTTTGTGATGATTATTATGTCAAATCATAAACACGATCCTAGTGGACGAGAATATGTATATATGAAATGTAACCGGGGCGCACCATATAGGGGTGAAGGTAGAGATCTTAGTGTAGCAGAACGGGTAGCTACAAAGACAAAAGCCTGTGGCTGTAGAGCGGGAGTTAAGGTTGAGTATTTGGAGTACCCAGATCGAACTGGATGGGTGATCAAAGCAGAACGGGGGATTAGGGGCATGCACAATCATGAGTTCATTCATTACCCTGAGGGCCATCGACCCATCAGCGGCCTTAGTCCGGCGGCAAAGGTATTCGCCGCGATATGATAAAATTGCACGTTAAGCCTGCTAGTATAATGAAAGTGTGAATGAAAAATTTCCCGATGATCATCCAAATATGAGACACTTGTACAACCTGAAGGAAAAGGATAGAAGGGAAGCAATGGATGGTAGAGACGTGATGCAACACTTCCTTCACCTTGCTCGAGAGAGCGACTACCTTCACCGGATTAGGCAAGACGAGGAGACAAATGCAATGACCGTAGCATTCATGGTGCACCCTCGTTCGGTAAATATCCTCCGAACTTATCCACTTGTTGTTGGTATGGATGCAACATATAAAACCAACAAATATAACATGCCTTTTCTAGAGCTCATTGGGATGACGCCGTGCAACAAGAATTTTATGGTTGGGTATGCTCGATGGCCAACGAAACAGTGATAGTTATAATTGGGTGTTGGACAAGTTTAGGTTGCTTATTGGAGTGAATGTTGTCCCCGTTACACTCATTACCGACCGTGATTTGGGCCTTATGAAAGCGATCCGGGAAGTGTTTCCTAACTCTGCACATTTGCTATGTAGATGGCATATCAACAAAGACGTGCGGGGCTAGAGTGAGTAACATCATGGGCAACACCGATGCGGGTCCGAGATTCGTGAGCCGAACTTGGTATCGGCTAGTCAACGCGACCGACGAGAGGAGTTATGAGGCCGAGGTTGATAATATGAGAGATGTGTACGTAAAGTGGCCTAAAATAATCCAATACGTTGAAACAACTTGGCTTGTGTACAAAGAGAAGTTTGTGCGGGCATGGACGGACAATGTACTTCACCTTGGGAACACGTGCACTAGCCGAGTTGAAAGTGCACACTCTGCATCGAAGTCTTGGGTTTTTAGTAGCACGATCGCCTTGGACTCCATCTTTTCTATTGCTCACAAGTGAGATAGAAAATCGGGTGAAGAAGGTTGAGAATGATTTGGAGGAAAGTCGGCGTCGGCACGGAATATTGTACAAGACTCGGGCATTGTATCAATTAAATGGTCGAGTCTCGCATTATTGTTTAGAATCATTCATGCATGAGGAAAATCGTATGCGGGAGTTAGGCTACGAGGTATATCGGCGTTGCGGTTGCTCGTTGAGAACCACACATGCAATCCCTCGTGCATGCGCCATACGCAGACGATTGGAGGCGAACGAGAGTCCGTACACCGACGGACTTACATCCTTATTGGACTACTTTGATCATTGGTGATGGTGTCAACAACCCTGTGTTTGTATCTCGAGGCAAAGCACAAGATTCTCGGTACTTCTTAGAGTTGGTTGAGCAGGTTCAAAGTAGTGATCCCGCCGTATTGCGGAGCGCTACCCGGGTTCTAGAGGAACATCTGCGTAATCCGGGCGATTCAGCTTTTGAGCCCGATATTGTCGAGAACCCCAAAGAGAGACCACGCCGAAAGAATCACCCAAGTACAAAACGAAAGAAGAGTGGTTTTGAGCACACATCCAGTTCGTCTTCAAAGAGAAGCGGATCTTCGAGTTCGGTTATGAGCTTGTCAACTTCTACGGAGTAATATGTTTGTTAATTGGTATGTATTGATTATTGATAACATTTATTTGATACGTACCGATATGTTGTAGGTCGGGAAAGCGTGGATGGAGAAGATGGTGTTAGTGGATTTCCATTTTACCGCAGGATTCCTGGGATTCTTCGCCCATTCATTACTAGATGGACTAATGTCCAAAGGGACGGAATCGTGGATTTCGAACTGCGAGATTGTTTTTTAGGGAGTGAAGAACATTGGGGTTTTATCCGCCAAAATATGGCAAATGAGATTGCTGCTCATCGGGATGTTTACACACGTATTTATTATGATGGGATAGACGCAAAGAATAAGGCGCATTATTTGGAATGGGGGGCAGATTCGAGGCTCATTGGATGGTTACTTCGCAAGACTTGTTTCCTATTGCGCGGATGTTCAATGCCGCAGTCATTTTAGTAGGACTTAGCCCAGAGGGACAACTATATCCGTGTATCACTGTCCTTCCTTGGCGTGCTTCTGAATACACGGTGGGTCCAACTAACGAAATCGTAATTGCACATCTTGGTACCTTTCAGCATTATATTAGACTGGAGTTACTTCCCGGATCACCGGTACCACCTATTCATAACTTGTGGCATAACATGCATGAAGATAGTGTTGATGGTTGGGATCTGTTGTATGGTGTGCGACGCGCTTTATGGGATGAGTTACTCTCTTCTTAGTATATAGTACATAGTGCGATCTATTCATTGTAATATTTTATGTAATGTATTTGATAAATGCATTTGTAATTATTAGTACTATTTGATAATTGAATTTGAGCCGAATAAGTAGTATTTGATATGATATTAATTTATAATGTTGGATCATAATAAGTTACAATGATTCAAATTGAAATAATATGTTGCAATGATTCAAATTGAAACAATAGGTTGCAATGATTCAAATTGAAATAATAAATATCATCATAAAACCAAAGTCATATATACCTAACACAAGTAATATCATCACAAAATGTAACTACATAATACACCCGTACATAACTAATGGAATGAGAACACTCGATATGCAATGACTACATGTCATGATGATGCTCGTCCTCGAGCGGCGTCCCGTGCCCGATCTAGACGCAATGCAAAGCATCCCAATCCCGAGCGAGGTCGGCCAACATCTCATATGCGAAAGAAGTGTTGGGTCGCTGGTCATTGTGCCGATCCTCCGTCAACGCTCTCGTGGCGTCAAAATGTCGGGCCATCCACCGCAAAAAGTCGAGTTAGTTATGTTATGTTATGTATCAATAATATAACATATAAAATAGTAAACAAATAAATGATTATATTGCGTACATAGTGGGTGTTTGTAGTGTTGGGCCGGGGCGGAATATGCGTCCTATCTCGCAAAGAATGAGGGTAGGATGGGAATATGTACAAAACCAATCCATGTACTCCCTCGAACACTCTCCGCGACGAGTAACCCGTCTCAACCGTGATACGTTGAGACCCCCCAAAGATATGGCGTGAACCGCTGCCATGCGGACTCGCCACCGAGACCGAGAACCGAACCTCATACCTCTTCGGGTTGCTCGGTCTGTACGCGAAATCAGGCTGAATAGGAGGGGTAGGAATGACTCGAACAAAACCCAACCTGTCGCAGGTACACGATCCGGGTTGTACGGCTCAATGATACCTCGATAACGTATGAAACCGACATACAACGTCCTCGGAATCATGGCAGCCTGGTCATCCCCATATGGCGTCCAGTCGACCGAAAACGGATAAATGTAATAATTTCATGTTACTAACGTAGTAGTAATATATGAGAACATAATAATATATATTTTAATAATGCATTAAATATTCGTACCTCTGAAACCTGAAGGTTGTCCAAGCGTCTACGAACGGACTCCAGTCGGACGAAATCCTTGCCTACGATGTGATAATCCCACTTCCGTGCCCGAGGATCATGATCACTGAAGGTCAGCCCCTCTCGCTGTGGTCGGAAACACGGGAAGTACTCGTATATCCAAGACCTTGGAGGAGCGTCGACACCCGGCAACCTGTTTGCTATCCGCTCTAGACGCAACCCCTAGCCGACGATATAGGTACGCCAAAGCAGTGAGCCCCATGAGTAAGTATGAACCGAATCAAGGTCATCCAGCTCAGTTATGTTCTGGGACATGAGGCGGGAACCACTCTTATCGGTGAAGAGGGTACACCCAAATGTCAGGAGGAACCATGCGCGAACTCGCACGTCGCCGGACGGCCCCGATCCATGCACCGATCGAAAATCTTCTGAACGGTAACGCCACCGTTCCTCCAGACCCGTGCCTCCTCACATAATAACTCCTCACGTGTCAAGCCGAGGAGCTCCTCAAACCGTACATATTGATCAGAAGTCGGCAAAACAGCACTAACAGTCCGACCCTCAATAGGAACACGTAGGATCTGCCAAACGTCATGTAACATGATCGTCATCTCTCCAAAAGGAATGTGAAACGTGTTCGTGTCGGGCCGCTAACGCTCTACAAACGCTGTAAGCAATGGAAAGTCAAGGTGCCCAAACATAATCCCCCGGTAGCTGGGCAATACAAGATCTATCCAAGCGCCGCAACGCCCGCCGCGGAAATCCCAAGTCAATGAACGGATCAAATGCACTAGAGCGGTTATGGCACAGCATAACATCCCTAGCAGTCGTATCGTGGTATATACGGGAGCCGACGTGGCCCCGCCAACTAGGAATCGTGGTACCGTCAAGTGGGCCCCCAGGCATCGCCTCGGTAACTAACCACGAAGTATCCCTAGCAGCCTCACAGCCCCGCTCGACGACCTACTAGATCCGGAACTCGACCCCCGAAACAAACCTCCCTCTACTACCCTTCCTCACAGGCACATGGGAGGCGGCTTCACCCACATCAGCTCCATCGTCATCTCTCATAGCATGATCTAACTCCTGCTCGTCCCCAGTATCCCATCCAGCACTATCAGGCACGTCCTCAGGAATAGGCATCTGGCTAGCCTGAGCATCAGTCCTCGCCCTCCTACTAGATGCATCAACACCACGAGATCTAGTGTGTCGTGGCGTCGATCCCTCAGGACCATCAAGACCCTAATAATACATTATGTTAATTATTTATTATTTATTTAATGTCTACGTTATTATATTGTAATTACTACTAATCTATAACCATTGACACTCTAATAATTACTTAACTAAAATTATAAGGAAAACTAATACTAACATGCGCAAAGTAAGTAAATTAGGGCATTATTATATAACTATTCACTTTCTAATAATTAATTAACTAAAATTACAACAATAAATCATATTAACTTGCTAATATCATTAGTAAACATGCTAATAAAAACAAATACCCTACACAACTAATATTAACATGCTAATAAAAACAAATAAACATGCTAATATCATTACAATAAATAATCGTAATATGCTACTAATATAAAATAATAACATGCTAATATCATTGAAATATTTTAATAATATAATAACATGCTCAAATCAATTTATTAACTTATTATATAATAACTATTAAAATTAAATAATACTATTATCACATGCTATTAAACAATTAAATAAATTTAATCAAATAAATTAAATAATACTACCATGTTACTAACATGCATTAACATAATAATAATAAAACCTAATTACAATATTATCACACAAATTAACATATTAACTATTCCAATTAAATTAATATATTCAAATAACTATTGACATAAATTATAAAAGCCCAAATAAACACAAATTATTATTTTTAATTCAAACAGAAATTATTAATACATAAATTACGAACAAACATAAATTATTTAAAATAAACATAAAAATATAATTATTAAAAAACAGAAATTAATAAAACATAAACATAAATTAAAAAAAAGGAAAAAAAAAACCCAAAGTTCCCCTCCCTCGCCGGAAAACACGAACAGATCTGAAATTTTTTTTTTTTCGAAATCTGCGGGGCAACGGACAGAAATTCCGTTACCACCGCACAGTGGTAACGGACATCTTTGTAACGGATTACTTTACCGTTACCACCGCAGAGGTAACGTAGATCTGATCCGTTACCTTTGCGGTGGTAACGGTAAAGATGTCCGTTACCACCACGGTGGTAACGGACTTTCTGTCCGTTGCCTCGCTTTTTCAGAAAAAAAAAATTTTTTTTTTTTCACCATGTTTTACGGCGACGGAGGTTTGGGAGTTTTAACCACATAAAACAACAAAACTAACCTGATTTGATGATTCTCCCACTTCCTTTGCCTTCTTCCTTGGGACCATGCTTTTTCCGGCAAGTTGTGGTGGTAGTGGTCGAGTTTTGTCACGCGGATCTGGATCTCGCGGTGGTGTGCTTCGCGGTGGTGCTCTCCGGTGTGGTGGTGTGCTTCCGATGAGGTGGTTGTCGGTGTGGTGGTGTGCGGTGTTGTTGGGTGCCGGAGATGTGGTGTTGTGCTACGGTGGTGGTGTGCGGTGTTGTTGGTTGCCGGTGTGGTGGTGGTTCCGGTGGTGGTGGTTGCGGTGGTGGTGGTTGCGGTGGTGGTTGTGGTGGTGGCTGCTATGGTGGGAGTGAGTGAGGAGTGAGGAGTGAGAATGAGAGAGTGTGAGAGTGAGAGAGTGAGAGAGTGAGAGAGTGTGAGAGTGAGAGTGGTGGGGTATGGGATTGTATTTGTAGGGGTAGTTTAGGAGTATTTAAGAAATAATACGGGCGATTTTCAGTAAATACGGGCGGTATTTAGTAACGCCCTTGGACACATTTTCAATGTAAGCGCCTTTTTTTGGGTATGAAATTCATTTATTTGCTTTTCTCTCCTCTATTATGGATTTAGATTAAAGTTTCTCATCCAATTAAGATTTTCAAAAGTGGGGGATTCAGTCTAAGGCACCTGCGTAACAAGTTCGAGTCTATACAAGGAGCTACAACAGTTTGTGTTCCCAATCTTCCTCTTCAGATGGTCCGAGGTTTTTGAAAGCATTTAGAGTTTTCAAGTTCAACGATTGTGCCACTTAGATTTACAACCTTCTCAGTTCTCACATGGGGAAAAATAGAGGGAGTTTTAGAAATTTAAATTAAAAAAGTCAATTACTTTTATCTATTCTTGATTGTTTAAGGTTTGTGTTCTTTACATTGCTAACACTTACTACCTGATCTTGCCGACGACTATAACCAACTAGTCAACTATGTATTTCTTCGCATCAAGATTAATGACTTTACAAGCCAGTCCAAGTCAATGAGTCATTGCATCTGCATGCATATAGACATATAGTATCCACAATTGGAAAAATCAAAGGCTAAAGATTTGTGTATCTAGAAGGTCAAAATTAGTATCCTATCTAAAATTAAAATAGATATACAATACCTACTTTTTTGGGACCATTTGATCACTTTAGCTAGTATGAAATTTACAACTCAAATTTTCCCTAACACAATAACTCAACCTTAATTATCCAACAATCATGTACTTCATTATACTCAATCTCCTTTATTTCACTCTTTTAATTCTCACCCCATCTCTCACTCTTTCACAAACAATTAACCAAGTTGATCATGACTTCCTCTTCTGCGAAAGCTGGCGATTATCAGTTGAGACCAACAACGCTGGAAATTGGTCTACCATACCTGACCATTGCCTTGAGTATGTGAAGGAGTACATGACTAGCAATCGTTTCGTGTCGGATTCTAAGGTTGTCGCCGCGAACTCGCTGAAGTTTGCTAGATCAGTGAATATCTCTGGTGATAGGAAGGATGCTTGGGTGTTTGACATAGCCGAGACTCTTGTCACATTCTTGCCTTACTATATTACTCATGGATTCGGGTAAGCGCACTTTTTGTCCTTGACTAAAAATTTTAACGATTGTTTACTAGGAACAATGAGATCAAAAGTTTAGTAGCATTCTTTTTTGTGTGTGAAATTCATTTGTTCTGTTTTTCTCCTACTTGATTATCATGGACTCCGATCAAGGTCTAGTAAAGACTTTCGAGAGTGGACGATGCGAAATAAGGCACCGGCGTTGCAGGCAAGTTTGAGTCTATATAAGGAGCTCCAGCAGCTCGGGTTCTCGATCGTCCTCTTGACAGGCGCGTCTGAACCTGATAGGAACCAGAGCATAGAGTTTTTGCAGTATGCCGGATACAATAACTGGGAAAGACTAATTTTGAGGTATACTTCATCTTTTCATATTGATCAATAGGATGATTTTATGACGAAAGAAAGTCTCCTAAATTAGAAAGAACGGACTAACATGGTCAACTATTCAACTAACTTTTAAAATTAAATGCGGTTATTGTACAGGTGGATCTCATTGTCAAAATCATATATATTACTAACGGGACTTAAAAAATCACTCTTTTTATGACTAAAGAACACGCATATGATATGATTACCCTTTTTGATTATCTATTGTAATTTTTAGTGATTGTTAGCCTTCAATCTAACTTTAAGATATTGTTGTTTCTAATTCATGTGATTGATCGAGTAGGGGGGCTTCTGATGAAGGCAAATCAGCATTGGATTTTAAATCCGGAAAACGAAAGGAACTAGAAGATGAAGGTTACAGAATCCATGGTAATTCAGGAGATCAATGGAGCGATTTGTTGGGATATCCAATTGCCACAAGATCATTTAAACTCCCTAACCCAATGTTTTATACTGCTTGACGATGTTGTTCAATACAATACCTCGTTTAGTTGAACTGTTTATGTGTACTACACTAGGTTCACGTTTCTTTGGAGAACCAATTTATAGTAGGATGTCCCTGTGTTTTGATGTAAAACTCCGATAATATATGAATAAATTAAAGGTATACTGTTTTGCTGGGTAAAAAAAAATGTACTCTTACATTTTATTAATATAGCATTGTAGGTCAGACTATTTGAAAGTGAGAAGGAAAAGACAAGGGGAATCCCCCTTCCAAAGGACCCTGTTGGGGTTTGATCCCATAACCTTTAAGTCATGATGCCAAACCTTTATCATTAGGCCAAACTTTACTAGGTCGCTATACACATGTATAGGCTAGTATAAATTTTGCTTATTCCAAAGCATTGTATATATACATTTTTTAAAAAATTTGGTAAGATAAATTACATTAATGCCTCTCACAAGCGCAGACCTGGATACAACCTACCCCAAAGCCCCGATGAGAATCGAACCCACAACTTGTGGGTGGAAGATGAAAGCGCTTACCACCCTTCCATTCCCTCATTCTCACATTGTATATATACATGTATGCCGCATACTTGTACCTCTTTTTTTTTTTAAAAAAAACTTTAGGATTCTATTTTGTGAAATGGGGCAAATAAAGTATTTGCTTTAGCCAAGCCCAACCAAGGCTCGATTCTGAAGTTATCCCAAGCTATATAAGTGGTTAGTAGGCCAAGTTAGCATGAACTAGCCTACTTGGTCAAGCCAGGCCCAACCAAAGCTCGACTTTGAAGCAAACAAGATAGCATCCGCATGGGTACCCACACCCACTTCGTACCCGCGTCATACCCACTTCATCCCGCAACTACCTCCTAATAAATCCCATGTTAGACAGATTTTAGTCTTCTCATGTAATGGATTGAGTGATGTCTTAATGGGTCAAACTCCTCAAAGCCCATATTACATATTCATATTTTGCAAGATAAAATTATTTATAATATAAGTATATAACTAGGATTTTCATAATAAATATGTGGGGCGGGGCGAGGCATAGAGCGGGTATAGCATAAAATCCACTCCGGCTCCACCACCGATTGCGTGTACAATTTTAAACTCCATCCCCGCTAACCCTAGACCCATCCCGCCCGGTTGGGCGAGGGATGGGTGGGTCTCCTACTTGACCCACCCCACGCCATCCCTAGATAGCATATGGCTCACGAGTCATTCCCCAAATCTCCAAGAACTGCACAATGTACCTCAATTGAAGCTCAACTCAGTTAGCAAAGTCTATTTTAGATTAATTCTAATGAATAAACAAAAGTGACAATAGGATTATCCATGTTAAGGCCTGAAAATAGTCCGTAAAACCACTTGTAAATCTTACATAGTATAACCAAATTATTCTAAACCAAATTACAAGACATGCCATAGTTTAATAGTAGGATCATGACATTATAATAACCTTGTTATACAATTTTTTTTTGATCATTTTCTAATGAAACCAAAAACAACGCCACATATGAGATGTAGAGACATGTAACAAACTAGAATTGGAGTAAATGAAGCAATTAGAGCTGACTAAAGTTAGCTCGCCCCGTCCCAAAAAATGGCCAGGCATTGGGCAGATTTTTTAGGCCCGTTTTTCGGCACCTGCTCAATTTTTTTTTTTTGTTTGGGACGGATTTTGGGCAATTTTAAACTAATTTTTTTTTGTTCAACGTTTAGTTAGGCCCGAAAACCCCGCTATTTTTTTCTCGAAAAGCAGGCTTTGGGTTCAAAAAATCAACCCGAAATTTGACTCTATTACAAGTGGGCAAATTATTTGAGAAGGTCCGATCTGGTCCGGCCCGAACCCGCCATTTCACCACCTCTACAAGCAACACCTCACATACCAAACACACCACCCCAAACACAAAGAACAAGATTCCCCAAACCAATCAAATACTCCAATATCCACTTCTCAAAATAACCAACTCATTACTCATTGACTAATCTCACAACTCCAAAACCCCCATTCCTGGTTTTCCGGCAATGTCCACACCCAAAAACCACCTCTTCCTCATTTTCTCTCTCCTCTCTCTCACCTCTTCTCTCTCCACCTCGCCGGAAAACCACCTTCTCCTCCCAAGCAACCGTAAACTCCGTCAAGATGACCAACTCTTCTGCGAAAGTTGGCGGTTTTCCGTCGAAACTAACGACGCCGGATTATGGTATACTGTTCCATCTCGATGTCATAATTTCGTGAAAAACTATATGATCGGTGATCGATACTTGTCGGACTCTAATGTTGTTGCCGGAAATTCGTTGGAATTCGCAAAATCAGTTAATGTTTCCGGCGATGGAAAAGATGCTTGGGTTTTTGATGTTGATGAAACTCTTCTTTTCAATTTACCTTACTATGAAGCTCATGATTTTGGGTGAGATTTCATTTTTTAATTTTTTATCGTTTTTTTATATATATGATTTGGGATTATGATTGATTGATTGAAAAATTGGGTTTTTTGTGATTTTATTGAGCTTATTAGAAATTGGTAGATTTGTAAGTATTGGGTAATGTTGATGTTTACGTTATGAATTTAGAAACTTTAAGGATGATTATGGGAGAAATTTTTGTCAAGAGTGTTTTTTTTTTTAAGATTAGCTATTAAAATGATTTGGGTAGGTTTGAGAAATACTATTTAAAATGGAGTTATATGCTGTTTATATGGTTAATTGTATGTCAATTTCCTCGAATCGATTTTTTTGATGAGAAGCTACTTGTTGCTTAGTAGATAAGTATATATTTGTACTACAAAAATGTACATTTGATTCTAGCCCAATTGAATCTAATTTTCCCTACTATGAAAGAGATTGGGTGGCGATTATGAATCGATGTCGAGCTTTAATTTGGTGGAAAAATTACCAAATTTTGAAGAAAATTACGTCAAATACCAAGTATTATTTTTTTCCAGTTGCAACTTTTTGTTTTTCATGTTTTGGAACACATTAATTTGACCATTAATATCTTTAATGATCTCTTAGTAACATATTTAGATAATTCATATCTTGAAAATATACATTCAGATTTTCAAAATCTTATAAATGCTCAAATTTGTTTTTGTATATGTTACAACTGAAATGAACAAAATAAGTATTGGAATTAGTCCTTTTGAATTTTGGAACATGGAAAGTTAGAATAGAAACCGAGTATGATATTATGTGTTATACTTATACAGGAAGTTTGTGATTAGATTGAACATTTGATTTGGTGGTAAGTCCATTTCTCAAGAAGGGTCATACTATATGAGTTCAAAGGATTAACATATTCTTAAGTTGTTCATGTTGAACCTAACCTTAGAAGGGAGGTTTAATATGGAAAGTCAAGTGTTCAGTGTGAACATTCTAAAATTGTTTACGTTGATCCTTAAGTGGCAAGGAAGGTCTGGAAGGTCAAGTGATTCATAAGCTCTTACCTTTTTATGCTGTTTCTTAGTGCCTAAGTGAATTTTCATCATGAGGATTGATTTTAAGACGATAGTTAAGTCTGTTAATGTCGAATGTCGAGATATCTGATGCAAGGTTGTGTCAGTTTTTTATTTTATGACCTTTTTAAAAGCTTGTTTAGTTTGAATTAGAGCCGTTTATGGAAAAAAAAAAAAAAAACTCTAGATTCCCCTGTTTTATGTGGTAGTCTGCTACCATTAGGAATGAGTAATCTTTTGGTGAGGGCAATGTAGAACTTGTAAACTAATGAACAAGCTTGAATTTCGAAAATGATTATACAACACTTCAGCCTCTCATTCACGCAAAAGAGCTCATGAAACTACACTTGTGCAATTTTCTCTGACAAAAATAGCTTGTAGTATACCTTTCTGCTTTATGTTGATGATTTACTTCTTTATATTTTTTTTCCTCAAAGGGCATAGAATAAACTGAAACCTGCATGGATGTGTTTTCTTTAAGGCAGAGTGGTGTCATTTAATTGCTTAGAAAATGAGGCATTCACATATTATGCTTCTAAGCAGAGCTGTCAAAAAATGACCTGATCTGACAACCCGACTTGAACCTGTAATGACCTGTAACCGACTTGCACCTGAAATTTTGGTAAAACAGGTTACCTGAAACTTGACCCGCACCCGACCTGATAATAACCGATAGCTGATCTTGACCCAACAATCTATGACCTGAACCTGAACTGATACCCGTCCGAAAAAGACCGATAACTGAAGTGAGCAGACCTGACAATGATCTGAACCCGATTCGACACCCGACTTGATTAGGACCTGAAACAGATTATAAATCGACTCAACCTGTTATTGTCCCGATCTGTTGCGACCTGTTACCTGATTTACAAAACCTGTTGTGACTTGGTACATGGTTTTACCCGACTTGTTGCTACATGTTACCCGACTTGTTGATTTTTGATAACTCGACTTGTCATTGATTTCACCACATAGTAACATAAATTATAAACTAACATTATTACAAAAAGGCATATAACTAGATGAACTATTTAAGCATTGATTTTCAATGAAATACTAAATAATGAAAATTTTTGAAGCAGTGACACACAAGTTTCATGACCCGTTCCATACCCGAAGCGATCCAAAACCAAGTATGGCACAACCCAATAACTAACGACATGAGCTTGACTCGAACCTGACCCAAACCGTTATTCTCTTGACCTGAACCTGAAAGTACCCGCTACAAACCTGCAATAAACCCGACCCGACACCATATGACCACGAAAGATGACCTGTCCGAAATTGACCGTGGCGAACCCGACCGAACCTGAAAGAAGAAACAAACCGAGGCAGACCTAACCGAATTACGACCGTTCCCGACCTGCACCCGACCTGTTTGATTTATTGACCTGACACGACCTGACCGAACATGACCTGAAACCTGAGATGACCCAACCTGAACCCGACTCGAGTAACTGAATTGACAGCTCTACTTCTAAGTGTGGTTGGTACTTGATTTCTTCTTTTTAGGCATTCTTACTGGAAGTCTGGAACACTTAGTTCAGGTTATGTATGCAAAGCATGGTGTTTGCTTTCTGTCTTCTCTAACCATTCCCCAGCTATTGTCTATTGGAGATCTCTATCTCATTAGCACACACTTCTATTTGCTGCTATTCATCTGATGTTATCCAAGTGTGCATTTTTCTTCATTTGCTCTTGTTGCTCTTTCTTGGTTTCTAAGGAATGCTAGTTGTCCGGTTGCTAACCGGGAATATTCGAACAACTTATGACCTATCATTCACGGCACAGCCTACTTAGTTACCTGCATTTATCATAAGATGAACGGGTCTAGGTAAACAGAATTGTGCTCTTGTCCCTACAAACTAGTAATTTTATTGCTGGTTGTAACCAAATAATTTCATGCACGCTCTTCTGTAACATTAAAATATAAATGTTTTCAGTTGCTGATCTTGTTATCACACTGATTCTGATTTGTTCTTTAGATTCTTTTAGTATGCTCATGATTTGGACAATTTTAAGTACCACAGTATTTGTTCTCATATGGGTTCACCTACAGTCTAGTAAGGCCCTGTTCTTTTGGACTGAAATTAGCTAAACTGAACCTGAAACAGTGAGAGGAAACTAACTGACTTAAACTGAAATTAAGTCCAAAAGAACTAGGCTGTTGGTGGTGTGGACAGAGTAAATTTTAAAAATCACAGGAGTCAGGAATTACTTTTGAATACACTGATTGATTGTTGATTATCTCAAGAATTGATGTTTTGTTTCACGCGTTCAATCAAATGTTCGTCCAATCAAATGCCCACTGAGTTTATTTACAGTCAACAATTAATACTCTTAAAATGTGTGTCAAAGTTCAACCAGGAACTTCCATTGTGGGATTGAAGGAGTATATTTAAATGATTGTGCCTGATCAACTATGGTAGTTGATGCCATTCCCGAAACGGAACTTGTGCAAGTGTATGTTGTTGAGAACAGACAGGTCCACTTTATATTGTTTAGGATATGTTGAAATGTAGCTGAAGTTATGTATAATAAGGTGAAAAAAAAAACAATTGATCAAGTTTGTGATATCTCCAGAATTTTGGCTGTTAATTCTCTCATTTTTTGCTTCTTTGGTCTAATACTATACTTGTCCTTTCCATGCCTAGATCAGAGGTCTTTAATGAAGATTCATTTGATGAGTATATGCTGCTTGCTGAGTCACCTGTTTTACCAGCTAGCTTGAGTCTGTACAAGGAGCTTCAACGGCTCGGGTTCACAATATTCATTTTGACAGGCAGGAGTGAACCATTTAGGAACGCCACTGAGGCAAATCTACAGTCTGCAGGGTACAAAAACTGGGAAAGACTGATCTTAAGGTACGCTATCACGTTGTTAAGTCTATGCTTCCAGATTTTAAACATCTTTCATCTCTGTTTTAAACAATTCTGATTTCTTTGTTTAATGTATGTATTGTTTAAACAGAGGACCTTCTGATAAAAGCAAAAAGGCTATTGAGTACAAATCCGAGAAGAGAAAGGAGTTAGAAGATGCGGGTTACAGGATCCGCGGCAACTCAGGAGATCAATGGAGTGACTTGCTGGGTTATGCCATTGGCCAGAGATCATTTAAACTCCCTAATCCAATGTATTATATTGCATGATACTTTCTTTATTATTGCATCTCTCCCTAAGGTTGCTGCATTCTGTGTGGAACGTTCAAAAATTGATTTGATCATTTGTAATATACTCTTTTCATGTGAATTACCTCCCCTAAAAAAAAATTGTGAGTTACATTTAGCTTTAAGCTAGTGTTCACTACGTTGAGGGTTTTGTTTTGTTTTTTTGACGTGGGGTTTTGTTGGCTTTAGCGATATACTTAAAAGAGTTATGCAGCAATAGAAGTGATTAGCAATCAATTAACTTCAATGGAGAAGTAAACAAAGCAACCAAACAATGAAAGTAAGACAAGATTAAGTAATAAAAAGCACACTAAAATTTATGTGGCGAATCTAAGCATCAGGATGAAAACCCACCAAATTTGCACTATGGATTAATGGTGAAGATGAATGGTGGATTCAAAAAATTTGTATGTCAACCAAATAAGCACTTAGTTAAATTAGTACTTTGTCTTGGGAAGTCGTTGAAGTCGGATGTCTTACAATGTTTTCCCTTTTGTTGTGTTTTAAAAGGAGCTTTTTTTTTTGTAGCTACCTGCAATTTCGAGCGAAGGAGATAGTCTTTGACTCACTTTTTACTAATTACTTTGATTAGGGCGCATTTCTCCCAATTTATTTTCGGTTCGGTTCGATTCCTAAATTATTATCATTACTATTAATTAGTTATAATTTAATTCGATTCGGTTGTTTTTATCTTGAAGAGAAATAATGCCCCCAAGTCGGAGTAATTGGCTTTGGTGATGTATAGAAGAAAAAAGGTCGTTGTAGGTGGCTTTGGCTGAGGAGTGATTAACCCAAAATAGTGGGTGGACTCGAAACCCATAAGGGCATTTTTAAATATTTGGAGCAAGTACGATAGTTTTATGAATATTCACCAACCCATAATATGCATCATTACATTTCCTCTATATCGATTGATTTTGAGTCCAATTAAGTCAGTTTGGATCGGGTGATATTTTGAGTCGACCAACTTAAAATATAAAATATTGTTTTTTTGCATCTTCTTATACGAATCATTAAAAAGTACTACCTATGTCATTTTTGCCTACACATGTAATAAAATGTGGACTAAGAAGTTGCTACAAAGGGACAAAGTAGGACGTGCCACCAAATCTTTAAAGAAAGATTTAACAACCTTATCATTCAACTTTGATTATCGAAAGGGTACCTTTAGATCACAAGCTTTACCCCATATTGACTCCAAGCAAAGGTCATGAAAGGATGAACCAGATTTTAGATTCCAGATTAAATGCAATTTAACTAATTTCCTTCTATATTTCTCTTCTTTCCTTGTTTGTCTGAGATAATTATTTCCTGCCATTGTTTTTTTGATCTCTATTCTTGATTTGTTTGAGCTTGTTTGCTTTGTTTCCGTTTTGCTTAATTATATGATTTGCTTGCCATTATTCTTCTGTGCCATATTTACTGTAGTTCATTTGTGCCTTAGATTTGTTTCTTTCGTTTTGTGCTTTATGCCTCATATTTACTTCTTTTTATACGTTACTTAATTACACGAATTTCATGCTTTTCCATTGCCATAATCAAACATTTGCTTGCATGCCATAAAAACAAATAAATGTCATTATTATCTTTAATTGCATTTCATACTTTTGCATTGCCATCAAAATTTTGCTTGCATGGAATATTATCAAATAAATGCCACAATCAAGATATTAGGAAAAAAAATTAGAGGAGAATTATTATAATATCTAAATAGTTATATATTGACTGTTGAGAATTAGGCTAAGCAAAACACTTATTACTCGCAATTAACACTATTCAACAACTAATGAAAAGAGATGAAACTAAGCACAATAAGAAAAGCAATGAAAAACGCACCGAATAACATGGGAAAACCCGAGCACTAGGAGAAAAAACTTACCAAGCAAGTATTATACTCCCTCCGTCCCAAAATACAGTTCTCATTTTCCTTTTTTCACTGTAATTTATGCAAGTAGAATCTAAGAGGGATAATAAAGATTTTTTGTTTATTTAAATAAATGTTGTATGAGAAAAGATGATTTTAGGAGAGAGAATGGAGAATAATTGGTGAAAGAGCATTAATTGTAACACTTGGGTTGAATAAACAAAGCAAAAAACAAAATTCAAGAAGCAAATAAATAATGGGACACGGTTTTTCTAGACAAATTACGGAAAAAAGTGGAACTAAATTTTAAAATGGGAACTACATTTTGAGACACCCAAAATGGAAATGGGAACTATATTTTGGAACGGAGGGAGTAGTCAACCTCGGAAATGGTAAACATCTAAATGTGTCTCCATAATTTAGCGCCCCATCATGAAGACTATTCAATTTTACGTTGAAAGATTAAATAAAGTGTCACAAATCTATTCAATGGTCAACTTCGTTAAATCGGGAAGGAGAGCTGGATGTCTAATTACTATGGTAATATAATGTACATTAGGCAAAATATGTCCCAGCATGGCAATATCCATATACTACTATGTATGTCATCTACTTTAGTTGGTAAGGCACATATCATCGACGCTTAGTCGCTCATTTACACCAAAAAATATCTATAAACTACTATTAGTCAAAGAAAATACGATAAATGTTTGGTAATATACACCTGCTCCGAGAGTGACTTGCAGCATAATATTCCACAATCTTGATTTACTTATCTAAATTACCAAATATATCAGTCACCTATTTACAGAAGACTTGTAACGTATAGCAACAAAGTTATATAAACTACACATTAAGAACATAGTTACACATAATATTCCATTATCACATTTTAAGCATTAGTTTCCTCCATGGCTGCGATATCATCTTCAATGTCTTCTGGGTCCAGGTAAATTTTTTTGCCATTTCTATAATCATAATCAAGATTAGATATAAACATTATTGATTTAATCAAAGTATAATTTTATCGGTTTATTTCGCGATCCACAGCCAGGAAATTGATTGGAACAATTTAGGATTTGGCCTAACGAACACAGATTACATGTATGTGATGAAATGCTCCAAGGATGAAGAGTTTACAGAGGGTCAACTTATTCCATATGCAAATATTGAGTTGAGCCCTGCTGCTGCTGTCTTGAACTATGGTCAGGTATGTTGATCACTGGATCTTTAATGATATCGGACGAACCCTTAACTACTTAATTAAGGTTGTACACTTGTATCTGCATAGTCGATGTAAGGCCCTGATCTTTTGGACTGAATGAATGGAAATACATCTCAGTTCTATTCAGCTAGTTTCCTCTCGCAGTGTCAGTTTAGTCCAAAGGAACAGGGTCTTCCTCCGTTTCAAATTACTCGCTACACTTTCTATATAGGGAAGTTTCATATTACTTGCTACACTTCCTTTTTGGGCAATAAACTATATCTATCTCTCTCCTCTCACATGGGTCTCTTTTCTTTTACTCTCTACCTCTCTCTTCTCCAAAAATTGCCTAGGAGTCCGTGAATTGAGTAGTGTAAAATGAAACGGAGGAAGTATCTTTTTTTATCTGTTTGACTAGCTAACACTTGTAGTTTTGCATTCCCAAATGAAAGGGTGTACTTGAGGGGATGAAAGCAATGCAGAGAGAAGATGGGAAATTTGTTTTATTCAGGCCTGTCGAAAATGCGTTGCGCATGAAAATAGGTGCTGAAAGAATGTGCATGCCTTCTCCTTCTGTTGATCACTTCATTGATGCAGTGAAGCAGACTGCTCTTGCTAACAAACGTTGGGTATATGAGTATATCATTAGTTTCCAAATTTTATACTAATATTATGATTTATGAGCTAGTTTTGGACTGTTTAATTTGATGAAATGATCTTACATGTAACAGATTCCTCCTCCAGGGAAAGGCTCACTATACATTAGACCTTTGCTCCTAGGAACTGGACCGACCTTGGATGTGTCTCCGGCTCCTGAATACACATTCCTCATCTATGCTACTCCTGTTCGGAACTATTTTCAGGTTTATTTCTACTATATCTTCTATAATCTATACAAATATATTAAAAGGCGTCCAGAAGCAAGTCTACACGCCACGTGGCACTGTCCCTTTAGTTGTTTCGTTCCATATCATGGACATACATTTAAAAAATTAAAAACATGTTTCGTACAAGATTCGACCACGTGACCTCAAGTTAGTATAGTAAAGTTCTAACCAATGGACTATGCAACATTAGATGCTTTCTTTTGACATGAAAATATTAATAACCCGAGGCATCGTCCGGGCCTAATAACTAGTTTTCTTCTTAAATTGTACATGTTTTAATGTGAATAAATTTTGTACATGCTAATAGTATTGTGGTTCTATCCCCTCTACTAGGAAGGTAGCGCGGCCTTGAACCTATATGTTGAGGATCAATTTGATCGTGCTTCTCGTGGTGGTGCTGGTGATGTGAAATCAATCACCAACTATGCGCCAGTAAGCCTATGTTTTTTTTTCCTCGAATCAAATCAGAAGTTTGTTTGAAAAGTGTTCATATAACTATTCAAATTTCCTGCTGTTTCCTATGATGTTGTATGTAAGCTCTAACTTTACTGCATTTCAGGGTATGAAACCTAAGATAAGTGCAAAGAACAGAGGATTTTCGGATGTGCTGTATCTTGATTCTGTGAGCGGAAAATATGTAGAAGAGGTCTCTTCTTGTAATATATTCATTGTAAAGGTACAAAATACTTAATCAGTGACATGATTAAAAACTCAATCATAAATCTTTCCTATATCAAGACATGTTGTGACAACTAATTCTACATATCTTAAAGTTATATACTTCTATGTGACTATTAAATATTAATCCATACAAAATAAAGAATTAGATGGCTGTTTTCAGAGTATGTACTCTACTTACACTCTTACAGGATAAAACAATCTCAACCCCACCAACAAAAGGCACTATTCTCCCAGGAGTGACAAGGAAAAGTATCATTGAAATTGCCCGAGATCATGGTTTTAAGGCAAGACAATTTTTATTTATGTTTCCATATCATGAAGGTGTTTACCTAACAGTTAAAACAATGTTAACTAGTAAAACTTGCATAGGTTGAGGAACGACAGATTGCGGTGGAGGAAGTGTTCGAAGCAGACGAAGCTTTCTGCACCGGAACTGCTGTCGGAGTTGTTCCTGTGGGCAGTGTTACATACCAAGGCAAAAGGTATATATAGTTTTTAGCTTGATGTATCAGATATTGTTAAGTTTTACAGTTGAATGAACATGTTGGAGTATCTCAAAAGGTGCTGCAAGAACTCATATGTGCAAGAATTGCAGGGTGGAATACCGGATATCAGACACCAAATCAGTTTGTAGCATGTTGTTATCAACATACATCGCTATTCAAAATGGTCAGATTGAAGATAAGAAGGGTTGGATAGTAGAATTTAGCTAAGCTAAAGTAAGGGTGCTTTATAATTTCACCTTGATTTTGGATATGTAAGGCTTGATTTTTTTGTTGGAATAGTAGAAGTTTATTACTCGAAGGATTATCATATAGTATATGAGAAAACACAATTGATATAGTGATCAACTAATCAAGCCTTACATAAACTTCACACTTTTGTAAGTGTTTGAGGCCCTGTTCTTTTGGACTTATTTTCAGCAAAAATAAGTAAAAATAAGTTCAGTTCAGCCAAAATAAGTTCGGTTCAGCCAAAATAAGTAAAAATAAGTTCGGTTCAGCCAAAATAAGTAAAAATAAGTTCAGTTCGGCAAAAATAAGTTCGGTTCAGCCAAAATAAGTTCAGTTCAGCCAAAATAAGTTCAGTTCAGCAAAAATAAGTTCAGTATACTATAATGTTGTAATTAGTATATTTGTTTTCAATATTACTATTAATATTGTTATTATTATTAATATTATAATTATAATAACGCTGAATTTGTAATTATTTTTAATTTTTTAATTTTTTTTAATTTTTTAATTTTTTAATTTTTTAATTTTTTAATTTTTAATTTTTTTATTTTTTTAATTTTTAATTTTTTAATTTTTTTTAATTTTTTAATTTTTTAATTTTTTTATTTTTTGTTGTATTTTTATTTTTTTATTTTATTTTATATTTTTATTTTAATATTTTATTTATTTATTATTTAGTAATTATTTATTATTATTATTATTTTATTATTATTATTATTATTATTATTATTATTATTATTATTATTATTATTATTATTTTTATTATTATTATTTATTTTTTATTATTTATTATTTAGTATTTATTATTTATTATTTATTATTTATTATTTATTATTTATTATTATTATTATTTATTATTTATTATTATTTATTTATTATTTATTTTTTTATTATTATTTATTATTTATATTTATTATTATTTATTATTTATTATTTATTATTATTATTTATTATTATTATTTATTATTATTATTAATTATTATTTTTATTAATTATTTATTTTATTATTATTTATTTTATTATTATTTATTATTATAAAATAATAAAATAATAATAATAAGTATTGATAATATTATGTTAATATTTATTGATTATTATAGTAATAAGTATTGATAATATTATGTTAATAGAGTTTAGTTCAGCCAAAATAAGTTCAGTTCAGCCAAAATAAGTTCAGTTCAGCCAAAATAAGTTCAGTTCAGCAAAAATAAGTAAAAATAAGTTCAGTTCAGCAGAAATAAGTAAAAATAAGTTTAGTTCAGCCAAAATAAGTTCAGTTCAGCCAAAATAAAATAAGTTCAGTTCAGTTCAGCCAAAATAAGTTCAAAAGAACAGGGCCTGAGTGTTCGACTATAGCTTTTCAAGTAGTGTTTAGATGTTTGATCAAAACTCTACCAAAGGCGAAATGTTATTTTTTTTGCGATAGCTTATGAAGGTAAAACATAGTTCTTTACTTCTTTTTGTGTTCTTTTACTAATCCACTCATTTTAAATGCGGTGGTCTCTACTCTCTATATCAAAAACTTAATTTGTGTCGTGAGGCCAATTTTACTTAATGTTATTTAGATGATGCGAATTATTCTATTGTATTCATTGCCTATAATATACTCAGAGACTTTATTCCCAACTTTATTGCCACTTTGAAAATTACAGTAGTCTATATTGTTTTTAATTTAACCCACCTTCAAAATTTACTATAACTAGTAGTACTCATAAATTCGAGATTCAAATTTGACAAAGACGCGTACAAAATTTTTATAGACAATACTTTTTGGTACAAATTAAATATCCTAGTATAAGTTTATATATCAAATGCATTGATCGATATAAAATTGTGTAACAATCCAATTTTAGCTCCAAAGAAGCTTGCCTTTATACCTCAACTCAAACTCAGTTGAAAAGAGAAAGATAACTTGTTATCTAATTCGTTCTTCTTTCCAATCTTTCTTCTACTCAAAAACAAGCAAAAATCCCGGGAAAACGCTTATTCGACAACAAAAGGGTTATGGGCCTATTGCCTCAAAGAATAACTCGTTTTAATATATTATATTACTTTATGAGTCCAGATGATTGCCCAAGTTGAATAGACAATACAACAATTATGAAGTTATCGATAAAATGGCAAATTAAGATTATGAAAACTGAAGATTGAATTGAATCCTCTACTTTCAATATTTTCCTCTTTATGATTTATTATACTTTGTTTTGAAATAAAATTTATAAGATTATAAAGGTATTTGTATTAAAGCTAAGATCATGTGTTTGAATCCGTGTTTTTGTTTTTTGATGTATGTCCATCACATGGTCAGAAACCCATTAATAGAAAACCAGTGTCATATGCATAATAGACTAATTTGACAACACCCTATAATAGCATATGTATATAAAAAGAGAGGAGCGATGCAAGATACGTTGGTAATTGGTGGACGTAAGGGTGGCAATGAGACGTGACAACTCGCGAGCTACTCGAGCTCGACTCGGTCAAAACTCGGTCAAAGCTCGACTCGAGTGAGCTTGAATCGAACTCGAGCTCGACTCGAGATGATGGTGAGTTGAGTTGAGTTGAGCAACTCGATACTCGACTCGAAAACTCGTGAGAAGCTCGAATACCCAATTATCAATAGCAAAATACCTAAATTCAACATTTTTCTACCTTATTGTTGCTTTTAACATGAGACACATGCAAGCTACTCGAAATCTACTCGGTCAAAACTCGACTCGGTCAACGCTCGACTCGGTCAAAGCTCGGTCAAAACTCGATCAAAACTCGACTCGGGTGAGCTCGATTCAACTCAAGCTCGACTCGAAATGCTAACGAGTCGAGTCGAGCTAGCTCAAACTCGAACTCGACTCGCATCATTGCCACCCCTAGGTGGACGTGCTGAATTCCTAAGCTCGCAATTCATATCTTGTGAGAATATTCCACTAAATATTAGAAAAATAGATATTGAGGAATAACTTTTAAATTGGTACACAGCAAAATATTCCTCCCTCCATAGATGGACATATGTTAAATGTACGTTACATATACATACCTCAAGTTTATCCCCATTCCAATCCCCACTACTCTGCAAAAACTATTGATTTCCTGCGTAAGTGCAAACTTTCGCATAGGAGACAAGGTCAGTGATCTATTTGATAGGAATCCATCCACAAATTATAGTATATGCTTATATAGGGTCTAGGGGAATGATGAACAAACATATTAGTCTTTTCTTAAGTATAGTCCAAAACACAATTAGATGTACAGACATGGACATAATTAATGATTACGAGATAATTGGGTTGGGGGAGGCCTAATGATTAGATGTACAATATGCGACCTGATCATCCACACAGGATTTTGGCATGTGCATAAAGGTTTACAACATATCAAGGATGTCTTGGCCTAGTGGTTAAGATTGAGGTGTTGTGAACGATAGGTCACAGATTCGAATCCCTCCTCCCCTTCTTTGTACTTTGTACTGCCTTTGTGGCTCCAATGGATTTACAATAAAGGGCCCCAGTATTGAGGTTAAGCCCAATTGGAAAAAAAAAATGCTATTTTTCTCAATTACAATGAATACTCCTTTCTCTCTCTTCTATTTTAAATGACTTTTTCCCAAGTTTCCCAAGTCACGCTTCTACTTATAATAGGGGACTCATTTTGTTATAAGAATAGGGCCACAAGAACCTAGAAAACGACCCTGTAATCATCTTTAGAAATAATTTATTTAATGCTAGATAAAGTATTAATTTTAGAAAATGTAATAATGTTATTTGGACTTCAATTAAAAAGAGTATGATTCAGAAATAGACTAAAATTTTGGCCCTACTTGATACAAATTACAATAACCTTGTCAAGAAAGAGTTGCCTTATAACCACGAGAAAACTTGCAAAAACCATAATTAATGTAGTGAACCAAGCATTACATTTTCTATAGCACATCTCAACGCCACTATTCTACTATTCTTGTCTTGAATAACTTGGAGCCAGGACTTCTTGGATCTTTTAAACAGTATAGCATCTTAGCTAATTTCAACTATCCAACCCCTCTTGTCTTCAATCTGACCATTTTGAATTGCGGCATATGTTGACAACAACCTCTTACACACTGAAGTAGCATCTGTTGTATGGTATTCTACCCTGCATTATATACATTTTTAACAACATATTCAAAATCCACCTAATGAATTGTACATACAATTATACAATGCCTTTAAACCATATTGTTTTTGCTCATGTCTTCCAACAATAAAACACTAGCTTTCTTTTCACGCGATGCGTGCGTGCATTATTTTGGCGATTATTCTTAATTTCATCTAGATGTAATTTTGAAGGATGTAATTTACAATCATCATTAATTTTAATTAAATATCATGTGGTGTAAATACAAAATATAAAAATTACTTGATGAAGAAGTTGTTTTCTTGGTATATTTATGACTTGTTAATGGATGTTGGTATTGTTATTGCATTTCAAAGTTTAGGTAGAATTAAAATTTTATGTATTATTGTTTCTGATTATTCTATCTTTATCTCGGTGAAGAGATCAAACCCTGTATCTGTTTTGTTTTTGATATCCAATCGGATTGGAATATGTAATATCATAATAATGGTCGAAATTGAACGGATATTCTATACTAAACTAAATTTTATAAATCGAATATCTAATTAAGTAGCAGAATTCTTTTTATATGAATGTTTTTTGTAATTGATTTGAAAACTGCTTTAGTTATGTTAATTTATTCTTCAATCATAAATTTTCTTTCACTACACATATTTTTATGATAGTTTATTTTAGCTACTTTGAACTTCCTTTAATATACATACTTTAAATTAGGAAGGGCTATGATTGAGGAAAATCTCAAAAGCTTAATAGGTAATAATTTTTAATTAAGGGTTATAAAATCTTTTCAAAGGGGGACACCGTTGCTCCTCCCTTGGCTTATATAATAGAGATAAGCAAAACTCACGGCTACTATACCTTTTGCCTTGGTACGTGATGCTGCCCACAGGGACAACCACGACAGCAGTTCCGGTGCAGAAAGCTTCGTCTGCTTCGAGCAATTCCTCCACCGCGATCTGTCGTTCCTCAACCTGAACAAGTTGTTACAATTTCATGAAAAAAAACCATATAGAAGAGAGAAGGAAGGTGCTAATAATGTCATACTAGTATGATTAATTTACCTCAAAACCATGATCTCTAGCAACGTCAATGATGCTTTTCCTTGTTATTCCTGGGAGGATAGTGCCTTTTGTTGGGGGAGTTGAGATTGTTTTCTCCTGTAGTTCATGAAGAGCTACCAATGTCATATACAGGCTATATATAGATACTACAATTATGAAACATATTTTTGAAGGCTTTTGCATGTACTCTTCATATTACATTTCTTCTATATGTACATATAAACTTAGGTTTACTTGTTTGTTAAATCTTATTATATAATGACCAAGCTAGTTTCTCTTTGTGTTACTCTATATTCATTTTCTTTTCTTGAATATGTGGTCCAAATGCCATGTAAGAATTTCATACCCTTAATAGAGAGTGAGTGTCTGACCAGAAAATAGAGAGTTAAAATAACATGGAGTACAAGTTTATACTGCATTCATATGAATCATCTTAGTCCTAGTGAAATCTAGAATTATGCAAAAAAAAAAACAATTAATTTCATCTTGTAGATAGGACCATCTTAATATGTATCGATTTTTTAGCACTCTAGGACATAAAAACATTGACTAAACAGATCTTCAAGAAATATTACCTTTACAATAAATATATTACAAGTAGAGACCTCCTCAATATATTTTCCGCTCACAGAATCAAGATACAAAACTTCTGAAAATCCTCTATCTTTTGCCCTAGCCAAAGGTTTCAAACCCTGAAATATAGTAAAGCAAGGAATTGATCGTTGTCATAATCAATAGGAAAAACTAGAAATGATTGAACACTTATTGTGACATTTTCCTCTCGAACTGATGATCTCAAAGAGAAAACATTTGCTTACTTGCGCATAATTGGAAATCGATTTCACACCACCAACACCACCACGAGAAGCACGATCAAATTGATCCTCAATATACAAGTTCAAGGCAGTCCCTTCCTGATAGACGAGAAAGAATGAGAAGATCAGTTTAGCATGTACATCACTAACCTAAGCTGCTCAGACTCTTCATTTTACCTCAAACACCCGTGTCGGATCCTCGACAGCCAGACATGGGTGGGACACTTGGGCACTTTATTTTGGGAATTTCTTTTGAAAAAGTTCACAAAATAGCCAAGTCGAACACTTGAGTCCGAGCAACATAGTCATTAACTCCACACCAAGATAGATTAAAAAATAGAAAGGAAATCATAGAAGAAATGGTAAACATTTAACCTTGAAATAGTTACAAACAGGAGAAGCGTAGATGAGGAATGTGTACTCAGGAGCCGCATATACACCTAGGGTTGGTCCTGTTCCTAGGAGCAAGGGTCTAATATATAGTGAGCCTTTCCCTGGAGGAGGAATCTGTTACATTTAGGAGTATTTTTTATCAAATAATCATATTACTTACATATGGTATGAAATGTCTTGTGCGCATGATACACTCAATTACTAATTTCCTACTCATTCACTCATTTGGAGTGCTCATTTCTGCTGGGCCTTTATCCTTTTTTTAGGTTCATTAGGATTCTTATTGGTTGGAATTTCCAGCTATCTTGGTAGAAATTTGATATCTTTATTTCCCTCCCAGCAAATAAACAGAATTGGATAGCTTTACATGAGAAAATGAGCAAATTTCTTTGGTATACCATGTGCGTCATACATGAATACACCCAGACATATAATGAACAATTTTCTATCAACAAGCTAAGGGAGAGGTATGATCCCTGCGTGTCAAAATATTAAGCTCATATATATGCTTTTTTTAAAGTCAAAGTTCAACAACTTTGACCATATTCACTAATATGTACGCGAAACAAATAACATGTGAGATTTTGTCAATTTTGTGACAACGTGTGTTAGCTAACTTTATAATTAATTCTTATGAATACGTAATAAAAAAGGATAATAGGTAAAGATGCGTCTTGGATATTATAAAAAACAAGTAGGTAAATTATATTGAGGCAGTGAGTGTATGACATACCCATCGTTTATTAGCAAGAGCAGTCTGCTTCACTGCATCAATGAACTGATCAACAGAAGGAGAAGGCATGCACATTCTTTCGGCACCTATTTGCATGCGCAAGGCATTTTCATCAGGTCGAAATAAAACAAGCTTCCCATTTTCTCTCCTTATTGCCTTCATTCCCTCAAATAGACCCTTCATGAGCACGAAATTGCAATTGTCAGCTACTCCCTCCGTCCCATTTTATAGTTCCCCTTTCATTTTGGACACGGGAATTAAGGAAACAATGATTATTATGTACTTGCATGGGGAGTTGTTGTTCTTTTTGGAATTATTGTCATAAAAAATTGAAAATGAATGAGAATATTAAATGGGTGGGCATGTGAAAAGAGGAGAGAGAGAGTAAAAAATGATTATTGTTGTACCCAACCAATGAGAGTTAAGGAACATTAAATGAGGGTGTCAAAAACCCATGTGAAAAGGTGGAGAGAGAGGGAAAAAAGTGATGTTCAAAAATGGAAAAAAGAGGAATGGGAACAACATTTTGGGACACCTTAAATGGAATACGGGAACTATAAAAGAGATATAAAAGAAAATTATAAATGCACGTACAATTATCTGATGTGCACAAAATTTAAGCTGCAAAAAGTTTGTTTGATCTGTTTAGCTGATAAATGCACGTACAATTATCTGATGTGCACAAAATTTGATCTCAGGTAAAACTTTGCCAGCTAACTAGCTAGTATTCATATATAAGTATAATTTTAATAGATTGCATGTTGGAATCATAGATTCTCCTTGTTCTATCTAGATTTTGCTCTCTTTAACTGATAACGTGATCTAGTCTGAATTTACTAAGATATAGGTAGCTGGGTAGGGATGGCAATTGGGCGGATGGGTGTGGACATCCTCCACACCCGCACCCGCATAAAACTCCAGTCCCCATCCCCGCCCCACCATCCATTGCGGGGGGAAATTCCAGACCCATCTCCACCCCCAGCGGGTACGTATTTGAACTCATCCACGCCCCACCACCTGCATGGGTACGTGCTCCCGCTTCGTACCCGCGTCGTACTCACTTCATACCCGCAACTATCCTCCCAATAATCTCAAACAATCTACCAGTACTACAGTTGCAAAATAAAATTAATAATGTAAGTATATAAATTGGATTTTAATAATAAATATCCTAATACTATATAATATGTTTTTAATATAGAGTAGGATATGAGATGAAGGAGAAGCGAGGCGGGCGGGGATGGGATGGGGCGGGGCGGGGCGGGGATGGGGCGGGTATAGCATAAAATCCACACCCGTTCCACTATCCATTGCATGTAGGATTTTCATGCATCCCCATCCCCGTCCTAGTTGGGCGGGGATGGGGCGGATCTCCTACTTGACCCTCCCCATTACCATTCCTAGATAGTCTTTAAGGTGTCTATTCTAGTCTTTTAATTTGACTAAAAATGTTCTACAATAATTCACAAACAAATATCAGGTGGAAATTTTGCTAGAGTTGTCTCTATTTATATACTTTTAGTTTTCAAAAAAATTATAATATATAATTAAATAAAAAATTTGGTGATAAACATACAAAAATAACGAGGTCTTCAATGATGTTACTAAAAATATATAATAAGTTCATGTGAAACATGAATATGCCTTATATCCATTGATGCTTCTAAAAAGACACTTTTATGTGTGAATGCTTCGACTACAAACTGATTTTTTATTTGGGAATTAAATAGGGGTGCAACTAAACAAAAGGCACAAAAAAAAGTAATACTAAGGTTATTAATATTATCAACATACCTGGCCATTATCCTAGTAGTAATGTAACTAGGATATTTTCCAATCTCCTAGTTATTATATGCAACTTTATGCTACGGATTATATTGAACTATTTAACTTGACGTATTAATATAAAGTCTACCTCTTTCACACACAAAAAAAAAAACATACCTGGCCATAGTTCAAGACAGTAGCAGCAGGACTCAACTCAATATTACCAAATGGAATAAGTTGGCCCTCTGTAAATTCTTCATTTTTGAAACATTTCATCTTGTACATGTAATCTGTGGGTATTAGGCCGAATCCTAGGGCGTCCCAGTCGATATCTGCGTAGCCATTCTCGCCGTGCCCGTTAGTATGGCTGTCAATTGCCCAAATGAACAAACAACTAATTTCGTTAGCTTGCATGAATATCATATTTGTCGTGTACATGGTACACCTGAGTTATGATAGAGTTATGAGAAGAGAGTGAGAGAAAGCTTAAATGTATTGAAAGAGTTTACAACCTATTTATAGTACAACTATGATATCTAAAAGATACACAAGAATAATAGAGATGTACATCAAAGATAACTAAAGATATACATATATTTATAATCACAATCTTGATAATATATACTATGAGAAATCAAATAATATCCTAGAGATACTATGTTATCTCTAACATGCCCGTGCAAGATGGACGGCCGAAGGGGAAGTGCAATCTTGAAAAAAAAATGGGTACGTGATGATGATGACCAAGTGATTGGTGGTTGTTGGCTACGAGAATCACACAACAATGATGAGGATGATGAGGTTGCATAAGTGTTCTTTTTTTTCTTATTTTTTTTTTGTAAAAGGAAGAGAAAGAAAAAGAAGTGGGGATTCTGGAATGTGAGTTTTATACCACAATATTGGGGTTTTGGGTAGGAAACCACGAAGTTGTATGTGGTGAGTGGTGCATGCGAGAAGAGGGGATAATGGGAGAGCGTTATTATTTATATAAAATTTGGGTTTGTGTCTTTACAGATAAGGGTAAAGAAAGGAGTTGGGACATGGCGTTAGCCATTGGAGTTGGTCTTATGAGTGGTGGTGTTGCAGCGCATAAGAGTATATGGCAAGTTTCAAGCCTTTGGTGTGGTTTCTCCATAAGGGTTTAGAGAGTGGGGATAACGAGAGTAGTCACAAGAAGGTTTTTTTTTATTATTTTTGGTTTTTTTTGAGCGAGAAATGGTGATGACAATTTCGGGCCTTTCCTTGGAAGTTTGGAAAGATGGTGGGGGGACGAGATAAGTTACCATTAATGTTGGAATTGAAGTTTAGGTGAGAAAGGTTGCATTGCATTGTAATTCTTCAAGAGGGTTTGGAGAGAGTTGAGTATTGAAAGTTGCTTAATAGGTGTTTTTCACAGTTGTTGACACGTGAACCATTTATTGCAAATTTTAAAATGAAGAATTATCATATGGGAGAAAAAATATATGGGTTCCTTCACCACCATTAGAGGAGAGATAGAAAAATGTAATGATGGTGACGGTTATTTAAAAGAGAATTTTATGGTTCTCCATGATGGTTTTGGAGAAGGAAATTTATGTTTGGCAACACTTGGTAGACAAACTACAGGGTGCCGAAAAGGGTTTGGAGAAAAAAAAAATTGATAATTGGCATCGCTTGGTATATGAAATATGGGGTGCCAAAAGTGTTGAGCGGAAGTGTGATTTTGGTTTGAAGCTTTCTGAGAGAAAATATGAGAAGTTTGATATGGTCACCATCATTTGTCGACGTCGGCAAAAGGTTTTGATGGTGTAGCCATGGTAGTAACGGAAGCGGGAAAAAAAATGGATCAATAGCTCATGATACCATGATAGAGTTATGAGAAGAGAGTGAGAGAAAGCTTAAATGTATTGAAAGAGTTTACAACCTATTTATAGTACAACTATGATATCTAAAAGATACACAAGAATAATAGAGATGTACATCAAAGATAACTAAAGATATACATATATTTATAATCACAATCTTGATAATATATACTATGAGAAATCAAATAATATCCTAGAGATACTATGTTATCTCTAACAAGTTATTCGTAGAAAACGAGACAAAATTACATTATTTATGCCTATAACATTTCAATTGTTCACTATATTTCTTCAACTGGCAAGCAAGTAAAATTCCAGGGTTTTTAATCAAGTTTTTTTTTTTGGGTTAAAAACTCTTTTTCTTGTACTCCTTATGTTTTTATATAGTTGTTTCAGTTTGATTTTGCACTTGTCATTCATTCACATTTTTTTACTACTAGTATCTTTAATTATCAATGAGTAAAAATTGAAAAAAGTTGGTATTCCGAATATATATATATATATATATATATATATATATATATATATATATATATATATATATATATATATATATATATATACATAGGGAGAAAAATCCAAGAACATCTATCTTATAACTTTGGCTCTTGCTTCAAGTAAAATTATAAAATGAACATCATACTAATTACAACATAGAAATATTCTACTAATTCTTGGCCAACGAAATGCCAGAAGAAATTACCTTACGTTTGAAGAGATTGAAGATGAAATTGCCGCCATGGATGAAACTAAAACCTAGGAGTTAAGTTGTGTTGTAGGGAAGAGATTGAAGAAATCAGAGAAGTTGCTATAAGTTGTGGTGCGTATGTTCGGTATATATAACATTTCTAATAGGGGTGTGCAAAAAAATCCGATCCAAATGATCCGTTCCGATTATCCGTCGATCCGATCCGAAATTTCGGATATCCGATCCGGTTTTTGATTTTCGGATTTTTTGGATCGGGATATCCGGGAAAAAAAATAGGATTTTCGGATCGGATACGGATCGGATACGGATCGGATTTTTTAAGTTTCGGATAATCCGAAAATCCGATTAGAAAATATATATATAATCAAAATGGGCTTTAGTTTAAGAACCCTAAATCTAATTGTCAGTTTCCCACTTCCTCTCCCCTCTCTCTGTTCACTTGTTCACGCTATTCTCTTTACTGTCTTCAATTAAGCTTCTGCTCTACGTAAGACTTCAAACTCAAAGTTCACACTGACGGCCAACAATACAACAGTAGAATACCAGAAGTTGCGACCCTGCAACTATTTATGGTTGTAGATTTGCGAAAATGTAATGAATTACAAAATAGGTGCATGACAGCTGGTATGAATCTATGTTCTTCCATAGATTCACACGTTTATGAAGCTTTCATTTTTCTTTTCTTTTTTCGATTTTTTTTAATGCTTTTTTTTATATAGAACTTCAAAGAAAATGACATATCTTTTATTCTTTTTACTGGGCTTTGGGCAGCAAGTATCAGCAACATTAATTCAGATTTTTAAAAAATAAAAAGAATTGACCGGATCGGATTTCGGATCTTTCGGATATTCAAATCAGATATCGGATCCGATCCGAAAATTCCAGATATCCGGAATTTTCGGATCGCTTTTTGGTGATCCGGAATTTCGGATCGGATCCGATATCCGATAATACACACCCCTAATTTCTAATATATCTAGTACTAGCTTTTAACCCGTGCAAAAATGCACGGTAGGTTTTATGTAGATATGATTTGGACCCGTGCATAATACACATGAATTCTTTTGTATATTAAGTAGTTGTTTTTGTTCCAAATTTATTGAATCTATATTTATTAGAATTCATGCATTTAAGGTTGAAAGAATATAAAATGTAAAATTATATTTCATGATATATAAAAATCCTTTACAACATTTTAAACTTTAAAAATCTTAAAATTGTGATATATACATCTATAAATACGTAAATGAAACAAAAAACACATTAAATGTGTGAGAATATTTTGTTTTATAAGCTTAAGATTTTATGATGTTTCTCTTAAAATCATGGTTTGGATATTAGCTCATGATTTAAATTTTTTATAATCCATATCGTGTATTAAAAATATGTTTTAAAACTGGCTTATGACCAGTGCGTTTAGTGTCTGCTTTAGCTAATGTCATGATAAATGCATGGGAAGTTTTTTGTTAATTGATTAGATATATTAAAAAATATTGATTGACTATTTTATACAAATTCTTTAGAAACACAGATTTACTGTAAATTATTGTGAGATGGGGGGTAACTTTCTGCCTTAAATACGTCAATTTTATTAATTTAGAAGTGACCCATTTAATATTAAAAGTTACACTTTACTTAAATAAAACTACTTCCATTAACTTGTAAAATGACCAATTTTGACTTAAAAGTGATTCATTTTTGCTAAAATTAAGTGAATTGGTTTGAAAATAAATTTATTATTCATTAGCATAAAATGTGAGTTTCAGGTGTAAGAGTTATGGAAAGCTTATTTGTTCATATGAAGAAAAATAAAAAAAGTTGGTTACAACAATTTGATAACAATTAATTAAGGATATTATTATCCTTTACTTCAGGAACTCCTAAATTGCCCTATAAAACTGTATCAGCTTCAACTTCACTATCTGAACTTGATAGAGAATAATTTCATACAGCATACCAATAATTATGCAGTTCTCATTGTTTTCACTCCATACAACTAAAAGCTCGAGTCCATATTTAGTAGAGCTAAAAGATTTCATCTGCAATAAAATGCTGAACTCCCACCTTTTCTAGAACTGATAGAATCTAAATAGTGACTAACAGGCAACAAAAATCATGTGGAAATTAACACATGTAGCAATACATGTATCAAATATCGATGTACCCAACAAACTTCTGTAAAATTTTAGATCTTAGTCTAGTTTTGAATTTTTTATTAAAGTTCGTGAAATATAAATAATTTTTTCTAAAGTGGACATCAAATTGAATTTTGTTTCTGCTTGAATTTTTTTATTAAAGTTAGTGAAAAACCATGATTCAAGTCCACCAAATAACATAATCTTCATTAAGGCCTCCCATCTCTCTTATTACATATACTTCACCTCCTCCAAACTTCCATCTCACTCTCCACAAAAATAACGTTTTCCCACCGGAAAATAAATGTATTACTATTTATGGATATTACTTTTTCGGGGAAACTTCATTACTATGCTATAAGTCTTTTATTAAATATAATCACGACTTTCTTATAGGTGATTAAAAAATATATACATCGATGACTTTTGAATATTAGGCAAGACCTTTTTTATTTTATTATATATTCTTTTTGAGGGGTATCTATATCTATATATATATATATAAAACAAGGTTCATCTATCCTTTGTGTCATTCACTAAAAGAATCTGCCCACATGTCTTATGCTAACAAATCTTTCACAATCTACTGCCACGTGTATAAACAAGGTTCAATTAGCGTTTGGTTATAAGCATCAATTCCGGAAATAAGTTTTATTTGCCTTACTTGCATGATTTTGAAACAGAAGTGGATAGTTAACAACCTAATGTATTTTGGAAAGTTTTGTTAATGACATGTGTAGAGGTTCATGCGTTAGGTATCATACATAAGTGGAATATGGATGCAACCTTTCTGTAGTATGCTATCTTGCTTTTCCTTTTTTGATATTTTTGACATCAATTGGTTTAAGACATAATTTATACACCATATAACGGCATACACAACTAAAATTTAGCATAGGTTATTCAAAAAATTGTTTGGACATGATAGACATTGCAGCCTCACCATCACCCAAGTATGTGCAACCTACTACCAAGGGTCCATTCATATTTTTTAATGTTATTGTAGTTAGTAAAGGTAAGATCGTAATATGGACTATAGAACGTGTAAAATTTTCTGTAATAAAAATGTTGCAATTAATGTGAAACTTTTCAAAGAGGAAAAAATTGCAATTAAAAAGAAAGGAGGAAGTGTAATGTATTTTTTACACAATCTCAAACAAATAAGGTGTTTTTCGACAAAATTTTCTAATTTATCGTGATTATAATTAAATTATAATTTAATAGTTTCCTTTAATGTAATATATGTGCAATGATTTTATGCGATTTACACGTCTGGCATAGTATATATATTGCCTATATAATCGTCTATACTATGTATCAAGTAGCCAATGATAAAAACGTGTCACTTTGTAAATTAATGTGTCTCTTTATAAATTAATGGGTCATTTTGTAACTTAAAGGGATTGTTTTTAGATAATGGGGTCACTTTATAATATATTGTTTGTGGAAAAACAACAAATTAACAACAATAGTGTATTGTTATAACTTATTTTCATAAATATTGAATCATTTATGAAGTTTGTACTATTGGACGATTTTTAATATACTTTATGTATGTGATCACATTTAAAGTATGCGAGTGATACGATCTTTAATTTCCGAGAATCAAGGACAAAATTATTCTATATACTTTATAAAGAGGTTCCAGATTAGGCTAAGAAATACTGTGTATAGTTAGTGAACTTTTAATCATTATTGAATCATTAGCAATAATATATCTTATTTAATAATTTAGTATGGTGACTTGAAATATAAAATTATAGATAATTTTTTTCCCAATAGTGGAAGTAATAGTGAAGCAATATACAAAGATTTATGAGAGATATAATAAAATATATCATATGTACAATTTGTTGTGCTAATTATGCATGTTCTTTGCCACTCTTAAATGAAACAACAAGTATTGAGTGCTCTGGATGAATAATAAAATTATTATCAAACCAATTCACTTTTAAGTCAAAATGGGTCATTTTACAAAGTGTAACTGTTAAGCAAAGTATAACTTTAAATCTTAAGTGGGTCACTTTTAGATTAATAAAATTGACGTAATTAAGGCAAAAAGTTAAATGTCACAATAATTTATTGTATATATGTCTCACTAAAGAATTTGTATAAATAAAATAGTCAATCAATATTTTTTAGTATATCTAATCAACAAAAAACGTCCCGTGCATTTTATCATGACATTAGCTACATCTGTCACTGAATGCACGGGTCATAAGCCGGTTTTAAAATATATTTTTATTACACGATATGGTTATAAAAACATTAAATAATGAGCTAATATTAATACCATGATTTTAGGAGAAACATTCTAAAATCATAAATTTATAGAATAAAATATTCCCGCACATTTTAGTGTGTTTTTTGTTTCATTTATGTATGTATAGACGTAGATATCACGATTATAAGATTTTTAAAGTTTAAAATGTTGTAATAAAGGATTTTATATATCATGAAATTTTACATTTTATATTCTTTCAACCTTAAATGCATGAATTCTAATAATTTTATTTAATAAATTTGGAACAAAAACAACTAATTAATAAACAAAACAATTCCCGTGCATTATGCACGGGTTCAAATCATATCTACATAAAACATCCCGTGCATTTTTGCACTGGTCAAAAGCTAGTTTTATTATATATTCGAACAGCTGGAAGAAGGTAGCAATATAATTAGAATTTTATTAAACATGGACATTTAAAACTGTTTGTGCATGGGACACAAGAAATGTATTCCCTTCGTAAAAATATTCAAGTACAGTGTACAGATGCTATTCATATAAGGAATTTTTTATTTTAATAATGCAACCTTTTGGCCATTCGCAAATAATAGAGTAACCTTTTGAATATTCCACAATAAGACAACCTTTATACCCCATTAACTTTGGGTAGGTCAAAACCGGTTATAACCTGAAGAATAGGTAAAATGGGACACGTGTTGCATAATAATTGGTTCCATAAACAAATTTTAAAATTTAAAAACAAATGATTAAAAAAAAAAAAACAGATAAACCCCCCTAACCCCCTCTCTCCCCTCCCCCCACCCATTGCCACGCCACTCTCTCCTCCCCCCCCCACCTTGCCCACACTCTGCGCAACCCGAGCCACCTCTTTCCTCACCGCCGGGTCCACTTCGCCACCTCACCCCCACCCCATCTTTGCCTCCTCCCTTCTTCTACTTGACCCACCAACCCAACCCCAAAGAGTTCTCCCCGTGCGGCTCGCAACCACCTCTTTCAAGGCTTCCCGATGGTTTTTCGGGGTGGGGGATGTGGGGTTAGGGGATGGTTGTTATTATCTGGGTCGGGGATGGCTAGGAGAGAGGAAGAGGGGGGGGTTGTCGTGGTTGGGGAAGGGGAGGGATGGGGGTGGCAAGTGGCTAGGGAAGGGGGGTTGTCGTGGTTGGGGAAGGGGAGGGATGGGGGTTGCAGTGGCTAGGGAAGGGGGGTTGTCGTGGCTAGAGAGGGGAGGGAGGGGGTGGCGTGGGCTGGGGAAGGGGAGGGAGGGGGATGTCATGGCTGGGGGAGGGGAGGGGGGGTTTAGTTTAGGTTTTTTTATTAAAGTATTTAATATTTTTAATTAGAATTAAGGTTGTTAATGAATTTTAATTAAAAAATTACCATTTCTTCAGGTCACCAGCCAACTTGACCTACCATAGGTAATAGGGTATAAAGGTTGTCTTATTGTGGAATAATCAAAAGGTTGCTCTATTATTTGCGAATGGCCAAAAGGTTGCATTATTAAAATCAAAAAATCCTTCATATAATCATGAGTTGTTTTCAGTTGCGAATAATTATGTGAAATTCAACAACGATGTTAGTTAGGGAGAAAGTATTCTCCTATATCCGATATTGGACAACTTAACATGTACCATGGCATTTTGGTAATTTTACTACCAACTTGATACAATACAATATAATCTACGGTTTTTTCACCATATACCCCCGACAGATTTTTTTTTTGCACCGTATACCCTCGCAAGTTTCCAAATTCACCATATACCCCTCACGTTTCAAAAAATACATCGACATGCCCTTATGACTAACGGTGTTTGACTTCCGTTAGTCATTAGGCCCTAATCCTACCCTAACCCTAATTAACTAACCAAAATCTACCCCTAATCCTAACCCTAACCCCAATACCCTAACCCTAACACTTAATAGTTTACACCCTCACCCCTGCCCCACCACCACCCCATCGCCCCACCACCCTTCCCCAGCCTCCCCCTCCCTCGCAACCCCTTCCCATTCCCCCGCCATCACGCAACCTCGAAGAACAAATCTCGAAAAGTGATGGAGGATTTTCGCAACTCTTCGATTCATATACGGAGGAGAGAGATGTAAGGACGTCGGCGAAGGAGGAGAGATTTTGCGGTCCAAATTCGGGTTCAATTTCTATGCGGTTGAATTCAATATTTTTCGATTTCGTTTGATTTGATTCAAAATCTGGTTCAAAATCGACGTTCTCTCTCTCACCAGCCGCACGCGGGATTCGAAGAGGGGTGGGGGAGGGTCATGGATTCGAAGGGGGTGGGGGGGAGGGGCTGCGGGATTCGAATGGGGGTGGGGGGGGGTGCGGGATTCAAAAGGGGGGGAGGGTCATGGATTCAAAAAGGGTGGGCATGGGGGGTTTGCGTGGGTGGGGGGTGGTGGGGGGTTTGCGTGGATGGGGGGGGCCCCGGGGAAGGGGGAGGAGGGGGGGGCTGCGGGGAACTGTTGGGGTGGTGGTGGGGGGTGGGGCTGCGGGGAACTGTTGGGGTGGTGGTGGGGGTGGGCTGCGGGGAACTGTTGGGGTGGTGGTGGGGGGTGGGCTGCGGGGGAAGGGGGATGGTGGCTGCGGTGGGGAACTGTTGGGGTGGTGGTTGGGGTGGGGTGTGGTGGGGTGGGCCTTGGGTAGAAGGATGGTGGTGTAAGGGGGTGGGAGAGGGGGTGGTTGGGGTTAGGGTATTAGATTAGGGGTTAGGGTTAGGGTTAGGGTTAGGGTTAGGGTTTGACTTAGGTTTAGGTTAGTTAATTAGGAGGATTAGGGGGGATTAGTGGGTTAATGACTAACGGAAGTCTAACACCGTTAGTCAAAAGGGTACTTTGATGTAATCTTTGAAACGTGGAGGGTATATGATGAATTTGGAAACTTGCGAGGGTATACGGTGCAAAAAAAAATTTGTCAGGGGTATGTGGTGAAAAAA
Source organism: Beta lomatogona (assembly GCA_947646795.1). Taxonomy (NCBI): domain Eukaryota; kingdom Viridiplantae; phylum Streptophyta; class Magnoliopsida; order Caryophyllales; family Amaranthaceae; genus Beta; species Beta lomatogona. Next base: position 2,135,478 of record CANSNZ010001111.1, read on the forward strand.
CCGTATAATCTAACATTCACTTGATATGATAAGATGCAGCCAAGATATGATATAGTAGCCAATTGATATGATAAGATGATGTCAAGATATGATATACTAGTCATCTAATACATCAACTAGATTTCAACTAACAATAGGCTCTGTTCATTTGCACTGAATTGACTGAATTGAACTGAACTGAACTGAAGTGAATGAAAACTTGTGAGAGGAAACTAAGTGAACTGAACTAAACTGAACTAAATAAACCTTAACTGAACTGGACTGAACTGAATTGAATTTTTCTGAACTGAACTGAAATTAATTGAATTTATCTTAACTGAACTGAACTGAACTGAATTGAATTTGTCTGAGCAGAGCCTAAGTGCCGTTGGTTTTAGTGGCTTTGGATCCCTAAGTTGTTCTAAATTCAAGGAGCAAGTAACATATTTTCTTAAACTAATTTTTTCTCTTTTAAACATGTGTTTTATTCTAATAAGAAGTATAGCCAGTAAATTAGTTAGAGGTGGGAGTATGACTCATTAATTTTAGGAGAAAATATCTCCCACGATCTTGATCCAAGGAGTTTGTTTTAACGGCATCATTATGGTCTTATGGGTTTGTTTGACAAAATTAACTTTTTGTAATAGTGTTAGCTTTTGTAATTAGTATTTTGTAATATTAATTTTCAAAGTTGTTTAAAGTACAAGTGTTTAGTAAACAGTCGTTGGTTATGATACAAGTTTTTGGTAAATTTAGAATCTAAATAATAAGATGCAATATGTAATTGGTTAAAGGATTGGCTCTAGTATTTCAATAAATCAAATCAACTTTTATGTCTAATGATCCTCCTTTTTTATTCCTATATTATTGGATAACGACTCGTCTGCAAGGTTTTTTTTAGTTTAGACAGATTGACTTTTACACTATTTACAATCTCACTTTGACCCCATTTTTTTTTTGTTTTTACTATTATATAAGCAAAATGTTATTATGCAATATTTTATTGGATGCATCTCAGCATATTTTTTAAAATTTTCACATTTTTTAACTTTTTTTTAATATTTTATGGGAACTCCAAAGGGAACTAATTTATTAAATCAATGGAAGCAAGACTAACAACGTTTTCAGGAATATCATCCACCCAACTACGGTGACCGATTTCCAAAGGTTGTAAATGGGCAATCACATGAGCTACTTTGTTACCTGTGCGCTTAACGAAAGACCACAAAACATCTACAAACTTAACACTTAAAGACAAAATATCATCAACTAATAAATGAAATTCACTTGACCCTGAGACTCAGTTTCTCAAAGCTTGAATCAATGCAGGCAGTCACTTTCAACCACGATCCTCGTCAAACCCCAACGGACAGCATACTTCAGCCCTTCACGGACTGCCATGGCTTCGGCCACTCTTGGCTCCCATCCTTCCTTCACCTGAACTGATGCGCACCCCGTCACACTGCCGCTGCTATCTCGGCATACAATACCCAAACTTGAGCCACGATCACCCATCAAATCGGCGTCCACATTAAGCTTCGACCAGCCAGCATCTGGGCACACCCATTTGGACTGATGAGAGGGCTGCAAACCCGCCTTAAAGCTCGAGGCATTAAGCGCAACATCTTGGCACTCATTGAATATCTTCAAAGCATATGTCCAGGTCGAGAGAGGGTTGCCTAGATTACCTTCCATCGAGGCTTTACACCTCGCGCTCCAGATAGCCCAACACACCGTAAGTACCAAACCCACCTCCTCCTCTCCTAACCCTTTGAACCCCACTGCCCACCAGTCCACAATAGAACAACACATTTTTAAACTTTTACTAATAGATCATTGAATATATTAATAGTCAAAGTTGTGTGCTGGAAGACATAAAAACCAAATCAGAGCAACTAAGGCTATTTTCTTTTCGTTCAGTCCGATCCGATCCGATCCTGGCCTAATCTCGAACTTTTCTAATCCGCGCCGAACTTTTTTGATCCTGGCCGATCTCGATTCAACTTTTCGATCCTGGCCCCGATCTCGATCCGAACTTTTTATTTTGGTCTGGTCTGAACTTTTCTATTCGATTATTCTTATTATTATTCTTATTATGATTAACGTCCAAGAAATAATAATAATAATGATGATAATAATAATAATAATAATAATAATAATAATAATAATAATAATAATAATAATAATAATAATAATAATAATAATAATAATAAGCAATTGCAGACTTTTTGTCAATATCATTAAAAATTACAACTCCAGCACTTACAACAACTACTACATTCCATTATAGCATAACCTATTTTTTACTACTAATAAAAGTAAATAATATCAAAAAAAAATTGTACACATATAAAATGACTTAGTTTTAATTTTTTTTATATAAAATATAGGTACACAAATCTAATAAACGAGTCGTATTATGTTGACCCATTTACTTAAAACGTGTCACAAACTTTGACCCGAATCCATTTATTTCGTGTTGATCGTTGAGTTCTGGTCGTATTGCCGTGTCATGTCATTTCTTCCATAATAACAACAATAATAATAATAATAATAATAATAATAATAATAATAATAATAATAATAATAATAATAAGGATTATTTGCTCCTAATAATGCAACCTTTTAGCTATTCGTAAATAATAAAGCAACCTTTTGATTATTCCACAATAAAGCAACCTTCATACCCCATTAATTTTGAGTAAGTCAAGTTGACTGGTGACCTGAACAAATAATAATTTTTTAATTAAAACCCTTAATTCTAATTAATAATATTAAATAAAATTTAAAAAAAACCTAAACTAAAACCCACCCCCCTTCCCCCACCCACCGCCGCTAACCCACCCCAGTACCCCCCACCACCCACCCACCGCCACCCCTCCCTCCCCTTCCCAGTGCGAAAAACCTCATCCCTCCCCTTCCTAGCTACGACAACCCCCTCCCTCCCCTTCCCCACCCACGATAACCCCACTCCCTCTATCTCTGTCCTCGCCATCCCGAGCCCACAACCCACCCCCCTCCATCCACGACTCCAGCCCCACCTCCCCCACCCCGAAAAACTCCCCCAACCTCGACTAACCATCACGAAGCCTTGAAAGAGGTGGTTGCAGCGTGCGCCGTGCGGGGGGGACTCTCTGGGGTTGGGTTGGTGGGTCTTCCAAGTAGAAGAAAGGGAGGGGGCAAAGATGGGGTGGGGGTGGCGGTGGATCCGGCGGTAAGGGAAGAGGGTGGCTCAGGTTGCGCAGAGGGTGGTTGGGGTGGGAGGATAGAGAGGTGTAGCAGTGGGTGGGGGGATAAGAGGGGGTTTACGGTGGAGGTTAGGGGGGGGTTATCCTTTTTTTTATCTTTTTTTTTTAAATTTTTTTTATAAAATTTGTTTATGGAACCAATTATTAGGCGACACGTGTCCCATTTTACCTATTCTTCAGGTTATATCCGATTTTGACTTACTCAAAGTTGATGGGGTATAAAGGTTGCTTTATTCTGAAATAATCAAAAAGTTGCTTTATTATCTGCGAATCGCCAAAAGGTTGCATTATTAGGAGCAAATAAACCTAATAATAATAATTATTATAATATTTAGAAAAAGAATTAAGGATAAGGCCTGAATTTTTATGATCTGATCTGATCTGATCTGAAATTTTCTGATCTGATTTGATTTTTCTGATCTGATCTGATTTAATTTTTTTCTGATATAATCTGAATTTTCAGATTTGATCTGAACTTATTGATCTGATCTGATCAAATCTGAAATAAGCACTAGAGTGCTTAAATTAGTTGAAAAGAATAGCCTAAGGCTTTGTTCTTTTGAACTAACAATCTGGTAAAATTAGTAAAGTATAAATCTCATGGATAACTATTTATTTTCTTCCTGACTAACAATAAAAATCTTGTGATCAGATACCACCTTTTGTTTAATAAGAGATCAGATACCACATTGTGAATAAAATAAAGAAATATATGCCAAGAAAGTGATGGATGGATACTCCTTTAAAAAGCAGAAGTCTTTATCCAATATAATGCCAATACATCCATAACCAAAAGCAAATTTGGATGATTAAAGGAAGAATCATTTTCATAATTTGGCCACAGATAAACCACATTTTACTTGCTCTAATATTGGAGTTATGGCAGAGGATGGCTTCACTATTCACATTAAGGCATAAAGGTATCTCATTAAGGCCCGAACCGTGTGGTTTTAGTTGAGCCAAGCTTAAACTGCGTCTACATAGAGAATCAAATTTGCAAATTATAGTATAGTCCCAGGATCATGATGAGCATTAATTTATAGTCCCGATTACAAATCTATATATCTATATAAAACAAGGTTCAATTAGCTGAGTTGTCATCTACTTAGGCTATCAGCACCATTTGTCATCACCCCCTAATCGTCTCCCATTAATCCACTGCCATGTGTCACAGCTTCCTCGCCCATGCTGATGTGTCGACCCCTCATGCGTTGCAACTAATTTGCCTTAATTCATCAATCAGTTGAATTGGGCTTTTATGGAAATTGAATCAAAGGAAATCTCAATTAATTGCCGGTTACAATTTATATACATTGCTTGATTTGTGGAGTGTGGTCAAATGCAATCAATCGAAATCTCAACTAATCGCCTCCCATTGATTCTTGCTAAGTTGCTATACTTGCTTGGTAAGTGTCCAGTAATTGTGCCTTAATTACCGGTGAATATCTGTAAAAAATGGTTTAACTAAAGATATCCCCTATATTTTAATGCAAGTTGTATGATTTCTTCCATATTCACCCAACAATCTGTTTCCCCAAAATGCTATAATAACAAATAATATAATGCACATCAATTCTCCCAGCAATTCATACGTAATCTTTCAAACTCAAATACTTATTATAATACCTCAAAAAGCCTGTATAATGGAAATGGAAGGATCCTTCAAAAAAATTCCTAACATAAAGAAACAATTACGGCTTATTTGTGTAAAATTTTAATTATATTTTTCGGCAGAGCAAGTAAAATTAGATATAAAAAAGGAGATGGAAAGTGTCAATCTAAAGCTACCAGCCTGAGAAGTTGAAGAGAGAGATAACATGTAAGCAGTAAGGCCAATTGAAATCCAAGAGAACAACCACCAAGATGAGACATGATTAGATGCGAGATAGAGCAGCATCACTCGCAAATCTTGGTAATCTTCAGATCCATTAACATCAAATAATAGAGCAATAAGCAGACATACCAACAAATAAGAAGACCAGTTGAACAGAGCACGACAGTTTAACCTTCATGGAGCAGCAACTACGCCGGCGAAGATTTTCGAGATAGATAAATTGTGATTCTTGAGTCTCCAACAATATCGAGAAGATTTAAGCTTAAGATTTGAGGAATTTCGCTTTGGATGCCCTTTTGGTAGATCTAAATAAGAGACTAAAATCATGTCTTTGTGTTTGTGATGAGGGAGAAATGACTCTTCCGTAAAAAAAAATGACTCAAGGTTCTTCTATGGAACCCATCAAGTAGAGATATGGTTTCCTCCTCTTTTTCTTCTCTTCCTTCTTTTTTTTTTCTAAAAACTGAAATCTATTTCCATGATATAATAAAAGATCAAAGGTTTACTATAATCAAATATCAATCAGATTTTAGGATTTTTTAAAACTTAATAAACCATAATTTAGACTTCTGAACTTTTGATCTTTGAACTTAGTACTTACATTATTGGATTTGGTTTTATAAAAACCAAAATAACTTTACACTATAACTTCAAAGAATTGAATTTAGTAATTTGCAAATACAATAAAAATCATGAACACATTACCCTAAGTATTTCGAAAAAACCAATGTGATCACATAACTAAACTAATATAATGTAATTAACTTTTCATTAGAAAAGCATTAAGATTAGACTATTACGCCCTGAGCCTAGGGCCATGGGACTCAAAGGTTAAAACAATAACTTTTGCTTCCCGGATAAATTTTAACACATTTACGAAAGATGAAAGTCAAATTATTTCCTCTCTTGATGTTGTATTAAGTGTGGCCAATGACAATCATTCAATACATCAAACGAAGATCACAGAACATTTATCTCACAACCTATTCATCTTCTTTTCTTAATCCCCAACTTCTCAAATTCACATATAGTAGGTTTCCTTAAGTTTTCTCTCGCCACCATTTTAGTTTTCCTTTCTCACTTTTTCCATTTATCTCTCCACCTTATCGATTCCTCTCTCTCTTTCTCTCACTACAGAACTTCCTCCTTGGTTCACTTCCAAATTAAAGTGTGTAAAAATCAAAAGGAAACAAGGGAGTAATTAATACGTTCATTAAGCAAAAAACATGGGTCATAAGCAACCAAAAAAAAAAAAAAAAAAATCACCCAATGATTATGCCGTCATAACAAAGAAAATTTAAAAGGATGTACAATGACACGATTCATACTGAAATTATGTCTTTCAAATATCATGTCAATAAGAACAAAAAAATAATTAGCGGAGACCCATAATATAGAAGGATTTAGAGGGCATAAGAAATTAACCTGGGCCAAAGATAGGGGATAACAAAAATGGTTGGATTTGGACTAATTATTTAACTCATTTACATGTAAATTTCTTGAAAAATTGTGTTGAAATTAGTGTAAATGTAAGAATTAACAATTGTAGAACACATTTAGTTAAAAATGTAAGAATTAATAATTGTAGAGCACATTTACTGGAAAAAAAACTCAATCACGAACTCTTCGCTTTGTTAAGAAAATATAAATAGTTAAATTTTAATTGTCAGACATATAAATGGGTTAAACGGGTAAACTGTTTAATGAACAAGTCAGGCTAAGATTGAGTTTTACAACCCGTTTAATAAATTTCTATAATAGAAATTTAATCTAATTATTTCTCATAGTGTCAAACAAACTATATTTTGAAAAAATAACTCTAAGATCCGAAAAGAATACGTCATATGATTTAGAAATATAGAGCAAATCATGACAAAATATCGAATATTGATTTGATTTTTATGAGTGATTGGTTATTTAAATAAATATTTTAACCTAAAATTCTGAGATACACCTCATTCACGGGTGTGATGCAATGTAAATATAGAAGTTTGAGATTCTTATTCAATATAATTCTAAGAATCCAAAAGAATATGGAAAATAAAAGGTCATATGGTGATTAAGAAATAGAAAGCAAATCAAGACAAAATATATCATATTTATATGAGTGATTGTCTATTTAAATTAATTTTTTTACTTAGACATTCAGAGATACACCTCATTCACGGTTGTGATGAAATCATTCTATATAAACTTTGATATCGCTCTTTAATACAATTCGACTAATCATATAAAAAATAAAAAATATGTAATAAGATAGTTTGGATTGAGTGGGACCGCGTAAATGGGGAGCTGAAGTGGTTGCATGATTGAGTGCAAGTAGTGGCGTGATTTGTGATCATATATGAGTCTTTGAATGAAGCAATGGGAAGGGCGAAAACTTCTTCAATCAACTTTTTTTGTTTTAAAAAAAGTTGAGTCACATGCTCCATCATGACATTAGCGAAGACCCATAATATAGAAGGATTTAGAGGGCATAAGAAATTAACCTGGGCCAAAGATAGGGGATAACAAAAATGGTTGGATTTGGACTAATTATTTAACTCATTTACATGTAAATTTCTTGAAAAATTGTGTTGAAATTAGTGTAAATGTAAGAATTAACAATTGTAGAACACATTTAGTTAAAAATGTAAGAATTAATAATTGTAGAGCACATTTACTGGAAAAAAAACTCAATCACGAACTCTTCGCTTTGTTAAGAAAATATAAATAGTTAAATTTTAATTGTCAGACATATAAATGGGTTAAACGGGTAAACTGTTTAATGAACAAGTCAGGCTAAGATTGAGTTTTACAACCCGTTTAATAAATTTCTATAATAGAAATTTAATCTAATTATTTCTCATAGTGTCAAACAAACTATATTTTGAAAAAATAACTCTAAGATCCGAAAAGAATACGTCATATGATTAAGAAATATAGAGCAAATCATGACAAAATATCGAATATTGATTTGATTTTTATGTGTGATTGGTTATTTAAATAAATATTTTAACCTAAAATTCTGAGATACACCTCATTCACGGGTGTGATGCAATGTAAATATAGAAGTTTGAGATTCTTATTCAATATAATTCTAAGAATCCAAAAGAATATGGAAAATAAAAGGTCATATGGTGATTAAGAAATATAAAGCAAATCAAGACAAAATATATCATATTTATATGAGTGATTGTCTATTTAAATTAATTTTTTTACTTAGAGATTCAGAGATACACCTCATTCACGGTTGTGATGAAATCATTCTATATAAACTTTGATATCGCTCTTTAATACAATTCGACTAATCATATAAAAAATAAAAAATATGTAATAAGATAGTTTAATAAGAAAGATGGATTGAGTGGGACCGCGTAAATGGGGAGCTGAAGTGGTTGCATGATTGAGTGCAAGTAGTGGCGTGATATGTGATCATATATGAGTCTTTGAATGAAGCAATGGGAAGGGCGAAAACTTCTTCAATCAACTTTTTTTGTTTTAAAAAAAGTTGAGTCACATGCTCCATCATGACATTAGCTGTACGGGTCATTAAACGCATGGGTCATAAGTCAGTTTTGAAATATATTTTCAATACACAATATGATTATAAGAACTTTAAATCACGAGCTAATATTCAAACCATGCATGATTTCAGGTGAAACATCCTTAAATCTTAAATTTATAAAACAAAAACTTTCCTTGCATTTTGATGTGTTCTCTGTTTCATTTACGTATTTATAAATTTATATATCACGATTGTAAGATTTTTAAACTTTAAAATATTGTAACAAAGGATTTTTTATATATCATGTAATATAATTATATATTTTATATTCTTCGACTTTAAGTGTATGGATTCTAATAGTTATGGAATTAATAAATTTTGAATAAAAACAACTACTTAATAAACAAAACATTTGACGTGCATTATATACGAGTCCAAATCATATGTACATAAAACCTCCCGTGCATTTTTGCACGGGTTAAAAACTAGTTCTAATATATAAGCTAAATATGCAAAACATTTAGGTAGATACTTTTGAACAAACGAGGATGTAAAACAATGAAGTATTTTTATCTAAACCTTTAATTTTTATTTTATAAGGTAAGAAAGAGTTTTTAGGTGGCCCTCATCACGAGGGAAACACCTAAAACATCATTTACAAGAATGGAATTGAAAGCAGAAGTAGAAAAAATTACAATTGAGTAATCGGAAGTAACTAAATGACCAACATTGGTGATCCAGTCAGCTACTCTATTTGCTTCCCTGTAGATATGCTTGAGTTTCCAGTTATCAAAACGAGCTAGTGAAACTTTAATATCCTGAATAATGTTGGCAATTTGCCAAGGAGGAGACCAAATCACGAGAACGGCATTGACCAATGACCACAAGCAAATTGTCACCTTCTATTTCAATATTCTTCATGTACGATCAGAAAAACAACATGCAAATGTAAAAAAATAACTATGTTATAAAATTTTAAAATTTCTTCTTTTGTATTTAGATGCTCTATATTGACTTTTGCACTATATATAAATATACTTTATTTTGACCTTACTTTTTTTTCTTATTCACGTGCAATAACAAAATTTATTACATAATATGTGATTGGATATGCCTCAATAGCGCATTATTAAAACTAAAAGTCAAAGCAATTGTTTTATTTGTAGAAGGAAAATAAATCACATATAAGGCTATTGGGCTAGTTTCAAGATGGAGCTTTGTTGAGCTTGTATGTGGTTTGACTCTCATCCAGAGTACATCCCGTGGTACAGTTAGGTTATTTCCAAGCTTTTGGATTTTGTAATTCAATTTTGCAGCGGTTAATGGTTATATCGAAAAATATGCTAATTGAATTACCAAAGTTTTTTTTTTTACCAAAACTTATAACCTTTTAAGATCTATAAATAAACACCCATATAACTATCTTTTGACACCCAAAAAAATTATTTCTTATGGGTTTAATCTTTTTTTCTTCAGTATTGCCTCATGGGTGACATACATTTGATGAATTAGAGGCGTAATTCATGACAAAATTCTTGAGCAGGTATTTTAAAGTTGATGACAGAAAAAAAATTACCTTTCGTAATTTGTTTATAATATGAGTGGCCAATGGCCATGCTCTAATACTCACTATAATACGCGTCTAGGTCCTTGATATTTGTTAAACCTCGTACAAATTGTCCCATTTTTGGAGAAGAGTAGAGAATTTAACCAACTTATAAGTTTGAAAAGTTACTCCTCTCAAGTCAATCATTAATTTTGAGATGAAAACCTCTCAACTCTTATGAAATAATTATGGTACTTTTCTGCACTTGTTAATCTATATGAACTGTACTTGGTAAGTTGTAATTAAATGTTGTGCAAAATCAAGCCTTTACTTCCAGGTTCCAGCATCAGTTGCATTTGATAATTGAACAATTAATTTGGCCACATTTCAGCTTCACGTGAAAGAAAAATGAATGAAATACCAAATCTTGAAAACTGAGTTTATTTAAGATTTAACAGATGAGATGAGTAGATGACAGAAAATCTAATGCATTGGCATTAGCTAGTTATACAAAATACAATGGGCCACAACTCTCGAACCCTATTTTTTTGTCATTGACTTGTATGGGCTTTCTTATGCAAAATAGGTATCAATATAGAGTCCATTTCCATGTGATGATGTGAAGTTACAGCACACTGATAAGAACTAGGAGAATACCAAAAAGTTCTAAATACACCCCTATTATGGAAATGATTTTGACTAATGACAAAGACAGTACCTTCATGAAACCTTTTTAATTTTTAAAGTTCAAGTTTATAAATTTTACCAGGTTTTTAAATTTTTTTTTTTTTAAATAGAAATAGTTTTTTTATGGGTAAATAGAAATAGTTATTTACATGGTATTTTGCTAATATCATCTCAATATGTATTTACAAAATATAACAATCTTTCGAGTTTATAATTATGGATCATTAACGATAATAATAACAATTAATGTGTCATGGAGACTCGTAAAAGTGCAAATAATAAAGGAAAAATTGACAACAAAGTTTCAACTATGGGCGTTCCACCATTTTTAATCCAACTAGCGATTATTTCTTAATAGTCTCAACTATGCATTATTTTTTATAAAATTTGGCCCCAGGTTGATCGTTTACTTGTTTAACATGTTTTTTTTTAATTTCTTAAACCGGTTTTCTTCTTCCTCCTCTTTCTCTCTCCTCCCCGACCCCCTCCCTTGCCACCCAGCGTTCACTCTCTCCTCATTTTCATAAGTTTGTCTCTGCCACTATTCTTCTTGATCAAACACCAACAAAAAAAATGCAACATTATTTTTAGCGATTTATGAACTTTAAGGTGGTAAATTGGAAAAAAAAAAAAAAGTTGGTAAACTGGTAATGCATAAAACATGTTACTTTTAAGGTAGTAAAAATAAAATAAAAAATCCTTATTTTAATGAACCTTTCGGTGCCTAATCATTACTCTGGCAACATTTTGGCTGGAAATAAGATTTAGTATCAATCGTACAATTTGGGTTAGTTTTGGGGTTGATTTGCTTCAATGAATAGTTAAGGGGATAACTTACCTAATTGCTAAAAATAGGATGATTATAACATGGTCTTAAAAAAAACATGATCATGGAGCCAAATGAATGTGAGCCACACATTATTGTTAGTGGAGCCCCCATTTGTTTTTTTTTCCTTTTCTTTTAATTGCCAAAACTATTTGCATTTGATTTTGCTTATTTATCAAAATTTATGAAATTAATTTCTGAAAATCGAAAAAATAATTAAAAAAAATTTGAAAAAATTCGCGACCTCCATGGGAGGTTGAGTTGTTTTTTGTCTAAGTTACTACAGTGATTTGGTAATTACTAAAGATATTTTGTACATGACCAAACATAAAGAAATATTGGTAAATACTAAATATATTTTGGACAGGACCAAAAATAAAATTAAGGTGTGTGAGATATTTTGGACATGAAAGGTTCATCGACAGAATGTTTATGTGAAATGGGATTGGAATGGTCGAACAATCTCTAAAAAGAATCATCTTCCTTATAGGGGAATGTCACTTGTTTTTTATGCAAATTACTGCAGGATTTATGTAATTACTCAAGATATTTTGGTCATTACCTAACATAACTACTATAATTGTTAGGTACTCACCTAATTAAATTAGGATATTACCAAAACGTTTAGTTCATTACCTAAACCATTTTTAGGCATTACCTGAAATAATAATTGTCTTGGACAATGGCCTCAAATCATGTGAGTATAACATATATGATGAGAGAATTGTATGGTTAATGTTTTATCTACTTGTCCAACAAGTAAGCTGTAGGCTTAGCTTCCTTGTCGAGCAAGTAAAGTAGTATCTTGAGTGTTCTTCAGATGGAGACTTGTGCAACAATGCCTGAATTAGCTTAATCCTTAGCCTTGGCTTCGCTCCCGAACCTGCACAAAGGGACCCACCCTGGAGGTTTGGGTGGTGGTTCCCCCTCCGATGCTTAAGTCAGTTATCAGGAGTAGTAAGAGAAAGTAGAGATAGAAAGAGAAAGTGAGATAGAATTTTATCAGAGTAACTTTGCACTGTTTGCATTGAATGTGTTTTCTCCTGATTTCAGGGGTATTTATAGTGATAGCAAGTTGACAGCTAACCTTAAAAATTGACCTACAATAGTGGCCTTTGATTGGCTGAGGAATCAGATCATGACACGTGGCAGATCATGACTGGGGGATGTCTATTAACCACTCTCCTTCACCATTTGGCACTTCTTCGGGCTCCCATTGTTGGGCCGAATTTGATCCTTTTAACTCAGCTGAGTGTAGCCCAGAGATTCAAGGCTTTTCTCTTCTTTTACTAAGGTGACACGTGTACGGCTCTGATGAGCCCAAGTGTCTTAAAGAGAGCCATCGATGTTAGACTACAACATTTGCCCCTAAAAGGGCTTTTACTGTTGACCCATCTGACGGTTAAGGCCCTTTTACACTCAAGGCAGTTTTAATTTGAAATGAAGTGGCGCGCCTTCTCCTGTGTTATACCGGTCATATTAGACCGTTGTATCCTCTTTTCGGTCATTCTTGACCAGGCCATGAGTTTCTTATCCCTCTATAAATAACCTTGGTGTGAAAACATTCAATCATTTAACACCTCGAACAAATTTTTCTAGAGAGAGAAGCTCTGCAATTTTCTAGAGAGAGAGAGAGATCGTCCAGCTTCAGCATCCTTCACCGAATTTCCCAGACGTTCTTAGCAGGTATCGTTTCTTTGATCCTTTCATTCTTCTTTATTCTTTATTTTTTCTTAGAAAATCAATAAAATGGAATCATATTCATCAAATAATCCTAGCCGACCAAGAGCTTGTCTTGACCCTAGAACCGATACTTCTTCTTCGGCACATTCTGGAGTTGGGCCTCTTCTGGCCGAGTACATATTTTTTCATAGTTTTGGCCGAGAAAGTCAGACGACCCAGTCTTTACCTGTGCAGGGTAATCTGGCGCGCGTCAAGCAAACGGCCCGTCTAAGACGAAAAGCAATAATCCCATCAAATAGCTCGGATATGGAGGAATCAACTGGACGAGTGCCAGATGAGGCAAGAGAGGTCCAAAGTGCTCAGTCTTTAGACAGGACTCCTTTCGACCATGATGCAGAAACTTCCGAAATAAAAACTGAGACCAGTACTTCTGGCCGGGACGCCGATACGGCGGAGATCGGCGAAGGTAATAATGGTAGCGATCCTGAGGCTGCCGAAGAATCAGACGAGGCTTCTACCACCTCGTCGGAGATTAGAAGACGTTTAGGTCCCCTTTCTGATCCTGGCTTCATTTTAGTTAACCGTAAGTGGTTAGAGAAACTAGGACCAGACCCTAATTTATTGTCGTCTTTCATGCCCATGCCGGGCTTCTCCTTTGTCATTCCTAATAACAACGCGACGATCTTGAGTGCTCCCAGAAGCCATTTCGCCGTCTATAAACCGGCCTTAGATCTTTGGATTGAGGTTTCCTCTTCACGACTTCGTAGAACAAGTCTTTGCCGCAACACTACCACATCGGCCATAACCAGGTGGCACCAAACGCTTGGCACAACATCCTGACGTTTATTGCCGTCTGCGAGCTACGCGGCCTAGCCCTTTCCCTTCAAGCCTTTACCCATATCCATTATGCGTCTAAGGTACCTTGGGCAGTGGACGGAGCATGGCTCAAGATCTCGCAACCGTCCGGGCTTCATGACGGCTTGGGGGAAATCGTCAAAGATGCACGAGTGGAAAGTCGATTTCATCTTTTTACGGGCGTCCAGCGACTATGTCACAGAGAGCTACAGATATTATAATAGATCCGTCACTAATACTGGACGGAAGCGGTCTTGGCTGGAGTTGGAGGACGACTTTGACGAGGAGGTGGTGGAGTACTTCAGAGTGAAGGAGTACTCCAGGCCCGGCCAAAAATCTTTTAAGGGGCCATCTAACTGGATACCCTTTAAGGAAATGTTTTACCAAGACGACTTCTTGGTTGCTGCCGGCTTGCGTTTGGCCGATGATAAAGGTATATCTTTGAAATCACCCAAGTAAAACCCTTCGTCTATAGTTCATTTGACGAACACATTTTTGTTCCTTGCAGACTCGGCCAGACAACGCCTCAAAGCATCTTGGACGGGGGAAATCAGTATGTCCCAATTTACCGACAACCTGTGGAAGGAGTATGCAAAGAGCAGTGCCGAGAAGAGGGCAGAAACATTGGTATAATTTTTTTTTTTTTTTTTCGAGAACCATATTAGCTCGTCTGGAATTGGCATCTTGATTCCTGGACGAAGGTCACCTCCTTGGGGCCATGCTCGTCCAAGAATTGGTGTCCAATTCCGGGACGAAGGTCACCTAAAGAAGGAGATCGTCCAGACTTGGACGGTCACATCCTTGGGGCCATGCTCGTCCAAGAATTGGTGTCCAATTTCTGGACGAAGGTCACCCAAAGAAGGAGATCGTCCAGACTTGGACGGTCACCTCCTTGGGGCCATGCTCGTCCAAGAATTGGTGTCCAATTCCTGGACGAAGGTCACCCAAAGAAGGAGAACGTCCAGACTTGGACGGTCACCTCCTTGGGGCCATGCTCGTCCAAGAATTGGTGTTCAATTCCTGGACGAAGGTCACCCAAAGAAGGAGAACGTCCAGTCTTGGACGGTCACCTCCTTGGGGCCATGCTCGTCCAAGAATTGGACAATTCTTGGACGAAGGTCACCCAAAGAAGGAGATTGTCCAGACTTGGACGGTCACCTCCTTGGGGCCATGCTCGTCCAAGAATTGGTGTTCAATTCCTGGACGAAGGTCACCCAAAGAAGGAGAACGTCCAGGTCTTGGACGGTCACCTCCTTGGGGCCATGCTCGTCACACCAATTCTTGGACCAAAGAAGTTGAGATCCGTCCGAATTGGGGCCATGCTCGTCCAAGAATTGGTGTCCAATTTCTTGGACGAAAGTAACCCAAAGAAGGAGAGCGTCCAGACTTGGACGGTCACCTCTTTGGGGCCATGATCGTCTGGATTTTTACATCCAATCTTATGGGCGAGGGTCAACCATAGAAGAACGTCCATACTTGGATGGTCACCTTCTTGGGGCCATCCTGGATTTTTGCATCCAATTTATGAGCGAGGGTCAACCATAGAAGAACGTCCATACTTGGACGGTCACCTTCTTGGGGCCATACTCGTCTGGATTTTTGCATCCAATTTATGAGCGAGGGTCAACCATAGAAGAACGTCCATACTTGGACGGTCACCTTCTTGGGGCCATACTCGTCTGGATTTTTGCATCCAATTTATGGGCGAAGGTCAACCATAGAAGAACGTCCATACTTGGACAGTCACCTTCTTGGGGCCATACTCGTCTGGATTTTTGCAATAGTAGTTATTTTTGTTTTTTGGACGATCGATCTGATGCCTTTACTTTTTGCAGAAAAATGCTCCTACAAACAAACTCCCACCTGGGAAGTCGTCCTCATCAAAGAAGAGGCCAACTATGCGGTGACCCAGCCTTCAAAGAAAGAAGCCTAAGGGCTTTACAAGGAAGAAGGTGGATAAGGCGGCTCCCGCTGTCGAGAGCGGGGAGAAAAGCATGCCTCCCCCCACAAGCCAAGGCTCTTAAAAGAGAGCCTTCGGATCGTTGGCCCGGCCGAGGAGGGAAAGGATGCCCATGCAATTGTTCCCAATCGAGTTCTTGCCGGCCGACTCGCCGAGGTCAACCTAGAGTCCGCCTTGGCTTTGGTTGCACCAGAATCCGGGCGTCGCCGAGAACTATCCAGGGTTCGCGGCTCGGTGGCTAAGCCGGTGCCACGGATGCCTTTAGCTGTTAGGGACAAAGACGCTTTCGTCCGGTGAGTCGTATTACCCCAATATAGATAGGACGATGCGGGTCGGTAGACGGTCCATGAGTCCGTCCAATAGACAAGTCGTTGTCTTTCCTATCAATATTACTGACTCTCCCCCTCTTCCAGATAAGGGCAAAGGCCCCGCTATTCCCCCAACTCCTCCCCTTGCCGATTCGGACGAGGAGTCTTCTCGCTTTCGCCAAAATGTCAAGGCTAGAGAAAGAGCGTCAAGCGAGAGCTCTTCAAGTGCTACCCCGAATCCTATATCAAAGGATTAAGGGGAGCTTCGCCGGCATGTGGGCTACATGTCACGACTTCTCGCCGAGGTATTATTTTATGCCGGTTTTGTTTTATACTTGTTTAAACTTTGACTCTTTAATCCGTCTAATAACTTGATTTGTTTTCATTGTTCCAGCTTTCGGCTCGCAAAGATGCTAACCGAAGAATGGGCGAAGGAGCCGAGAAAAGAGAATAAACAGCTCGTCCATATGGCGACTACGGCAGGCGACAAGGCCATCCATGATATTGAGATGGCTAATACACTCCATCGTCAATCTCTGGAGGCTTTGGAGAAAAGATCAGCCCTTCTGGAGTCAGAAAACAAGAATTATCTTGTTACTATTAATGACATGTTCAAGGAACAGGACCGTCTGAAGATGGTCATTGATGCTGTCTCCACTGATCTGAGGGATGAAAGAAATGCCGCCCTTCTCGCCGCCACGCAGCTAAGGAAGGAGAATGTTCTTCTGAGGGAGAGAACTGCCCGTCTAGAGAGCCAGGCGGCCAAGGCCTTCGATGATGCCAAGGAAGGGTTGGAGCAAGTAATCGAAACGTCCAAAGGCTGGGCCGTCAAGGCCTTCGAGATGCTGGCTGAGGCTGATGAGGTTCCCAGCTTTGTGCGTCGTCTAGAGTACCAACAGAGTGTCCATCGGGCTATGGTATGTGCCGAGGAACCTCCGGAATTCTTAGAGTCTGACGACGAGGCTGCAGCCGATGGTGAGGGGCCTGAAGACGAGGGCGAGGATGAGAAGCCTGAGGACAACCAAGAATCGCGCGCTGGAGATGAAGCCTAGCTTTAGGTTTATTTTTCTAAGTTTCTTGGCTTGTCTGCCGTTGTAGTCTTAGCTCTTCAGTAGCCTTAAGTTGTAAAGTTTTGCTGTTGATATATATGGAGAACTTTTTTGCCAATTGCTAGTCTTCTTTTTATTTTTTATTTTACAATTGCAATTTGGCTAAGTGTAACTTTAACTTCGTCATGATCGTTTAACCAAAAAGGACTCGTCTGAGACTGTTTGCAAAGTGCCCATACTAGAAGATTGTCCCCCTTGCCCTTGGACGATTTTTTGTAATTTTATGAAATATCCAAGTACAAGAGTTGACTCGTCTTGAACTTCTTGGACGATCATTCTTGGCATTGGACGATTTCCAATCTTTATTAAGTGCCCAAGCATTTTCATTGATTTTCCCTAGATTGTTGGACGGTTTGCTTATTCAGACGAGTCTCGCCCACTGAGAGGTTGCGGCCAAGACCTGTTTGACTCAAGCTACCAACTTTTTTGGACGAGGGTCACCTTCTTTAGACCATACTCGTCCAGAGAGCCAGGGGCCATGCTCGTCCAAGAATTGGTGTCCAATTTTTGGACGAAGGTCACCCACAGGAGGAGATCGTCCAGACTTGGACGGTCACCTCCTTGGGGCCATGCTCGTCCAAGAATTGGACACCAATTCTTGGACGAGAGTCACCCAAAGAAGGAGAACGTCCATACTTGGACGGTCACCTCTTTGGGGTCATGATCGTCTGGGATGGTTTCAAACCATTAGAAAGGCATCTATTGCCTACGTATTAGTTTTTTATTGGACGACCTTGTTTTAACATGGCCCGTCCTTTTGGCTTCTATCATCCCCCCCTTATTGGGCTTAGCTCAACCGTGCATGGAGGGAGAGCCAAAGTCCAAGAAGGAGAGCAGCCAGCCGTGGCTGAGCCTGCTGAAGGTGATGGACGAGCTTGAGATATCTCGTTCAAAGCGTGTTTTAGCCGGTTTCCTTGAGGGGGCAACACTCGTCATTAAGTAGCGATCCCTTACTAGGGTCTAGACTACTTAGCTGTCCGTGATTTTGAAAGTAAGTATCCTTTACTAAGGTCTTATTTCAGGCCAGCTTTCTCTCTGAGACTTTGACGTTACTCTTACTAGAGTTTTTGTCAATTTCACGGCCATATATGCATTATATTTTTGGCCGGTCTCTTTGAGGGAGTGATGTTCGGCGTAAATGCGAGTGATAATGACGTTCTGCTTTTGTTTGTATTTTGTCCAAGTTATTGTCACTTTTTTAGACGAGTAACTGATTTAATGCCCCAAAGTGAATTAACTTGGTGAAAAGATACAAAGAGAGAAGAAAGTAAGAATTGTATTATATGGATTTTGCTTGGCTGAATGCCAAGATACATGTATACAATTCTTTTCTTACTAACATGTGCCGTGGCACTTTGGAATAACTACAAATTATCCTACAGGGATCTGACGAAGATCTGAGTTAGACGTGGTACTTCTTTAAGTTGTCCGAATTCCAAGTACGCTGAATAGGTCGTCCATCTAAATCTTGTAGACGAAAAGTCCCACTGCGTACCTCCCTGGACAATCGGATAAGGGCCTTCCCGGTTTGGTGTTAGCTTCCCCAACTCTTTAGCGCGTCCAACCGCTTCCATCTTTCTTAGGGACGAGATCCCCCACCCCGAGTGTAGGGGGGGGGGTGTGCACCCGGTCCCAAAAGTGCACACCCCTACCTGAGTGGTCGTCTAACAACTCTTTTGTTAAACTCACGAGCCATTCGCAGTTTGTACAATTGCATTCTTAGCAAGGCATTGCCCCTGACTTCTAGGACTTGGTCCAAAGCCGTGCGCAATGCGGCCCAATTGGCATCTTCTGTGTATAACATGACTCGTAGGGTGGGCTCTTCAACCTCAATGGGCAAGACGGCTTCAGTGCCATAGACTAACATGAAAGGCGTCTCGCCTGTGGAATTCTTAGCGGTTGTTCTAATGGACCACAACACTAATTGCGGTTCTTCAACCCATTGTCCTCGGGCGTTATCCAGCCTTCTTCTTGATTCCATTTGATAGAATCTTGTTGAAGGACTCAACTTGCCCATTGGCTTGTGGGTGGGCGAACGCCGCAAAGTGAGCTTTGATTTCTCTTTTCGATGACCACTCTTTCAGCTTAGGCGTTTGAATCTGTGGACCATTATCAAAGACGATTGACTAGGGCATGCCAAATCGAGTTATAATGTTTTTCCGGATGAAGCCCTTGACGTCGTTCGTTGTTATTCCTCTCATGGCCTCTCGCTCTATCCATTTAGTGAAGTAGTCAATCGCCACTATCACAAACTTCTTTTGCCCGACGGCCACGGGGAATGGTCCTAGGATATCCATGCCCCATTTGGCAAAAGGCAGAGGGAACAAGATGGGGGTTAAATAGTTGGACGGCTTCTGATGCACATTTCCATGCTTCTGACAACTGTCACACTTCTTTGCATAGACTAAGGCATCCTCCTTTAAGGTAGGCCAGTAGTACCCCGTCCTTAAAGCCTTTTCCCCTAAAGCTCTTCCCCCAATGTGAGAAGCACAAGCTCCTTCATGGAGTTCTTTCGAGATTTCCGAGACCATCTTCTCTCGGTGACGCACTTGAGCAGGGGCCGGTTGAATGACTTCTTGTAAAGTGTCTCGTCCCATAATTCAAACCACTTGTCTCTAGCCTTTACATACTTAGCTTCTACAGATCTCGAAGGCAATCGTCCCGTCTTCTTATATTCTATGATCGGCTCCATCCGGACAGGTCCCTCGACCGAGAAACATAATCTATTCTTGATCGATGCTCTTTTTGGGTTTGACTTCCCAAAAACTGTTCTTGGCACATCACCTTCACTCGAGCCGGCTAATTTTGAGAGAGCATCGGCTTGATGATTTTCTCGACCTTGGTACTTGGTCGAGGACAAATCGTTTAAATGGCTCTATCTCATCTTTGATCAGCCGCATGTATTTGCTCATTGATGCTTCTTTGCATTCAAAATCTCCATTAACCTGACTGACAACTAAGAGGGAGTCTGATTTGGCCTCGATCTCAACAGCTCCAGCCGCCTTGCACATTTTGATTCCAGCTAAGAGTGCTTCATATTCAGCCTTCATTATTGGACGCTCCGAACCGGAATCTCAATGCATATTCAAACTTATCTCCTTCGAGGAGATTGACAAATGATTCCTGCCCCACATCCATTGACCGTGTGGACGATCCATCAACCATGAGCGTCCAATGCTTCCTTCCTCTAGCTGGATCGGATATTGGTTCTATGGTTGGCCGAGTAAGCTCAACTATAAAATCTCGCCAAGGCTTGCCCTTTAATGGCTTTCCTTGGTTCAAATGATATGTCAAACATGTTAAGCTCAACCGCCCATTTTAGCATTCGCCCAGCCAGCCTTCCATCTTCCGTAGAACTTGCTTCAAGGGCTGGTCGGTGTAGACAATTATACCGTGCGCCAAGAAATATGGCCTCAACTTTCTCGCCGGCCATGACTAGGGCCAATCCAAACTTCTCGACCGGAGTATACCTGTTTTCCGCATCTTTGAGCACGTGACTCACAAAGTATATGGGAACTTGGACGGACTCTCGTTCAGCCAACGAGACGACACTCACACGGCTTGAGTGGATACAACCAAGTATACAAACAACTTTTCCCCTTCGGTGGGACCGACCAACCTAGGCAACTGCTGAAGATGATCTTTGACAAGTTGAAGGGCTTGCTCCGCCTCTCGCTGTCCATTCGAACTTGGCTTTTTTCTTGATCGTGGCAAAGAAGTGATGGCACTTGTCGCCCGACTTAGACAAAAATCGTCCAAGGGCGGCCAAGCAACCCGTCAACCGCCGTACCTCTTTTACCTTCGAAGGTGACTTCATGTCTAAAATAGCTTGAATCTTTTTCGGGGTTGGCTTCTATTCCCCTCTCGATCCACCAAGAAGCCTAAAAACTTCCCCGACAAAACCCCAAAGACACATTTCTTTGGGATTCGGCTTCAACTTGTATTTCCCGAGAGTTTCAAAAGTTTCTCTCAAATCACCAACATGACTTTCTTCTTGACGGCTCTTGACTATCATATCGTCAATATATGCCTCCATATTTCGTCCTAATCAGGGCTGAAAAAACATTATTGATCAATCTTTGAAAAGTGGCCGGGGCATTGCGCAGCCGAATGGCATCCTCACCCAACCATACCCCCTTTTTCGCAATGAAGGACGTTTTGTCCCGATCCTCTCGGCCACATTGGGATTTGATGAAAACCCGAATAAGCGTCCATGAAGCTCGGCAAAGCATGGCCACTGTGGAGTCTACCGCACAATCCAACTTAGGCAAAGGAAAACTGTCCTTAGGACAAGTCTTGTTGAGGTCGGTGTAGTCCACACACATTCTCCAGTGCCATTGGGCTTTGGCACCATAACTACATTTGCTATCCGATCAGGATAATAGGTTTCTTTGATGAACTTGGATTCCAACAACTTCGAACTTCTTGGTCGACCGCCCGGTTTCTAGCCTGGTCCCAAATGCCTCTTCTTCCGACGAACCGGTTTCAAATTTGGATCAACATTCAACCGGTGGACGGCTACTTCCGGATCAATTCCGGGCATTTCCTCAACGCAATAGGCAAACACATCTTGAAACTCTTTCAAAGAAGTGGACTAGATGACCCTTCAAACCAGGATCGAGTGAAGATCCGATTCTAAGGGTCCTTTCGGGACGAGCTTCATCCGCACGTACCTCTTCGGGGGCTTCTACCGGCTCCGGACGTTCTACTTGTTAGTCCCATGATGGCCATGACCTCTTCGCAGACGAGGAGGGTTCTTCCTTGATGACCTCATATTTCCTCTTCTTCTTTGGGGAGGTGCTCAAACGCTTTCCTTGAGGGTGCAAGAGGCGTCTGAGGGCTCTCCATGGTCGGCTTTAACGAGGCGACTGGGTCTTTGACAAATCCAGACGTTTTCCTGTCGCTAGCCATCCTCGTCTGATCTTTCTCTATTCCAGACGTTCTCCTTTCGCTGGCAACCTTCGTCTGATCTTTCTTATCTCGCCTTCCATGATGACGGTTTCGAGTAGTTAGGTAACATTCCCCTAGCCCGCTGGTCTCC
This sequence comes from Beta lomatogona, assembly GCA_947646795.1. NCBI lineage: Eukaryota > Viridiplantae > Streptophyta > Magnoliopsida > Caryophyllales > Amaranthaceae > Beta > Beta lomatogona. Next base: position 2,158,041 of record CANSNZ010001111.1, read on the forward strand.
ATACAAGGAGCCAATCTTGCCGTCATCACACTCATACTTCATCAACATCGATGAGTTACTATTACCGCTTTTACATGATTCGTAGTTGGTCGTCCAAGAATGACATTGTAGGCTGTCAAGTCTCGGACCACCAAAAACTTGATAAACAGAGTTCTTGAGGCTTCCTTCTCTCCTACTCGAACGGGCAAAGTCACAGTTCCCATGGGATGGATGACTCCTCCCCCAAACCCTATGATGGGGTGGTGAACGGGAACTAAGTTCTTCTCCTCAAACTTTAGTCTGGACAGGCAATCAGCACTAATGATGTCCGTCGAACTTCCGGTGTCGATCAGGATCCTTCTTACTCTCAAGTTTGCTATTTTCATTTCTACAACCAAGGGATCATCATGGGGAGTCCTCAACCTGCCACGATCTTGCTCACTAACTACCACCCTTGGGAAGGGCTCGACCTTTGTCCGATCGGCTAATAAAACTTGGCCGAGTTCCCTAAGGTAGTTTTTGTGCCCTCTATTGGTTGGTCCCCCAGCAGCAAACCCACCTGAGATTACAAGAACCACATCTTCGTCTGTGCTCACACTCTCCTTCTTCTTGTTATGCCAATCATCTTTCCTTGGAAACTTCCTTCCCCCTTGAGCCATATAGGAATTCATCTTTCCTTTTCGGGCTAACTCTTCCAAAGCTCTCTTGAGGTGCTTACATTCATTGGTCTCATGACCACAATCTTTGTGGAAGTGGCAATACTTGCTCTTATCCCTATTTCTATAAGGAGTTTTCATTTCAATGGGGCCTTCAACTCATACCGATCCTTAATCTCCATGAGGATGAAGTATTGGTCTTTGTTAAACTCAACAGATTGGATGAGGATGGCTCGGCCTCCTTTCTCTTGTTCTTTCTAGCCGGAGTGGTGTTGGAGGTTATCGCCCAAGTCTCGGCCTTCTTGGGGTTGCTTCTTTTTGGCCGAGTACCCTCTTCGGGCTTCTTAGACTCGGGATGCTTTGCCTCAAGCACATACTTCGGTGGCATGAATAAATGCTTCGGCTTCCCTCAAAGCCTCAGCAAGAGTGGAGATTTTCTTCTTAACAAGGTCAAATTTGAAACTTCCCGGCCTTAGGCCCCGATGAAGGCGTCAAAGGCTACCCCCAAAGATTAAGATCTTGGATTTCGAAGTGCTTCTAGGTTGAATCTCTTAACAAAACTTCTAAGAGCCTCCTTAGGTACCTGGACGACCTTGCCTAGGTGCATGCTTGTCTTTTGCTCTTGCTTGTTGGCAACAAAGTGACTAGTGAATAAGAAACTGAGTTCAGTAAAATTGTTGACTGAATTGGGGGGAAGATTATTGAACCACTTCTGAGCTACTCCCTTCAAGGTAGCTGGGAAATTCTTACACCAAGTAGCATCGTCCACTCCTTGGACGTACATCTGATGCTTGTAAGCAGACATGTGATCGTCTGGATCAGTAGTTCCATCGAAAGGCTCAATGGTTGGAAGTTTTACCTTTGGGAAGGGGGCGTCTCCATAATCCTGGCCGAGAATGGAGTAGGCCAGTTGATTTGGAGAGCTCCCAGCTGTCCCTCAATGGGTATGAACTCCTTGCGATATTCTTTCATTACTGGGTTGGATGAAGTGTTGGCTGGTTTTGGACGCCTGTAGACCATGGGCTGAGCCACGGTCTTCTCCTGCCGTGGATGAACAATAGAGTGGCTTAAACTTCGGCCTTCCCCTCAAGACGACAACCTCAAAGGAGGGTCTCTCAGGTATGGGGTAGATCATGTAGCTGAACGTTGCAAAGCCGCAGCCCTCTTTGCCTCTAAGTACTCCCTGGCGTCGGTTTCCATTCGGTGCCCACTAGGATGGACATGGTCCTGGGTCCTCACCACCAGGTTCCAGTCCATCTTTCTTCTCTGATCAGTATCTTCTGGCTGCTTTCCTCTCGCTGTCCTCCTAGAGGGATCCTGACGAACAGGTCGACTAGGACCTCGACGATCTACTTGAGAACGTCCTCTAGGACAAGGTGCATTGTTAGCAGCTGGCTCCGGGTTGTGATGGAAAAACAACATATTGCTTTTAATCTGCTCCTGGACGACCTCCGCCATCCTGGTCTGGAAATCATTCAAAACATTCTCCAGGTGGGCGGCAGTCACTGGACGATCTAGATTAACTTGGATGACCGGTTGCTGACTTGGTCCAGGAACATTGACGATGGATGGAGGTCTATCTCTTCCTCGAGGTGGTCTTTCATGCTCCACCGTATCTTCGACATTAACTTGAAGGCTTCGATTTCGGCAAGGTTGGATGATTGACAATCGTCATCGTTGCGTCTCCCCCATGGACGGCGCCAAATGTTTTATCTACTTGTCCAACAAGTAAGTTGTAGGCTTAGCTTCCTTGTCGAGCAAGTAAAGTAGTATCTTGAGTGTTCTTCAGATGGAGACTTGTGCAATAATGCCTGAATTAGCTTAATCCTTAGCCTTGGCTTCGCTCCCGAACCTGCACAAAGGGACCCACCCTGGAGGTTTGGGTGGTGGTTCCCCCTCCGATGCTTAAGTCAGTTATCAGGAGTAGTAAGAGAAAGTAGAGATAGAAAGAGAAAGTGAGAGAGAATTTTATCGAGTAACTTTGCACTCGTTTGCATTGAATGTGTTTTCTCCCGATTTCGGGGGTATTTATAGTGATAGCAAGTTGACAGCTAACCTTAAAAACTGACCTACAATAGTGGCCTTTGATTGGCTGAGGAATCAGATCATGACACGTGGCAGATCATGACTGGGGGATGTCTATTAACCACTCTCCTTCAACCATTTGGCACTGCTGGGCTCTGACTGTTGGGCCAGAATTTGATCCTTTTAACTCAGCTGAGTGTAGCCCAGAGATTCAAGGCTTTTCTCTTCTTTTACTAAGGTGACACGTGTACGGCTCTGATGAGCCCAAGTGTCTTAAAGAGAGCCATCGATGTTAGACTACAACAGTTAAGATGTGGGTTATTGATAACCAAATCCATGAGATTTTACGTGGTTTAAATAAATGATAAGATTGCATCGGGCTAAAACGTTGCATTTTTTCCTTTTTCTTTTGCTTTCAAATGATTGAATTGAATGACTTTCGTGATATGAACGGTTCATCGATCGAATGTTTATGTGAACAGCGGATTGAAATGGTCGAACAATCTCTCAAAATAATCCTCTTCGTTGTAGTGGAATGTCAATTGTTTTTTGTGCAAGTTAATGGAGGGTATAGGTAATTACTAAAGATATTTTGATCATGACCTAACATAACCATAATATATGTTAGGTAATCACCTAATTTCATTAGGATATTACCAAACCTTTTAGGTCATTACCTAAACTATTTTAGGGCATTACCTAAAATAATAATTTTCTTGGGTAATGGCCTCAAATCATGTGACTATAACATATATGATGAGGGAATTGTATGGTTAAGATGTGGGTTATTGATAACTTAATCCATGAGGTTTATAATTGTTTATATGATAAGATTGTATCGGGCTATAACGTTGCATTTATTCCATTTTCGTTTGCTTTCAAATGATAGAATTGAATGACTTTGGTAATATAAAAGGTTCATTGATAGAATGTTTATGTGAACAGCGGATTGAAATGGTCGAACAATCTCTAAAAGGAATCCTCTCCAGTGTAGTGGAATGTCACTTGTTTTTTGTGCAAGTTAATGCAGGGTTTAGGTAATTACTAAAGATATTTTTGTCATGATCTAATACAACCACTACATATTTTAGGTAATCACCTAATTAGACTAGGATTTACCAAAACTTTTAGGTCATTACCTAAAATATATTAGGGCATTACCTAAAATAATAAGGGATATTACCAAAACTTTTAGGTCATTACCTCCAAACCAGGGCGCTTCGCCCCTGGACCTCGACTCGCTCGATCAAGACTATCTATTAGTTTTATTCGAATTTTTTTAATTACATTAGCGTTTCCCCGTAATACAACGAGATGGTAAAAAAACTTGAAACCGTTGGAAAATGTGAACTTGTCGGAAAATTTTGAAATCTTATAGTCCTTCAATAGAGGAAATGGAAGGGATGAGAGAACAGTGAAAGATGAGAGGGAATGGAAGAGGTGAGGAGGAATGGAGGGGGATGGAAGGGGAATGAGTGAGGGAATGGGGAATGGGGAATGGAGGGGAAAGAGAAGGAAATACCTCGTATTTTTATACAAAAATACAGGGCGTTAGTAGGAAAAAATAGGACGACATTTAGCAAAACCTATTGGAGCTCATCTCAGTTAGTAAAGTCTATTTTAGATTAATTTCTAATGAATAAACAAAGGTGACAAAATTCTAGGATTATCCATGTTAAGGCTTAAAAAAAGTCCCTAAAACCGTTGTAAATCTTACATGATATAACCAAATTATTCTAAACCAAATTACTAGCACAAGTTATAGTTTAATGGTCAGATCATAATATTACAATGAGTCAATAACCTCTTACACAATTTTTAGATAATTTTCTAGTGAAAGTATAAAACCAAAAACAACGCCATATATGAGATATAAAAAGACGTAACAAACTAGACTTGGACTAAATGAAGCAACTAGAACTAATCAAAGTTATCCCGACCCACCCCAAAAAATGTCCATACTTTGAGCAGATTTTTGAGCCCGTAATCCGAGTTCTGTTTTTATTTGGGGCAGGTTTTGTGTAACTTAAAAATGGTGTTTTTTGGTTCAAAATTTGGTCAGACCCGAAAACCCCGCTATTTTTTGCTTGAAAAAGTAGGCTTTGGGTACAAAAAATCGACCCAAAATTTGACCTTATCTAGCTTAACAAGTGAGCAATTTGTTTGAGATTGTCCAGCCCAAACCCGCCATTTGATCACCTCTACAAGCAACACCTCACATACCAAACACACCACCCCAAACACAAAGAACAAGATTCCCCTACCCAATCAAATACACTCCAACATCCACTGCTAAAAATTCTCCCAACTCATTACTCATTGACTAATCCCACAACTCCAAAACCACCATCTCTGGTTTTCCGGCAATGTCCACACCCAAAAACCACCTCCTCCTCATTTTCTCTCACCTCTTCTCTCTCCACCTCGCCGGAAAACCACCTTCTCCTTCCAAGCAACCGTAAACTCCGACAAGATGACAACCTTTTCTGCGAAAGTTGGCGGTTTTCCGTCGAAAATAACGACGCCGGATTATGGTATACTGTTCCATCTCGCTGTCATAATTTCGTGAAAAACTATATGATCGGTGATCGATACTTGTCGGACTCTAATGTTGTTGCCGGAAATTCGTTGGAATTCGCAAAATCAGTTAATGTTACCGGTGATGGAAAAGATGCTTGGGTTTTGATGTTGATGAAACTCTTCTCTTCAATTTACCTTACTATGAAGCTCATGATTTTGGGTGAGATTTCATTTTTTTTAATTATTTATCTTTCTTTTTGTATATATGATTTGGGGTTATGATTGATTGATTCTGAAATTGGGTTTTTCTGTGATTTTATTGAGCTAATTAGAAATTGGTAGATTTTTCAGTATTGGGTAATGTTGGAGTTTACGTTATGAATTTAGAAACTTTAAGGAAGATTAGGTGAGGAATTTTGGTCAAGAGTGTTTTTTTAGATTAGCTATTAGAATGATTTGAGTAGTTTCGAGAAATAAGATTTAATTGAAGTTATATGCTGTTTATATGGTTACTTGTATGTCGATTTCCTCGAATCGATTTTTTTGATGAGAAGCTACTTGTTGCTTAGTAGGTAAGTGAAGTATACAACAAAATGTGCATTTGATTCTAGCCCAGTTGATATGAAAGATTGGGTGCCGATTTTGAATCGATGATGAGCTTTAATCTGGTGAAAAAGTTGCACATTTTTTTTTCTAGTTGCAATGTTTTGATTGCAAACACATTACTTTGACCATTGATATCTTTAATTATATGTTAATAACAATTTTACAAAAAATTCATATTTTGAAAATTTTAGATGGAGATATTCAAAATGTTAAATGCTCAAATTTGTTTCTGCATATGTTGCAATTGAAACGAACAAGGAAATATTGGAATTAGTCCATTTGGAATCTGGAACATGGAAAGTTAGAATAGAAATCAAGCATGATATTATGTGTTGTATGGGAAGTTTGTGATCAGACATTTGATTTGTTGGTAAGTCCATTTTTCAAGAAGGGTCATACTATATGAGTTCAAAGGATTAACGTATTTTTAAGTTGTTCATGTTGATCCTTACCTTAGAAGGGAGGTCTGATATGAAAAGTCAAATGTTCCGTGTGAACATTCTAAAATTGTTTACGTTGATCCTTAAGTGGCAAGGAATGTCTGGAAAATCAAGTGGTTCATAAGCTCTTACCATTTTATGTTGTTTCTTGATGCCTAAGTGAATTTTCATCATGAAGATTGATTTTAAGACGATAGTTAAGTCTGTTTAATGTCGTCGAGATATCTGGTGCAAGGTTGTGTCATTTTTTGATTTTGTGACCTTTTTAAAAGCTTGTTTAGTTTGAATTAGAGTCGTTTATGAAAAAAAAAAACTCCAGATTCCCTGTTATATGTGGTAGACTGCTATCATTAGGAGTAATCTTTTGTGAGGGCAATGTAGAACTTGTAAACTAATGGACAATCTTGAATTTCGAAAATGATTATACACCCTTTCAGCCTCTCACTCACGTTAGAGAGCTTATGAAACTACGCATGTGCGGTTTTCTCTGGAAATATAGCTTGTAGTATACCTTTCTATTCTATGTTGATGATGTACTTTTTTTTATCTCAAAGGGCATAGAATAAACTGAAACCTGCATGGATGTGTTTTCTTTAAGGCAGAGTGGCATGATTTAATTGCTTAGAAAATGAGGCATTCACATATTATGCTTCTATGCATGTTTGGTACTTGATTTCTTCTTTTTAGGCATTCTTACTAGAACTGGAAGTCTGGAACACTCAGTTTAGGTTCTATATGCAAAGCATGATACTTGCTTTGTGTCTTGTCCCACCATTTCCCAGTTATTGTCTGTTGGAGATCTCTATCTCAGTAGCCAAATTTCTATTTGCTGCTATTCATCTGATGTTATCTAAGTGTGCATTTTCTTCTTTTGATCTTGTTTCTCTTTCTTGGTTTCTAAGGAATGCTATAGTTTAGTTGTCCTGTTGCTAACCGGGAATATTCAAACAACTTATATCCTATCACTCACGGCATAGCCTACTTAGTTACCTATATTCCATTATAAACTACACATTAAGAACATAGGTACACATAATATTCCATTATCACATTTTAAGCATTAGTTTCCTCCATGGCTGCCATATCATCTTCAATGTCTTCTGGGTCCAGGTAAATTTTTTTCGCCATTTCTATAATCATAATCAAGATTAGATATCAAAGTTATTGTTTTAATCAAAGTATAATTTTCGGTTTATTTCGCGATCCACAGCCAAGAAATTGATTTGAACAATTTAGGATTTGGCCTAACGACCACAGATTACATGTATGTGATGAAATGTTCCAAGGATGAAGAGTTTACAGAGGGCCAACTTATTCCATATGCAAATATTGAGTTGAGCCCTGCTGCTGCTGTCTTGAACTATGGTCAGGTATGTTATGTTGATCACTGGATCTTTAATGATATCGGATGAATCCTATATGTTAGTCGATGTAAGGCCCTGTTCTTTTAGACTCGATGAATGGAAATTCAGCTTAGTTCAGTTAGTTTCCTCTCACAGTTTCAGTTCAGTCCAAAGGAACAGGGTTCTAATAAGTGACTCCCTTTTTTTATCTGTTTAACTAGCTGACACCTATAGTTTTGTATTCCCAAATGAAAGGGTGTACTTGAGGGGATGAAAGCAATGCAGAGAGAAGATGGGAAATTTGTTTTATTCAGGCCTGTCGAAAATGCGTTGCGCGTGAAAATAGGTGCTGAAAGAATGTGCATGCCTTCTTCTGTTGATCACTTCATTGATGCAGTGAAGCAGACTGCTCTTGCTAACAAGCGTTGGGTATATGATTATATCATTAGTTTCCAAGTTTCATACTAATATTATGATTTATGAGCTAGTTTTGGACTGTTTAATTTGATGAAATGATCTTACATGTAACAGATTCCTCCTCCAGGGAAAGGCTCACTATACATTAGACCTTTGCTCCTAGGAACTGGACCGACCTTGGATGTGTCTCCGGCTCCTGAATACACATTCCTCATCTATGCTACTTCTGTTCGGAACTATTTTCAGGTTTATTTCTACTATATCTTCTATAATTTTCTTCTTAAATTGTGTACATGTTTTAATGTGAATGAATTTTGTACATGCTAATAGTATTGTGGTTCTATCCCCTCTACTAGGAAGGTAGCGCGGCCTTGAACCTATACGTTGAGGATCAATTTGATCGTGCTTCTCGTGGTGGTGCTGGTGATGTGAAATCAATCACCAACTATGCGCCAGTAAGCCTATGTTTCTGTTTTCCTCATTGAATCAAATCAGAAGTTTGTTTGGAAAGTGTTCATATAACTATTCAAATTTCCTGCTGTTTCCTATGATTTTGTATGTAAGCTCCAACTTTACTGCATTTCAGGGTATGAAACCTAAGATAAGTGCAAAGAACAGAGGATTTTCGGATGTGCTTTATCTTGATTCTGTGAGCGGAAAATACGTAGAAGAGGTCTCTTCTTGTAATATATTCATTGTAAAGGTACAAAATACTTAATCAGTGACATGATTAAAAACTCAATCATAAATCTTTCCTATATCAAGACATGTTGTGACAACTAATTTTACATATCTTAAAGTTGTATACTTCTATGTGACTATTAAATATTAATCCATACAAAATAAAGAATTAGATGGCTGTTTTCAGAGTATGTACTCTACTTACACTCTTACAGGATAAAACAATCTCAACCCCACCAACAAAAGGCACTATTCTCCCAGGAGTGACAAGAAAAAGTATCATTGAAATTGCCCGAGATCATGGTTTTAAGGCAAGACAATTTTTATTTATGTTTCCATATCATGAAGGTGTTTACCTAACAGCTAAAACAATGTTAACTAGTAAAACTTGCTTAGGTTGAGGAACAACAGATTGCGGTGGAGGAAGTGTTCGAAGCAAACGAAGCTTTCTGCACCGGAACTGCTGTAGGAGTTGTCCCTGTGGGCAGCGTTACATACCAAGGCAAAAGTTATATATAGTTTTTAGCTTGATGTATCAGATATTGTTTAGTTTTACAGTTGAATACACATGTGGGAGTATCTCAAAAGGTGCTGCAAGAACTCATATGTGCAAGAATTGCAGGGTAGAGTACCAGATATCAGACACCAAATCAGTTTGTAGCATGTTGTTATCAACATACATCGCTATTCAAAATGGTCAGATTGAAGATAAGAAGGGTTGGATGGTAGAAATTAGCTAGCTAAAGTAAGGGTGCATTATAATTTCACCTTGATTTTGGATAAGTAAGGCTTGATTTTTGTTGGAATAGTAGAAGTTTATTACCCGAAGGATTATCATACAGTATATGAGAAAACACAATTGATATAGTGATTAACTAATCAAGCCTTACATAAACTTCACGCATTTGTAAGTGTCTGAGTGTTCGACTATAGCTTTTCAAGTAGTGTTTAGATGTTTGATCAAAACTCTACCAAAGGCGAAATGTTATTATTTTTGCGATAACTTATGAAGGTAAAACATAGTTTTACTTCTTTTTGTGTTCTTTTACTAATCCACTCATTTTAAATGCGATGGTCTCTACTCTCTATATCAAAAACTTAATTTGTGTCGTGAAGGCCAATTTATTCTAAATATTATTTAGATGATGTGAATTATTCTATTATATTCATTGTCTATAATATACTCAAGGGACTTTATTCCCAACTTTATTGCCACTTTGAAGATTACAGTAGTCTATATTGTTTTTAATTTAACCCACCTTCAAATTTACTATAACTAATTGTACTTATAAATTCGAGATTCAAATTTGACAAAGACACGTACAGAATTTTTATAGACAATACTTTTTGGTACAAATTAAATGTCAAGTTTATATATCAAATGCATTGATCAATACAAAATTATGTAACAGTCCAATTTCAGCTCCAAAGAAGCTTGCCTTTATACCTCAACTTTATTCGACAACAAAAGGGTTATGGGCCTATTGCCTCAAAGAATAACTCGTTTTAATATATTATATTACTTTATGAGTCCAGGTGATTGCCCAAGTTGATTAGACAATACAACAATTATAAAGTTATCGATAAAGTGGCAAATTAAGATTATGAAAACTGAAGATTGAATTGAATCCTCTACTTTCAATATTTTCCTCTTATATTATGATTTATTATATTTTGTTTTGAAATAAAAACTATAAGATTATACAGGTATTTGTATTGAAGCTAAGGTCATGCGTTTGAGTCCGTGTTTTTGTTTTTTTATGTATGTCCATTACATGGTCAGAAACCCATTAATAGAAAACGGGTGTCATATGCATAATAGACTAATTTGATAACATATAAAACTCAAATGGACCCGGTGCACACTAACTTAGTGTACACCGGGTTAGTAAGATATTAACTTCATATAGTGAATTCTATAGAGATATAGTGAACTTATATACAATATAGTATATTTTATTAACGAAAAACATAATGTGAAATTATATGCAATATAATAGAGGAATTAATTAAAATATTTTAACATACAGGAAGATCTAAGTTGCGTAGTATATATCATGACACATATTCTAACATATGGAATGATTTAGTTTCTCCATAGTCCATGATATAGTGTGTGTTTGAATGATATAGTGAGTTTCTGCTTGATATAGTGTGTGTTTGAATGATATAGTGAGTTTCTGCATGATATAGTGTGTTTCTGAATGATATAGTGAGTTTATGTATGATATAGTGTGTGTCTGAATGATATAGTGAGTTTCTGCTTGATATAGTGTATGTGTGTTTGAATGATATATTGTGTCTGAATAATATAGTGAGTTTCTGCATAATATAGTGTGGGTCTGAATGATATAGTGGATTTCTACATAATATAGTGGATTTTCGCATAATATAGTGGATTGTTCAGTAATGATATGTTGTTTTGCCTGGTGCACACTAATGTTAACGTGAACCGGGTCCACACAAGTCAGATTGACAATAGTATATGCTTATATGGGGCCTGGGGAATGATGAACAAACATATTAGTCTTTTTTTGAAGTATAGTAGAAAAAAAACACAATTAGATGTACATAATTAATTTTTTTTATTAGGAAAGATAATTGGTCTTAAGACTAACAATTGCTAGGCTACTAGCCTGTATGGCACACTAGTTCAGAGGTTAGGTACAAGGCTAAACAGCCTAGAAGTAAATGCCCCGACATATTATTGGGATGAGGATTCAAACCCTGGGCAATGCCTTGGAATTCGAGGTGGTACTCCACTACTAAGCTACCACCTCTCCCTCACATGTACATAATTAATGATTACGAGATTATTGATTTGGGGAGGCCTGATGATTAGATGTACAATATGCAATCTGATCATCTTTAGAAATAACTTATTTAATGCTAGATAAAGTATTAATTTTGAAAATGTAACAATGTTATTTGGACATCAATTAAAAAGAGTATGATTCAGAAATAGACTATTGGCCCTACTTGATACAACTTACAATAACCTTGTCAAGAAAGAGTCGTCTTATAATCACGAGAAAACTTGCAAAAACCATCATTAATGTAGTGAACCAAGCATTACATTTTCTATAGCACATCTCAACGCCACTATTCTACTATTCTTGTCTTGAACAACTTGGAGTCAGGACTTCTTGGCTCTGTTAAACAGTATAGCATCTTAGCTAATTTCAACTATCCAACCCCTCTTGTCTTCAATCTGACCATTTTGAATTGCGGCATATGTTGACAACAACCTCTTACACACTGAAGTAGCATCTGTTGTATGGTATTCTACCCTGCATTACATACATTTTTTACAACACATTCAAAATCCACCTAATGAATTGTACATACAATGCCTTTAAACCATATTGTTTGTCGCTCATGTCTTCCAACAATGAAGCACTAGTTTTATATGCACGCGATGCGTGCGAAAATATGTAGAAAATTAAATTAATTGTTAATTACATCTAATAAATGAGGAATTTTTAAAATTAATCAGTTTATTCCACTACATCAGGGATTTTTAAGTTTTTTCTAATTAGTTGAGAGGGAAGTATTAAGTGTGCTGTAAATTTTAATTGATTTCTTTTTGTTGCACCTTTCTATCTTTTTATTTTTTAATTAATTAATTAATTAGGTAGTTACATCTCTTTTTTATTTCTCCTTTTTCCTTTTTCTTTTTTTTCATGTCCCACCCATGTTGCCTTATATAATAGAGATAAGCAAAACTCGCGGATACGGTACCTTTTGCTTTGGTATGTGATGCTGCCCACAGGGACAACCACGACAGCAGTTCCGGTGCAGAAAGCTTCGTCTGCTTCGAGCAATTCCTCCACCGCGATCTGTCGTTCCTCAACCTAAACAAAGTTGTTACAATTTCATGTAAAAAAACATATAGAAGAGAAAAGGAAGGTGCTAATAATGTCATACTAGTATGATTAATTTACCTCAAAACCATGATCTCTAGCAACGTCAATGATGCTTTTCCTTGTTATTCCTGGGAGGATAGTGCCTTTTGTTGGGGGAGTTGAGATTGTTTTCTCCTGTAGTTCATGAAGAGCTACCAATGTCATATACAGGCTATATATAGATACTACAATTATGAAACATATTTTTGAAGGCTTTTGCATGTACTCTTCATATTACATTTCTTCTATATGTACATATAAACTTAGGTTTACTTGTTTGTTAAATCTTATTATATAATGACCAAGCTAGTTTCTCTTTGTGTCACTCTATTTTCATTTTCTTTTCTTGAATATGTGGTCCAAAAGCCATGTAAGAATTTCATACCCTTAATAGAGAGTGAGTGTCTGACCAGAAAATAGAGAGTTAAAATAATACGGAGGACAAGTCTATACTGCATTCATATGAATCATCTTAGTCCTAGTGAAATTAAATCTAGAATTTTGCAAAACAAAACAATTAATTTCATCTTGTAGACAGGCGCACCTTATGTATATGGATTTTTATAGTACTCTAGGACTTAAAAACATTGACTAAAGAGATCTCCAAGAAATATTACCTTTACAATAAATATATTACAAGCAGAGACCTCCTCAATATATTTTCCGCTCACGGAATCAAGATACAAAACATCTGAAAATCCTCTATCTTTTGCCCTAGCCAAAGGTTTCAAACCCTGAAATATAGTAAAGCAAGGAATTGATCATTGTCATAATCAATAGGAAAAACTAGAAATGATTGAACACTTATTGTGACATTTTCCTCTCGAACTGATGATCTCAAAGAGAAAACATTTGCTTACTCGCGCATAATTGGAAATCGATTTCACACCACCAACACCACCACGAGAAGCACGATCAAATTGATCCTCAACATACAAGTTCAAGGCTCCAGTCCCTTCCTGATAGAAGAGAAAGAACGAGAAGATCAGTTTAGCATGTACATCACTAACTAACTTATGTTGCTCAGACTCTTCATTTCACCTCAAACACCCGTGTTGGATCCTCGATAGCCAGACATGGGTGGGACACTTGGGCACTTTATTTTGGGAATTTCTTTTGAAAAAGTTCACAAAATAGCCAAGTCGAACACTTGAGTCCGAGCAACATAGTCACTACTCCACACCAAGATAGATTAAAAAAAATAGAAAGGAAATCATAGAAGAAATGGTAAACATTTAACCTTGAAATAGTTACGAACAGGAGAAGCGTAGATGAGGAATGTGTACTCAGGAGCCGCAGATACACCTAGGGTTGGTCCAGTTCCTAGGAGCAAGGGTCTAATGTATAGTGACCCTTTCCCTGGAGGAGGAATCTGTTACATTTAGGAGTATTTTTTATCAAATAATCATATTATTTACATATGGTACGAAATATATAAAGGAAATGTATTGTGCGCATGATACACTCAATTACTAATTTCCTACTTATTCACTCCTGCTCCGGCCAAGTGAGCAAATAAACAGAATTGGATAGCTTTACATGAGAAAATGAGCAAATTTCTTTGGTATACCATGTGCGTCATACATGAATACACCCAGACATATAATGAACCAGTTTCTATCAACAAGCTAAGGGAGAGTTATGATCCCTACGTGTCAAAATACTAAGCTCATATATATGCTTTTTTTAAAGTCAAAGTTCAACAACTTTGACCATATTCACTAATATGTACGCGAAACAAATAACATGTGAGATTTTGTCAATTTTGTGACAACATGTGTTCGCTAACTTTTTTATAATTCTTATGATTACGTAATAAAAAATGATAATAGGTAAAGATGCGTCTTGGATATTATAAAAAAACAAGTAGGTAAATTATAAGGCAGTGAGTGTATGACATACCCATCGTTTATTAGCAAGAGCAGTTTGCTTCACTGCATCAATGAACTGATCAACAGAAGGAGAAGGCATGCACAATCTTTCGGCACCTATTTGCATACGCAAGGCATTTTCATCGGGTCGAAATAAAACAAGCTTCCCATTTTCTCTCCTTATTGCTTTCATTCCCTCGAATAAACCCTTCATGAACACAAAACTGCAATTGTAAGCTACATATGGAGATATAAAAGAAAATTATAACTTGAACCACTTAACAAATATGCTGCAAAAAGTTTGCTTTTGATATGTTTAGCTGATAAATGTACAATTGTTCTGATGTACGCAGGATTTCATCTCAAGTCTTAGTTACCAACTTACCATACCATAAAACTTTACCAACTAAATAGCTAGTATAAAAGTAAAATTTCAATAGTAATCATAGATTCTCCTTATTATTTAGATCTTGCTCTCTTTAACTGATAAGGTGATATAGTCTGAATTTACTAAGATATACTCCCTCTGTTTTTTATTAAATCACCCACTCTATTTCCCTCATTAGTTTACACACTTCTTCTTTTTTCTGTTTTTTAAATGGTCCCACCAATTGTTTATCATTATCTTTACCTTCTCACTTTCATTTTCTTGGTCCACAACATTAACTTCAACACAATTTGTCAATAAATTAATACTTTCCCTTTCCTTCTATAACTTACATATTTCTCCTAAAACTCTATTCCCAAAAAGTGGGTAAACTAATAAAAACCGGAGGAACTAGGGAGTATTCTTTAAGGTATCTATTCTAGTCTCCTAGTTCGACTAAAAATATTTTACAATATTCATAAGCAAAATATCAAGTGGGAATTTTGTTAGAGTTGTCTCGATGCATATACTTAATTCAAAACTTTAGTTTTCATAATTTTTATAATATAGAATTAAGTAAAAAAATTGGTAATAGAAAACATATAAAAATAAGGAGGATTTGTAAGATTTTTTCAAAAATATATATCAAGTTCATGTGAAACATGAAATGCCTTATAAGTTATATCCCTTGATGCTTCTAAAAAGACACTTTTAGTTGGTGAACATATGTGAATGCTTTGACCACAAACTGCATTTTTTTATTTGGGAATTGAATATGGGTGGAACTAAACAAAAGGCACCAAAAAAAATTAATATACTAACTACTAAGGTTATTCTTATTAATATTATCAACATACCTGGCCATTATCCTATTAGTAATGTAACTAGGATATTTTCCAATCCCCTAATTATTATATGCAACTTTATACTACGAATTGTATTAAACTATTTGATTTGACGAATTAATTTAATGTCTGCCTCTTTCACAAAAAAAGTACCTGGCCATAGTTCAAGACAGTAGCAGCAGGACTCAACTCAATATTACCAAATGGAATAAGTTGACCCTCTGTAAATTCTTCATTTTTGAAACATTTCATCTTGTACATGTAATCTGTGGGTGTTAGGCCGAATCCTAGGGTGTTCCAGTCGATATCTGCGTAGCCATTCTCGCCGTGCCCGTTAGTATGGCTATCAATCGCCCAAATGAACAAACAACTAATTTCGTTAGCTTGCATGAATATCATATTTGTCGTGTACATGGTACACCTGAGTTATTCGTAGAAAACGAGACAAAATTACATTTATGCCTATAACATATCAATTGTTGACTATATTTCTTCAAATGCTAAGCAAGTAAAATTCCAGGGTTTTTAACCAATTTTTTTTTTTTTTTTTTTTTGGTGAAAAACACTTTTTCTTTTACTCCTTATGTTTTTATATAGTTGTTTCAGTTTGATTTTGCACTTGTCATTCATTCACATTTTTTTACTACTAGTATCTTTTATTATCAATGAGTAAAAATTGAAAAAAGTTGATATTCTGAATATATATATATATATGGAGAAAAATCCAAGAACATCTATCTTATAACTTTGGCTCTTGCTTCAAGTAAAATTATAAAATGAACATCATACTAATAACAACATAGAAATATTCTACTAATTCTTGGACAACGAAATGCCAGAAGAAATTACCTTAAGTTTGAAGAGATTATTGAAGATGAAATTGCCGCCATGGATGAAACTTAAACCTAGGAGTTAAGTTGTGTTGTAGGGAAGAGATTGAGGAAATCAGAGAAGTTAATTGCTATAAGTTCTGGTGCGTATGTTCTGTATATATAACATTTCTAATTTCTAATATATATATAGTATATAATGCAATCGTTAGGTTCACACTAGAAAATAAATGTATTACCATTTATGGATATTACTTTTTCGGGGAAACTTCATTACTATGCTATAAGTCTTTTATTAATAATAATCACGACTTTCTTATAGGTGATTAAAAAATATATACATCGATGACTTTTGAATATTAGGCAAGACCTTTTTTATTTTATTATATATTCTTTTTGAGGGGTATTTATTTATATATTCGAACAGCTGGAAGAAGGTAGCAATATAATTAGAATTTTATTAAACGTGAACATTTAATACTGTTTGTGCATGGGACACAAGAAATATATTCCCTTCGTAAAAGTATTCAAGTACAGTGTACAGATGCTATTCATATAATCATGAGTTGTTTTCATTTGCGAATAATTATGTGAACTTCAACAACGACGTTAGTTAGGCATGTGCCAAAAGAAGGCAAAGAAGGCAAAG
Source organism: Beta lomatogona (assembly GCA_947646795.1). Classification (NCBI taxonomy): domain Eukaryota; kingdom Viridiplantae; phylum Streptophyta; class Magnoliopsida; order Caryophyllales; family Amaranthaceae; genus Beta; species Beta lomatogona. Next base: position 2,175,175 of record CANSNZ010001111.1, read on the forward strand.
AAAAATTCTTGAGAGGGAGAGGTGGTAGGCTCAAGAGAAAGATCATCCCGAATTTCAAGACATTGTCTAATGCCTCGATTCTCATTCCAACAATATATTTGGGCATTCTTACGAGTTGTTTAGCCTTGTACAGCATCTGAACTGCGGTGTGCTGCGGTAGTAGGCTAAGAAGTTAGTTTTTGGATCAATTATCTTTCCTAATAAAAAATAAAAAAAAAAGAAAAAGAAAAATTCTTACGGGAGATATTGTTGGAAAATATATTTTATAGTATTTTATTTGTAATTAAAAAGTTTAAAAGGAAATTATTCCTCTTAATGCCGTTGGGTTTAGTGGCTTTGGATTCCTAAGTTAGTTGTTCTAAATTCAAGGAACAAGTAACATATTTTCTTAAACTGATTTTTTTCTAGTTTAAACATGTGTTTTATTCTAATAAGAAGTATAGCTAGTAAATTAGTTAGAGGTGGGAGTATGACTCATTAATTTTAGGAGAAAATATCTCCCACTATCTTGATCCAAGGAGTTTGTTTCAACGGCATCATTAAGTTGCCAATCTTATACAAGTATATACATACATGGTTGTCTTATACGTAATAGATACAACATGCTCGTGTATTAATATAAAGTTATAAACCAAAAGCTTTAAAACAACTCTGATGCTTTCTCCTGGCAGTGGCTGATAGAGTTTGTGAGAATGCTTAAATGTATCGAAAGAGTTTACAACCTATTTATAATACAACTGTGATATCTAAAAGATATGAAGAATAATAGAGATATACATCAAAGATAACTAAAGATATACATATGATCACAACCTTGATAATATATACTATGAGAAATCAAATAATATCCTAAAGATACTAATCAAATAATAGTGATGATATCAATTATCCTTTACAGTGGCTACTAAGCTATACAATACAATCATACTACACTTTTCCAAAATTAATTATCATCTTTTACAAAGCTATTAAATCATTATTATTTTTGGAGTTTGGTGTTCATCGGTTCGAGGGTCTTTTGCTGCACACAATTGATCTGGCGGGTTGTCGTATCTTAGGAGAGGAGCGCATAAATTCTATCAACCAGTGCAATGGAGCGTTTTCTCTCTAAGGATAGCGCCTAGCGTGCTTCAACCTAGGCTACTTCTAATATAATCTCATTATTCTACTGTTATTTCTTCGATTGTATATGTTATTATTGTTATTATTTGATTGTTTGATTTGTAAGCTACTGATATACTAGAAATACTATTGCCCCAAGTTATTTTCTTAATTATTTAGAATTTATATTGCATTATATGCCATAGACCACATTCAACCTCCCTTAATTTTTTTTTTTAATAGAGAGAGCCACAAGGGCAAATAATGTAGACGAGATTCGATCTTAAGTCTTGGAAATTACCTCCCAAATCTTTAACCAATTAAACTAGTTGACATCCACACCTCCCTTAATTCTTAATCATATTGCACTTCATCCCACAAGTTGATTTTACCATTATTTTCACCAAAAATAAATTTATCATTATTTTGTTCGACAGAATTAACTTTTTGTAATAGTGTTAGCTTTTGTAATTAATTTTTTGTAATATTAACTTTCAAAGTTGTTTAAAGTACAAGTGTTTGGTAAACACTAAACAGTCGTTGCTTATGATACAAGTTTTTAGTAAATTTAGGCTATGTTCTTTTCGCTGGTCGATCTCGAATTTTTTTCGATCGATCCGATCCGATCCTGGCCGATTTAATCTAATCTGATCGAACTTTTTCGATCCGGTCCGATCGATCCGAACTTTTCTCGATCCTGGTCGATCGATCACGAACTTTTCTGATTTACCCAACTCGTGCAATATACTATTTCTTTTTCGATCGATCGATCCAACTTTTCGGATCCGATCGATTTTTTCGATCCGATCCGAATTTTTTTCGATCCGATCCGAACTTTTATGATCTGATCTGATCTGATCTGATCAAATCTGAAATAAGCACTAGAGTGCTTAAATAAGTTGAAAAGAACATAGCCTTAGAATCTAAATAAGTGAATAAAATAATAAGGTGCGATATGTAATTGGTTAAAGGATTGGACCCCTCCATTTTTATGTCTTATGATCCCTCCATTTTTATTACTATATATTGGACCCCGACTCGTCTGCAAGGTTTTTTTAGTTTAGACCGATTGACTTTTACACTATTTACAATCTCACTTTGACCCCATTTTTTTACTAATATATAAGCAAAATGTTATTATGTAATATTTTATTGGATGCATCTCAGCATATATTTTCAACTTTTCACGTTTTTAAACTTTTACTAATAGATAATTGAATATATTAATAATCAAAGTTGTGTGTTGAAAGACATAAAAGCCAAATCGGAAGAACTAAGCGCCGTTCTTTTGAACTGACAATCTGGTAAAATCATTAAAGTATAAGTCTCATAGATAACTATTTATTTCTTCCTAACCAACAATAAAAATCTTGTGATCAGATACCACCTTTTGTTTAATAAGAGATCAGATACCACATTGTGAATAAAATAAAGAAATATATGCCAAAAAAGTGATGGATGGATACTCCTTTAAAGAGCAGAAGTCTTTATCCAATATAATGCCAATACATCCAAAAGCAAATTTGGATGATTAAAGGAAGAATCATTTTCATAATTTGCCCAAAAATAAACAATTCATTTTACTTGCTCTAATATTGGAGTTATGGCAGATGATGGCTTCACTATTCACATTAAGGCATAAAGGTATCTCATTAAGGCCCGACCCGTGTGGTTTTAGTTGGGCCAAGCTTAAACTACGCCTACATAGAGAATGAAAGTTACAAACAATATAAGCTAAATATGTAAAACATTTAGGTAGATACTTTTGAACAAATGAGGATGTAAAACAATGAAGTATTTTTGTCTAAACCTTTAATTTTTATTTTATAAGGTAAGAAAAAGGTTTTTAGGTGGCCCTCATCACGAGGGGAACACATAAAAAACATCATTTACAAGAATGAAATTGAAAGCAGAAGTAGAAAATTTTACAATTGAGTAATCGGAAGTAACTAAATGACCAACGTTGATGATCCAGTCAGCTACTTTATTTGCTTCCATTTAGATATGCTTGAGTTTCCAATTATCAAAACGAGCTAGTGGTACTTTAATATCCTGAATGATGTTGGCAATTTGCCAAGGAGGAGACCAAATCCAAAGAACGACATTGACTACAAGCAAATTCTCGCCTTCTATTTCAATGTTCCTCGTGTACGTTCAGAAAATAACATGTAAATGTAAAAAAAAAATTAACTATGTTATAAAATTTTAAAATTTCTTCATTTGTATTTAGATGCTCTATATTGATTTTGCACTATATATAAATATACTTTATTTTGACCTTACTTCTTTATTCACGTGCAATAACAAAATTTATTACGTAATATGTGATTGGGTATGCCTCAATAGCGCATTAATAAACTAAAAGTCAAAGCAATTTTTTTTTTTGTAGTAGGAAAATAACTCACATATAAGGCTATTGGGATAGTTTCAAGATGGAGCTTTGTTGGGCTTGTATGTGGTTTGACTCTCATCCAGAGTGCATCCCGTGGTACATTTAGGTTATTTTTAAGCTTTTTGGATTTTGTAATTCAATTTTGCAGTGGTTATATCAAAGAATATGCTAATCGAATTACCAAAGTTTTTTTTTCAAAACTTATAACCTTTTAAGATCTATAAATAAACACCCATATACCTATGTTTTGACACCCAAATTATTTCTTATGGGTTTAATTTTTTTTTCTTCAGTAATGCCTCATGGGTGACATACATTTAATGAATTGGAGGCGTAATTCATGACAGAATTCTTGAGCAGGTATTTTAAAGTTGACGAGAGAAAAAAATTACCTTTTTTTAATTTGTTTATAATATGAGTGGCCAATGGCCATGCTCTAATACTCACTATAATACGGGTCTAGGTCCTTGATATTTGTTAAACCTCGTATGAATTGTCCCATTTTTGGAGAAGAGTAGAGAATTTAACCAACTTATACGTTTGAAAAGTTACTCCTCTCAAGTCAATTATTAATTTTGAGATGAAAACCTCTCTAACTCAAACCCGATTTCAGTTTTCTAACATTAATACTTACGGTCCACCCCATCGGCTGACCCGGTCCATTATCCATGCCAACTCGTATGAAATAAAAATAATTATGGTACTTTTGCTGCACTTGTTAATCTATATGAACTGTACTTGGTAAGTTGTAATTAAATGTTGTGCAAAATCAAGCCTTTACTTCCAGCATCAGTTGCATTTGATAACGAAACAATTAATTTGGCCACATTTCAGCTTCACATGAAAGAAAAATGAATGAAATACCAAATCTTGAAAACTAAGTTTATTTAAGATTTAACAGATGAGATGAATAGGTGACAGAAAATCTAATGCATTGGCATTATCTAGCTATACAAAATACAATGGGCCACCACTCTCGAACCCTGTTCTTTTTGTCATTGACTTTTATGGGCTTTCTTAAGCAAAATAGGTATCAATATACAGTCCATCACCATGTGATGATGTGAAGTTACAGCACACTGATAAGAACTAGGAGACACTACCAAAAAGTTCTAAATATACACCCCTATTATGGAAATTGTTTTATCCACTTGTCCAACAAGAAGTAGCGTAGAGCTTTCCTCAGCTGTCGGCAAAGTAAATTAAGATCTTGAGTGTTCGCCGGTTGGAGCATGCAACGATGTCTGAATCCGCTTAGTCATTGGTCTGGGCTCTGCTCCCGAACCTGCAAAAAGGGACCCACCCTGGAGGTTTGGGTGGTGGTTCCCCCTCCGATACTTAAGTCAGATATCAAGAGTAGTTTCTTAAACCGGTTTTCTTCTTCCTCCTATTTCTCTCTCCTCCCCGACCGCCTCCTCTGCCACCCCAGCGTTCACTCTCTCCTCATTTTCATAAGTTTGTCCCTGCTACTATTCTTCTTGATCAAACACCAACAAAAAAAAAAAATCAACATTATTTTTAGCGATTTATGAACTTTAAGGTGGTAAATTTGAAAAAAAAAAAAGATGGTAATGCATAAAGCATGTTACTTTTAAGGTGTTAAAAATAAAATAAAAATCCTTACTTTAATGAATCTTTCGATGCCTCATCATTAGTCCGGCAACATTTTGGCGGGAAATAAGTTTGAGTATCAATCGTACAATTTGGGTAAGTTTTGGGGTTAATTTGCTTCAATGAATAGTTAAGGGAATAACTTACCTAATTGCTAAAAATATAGGGTGTGATTTGCCACTTTATCGTTTGTTTAACCAAACTTCATCATAAATCGTTCATGAACACATTCACTCAAATATCCTCACTCAGAGTGTGTTTGGTTGGGAGGAAAGTATTTTTCTGAAAAAACTATTTTCCATACTTTACTTTGTTTGGTTTGGGTCGGATTTATGAAGGAGAAAAGTATGGGAGGAACTTTATTTTCCAAGGACGGAAAATCACTTTCTCTCATGAGGCAAGGGAAGCCACACTTTCCCTTACTTCCCTTACCTTATTCTAGTTAATTTCTTTGCAACCAAAGGAAAATCTATCAAGATTTAACTTTTCCTCCGAAAAATGATTTTCATGGAAAACCAATTTCTATCGAATATGTTTTCCATCTAACCAAACACACCCTAATACGTTAAACCTCACACTCAAAAGAAAGCTTTATTCATGAATCATGATGATCTTCGATAAGTATAATTTCTTCTGCATACATGCTTCAGGAATACGATCATTTGATTGGCTTTTGTTAGCAAAAGAACAAGTTTGATGATCGAGATTGAAGTAAGTATTGTTTTGAGTTTTGACCCTTTCTTTATCAAGCACAATCGTACAAATTACACTTTAACTTAAAACTAGTAGTAGTACAAAACACTCCAATTTTCTGTGGACTAGTGTAAGTCTGTAATAATTACTAAAGGAGAGAGCTTTATATTATTTGGAAAGTGATGAGTGGTGGTCCATTATTTGCGCCATTCGTCAAAGATTAAACAAAGCTCAATTTTCAATTGGAAGAATCACAATTAATGGATAGAGGAGTGGATTTATAAAGGCCCTGTTTGGCAAACAGAGTTTAGAGTTTAGCTGTTAGAGTTTAGAGTTTGCTGTTAGAGTTTTAACTTTTTTATTCAGTGGATTTGACTGCAGATTTGACTGCTGTTTATATAAATGTGTTTGGTAACACTTAGCTGTTTGATAAAAGCTGATAAGTATTTTATAGTGTAAAATGACAATTATAGACATTGGTCTTTATTGGTTTGTTTTTTATTAATAATAATAATAATAAATAAATAATACAACAATAACAATAGTAATAACATTCGCCTTTTCTAACCCACCCCACGCAACCAACCCCATCTAGATGCTACTAAGTGAAAGTACGCCAATTAATCAATTATAACCCCATTCTCTCCTCCTCTCTCCTATTTCTCTTTCACTTCCATCCCACTGGTTCCATTCAAAATAAAAAATCCTAAAACTAACACCATCACATCATCATCATCCTTAATCGTTTATCAAGAATCATCAAGTATCATCAAGTATCATCAAGAATCATCATCATCAATTGGCAATTGTTGATCATCATTATAAGGCAACATCATCACCGTTCATCATCATCATCAGGCAGCATCTCCATCGACGATTCTTCATCAATGATGGTGGTTTTCTGGGTGGTGGTGGTTTTTTTGGTTGGATGTCGGTGGTCGTGTTTACGGTGGCGGATTTCGGTGGAGTGTTGGTGGTGGTTTTGTGGGTTAATAATGATAATTAACAATGGGTAAAAATGTCTTCAAAAATTTGGTTTTGTAAAACTCTGAACAAAACGTTGCATTTGGCAGCGTTTTTGTTTTGAGAGTTTTGACCCCAAAACTCTTTTGCAAACCTCTCCCCACCAAACACCCATATTAGAGTTTTGACTGGTCAAAACTCTAAAATGGGTTTAAAACCTCTAAAAGCTGATGAAAAAGCTCAATACCAAACAGGGCCAAAATCGGGATAACTATATTAAAAAGCTCATTTATTAAAGATTGCCTTCCCCATCAAATTTTCTAAAACCGTAAAAAGGTCTTTGTCCATCATTAAAGTAGTTTAAGAGTTCAAGACCTTTGACTCAAGTTCCCTTTTTATTTTTTTTTATAAAACTAGTTATTAGGCCGGGCGATGCCCCGCATTGTTAATACTTTCATGTTAGAAGAGTAGTATCTAATGTTGTATAGTTCATTGGTTAGAACTTTACTGTATTATATAGTTCATTGGTTAGAACTCTACTGTATTAACTTGAAGTCACGTGGTCGAATCTTATACGGAGCATGTTTCTAAAGTCGGATTCGGAGGTCGGATTTTTTTAGGGGATCCGACTCCGACCCTCCTCCGACTCAGAGTCGGACTTTTTTAACTGAGTCGGATTCGAATTAATTTTTTGTCAGAGTCGGCTCGGATTTTTTCCTTCGGAACGGAGCGGATTAGGGTCGGATCGGGACTGGATTGCCATCCCTAAACCCTTGAAACCGGAAAGACTGGATTATTTTTTTGTCGGAGTCGGCTCGGATAATACATACACTCCATCCGTATAGTAAAGGCCAAAGGGTGTCCCAACTTGCCAAGGGTGAGACATCGATCCCAAGACCTCTTGGAACCGGAAAGAGATGCTCTAACCATTAAGATATCCCTCACTCCCACACTCCTTTCATATGATACCATAAATCTATGAATCGGATAGATTAATATGATTCAAATATGTTCTTGAATCAAATTTGAGGTGTCAATCCTTCAAAAACTTTGTAAATGAATTGACTATTACAATTTGGATTTACAATGTGCTTGATCTTGTTCATCCAGAAAGGTTTGACATCGACATGGAGAGAAAAGTACTAGTACTAGTACATGGATTACATACCATACAAGGCACTGTCGAGAAATACTAGTAGTTTATAGTTACAAGTCAGATTCATCAACTACATCAACACTTAATGAGAAACAACATAGCTTTCAGCCTTTCACCAACGTTGACAACAACAAAAATTCAACCACTAAACTTTGTTTATCTAATATAAGATTGAGCAACGACCCACAAACAAGATCTAATATGACTAACGGAGTTAACGTCCGTTAGTAAGATTTAACAAAAACACCCCCAAAATTCAAGGAGAAAGTGGGACATTTCCAAGATTTAATATAAGATTGAGCAATGACCCACAAACAAGAGGCTTTGTTGATGGAATTCTAAGACAACTATCTCCTGTTGCAGGAACTCCATAACACTCAGGTGGAGGTCTTTGCATCCCAATTCCAGGTATACAATTCAATGAAAAATCAAATCCTGCACTTCTCAACAACCAATTTGTACACTTTTGACTAAACCCAGAAAAGAAATTATATTCAACACTTAAATTCAGTAGATTTTTCAATGAACAAACTAAATCTGGTAGTTCCCCAGATAATTTGTTATGTGCCAAATTTAACACTTCAATGTCTTCAAGACAAGATAGAGAATCTGGCAAATGACCCATCAATGAATTATAGCTGATATCAAGAACTGTAATATCTGAGAACAACCCTAAATTATCTGGAATACACCCAGTTAATTTGTTGTTAAGAAAAAGAATTTCTTTAAGTGCTGAGTTTACAAACCCTAAACTTGCAGGAATATCCCCAGAAAACTTGTTGTTTGACAAATTAATCACAGAAGCAGGAGAATTGCCCATATTTTGTGGGAGTTGTCCACTAAATTGGTTGTTGTTGATAAAAATTGCATCAAGTTGTTTGTTGAAAAGATCATCAGGAACTGAACCATAGAAGTTGTTGAATCTAATGTCTAAATATACTAGATTTGGCATGTAAAGTGTAACAGTGGGAAATGTGCCAGAAAATTGGTTGTTACTTAAGTCTAATTCAGCTAAAGATTGAAGTTGTTTAAAACTTTCAGGAATTATACCAGAAAATCTGTTGGTGTTGAGATGAAGAAGTGATAATTCAGTGAGAAAAGAGAGTTCTGTAACAAGAACACCTTTAAGATTTGCATGGTTAAGATCTATAGCAGTAACAGATGAATAAACAGGAGTATCACCAATATAATTATCTTGAAGAGATGAGCAAAATACCCTGTTATAATTGCATACATTTGGACCCACCCAATTGGTTAAAAAACCATTTGGGTCTTCAGTAATTGCTGATTTCCATGCTTGAAGTGCTGTATAAGCCTTGCTAAGACTACTACTTGATGATGATGATGAGGGTGGTGGTTGTTGTTGTTGTTGTTGTGGGGGTGAATTTGGAGGATTAATACTACCTCCACCAATCCAAACTCCACCTCCTCCACCGCCTGTGGTAGTTCCTCCGCCAATGCCGACACCGATGCCGAGGCCGAATCCTAAGACGGCTTCAGTGGAGAGGAGGAAGAGGGTGGAAACAATGAGGTGAAATGTGGGCATGTTTGAGGAGTGTTGTGGCCTTGTGGGTTGTTTTAGGTGTTTATGATGCTCATGATTTTTGGTTTTCTAGGATGGTTGTGGTATTGTGTGTTTTACTGCTGGGAAATGAAAGCAAGGGAAGTTGGGAACAGCACAATTGTGGGGACTGGTGTTGCTCTTCTACTAATTTGATGGTAAAATGAGTGTGTATTTAATGTGGAGTTGTAGTGTATTAATATCATAGTAGTAGCTCGTATGGATGAGTGTAATCTCTGAGTATAGTCGTGTGGGTTTTATCATAAGGTTATTTATCTGTAAAGTGATTCAGAGAAAATGACTCAAGAGTCAAGATAATCAAAGGGGGAGATCATTATTGTCTTTTTTCTTGATTGGGAAAAATGTTGTTCACTTGTATAGTTGTATTCATTGACTAGACCTACAGGTCAGGCAGGTCAGGCTATGTCATTCGTGGCCTGGGTCATTCGTGGTCATCTTATTGGCATTAGTGTCGAATAGAGCTGTCAAAAAATGACATGATTTAAGAACCCGATCTGAACCTGTAATGACTTGTAATTGACTTGCACTTGAAATTTTGGTAAAATAGGTCACCTGCAACCTGACTTGTACCTGACCTGATAATAACTGATACCTGATCTTCACCCAATACTCTATAACCTGAACCGATACACGTCCAAAAAAGACCGATAACTGAAGTGATCCGACCTGACAACGATCCGAAACACGATTCGATACATGACCTGTTTTAATACCTGAAACCGATTATAACTCGACGCAACCTGTCAGACTGTCATTGTCCTGACCTGTTGCTACCCGTTACCTGATTTACTAGACTTGTTGCGACCCGGTACATGGTTTTACCTGACTTGTTGCTACATATTACTCGATTTTACGTGACTTGTTGATTGTTGATAACTCCACTTGTTATTGTCTTCACCACATAGTAACATAAATCATAAACTAACACTACTACAAAAGGCCATATAACTAGATGAACTATTCAAGCATTGATTTATCTTAAGTAATGATACAGATTTGAAGCAGCGCTGCACAAAATTCATGTCCCGTTCCGTACTCGAAGTGAGCCAAAAGTGATATGTAACCAAGTATGGCACAACCCGATAACTACCAACTTGAACTTGACTCGAACCTGACCCAAACCGCTATTGTCCTGACCTGATAAGTATCCGATTCACGAATGACCTGAACCCGAAAGCACCCGCTACAAACCTGCAATAAACCTGACCCGAGACCACATGACCACGAAAGATGGCTTGTCCCGAAATTGACTGTGTTAAACTCGACCGAATTACACTAAAGTCTAATAACAGGTTGGTCAGGTCTATCAGGTTGGGTCATTTGTGGTCACCTTGTTGTTGTCCAATAACAGGTTGGTTCATGTTGATTGCCACCCATAGCGGGTCAATAACAGACTTGCAGATAAAAAGAGTAAGGATATAAGAATTCACAAACATTATTACTTGACAATACACAAATCTCTTTTATGTTATCTTTTGTAAAAATTTAACCTGCAACCATAACTTCGTATTGGCCACCTCTAATAAAAAGTCTTATCCACCAACGATCTTGTGTAGTAAAAGCCCTTTTGATGTGATTATACCCTTACATTGTTACACCTATTAAACTACCATGTCCATTAATCATGTCTCCTGAGCCAAGAATCAAGGTTGACCTACTTTGTTGAGGCCCTCCTTCCACCCTTGTAACCAGGTTTGATTATTGCTCCTTACAAAGTGAGATCCCCATCTCCCTCTTGTACAAGGCTTATTTATCTGACCTTAAAAAATTTACCATGTCCACTAATAAAAATAAGAATTTTGAAAATTGATGATGGAAAAGAAAATTTTATTTTAGCGAGGATAACATAGTACAAAGATATTTTTGTTTTCAAAGCTAATTTCCTACTTCCTCCATTTAAGAGCTGATTAAGTATCAAGAAAGAGGGGGATACAAGGGAAAGGTCGGTGGTGGCTGCTAGCTATGGTGGCCGACGACTAGTAGGCTAGTAGCCCCACAGGCCCACAGGTCAAGTGCCCTAGTGGCCGACAATTGCTACGAGTGAAGGAAGGAGAAATTAAGAAAGAAATCATGAGTTGTTTGTGGAGGTGGTTTACTAATGTTTAAGGTCCAAACTTCTACGAGACTACACTAAAGTCTAAAGATCCTATTTTTCATCTACAAAAACTTTTTTATATAGAAGAAATTAGTTTACTCTTTATTATTTTGTCTAAAGTAACAAGATCTTTTTCTCAAAGAATTTCATAATTTCTTGTATAAAACGGGTGTACAAAAGTTATTATATAATGGGGGTAATTTTTTGCCTTGGATGGATTACTTATATAAAAGTGAGCCCTTTTAAGTTTAAAAATTACATGTCAAGTGTGGGTAAATATTAGTCCTAATTGGGTCACTTTCGACCCATTTTGGTTAAAAGTTGCCCTTTATTTTAAAGTGACCCTTATTAACTTGAAAAATGATCAATTTTAACATATACGTGACCCATTTTGGCTTAAAGTGAACTGGTTTGACAATGAATTGATGATTAAAGCGTCAACCCTCCTGTTACGTATGAAAATTATGATAGAGAAATGTTAATGCATTACTAAATATCATTTTGGAGTTTAAAACCAATCAATCAACTTCAAACATTGTTGTTATAAAGTTAGAAAAAATGGCCTATCCTACTAAGGCCCTTTCTCTCTTATGTGACAGTTTTTTGTGAAAAGGGTTTCATGTTCTTTCATCTTAAAAACTAATACTTCCTTCGTTTTGTTTTAAATGAAATGTAGGGTCTTAACTAGGGTTGTTCATCATAATCCGATCCGGTCGATCCGATCCGCGATCCGGTCGATCCGATCCGAAAAATCGGATATCCGATCCGATTTTGTGAGTTTCGGATATTTCAGATCGGATATCCGAAAAAAATCGGGTCGGATACGGATCGAGATTTTTTTATTTTCGGATATCCGAAATATCCGATGTATAATTAATTTATATAATTTCATTTAAAAAAAAAAAAAAACTTGAAACTCTAAAGCTCTAATACTGTAATATGCCGCTGCTGTAATATGGATCAAGACTAGACTCTTCACCTTTTCTCTCACTTTCTCTCAGTTTCTCCTCTTCTCACTTATCTCTGGCTCCACTCCACGCACCACTAACTGGACCACCGCGACAACGCCGACCTGCCGCGGCTGTTGGTTCCCTATCCTTTTCTTTCTCTCCTCCTTTCGTGTTTCACTGTTGTTGTTGTTCGTTTACTGTTTACTACCGCCGTGGTTTCGTCACCCCTGCGCGCCACCAACCTTTCTCTTCCCAGTCTCGTCGATCACCATAATTTCGCAGCCCCAGCCACCAAGCCTCCCTCTTCCTCCTACTGCAGTTCTTAAGTCTTCTTCTGGGTAGAATTTTTATGGGCTTATTGAATATTGACCCATAATGCTTGCATTTTTTAAGGTAATTTATATCAATGATGAATGATGATGTTGGATGTTATATCAATGGTGGTATGTTGGAATTTTGATGTATCATGAGTTATGGATGTATGGTGGTTGACCCAAGAATGGGCCATTGAAAAATTAAAGAAAGGGATACATGGCAGATTGCAAAAGCCAAAAATTTCCCCAAAATATCGTTGAACCTGAATACCTGAACTGAGTAAAATTGACCATTCGAAAATTTCGGATATCCAGTTATCCGATCCGAAATATTCGGATATCCGATTTTTTTGGATCGGATTCAGATCACTATTTTGCCGATCCGAAATTTTAGGATATCCGAAATTTCGGATCGGATCGGATCGGATATCCGAAATGAACAGCCCTATTAACACGTGGATTTAGGAGGGGAGAGAGATAGAGAGAAAGAAAACGAGGGATCCATGTGATGAGGAGAGAGATAGAAAGAAGTGAATACCAAATAAAGTAACGTTTCATTATTTCAAAACGGCCTAAAATAGTAAGTGTTTCATTTAATTTAGAACGGAGGAAATATAAGATGAGTGTAAAAGTCAAACTAAAACAAAAAAGTGGCGGTTTTATTTGCTGTTCTTCTACGGTTCTTCATGCTTTAACGCAACAGTCCAATTTTACTTGCAAACTCATCTTAACTACCATAATCAACGAATCTCCATCTTTCTTTCATCTCAAAAACTAATAATCCCCCTTATATTTTCTTTTAAGCAGTGTATTATTTGATAGAATACTAAACAAAATATCATCTCTTGTAAAAACAGTTTTTAAGTTGAAAGATTTCAAAGACTTGCAATTTCGGAATGCATTTTTGATGATGAAAACCCAACAAAAATATGATCTTATTGATGAGAGAGAAAATGGGGATTTCAAGAAGAAGAAAGTTGTTAAATTTAATGCTAAAAAAGTGTTAATTGGAGCTGGAGCTCGTGTCCTCTTTTACCCAACTCTTCTCTATAATGTTCTTCGTTACAACATTGAATCTGATTTCAGATGGTGGGACCCAGTTGATCAGGTTAATTTTTCATCTTTTTTATGCTCAATTTCTATATCAAGATTTTCTGCTATTATTAGTTTTGGGGTTTTATTTTCTTTTTCTTATATAAAGAAATCTGTTGAATAGATTGATTTATAATTTGATTAAGATTGATGGTTGTATTTGATGGTAATGAAGATATTGGAGAAATTATGATTTAGATGAAAGTGAGGGTTATCAATGTTAAAAAGTTAAGGGTTTTGTTATTGAATTTGCACCCCAAATATGAGTTTTTGATTGCTTTGATGTTTATATGGTAAAAGTTAATTGTTGGGCATTTCTTGTATCTTGAAAGAATTTTTAGTTTTGATTTGATTTGCTTTTGTGGAGCAGTTTTTGTTGTTGGGTGCTGTGCCATTTCCTAAAGATGTTCCAAAATTGAAGGAACTCGGTGTTGGTGGGGTGATTACCCTTAATGAGCCGTTTGAGACATTGGTTCCTCCATCAATGTACAAGGTCAATTCTTTAAGCTCCTACATGCTTTTTAATCTCAACGCGATTTTACGTGTATGCTTTAGATGTAATTTAGCAATCTAGACTGCAGAAGTGTATGATATCTAGTTTTTAGAGTATTAGTTATCAATGTTGTATAAAACTTGTTATGCTGTTAGACAAAATAGAAATAGATGTTGATGCAGATAGAATATGTAGCTCTTTATCTATGATCGCTGAGTTAGCTAGCTTCCTCGTTTTTGAGTTTATATTACAAACTTGTACAGTTGTACTGTCGGATGGATTGGTAGTTCTCTGAAGAGTATGTAGCTCTTTCTCTATGTTATTCTTCGAATTCCTAGTTTTTATTATACAGTTCAGTGTTCATGCGGGAAGCATTTGTTACGTGCTGCCACTTCTCTTCCACGAAACTTGGGCTAGACGATAGAGATGGTTTTCGATGTTATACTTGACAGAAACAAAATAATAGCCGGTTTTCGTAATTGAGGTCCTAGAGTTATGAGGCAACATTCTCTGTTGTTGGCTTCTTGAATCTTTTCTGAATGTATCATTCGTTAAGTACAGTTCAACTGTGATTTCGACATCATTCTTGATGAAGGGTTATGATATTGTATCTGCCCATGTTTTTGGAATAAAGACTTATATGACTGATATGCATGACAATCATCACACTCCTTCCATTTTGTCAAAAGCAGTTACCAGAACATGTTATGCTGCAGGGTTATATTGCGCAAAATAGTAATTTGGAGGTTCTGAGAGTATTCGTGTGTAGGCCAATGGCACTTCGGGGGCTTGATTGACTGGAATGAAAATGTGAAGTTAGGGACTGTATTACTTACCAATCTCTTGCATTTACTTGAATTTTTATGGCATAGTATAATATAAATATTCACTTTTAATGGCTAGAAGCCTAGAACTGTTGGTACTGTGGTAGAGAATGAGAGATGTCTGTTAGAGGATTATGAACTCGAGATCCGGCTATCTTGAGGTTGCATGACGAATAGGGTGGTGTATCCGTGTATATATACTGCATTGTTGCAGGTGTTTATTTTCTAATTTCCTTGTTCCTGTGAATTATCTTTCAGTAGATCAGTTTGAAACCTGACAGAAAAGGACACAAGGAGTTTATCCTGGTTTTTTTTTTTTCTTGTAGAATGGAAGTACAGAGATTGGGAGTGTATACTTAATAGTTTTGTTTGAATTGAATAAATTAGACACCATAGTGACCTTCCTTTCATGAGCTTCTTTTCATTTGTGTGTGTGTGATATTATTAGCCGTCTAATGATGTTTTAGATGTGATAGGCTTTTCTGCATGTGGGATGTTTGTGCCTATGTTTGAACATATATAGACTTGCAGACCAACTTATTTCAGCAAGACTGATCCCTGTGGTTGCTGAAAACATGTCTTCAGACAATCATAGGATTTTGTTGCTTTGATATTGTTGTGATTAGCTAGAGCCCCGAGTCAGATGAGGTCCCACCTTTAGATACTTGTTTGTCAGAGATCTACGATATGCACTTGTACATGGTGAATGTGAAAATCCATCCTGAACATATAGAGATGTATTCATATAATCATATCTTGATCAATAGTAATATCTTCTGTCATATTTGAACACCATTTGCAGTTTGCAATTATCTTCCACTCAGCCACATGGGTAACAGGAGGTCCCCATGCCTCTCTTGGTTTAGAGTGCTAAGTTTTGATCAAGTTCTGATCTTCCTGCGCTAAGTACTTATCTGGTGTGTCTTTCCAAATGAACCGTGGCATATTTTTGTTGATAGCGGACATAGTAAAAGACAGTGGTGGATCTAGGATTTTAATATTGGGTGGGCCAAATTTGATCCGTTAGCTTTTTTCCAAAAATGTTACTTAGATGACACGTAAGATTTAAATGCTTGTATATATCTTGGTTTAATCCTAAAGTAAATAATATTCATCCCAAAAGCAGATACATAGCTAGGAGATAATGTCGTATTTTCTTATTGGATAAGTAGACATGATATTAGATAGTGGGATATAGATGTATGAATAAGAGATAAGGTATGAGACCTCATCTTTTTCTAGAGAGAAGGAGATGAATTACTATCATAGTGGATCCTACACTAAAAGTTTAAATAGTATTAAGAGACATATAAAAAGAGAAGTGCGAAGACTACTATTGGATAAATGGAGTATTCAAAAGTATTCACAATTATACTATAGGATTTTTTGTCAAAAGGGACCTTTTAAAACATTTTGGTTGTGAGCAGGGACCCAAAATAAAAATAATTGTAAACAGGTACCCAATAACCAACTTTATTTGTTGTTTAGGACCCAATGGCCAAAATCGGGTAATGAAGTCAACTTTCCGGTGGTTGACTTCATTTTCCCTCCTAAATTTCACGCGTGTGATACACGCTCCTTATTTTCTTCCTTTCCCTCCCAAATGTCGGTTTTAGACTCCTAGTAATCCTCGTGTTCTTATCGGGCCTCTTCTTCTTCTTCCTCGCCTCTCCTTTCTATGTGATGAATAAGGTTGAAAAAGGAGTCTTTTTACCAGTCTTGTACAAGTTTCTGCTGCTGCTTTCAGAAAGACAGAAACAGAAAAATGACTTTGCCACCTCAAGGATCAAGCGTGCAATAAGAAGGATTCCACAATAATTCCCCAATGACAGATTAAGGTCTTTTTTTTCCTTTTCCAAAAGATTATAATACTCTCAATCATCATCATAGTACTTTGAATTCCAATATATGATGGCGTACTCCTTCCCTGGGCATCGAAGATTCGTGGCAAGCCAGCTCGCCTCGGTGTGAAGATGGGGATGGGGATTGGCCTCTTTTGCACATTCATTGCTTTAGCGGCTTAGCGAGGCTTTCAATGGTATCGAGCAAACAGAATTCTGTTCGGCATAGGGATGGCAGTGGCAAGCTTGTTAGCAAGTGTAATACTGAACTTGGTGGATGGAATCACCAAGAAAGGAGGAAAAGATAGTTGGGTTTCAAGCAACATTAACAAGGATCCTTATTATGACTATTATTATTGGGTTTTGGCTACAATAAGTTTCTTGAATATATATTATGTGTTATGTAGCTGGTCTTATGGACCTGTTGAGCCTTGAGGAGAGGAAAAACAAGGTGATTAATGAAGAAGAGTTGGCTAGCTGAGGTGTACAAGTCAGCATTAGAAGGGAGAGCTAAAAGTGTACTTTTTGAAGACTATAATTCTGTGGTTGCGGAAGAAGAAGTTAGGGAGAGTGAGAGGGATTTGAGGGATCGGAGAGGAGTTGCACGAGGTCCTGCCATGGCAGAAAGAGGATAGAGAAAGGGGAGAGGGGAGGGATTTGTGTCTCACACGTGAGATGTAGGAGGGAAACTGATGATTAACTGAAGTCTACTGCCGGAAAGTTGACTTCATTACCGGATTTTGGCCATTGGGTCCTAAACAACAAATAAAGTTGGTTATTGGGTACCTGTTTACAATTATTTTTATTTTGGGTACCTGCTTACAACCAAAATGTTTTAAAAGGTCCCATTTGACAAAAAATTCTATACTATAACAACACTAAGAATGTACAAGACCACAACACAAGCATATAGATGAGAAAGTGGCATCACAGAGTGTTGAATATTTTTATTCGATAACTTAAGTGACGATGTTCAAGATTATACAAAGATAAAATATTCATTGTGTATAAGCAACATACTATATGTTAACTAGTTTTTAAGATTTTTTTTTATGAGTGCTTTCTAAGAATTAGTGATAAATTGATAATAGATAAAACTAAATGAGTTTGCTAATTAAAACCATAACACCAGAGAAGAACATGGAAGTAAAAAAACCCACCCCAATAATAAAATGAATACAAGACAAGAAAGAAGTTGAAGGAAAATGACAGCATAAGTGCATAATCAAAGACCAAAAGTAAACGGGTAAGAAATGAGCAAACAGGCGAAATGACACTGTGTGTGGAGTCGAACTCGCCACTTGATGTATTTTAGTATTCTGTATTCACACCAACTGCGCTAGTACACAACTTTTGCTTCATTTCTCAACATATACTACATATAGTTTATCTGGATCATGGGGTGGGCCATGGCCCGGGTAGGCCACCCAGTGTTACATAATTCCCTAATCTCCCCGCGAACCGCGATCCGAAAAAAGCGAATTATGGTCGGTGTTCGCCTATTTTTTGCCCATTTTGGGCGAACCGCGAACCGAAAAAGCGAATTATATAGCGAATTATGTGACACTGAGGCCACCCCCTAGATCCGCCCCTGGTAAAAGAAGCAATTTCCTAAGTTGGAGGTTTTAGTTCTAGAATACATGTTGGAATATGTTTAACTCAGTGGGTGGATTGCTGTCAGATAGTGTATCTGGGAGTTAGATTATGGTTCTGTGGTTTCTTCACGAACTCACTGTCTAAGTTGAATTATGTTGTTTTAGCGCTGTAATCATCTTGCGATTGAGATAAATACAATCGAGCTTTATAAAACAAGAGTATTCTGATCTTTACATGAATGTCTCATTCTGATTTTTGATCTTGCTAGGAGATTTTAAGTTTCACCAAGCTGTCCTTTTCCGCTTGTCATGAAGTTGCTACATACTATGCTTGTTGATAATAGTTTACATGCACTTTTCTTCATTTTGTATGAATTTATGCACATATTCCCTTCGAGTTCTGACATATTTACGTTCTCACAAGGTGGACACTGTAATAGACTAGCCTAGGGAGAGGGGAACTTTTGGTATGATATAATTAGTTAGTTCTAAGAGTAGCTTGAAGAATAAGTTAGGGAGTTAGGGAGGAAATATCTCTATAAATGGAATGGAATAGGGAGAGAGAAATATGTTGAATATTGAGTAGTATCTTGGGTGAACTTTTAAGAGTTCAATGGGAGAGAACAAGCCTCTCGAAAGCTTGTAATCACTATCTTTATTTTACTGTTTTTCAGAAAATTATCAATTAAATTCCATTTAATTTCATAACCTTCTTCTCTTATCTGCATTAAAGATGTCAGTTCATTACAGTTTACTTCAATATGTTGATGTTTTCAGGCTCATGGAATGGAGCATCTCATTGTCCCAACCAGAGATTATCTGTATGCTCCTTCTTTTGATGACATCAACAGAGCAGTAGATTTTATTCATAGTAAGTGAATATTGGCATCTGTGTTTTGTTGTACTGGTACATGCTTGATTGAAGTAGTTTTGCCAACGAAACATGACTTTCATTTTCCTTTGTTATAGATAATGCATCTTGCGGTAGAGCAACTTATGTACATTGTAAAGCTGGGAGAGGAAGGAGCACGACCATTGCACTTTGCTACCTGGTAATGCCTTCTGCAATTGTTAGTTTTAGATAAAGGCTCCGTTTGGTTCGAAGAAAATCATTTTCAGTGAAAATGGTTTTCCAAAAAGAATCATTTTCTAGGGGAAAACACATTTGTTGAATAGCTTTCCTTTGTTTCCTTACATGAAAAGTTGGAGAGAAAATGAATAATGGAAATGAAAGGGAGAGGATAGTTGGGAGGAGAGAAAGGGGAAGGTAAGCAATAGGGAGGAAAATGTTATCCATCCTTGGGAGAACTATTTCCACCATGTGGAAAACTATTTTCCACCCTTTACAAACCAAACAAAGGAAAATAGAAAATTCGCTTTCCAGGGAAAATATATTTCACCTAACCAAACACCCTCTAAGAATCCCTGCCAAATATCTGAAAGGGAAATTCTACATGGTAGCCCCAAGGTTTTTAAGTTTCTATATGGTAACACTCTTCAAATGCAATTATATGTGGTAACCCCAAGTTTTTTAATTATTCTATTATATAGCCTTATTTGGTGATTTGACGTTAAACATGTGTTATTTCACGTTTAATTGCTGGACAAGGTTAGTGCCTTAACCTAAGTTGTTATGCTCTAACCACTTTTAAGTTCAAGTGACCCAATTTCGTGTTATTAGGGTTAGGATTCTGTGAATTTTGTGTTTGGGTGAAAAGCTCAATTTTTTTTGATATTCAACTGTAGTTCGCATAAACAGCTCAGTTTCACTCCTTTTGACCTTAATATTTGTTAGGGAGATGTTCTCTGTTTTGTTGTTAGTGTGTTTTGATTTCTTTTTTTGTTCAATCGCATGTGTTTTATCCTAGCTATTTGAAGTAGAAATTTCCAGCAACTTCTAAGGGAAACACCTGTTGCAACTCATGATTTTCACCAACTACAGGCTTCCATCTATGGTCATAGCATGACCTGACATGGCATTTGGGAAGTTTCTTGAAGATGATGAGTTCATGTTGTTCGAAGAGAAGAGAAGAATTATAAAAGGAGAGATTAAGGGAGCGTGATCTTTTATAGGTGAAAAAAGGAGGGAAATGGGTTACGGTTTGGGGGAAGAGAAACTTACATAGGAGAGAAGTCAAAAGGGTAAGTTAGTAATTAGAGTATGTTAGGTTGATTAACAACAACTTAACGTCAAATCACTAAATAAGGCTATATAATAAAATAATTAAAAAACTTGGGGCAACCACATGTAATTGCATTTGAAAAGTGCTACCATATAAAAACTTATAAACCTTGGGGCTACCATGTAGAATTTCCCTATCTGAAAAGTAATTTCTCTTGTGCTTTGTCAGTTGGAGTGTATTTGAGTTGCTAATGTCTTTGACAGGTTAAGCACAAGCAAATGACACCTTCTACTGCTATGGATTTAATACGTACAAAAAGACCTAGAGTGTTATTGACTTCAATGCAGGCTAAGGTAAGCTCACTTTTCAAAACTTGTCTGGCGTCTCTAAGTAATACTCCCTTCCCAAATTTCTTCTAGAACTATAAGGATTTTGGTTCAAAGAGGAGGAGCAAACGATGAAGCTATGTTGTGGATTGTCTCCCATAGGATTCAGGACCTTGTGCGAATTCATTAGAATGTAGAAGCAAACACATTTCTGTTAGGCTGTGTTTGTTTGAGAGGAAAATCCTTCTTCAGGAAAACTAGTTTCCCCATATTCCTTTGTTTGGTTTGGTAAAGGGGTCAAAGTAAAAAAAAAAAAAAAATTAGGTTGTAGATAGTTTCCCAAAGGATGGATTGTCTTTTTTCTTGTTATTTATTTATTTGAACTTCCTAAGGAATGCCACTACTTTTTTTTTCTGTATCCTTCACCTTACTCCTTCCCTTCCCTCTATTTTCGTTTTCTCTCTAAATTTTCTAGAAACATCAGAAAAAAGAAGTTTGAAAGTGATTTCCATTGAAAATAGATTTCAATTAAAAATGTTCTTTTGAACCAAACACTTTCTCTTACAAGTTAAGAGTTGAAAGTAGTGTAATATCTTTGGAAGCTGGAGCTAAGGTGGTATCCTTTTGCCTTATTACACTCGGGTGTGACATCTGGCCCATGGGGAAGTATTGGCTCAGTTAGCGGTTTTATACTCCCATAAGCTTTGTTATTGGGAAGCTCGCCCTTCACCTATTTTTGATATATAAACTCTCTTTGGCCAGTTTGATATGTTTATTTCCTGGGGTTGTACGTTCACTATTGAAGTAAATATTGATGAAAAATTAACATCTTATACTATCGAAATTATCACTTTGATTATGAATTGCACTCTTTTCGTGCGTATTGCCAACCATACCTGCAGGCTGTTCAACAATATTATCGGTCCTGTTCACCTGCTTCTGAACACTCTCCTTCAAGCGATGAAGTCTTGGTAACACAAGCTGATCTTGAGGGATACGAGGAAAATTCTGAAGTTAGTTCCAGTAACCAAAAGAAATTCATCCCAAAAGCAGTAAGGATGCTCCCAATATCGACAACACTTTCATCTCTCCTCTCTTCTTTGACCATTGCTTGTAGTTGTGCATCCATTTCTAGTCAGAAGCCAAAGCAAAGTGCTTGCTAGTTAGAATATTAATGACCCATTTGGCAGGTGATAAGTGGTAATGATAATGAATTTGTATGTAATTTTGTGAATAGAGTCGTTTGCCAATTTCCAAGGTAATGCTTATCCATCTCTAAGTACCTCATTTTCTTCAGAAAGTTCTATTACCATGCATTATTAGTTACCACCTTAGAGGTGGTAATAGTATTGAGTGGTAATGATGGATAATTACGAAGAAAAACACAGGTTTAGAATTGATGTCCCAATTATATGAAATTGGCAAGTGATTTTTCTCACAAAATTACGTAATAAATTAATTACCATCACCATCGTTCACTACCGAGTACCAGACAGGACTTAAGAATCAGTAACACAAGTGCTTTAAAGATTTCTCGAGCAGGCAGTATCTGAAGTCTCCTAGTTTCTTCATTGAAAATTAAGTCACAGGTTGATGTTTAAGTCCAGGTTTTTGAGCAAACTAACATCATTCTGCTCGAGACGAGGAAATTGTACATTTGATATAGCAATTTGTTTATGTAGGAAAGATAGGATGATATGAGTTGGTGTTCCATGAAATGATGGAAACAGTGATACTGCTAAGTGAAAGAATTAGTGTACAGATGAACTTATAA
Organism: Beta lomatogona; assembly: GCA_947646795.1. NCBI lineage: Eukaryota > Viridiplantae > Streptophyta > Magnoliopsida > Caryophyllales > Amaranthaceae > Beta > Beta lomatogona. The sequence goes on from CANSNZ010001111.1 coordinate 2,198,100, forward strand.
AGCCATCCACATTCTTTTCAATAGATTTAAGTTTTTAAATGTGTCCCATTGTACAAAAGCTGTATCTTCTGCCTCGTATTGTATTTAGTATGTCTGTAAATATATCAGTTTGTAGAACCTGTGTACTGTTCACCTTTGTTCTATGCTGAAGGATTATTATACATGTAAATTCCTTCTTTGATACAACCTTTGATGTTCGCTTCTGTGCTGTAACTTAACACAGTTAAGTTTCTTTATATAAAAACTGCTCTCTGATATAAGAAACTTGTGCTGTTCCTGCCCTGACAAAAAAAGGGAAATAAAAAAGTGGCTGATATAGATTCCGTCACGAATCATGTCTTACATCTAACTGACCATGGTGGTTGGCGCTCCCATCTCCCGGGGAGGTTATGCCACAGATAGAACCCCCATCCCAAAGTGGCTGATGTAGATTCCGTCACAAATCATGTACTTACATCTAACTTAAGGTGACCGTGTTGGTTGGCGCTCCCATCTCCCAAAGAGGTTATGCCACAGATAGAACCCCCATCCTAGCAGGGGGGGGGTTGGGGTAAGGAAAGGTAGTAATGTTAGACCTTGTGTGACAACCCTGAGAGACGATAGACTTAATAATGTTTGGATAAAAAAAGAATAGAGACAGTCGAGCCAGAATTCGGCCATTTAACAGATCGGCGAAGGCGCGAAGCGTTGGTTAAGCTAGTTAGCTTAGAAGTTGTATAGACTAGCTCTGTGCTGGTTAATCCATCTATTAATGATCTACTAAACCATAATCTTTTACGTTGGGCAGACCAGTCTACGCCAAAAACAAAGTGTACTGCATATTTGAAACATTTTGTTAGCAAAACAGGGCTTTGAAAGTTAGAACTGAAAAGATGCATAAAGAAAGGCCCAAATGGTCCATATGCTGATAAGATATTACAGTTATTTCTATCATAAGGTCATACACTATTGACTAAACTCAGAAAATGCAATCATGTTGAGAAATGAGTAGAAAAAAAGCGGCAAAACTGACCAAAACTCGTATGTTTTATACTATGGATTTGAGAAGTTATTATTTAGACAGAAAACTAGAAGTATATAACATGTTCTTGTGATCAATTCAGTTTCATGCATAAATTCAACTGAACTTTGTACCAACACGATTAACATTTTCCACTTTTAGTCATGAGAAAAACTGCTGCATAAATGAGTCACTTGATAGTTTCCCAATTTATGGAGCTATATATCCCAGTGTAACATAATTCCTTGATCTCCCGAGAATTGCGATTCGAAAAAAGCGAATTATGGTCGGGGTTCGCTTGTTTTTTGCGCATTTTAAGCGAACCGCGAACTGAACAAAGCGAATTATGTTACACTGATATATCCTTAGCAGTTAGCAGTAGGAGACTAGGAGCTACATTGGATGCTTTTTGCATGGGAAAATTAATAGATATGTGATCACAAATATCACATCAATACCCCTAGGTTTGGCCAAGGTTTTTGTATATGGCTGACAATGAGATCTTCGAAATTGGTTGAGAAATCTTAGAGAAAATCACGAATCAAGGGGTTTTTTCAGCAAAGGATATCTCGTGATAATGATTAGGAAAATGGTCCTTTCCTTCGTAAGAAAGATAATTGTCCTTTGACAAATATTTGTGTGATATTTGTTTCCAAATAATTTGTATCACTTAGGTTATGTTCAGTTGTGCACAGTTTCAGTTCAGTTCAATTCAACTCACTTCAATTAGTTTCCTCTCACATTTTAGTTTAGTTTAACTCATCTCATTTCGGTTCAGTTCAGCCAAAAGAAACAGGGTCTTAGTATGATCAAATATAAAAGCAAAAGAAACAAGAGGTAGTAATTTGGGATGAAATAGTGATTAGGAAAATTGTCCTTTGTTTTTTAAGGAGGAAATAGTCCTTTGACAAATCTGTGTGAATATTTGTTTCCTAATAATATATAGCAATGCAACTCTACAAGCCTATTTTTCAATACTAATACGCAGTGGCGAATACATCGTAATATATTAGTGGGTGCAAATTAAAATTTTTTATTAATATGGGTGCAAATTGTCAACTTTGTATAGAAATAACACAAGTTCACATATTTTATAAACAAAATTACCGAAATTCAAATATAAGTGGAGTCAAAAGGTATTTCTAAGAAAGTTTGTGTGCCACGTGGCACTCTCCTCTAAGGCTCTAATGCAAATGCTTTATTTTCTAGTCAAACCCTCAATTTTAAAAATAATATTGTGTAGTTACAAGGTATCGAACACATTACCTTAGAAATGAAAAGTGAAAGCTTAACCATTAATCCAACATAACACCATTATTTAGTATTTCAAAATAAAATATCATAAGGTCTTATAATTATATCTCATTAAAAGATTTGCACAAGTAGTTAAATATCTAACTTTTTTTATAATAATAACAAGAGACTATTATAGACATAAACTCTTACTCCTTTTCCCTGTAGAAAGTCAAGCTATTGCTTTCATCCCCAAACTTTTAAAGGTTTATTTTTCAAAAATCATGCAATTACTCATCATGTCATTATGTCAATTTTTCCTCACTTGACAAAAAGTTAGGAAAAGTAACAACCTAGGGCATCGCCCGGGACACGCACTAGTTTAGGATGAAAAAGAAGGTGAGCCAAAGAATTGCTTTGTTGAAGAATCCAAATAAAGGTAAGGAAGCAACTATGTTTGCATGTTGTTATATTCGAAACTGCACTAAATAATTCTTCTTGCAATTGCTTTACGGGACCAAATCTGTAACCATATACCAAAACCTCTAAAATCTACTGCTAATCCTCTCCTTAGCTTTTTAAAGCACCCAAATCTTCCACAAAGTAGGAAAAGAAATAAAAAAAATTGAATTTCACCTTTTTAGATTGAACAAGACATGTCATATATTCTTTAAACCCTTTTTTTTATTTACATAATTACATATATAAAAAACAAAAATCTCATTTTGCATGTGGAAAGTGACACCTTCTGATCTCTCCTTCAAAATCTGTTATCCCCTTCACTGGAATAGGCTGCCACCTTTTGTAATATTGCAGTATGTACTTTCACAAATACTGTACCTTTTTTTTTTTTTTTTTTTTTTTTTTTTTTTTGCGTATATACTTGATACTTATGATTCTATTACACCTTTTTCTAGAAAAAAAAAATTAAAATTTTGGGAACCCATTAAATCTTCTATATTCTTCTTTACCATATCTGTTGTAATTCCATATTTTATCTAACCTTTTATGAAATCCTTTTTTGGTTATAGAGTATCCTATGAATGAACCTTTAAGATGTGTATCTTAAGGACCACAATTGGTTTATCCCCCCAAGTCCTTTTTTTTTCTTCTTTTACTAAGGGAATTTATTCTCCAAAGTTTAATGGTTAGGTTTTATGTCAATTTATGTGGAGCTGATCAACTAATTCACCTCTTTAAAGGTAAATCATTCACATCATAAGACAATTCAATCACAACTATAAGTTAAAACGTGACGAGTAGACTTGACAAAACAGATATCAGCAAGATATGAATTGTAATCGAATAATTGACACTCTTTAATCTTGTTGATTCGAATTCGAACCAAATCGATATAACTTTATTTAGTGTGGATATTGTATTGATATTGTTAGATTTGGGAAAACTCCTCCACTGGAGTGATTACCATTGATCAATATTCTATCAGGTATATCCTAATTATATTTGTATTCTATCAGATATTACTAACATTGATTTATGATTTTTCATCACGGAAGTGTAATAATTATCAATAGACTTGATTTTGACATGTTCCAAATTGAACTTCCGAAATGATCGACCTATTTATCGGCCCTACTTTCTCTATATAATATCAATCGTTCCATTATCCCAAACTCTTATAATTAACGATATAAAATTAGTTAATAGACAAAAACCTTTATAAAGTACGATGTTGAATAACAGTAATACCTAATTAACTGCCCTCACTAAATTCCACGCACTTTATTTCACCTTTCACAAACATAATGACAAGTTTGAATGTGTGATTAAAACCAATTTAGGAGATATTAAAATATTAGTAATTAAGTCAGTAAGATACCACATAAATTACCTCGGTACCCAAATGATCCTTATCGGATATTACTTTCAGCATCAGCAGACAGCAAAAGTAGAAAGAATCTTATACCAGAGACCCATGGAAAGAATATTTAGATTGCAAATGCTTAATTTTGTTAGTGGAAGGTGATGGAATAAAAGGATGACTTAAAGACTTGCTTTAAATCTAGACTAGTCTAAAACAAAGTTCAAACTGTCATATACTTAGGGAGGGAAACTTAATTTTACAAATATCTCATTTGAATTTTCTTTCCAAAGTTTTTATTTTGCTTGGGACCCCTTTTTCTATGTTATGAATAATGAATTTTGTTGTAGAATATTGACCTTTCTTTATGGACTTTTTACATTCAACATTAAAACTAATCCTTGTCCTAATTTTGTGCTTTACAAGATACTTACAATTATAATATAAGTCACTTTAATTTAACAAATTTCACATATACTCTGGCTAGTTAGAATTGCATCTGTATTGTATACTAACATTTCATATTGGGTCCATATATACTACAAAGGCTATGTTCTGCTCAACTTTTTGAAATAAGTTTTAGTAAAAATGTGTTTAATTCAGCAAAAATAAGTTTAGTTTGGTAAAAATAAGTTTCGCAAAAAATAAGTTAAGTTCAGCAAAAATAAGATTAGCTCAACAAAAATCTACTCTAAGTTTTAGTAAAAATAAGCTCAGCAAACATAAGTTTAGTAAAAATAAGTTTAGCACAAATAAGTTAAGCTCATCAAAGAAAGTTAAGTTCAGTAAAAATAAGTTTACCAAAAATAAGTTAAATTAACCAAAAATAAGTTACGTTAAGCAAAAATAAATTAAATTAAGCAAAAATAAGGTGAAGAGAACTGGGCCAAAGCAACTTATAATGTTATATTGATATTATATATTAAACATGTAAGTTTATTTGGTATTATATAATGACTTTTGTCTCATAGGGAATTAGGTAAATCAAAATATATATTGGATCAAAAGAATGCTAGCTTACTTTAGAATTTATAAACATGACTTTCAATTCTATGATTAATGTCATCTAAACCTCCTCATCAAACTTATAAAATTACCAACTCAAACTCAAAATCTTTTTCTCGGATGTTTATGACAAATTTATAGAGATGGTCGAAAAACGATTGCATCCCAATTATAATTTTGTATTGTGTTTAATGTAGTTGAGCATTGTTTAGAAATGAATCCTGATTTGTGAGTTTCAATTGTGTTGAAAATCAAACCACATTGGCAAGAAATCAAAATTAATTTTCATAGCGGTTGGAAGCTCATGATTAACATAAGATATCACACTAGCTAGTCACATTTCAATTGGTAACATGGTCTTGAAGAAGGTGCACACCTATAAGCAAATTGACATATTAACTAAGTATTGGTGTATGACGAAGTTTCCTCAAACTTGGTATGAGTTCATTTGCCTTGATGCCGGTTAGTGGCGGAGGCTACTTTTCATGTAATGGTTTACGTGCATCCTTCATAGGATGATGCACAAATCAACAATATTGTCATGGTATTGCTTTAAACCAACTTGCTTTGTTTGCGATGCGAGAAGTACTTCATCCGTGAGATCCTATAAACACACTTTGAGATTGAAATTTATAGAGAGATTACATTGATATCTTTCCACTCTCTCGTACACTTTCACCTTAATTAAGGAATCTTTATTTCTCAATTTGCGCCTTATTTCTAACAACAACAATAACAATAATAATAATGACAAAATAAGAGTTAAAATAATAATAAAAAAAATAAAAAAAATATTATAATGATAATAATAATAATAATAATAATAATAATAATAATAATAATAATAATAATAATAAGGAAAATTTGTCAGAAACCACCTTTTAAAATCACTTTTTTGTGAGAAACCACCTTTTAAAAAAATTGGTTAATTAGCCACCTTTTTTCTTCTTTTTTTTGTTGGAAGCCACCTCTTGCCGGAATCTGGCGTTGACTTCACTTTTCCGGCGTTGACCATCAGATTTTCGCCATTTTTGCCCCTTTATCCTTCTTCCTCCTCCCCTTTCGCATCTCCCGGCAACCCCCCTCCCTCCTCGCATCTCGCGGCAACCACCCCCTCCCTCCTCGCATCCGCCGGCAAACCCCGTCCCCCTCGCAACCCGCCGGAAACCCCCCCAACGACCATCCCCACCCTCCCGACCCTAAGCCCCTCTCCCCCCTCGCATGCGCCGACATCACAGGTGGAAGAAATGGTGAGAAAATGGCGAAAAAATGATGGTCAACGCCGGAAAAGCGAGGTCAACGCCGGATTTCGGCAAGTGGTGGCTTCCAACAAAAAAAAGAACTAAAAAGGTGGCTAATTAAAAGGTGGTTTCTCACAAAAAAGTGATTATAAAAGGTGGTTTCTGACAAATTTTCCTAATAATAATAATAATAATCAACTTTCTTGTATTCATAAATTTAAGCAGAGAATAACAATTTTACTTGATATTGGTTGAACTGAAATTGTATGGGTCAAACTAGTGGTGTCAATCTGGGTCACTGGCTGGGTTTGGGTTGACCTAACCTGGGTCGGAATGATTTGGGTCGGAATAATCTGGGTGAGAGTGTACCATGGGTCGGAACTTGGTGGGTCGGGCGGACTTGGGTCGGGTTCAACTGGGTGAGACGACTATCGGAACTGGGTCGGCCGGTATCTGGGTTGGGTGAATTTGGGTCGGAATGGAATAAGGTGAAGTCGGCCCTAATCGGCTTTCGAAATAACTTGGGTCGGAATAAATTGGTTTTCGGAATAACTTGGGTTGGAATAAATCGGCTTTCGGAATGAATTGGGTAGGAAGATATCGGCTTTCGGTATGACTTGGGTCGGAATAAATCGGCTTTAGGAATGACTTGGGTAGGAATAAATCGGCTTTCGGAATGACTTGGGTCGGAAGAAATGGATATCGGAATGACTTGGTTCGGAATAAATCGGCTTTCGGAATGACTTGGGTCGGAAGAAATCGGTATCGGAATGACTTGGGTCGGAATAAATCGGCTTTCGGAATGACATGGGTCGGAAGAAATCGTTATCGGAATGACTTGGGTTGGAATAAATCGGCTTTCGGAATGACTTAGGTCGGAAGAAATCGGCTTTCGGAGGGTCGGAAGAAATCGGCTTTCGAAATGACTTGGGTCGGAATAAATCGACTCTCGATAGGACTTGGGTCGGCTGAAGCCTCATACCGGCAGCGTATTGACTTGGGTCAGAACAAATTGGCTCTCGGAATGACTAATTGGGTCGGAATTATATGGTATATATTAAGTTACGAAGACGAAAGTTATAACAATTAACATGTGATCATATACTGATATTGTAAATTGTGATTGAGTCATTGTGAATTTTGTGATAATATACATTGATACTTATATTACTAATTTAATTAAAAAATTACTAAACTAAGACTTATAATTTATATAGTTATATTATTGGCTATTGGCCATCGGGTTATTCTTATTCATGATTGCATAAGTATTCAAGTAACAACCATAAGGGCTAAGGCATAAGTCCATACCGATTATTGATTAAAGTCAATAAACTATTAAACTTAAACATTTAGTTAGTTAGTGACTTACTCACTCTCAACGAGTCACTACATAGCAACAAAAAGAGTTAAAATTAAAGAATTAGGTTGACATTAATGAAAGCATTGTAATTATAAAATTGTTCGACTTTCATCGATCATGGAACAACTGAACAAGCAACAATGATCAACGTTAATCGAATATGAAGATGATAATTGTGATCAAGATGATACATAATCATATCAGTAGAGGATGAAACATTGAAGCTATGAAAGTAAATCATAGTTAATACCAATCATATCAGTGGAGGATCAAGATCATTGATGTTTCGGTTGTTGATCTTAAAAGATAGTAACATAGGAGGCGATCTTATTAAACGGTCCATGTTAAACGGTTGTTGATCGACTTTTGTTAAGTTAAGGTTCACATAGATCAAATGATCATAAGATTGATTGTCGTTGACATTAATCAAAACCATCAAAAGATTGATCGTCTTTCATCTTTCGTGTTACGGGGTTCTTTTTAAAAGATAGGGCTCGATCATCGATGTTATTACACGGTTAACAAGTAAGCATCATTAGATTGATCGACTTTCATCGTTGATGTTTCAGTTAATCTTAAAATACACTAAGACTTAGGAGTCTCGAGTCTATTTAGTTATCCATATCTTTGAGTTGCTATACGTATCTACATCGTCTTATTGGTATTACGGTAATTCATAACAGTTTCACGTCATTCATAATCATCTTTACATGAATCAATATCAACTTGTTTAAAATTAAAAATACTAATTAAACTTCTAGAGTTTATAATTTTTATTAATTTATAATATTGATAATAGTTCAGGAATTTAAGATTTTAAGTAGATTACTAAATTACTAATAACTAAACAAATCATTACTAGAAGTCTAGATTAGTTGTCTAGAACTATTAATTTAGAAATTAGAAAATACAATACTTAACTTAACCTTAACCTTAACCATTGATTTGAGAAAGAAAAAATCCAACCATTGACATTTTGAAATCCATGTGCTTGGTAAGTCTTGATGTTCATCAGTCAAAAAAATAAAGCAAGGATCATGGTTTGAGACCATTGATTAGCAAATATAAAATCTGAGACCTTCATTTATTTACTTACGCTCTAACATCTTAAATCTTCACTCTAAAATCTGAGCCATTCATTCTGCAAACGAATGGTTTAGATTAAAAAAAACCCCTAAAATTCCCTACTATATAAACCGCATTTTTAATGCCCCCCTCATTTCGCCTCTTGCAAAACCAAAACGGTAAAACCTAGCTAGACTCAGCTTCTCTCCAAGTCTCCTCTCATTCTCTCATTTTTCGATAAGAAAAACCCTAAAAAACCTAAAATTCAACCGCCCTTCTCTCAATTTCCAATCAAAAAGTTGACTAAAATCTCAGGGCTCAGGCCTTATCTCATTTTCTGATCAAAAGCAAAAAAAACCCCTTAAATTCTCAGCCCTTCTCTCAATTTTCGATAAAAACCCAAAAAAACCCTAAAATTCTCTGTCCTTCTCTCAAAAAACTAAAATTCTGAGTTTCTCACTTTCTCTATCAATTTTTCCGAAGAACGTAGAGGTTTGTGGTGAAGATTTGAAGAAAAAAGGCGTGGATTTGAAGAAAAAGGTAACAAATTGAAGATCGGGGGAAAACAAAAGCAAAAATTTAATTTTTAAAAACGCTATGTCACAACCAAGTAAGTCTTCTAATTTCCGTATTGTTTTTTTAGAATTAGGTGAAGATCTGCTTGATTGTGATAGTGGGATATGTGTCGGTCCAGATTTGCAGTTCTGCTGGAATATCATTATTTTTTTTTGTTTTTTATCATATTTCAGATCTGGAATTCTAGGGTTTGTGCTAAAAATTATATGCATGAATTATTTAGTTTTTTATCATGTTTGCGATATGAAATTATGCTGTTTGTACATGTTTGTGTTTACGTTTCTGGATTTGTGTTAGGGTTTTGTGTGTGGGTTTGTATTCGGGTTTTGAGTCTGGGTTTGTATTCGGGTTATATTTATTGTTTGTGTTTCTGGGTTTTGTTTCTGGGCTTGTGTTTCTGGGCTTGTGTTACTGTTTCTGGGCTTGTGTTTCTAGGTTTTGTGTTTATGGGTTTTGCGTTTCTGGGTTTTGTGTTTAGGGATTTGTGTTTAGGGTTTCTGTTTAGGGTTTAACCCTAAACCCTAAACTTTAAACCCTAAACCATAAACCCTAAACCCTAAATGCTAAATCCTAAACCCCGAGCCTAACCCCGACCCCGACCCCGACCCTAACCCCGATCCTGACCCTGACCCTGACCCTGACCTTGACCCTGACTCTGCCTTGTTTAAACTTTAAATGTGTTAATTTATTTTTCAGTTGATCAGTTGACATTGGGGAGGAAACCATTTCTCTCCAAACCCATGATCCCCTTATGTTTGGGAGGCGTACTGCCAAGGTTTGACATCACTACTTTACCTTGTTTAAGAAGGAAGATGGTAAGCATTATAATGCTAAGACCTATCGTGCTGAGGGAACCCAAGGTACTAATAACCAAAATAAACATTTAGGGAAGTGTGAAGCTTATTTAAAAGTAAAAACTGCTCAACCTGGTGGGCATATGATCAAAAAACTTTATGTCGTATGTTTGCTAAAGCTATTATGTGTCATGCATATCCATTGTTGATTGTTGAGCATATTAAGCATAAGGAATTGCTTTCTTACTTGAATCCTAATGTGAAGCATATTTCTAGGAATACTATGCTTAAACATTGCACTAATCAGTTTGCTGCTTTTAAAGATCAATTATAGACAACTATACGTAATTTAGAAGGAAAAGTGTGTTGTACTTGTGATTTGTGGTCTGCACTTAATAATGATAGTTTTACTGTTTTGACTGCTCATTATGTTGATAACTATTGGGTGTTGCGTTCTAAAATTCTTGTTTTTAGACATTTTCTTGGGTCCCACACAGGTAAGGAGTTGGGTAAGTTTACTCTTGATTTGTTTGATGAATGGAATATTAGAGATAAAGTGTTTTCTTTGACTTGAAAAATGTTGTTTCGGTACAGTTAACAACCCATGAACAACCCTAGTTAAAACTGATCAAATAAAAAAAATTGTGACTGACGTGTTATTTACTTTTTGTTAACTTTGTTTCTTTCTGCCTTCTCTCCAATCCTATGTAATGTATCGGATGATTAATAATTTGAAATCCGAAATTGACCCAAATTATTGGTCAACTTAAAAGTGCACATTGCACCTAGGGGATTTGAAATTACAAATCAAATCATGTCATTTGAAATTCTCAAATTTAAAGCCAATTTGCTTGCAAAATAATCTAACCTTTTCATTTTCTTTCTTGAATTCTGTCGTCTCTTCATCTCATCTGATACACTAAATCTATATCTATCTCTCACCTCTCCATTGTCTCTAATATATAAATAAATATAACTATTAATGATATAATAATAATTTTTTGATATAATTTCCATAAAAATTACATAAAAATATTGTAAAATTAAATTTTATATAGAAATTATGTAAAAGCCTAAAAAGGAAATTTATTCGTGGCCGGATCGAAAATCGAAACTTCAAAAAACTTGGATTAAACAACTGTTTATTTTTTCGGTCTAGACCGAAAGATCAACATTTAAAAAACTTGAACCTAATTAGGACCCTAATATGTAGGTTCGCCCTTAAGCGTCCAATATCTCAAAAATGGAGCTGACCCAATCATATATTACGCTGTAGACAGATGTTTGTGAAACCCCTCCTGAAGATTTGTGAATTCCAGATTCAAGAATTGGAGAGAATTTTTCATTTCAGTAAGAGAGGGAAAAAATTGTAATGATTAATACAACCCTAGCTAATTGTGTCTTTACTATATAAATACATGAAGGAAGAATAGAAATAACAAACTTGCTTGACTTGTAACTATCTTACAACAAACTTGTAACTAAGTCTAATAACCTTACGTGACTGAGCTAGTGTAAGTCGCTATATCTCCAATACGTCCCCTCAAGTTGGGAGGTGTGTGAGTAGAAGGAGCATACAAACCCAACTTGGACAGTAAGTGGTTGAACTGTGGAGAGGACATAGACTTAGTAAAAACATCTGCAAGTTGTAATTGAGTAGGGAGATAAGAAAGCTGAAGCAAGCCTTCCAAAACTTTATCCCTTGTAAAATGGCAATCAATCTCTATGTGTTTCGTTCTTTCATGAAACACGGGATTTTTTGCTATGTGCAAGGCACTCTGATTATCACAAAATAAGGTAATAGGCTGTAAGTTTGCCACACCAAGTTCTGCAAGTAAACGTACTGTCCAGGCAACCTCAGAAGCAGCAGAAGCGGTACTCTGCTTCTAAGGATGATTTACTCACGGTACCTTGTTTCTTGGATTTCCAAGAAATAGGAGATTTGCCAAGAAGTAAAACCTATCATGTGACTGACTTCCTTGAATCTGGACAGGAGGCCCAATCAGAGTCAGAAAACGTTTGTAGAGTAGGATGATCACTGCCTTGGAGAAGAATGCCTTGCCCCATAGTATGAGAGACAAATCTGAGAGTGTGATGCAATGCAACTAGATGTGAAGTTCTAGGTTTATGCATAAGCTGGCTGAGACTTTGTACAGCAAATGAGAGATCAGGTCTAGTGTTTGTGAGAAAATTCAATTTTCCCACAATAGACCTATAATATTCAGGATTTGAAATGAGTTCACCTTCATCAGCATGCAGCTTGATATTGACAGGAAGAGGAGTGAGAGCTTTTTGTGAAATATCAAGCCTACATTCATGTAGTAATTCCTTTGTAAACTTTTGTTGACTAAGTAGAATGCCCTCAGGAAGATATCATACTTCAATCCCTAAGAAGTAATGAAGAATCCCCAAGTCCTTTATGCTGAAAGTATGGTGAAGATGCTGCTTGAGGGATGAAATGACATCAAAATTAGTGCCTGTGAGGATGATATCATCCACATACACAGCAACAATAGTGAGATTTTGTCTTTCTTAATAAACAAACTGTAGTCATTCTTTGATTCTAGGAAACTATGAGTAGTAAGCTCTTCAACAAGCTTGGCAAACCATTGCCTTGAAGCTTGTTTAAGTCCATAAAAGGACTTATTCAACTTGCACACTTGATTCTTGGGATAAGGAAAACCAAGTGGGACATGCATATACACTTCCTCCTTTAAATCACCATGGAGGAAGGCATTGTTTACATCTAATTGGTAAACAGGCCATTTCCTTGAAGCAGCAACAGCTAGCAATGATCTGATTGTTGGCATTTTAACAACAGGAGAGAATGTCTCCTCATAATATATGCCATACTTTTGGTTTAAAACCTTTAGCAACCAAACGTGCTTTACACCTGTCAAGTGAACCATCGGTCTTAAGTTTGACCTTATACACCCATTTATTGCCAATTGCTTTCTTGTTAGAAGGAAGATCAATAAGATCCCAAGTATGATTTGCAATAAGTGCCTGAATTTCTTTACTCATTGCTTCTATCCACTCTGGTTTTGATGTAGCTTCAGCATAATTGGCAGGTTCTTGAAGGGTAGAAGTGGTAGCAGATAGGAAAGCTTAATGTGTGTCAGGATATGTAGAATATGAGACTAAATGACACCAGTGAGAAGAAAGGGGAGTGGAAGAAGAATCTGTTGTGATGGTATTACAATAGTATTGGTCAATATAAGAAGGTGGCTTGTGGATTCTGGTTGAGTGTCTAGTAACAGGAGGTGAAGAATGATGAGTAATTGAAGGTGAAGTGGAGTGTGATGTGGGAGAAGAAACAGAAGAATGAACAATGGGTGAAGAGCTCTGTTCAGGTGAGATGTGTATAAAATCACTCAAATCTATAACATCAGAAGGTGGTGGTGAAAATGCAATATGAGTGGCATCATCATCATCATCAAAACAATCAAAAGTAGTGGATGGAATAAAAATAGGATCAGATGGTTGTTCATGAACAATATGAAAGGGAAAATGTCTTTCATGAAAAATGACATCCCTAGTGACATAGACTCTATGAGTAACAAGATTATATACCTTGTATCCTTTCTGTGTGACTTAGTAACCAAGAAATACTCCTGGCTGAGCCCTTCGATCTAGTTTAGATCAATGCACCTTAGAGGTAGAAATGAAGCACAAGCAGCCAAATGTTCTAAGATGATCCAGAGAGGGTGGTTTGTTGAATAGCTTTGCATAAGGATAGGTCTTTTGCAAACTAGAGAGTGGCATTCTATTGATTAAGTAAGCAGCACATAGAACACTATCACCCCAGAATTTGTCAGGCACCTTAGACTGAAGGAAAAGAGCTCTTCCTGTTTCTAACAAGTGCCTATGTTTGTGCTCTACTACCCCATTTTGTTGAGGTGTATCAGCACAACTAGTCTGATGAATGATTCCTTTCTTGTTAAACAAAACTTTCATTTCACCTTCTACAAACTCCTTTGCATTATCTGATTTGATACTCAACACATTTGCACCAAACTGTGTATGAACATAAGTGAAGAACATATCAATAATATGCACTGCATTAGTTTTAAACTTCAAAAGATGAACCCAGGTGAACCTTGTAAAATCATCAACTATTGTGAGAAATTGATTACATCCTGAGTGAGTCTTCATTTTGTAGGGACCCCACAAATCTATATGCAACAATTCAAAAGCTCTAGTAGTTTTAATGCTACTGAGAGGAAAAGGCTTCCTAGTTTGTCTTGCAGCTGGACAAACTGTACGTATAGTGTTCTTAGAACAAGAATAAGTACCACAATCAGGTAGAACTAACTTTATTTGGTCAAATAGAAGATGACCCAGCCTGAGGTGCCATAACTTGGCATTATCAACAGCAGATAAGCATGCTTGAGAGCTTGTAGAAGAAGCTGAGACTGTAGACCTCTCATGAGATTCAGCTATATTATATAGTCCAGCTTGCAGATTACCAAGAAGCATTGAGTGCCCTTCTATGAAGGGTCGTCCTGAAGAAAGCACTTATCATGAGTGAAATAAACATGACATTTTAAATCCTGGCACAGCTTATGGATAGAAATGAGGTTAAACTTGAACTCTGGTACATGAAGCACATTGTGTAAAGTCACATATGGGCTCATAACAACTGAACCAACATGTTTAACCTGAACTTGACTACCATCTGGTATGGTAATATTATGTTGTGAACCGAAAACAGCAACATATGAATCAAACCAAGATAGATTATTGCAAAAATGATCTGAGGCACCACTATCTAACAACCAGTTGGCATTTATACATGATAAAAAGCAATGTATACCTGCCATCATAGCATGTCTTGCAACATTTTCTTCTGTGCCAGATGTAGAAGATTGATGACCAAGGAGGTTCATCAACTGTTGGTATTGTTCAGCAGAAAGAGAATCAAATTTCACCTCTGAATTGGAGTTATCTGAAGTAGTAGCTGCAACAGCAATTTTTCTTTCCTTGGGCTTATATCCTGGTGGATAACCATGTATCTTGAAGCACCTGTCAATGCTATGCCCTGGAACCTTGCAGTTAGTACAATAATAATTTGAGCCAGGTCTCTTGTTTCCACTATTGAAGCTTTGCCTCTGTGAAGTAGAATAAGACCTATTGTAGGACTTATTCTTGTCAGCCATGAAAGCTAGAGATTTAGTGTTGACTGAAACCTTAGTAATCTCCATGTGCCTCTCTTCTTGAGCAAATATCCTATATGCTTGGGATACTTTAGGGAGAGGTTCTGTCATCAAGATATTTCCTCTAACAGTTGCAAAACTGTCATTCAACTTCATCATAAACTGGATTAGTTGATGATTTTGTTCTCTAGCTAGAATCTTCTTAGACAGACCACAAGTACATTGATTACATGTACAATATGGTATAGGTTTGGCGTCATGAATCTCATCCCAAATTGTCTTAATTTGTGTGTAAAACTCAGAAGTACCTTGAACAATTTCAGATAATTTTTGTTCAAGTGAATACACTGCAGTCATGGAAGAATGTCCAAAACGTTCTTATAAATCTCTCCAAACTTCATAAGCAGTGCTAAAAAATAAGACACTATTCTTGATAGTATTATCAAGATTAGCATATAGCCAAGATAATACCAAATGATTACAACGTTCCCAAGCCTTAAATTCAGGATCATCATCATCAGGAATATCAATGCTTCCATCAACAAACTTCAGTTTATTTTTAGTTGATAGCATGATTAACATAGATCGCTTCCAATCATTAAAACCAGTTCCAATGAACTTAACTGAAGCAACTTGGCTGAGGTTAGTATCGGAAGGATGTATATAGTATATACTAGAAGGATTCTGATTAAGAGGTAAGACTTTATCATAATTGTTAGAATTGACTGAATCAGGCATTTTTGAGGAAGAATTTGAGGAATTTCAGAACTAGAATCTCAGAAGAATGACGAGAAGAAATTCAGAATTTGTGAGAATGAAAAAGATGAAAGATTAAAAGAATCAGAAATACAGAATTCAGAACTAAATCATGTAGAATACATGAAATCATGTAAAATTTTCAGGTAAATCAGGCAAAAAATTTCAGATGAACTTGTAATTTTCAGACTATGAAATCAGCAATTCAGATATTATATCAAGAACAATTCAGATGATTCAGGAAGAAGAAATCGATGATTTGCAAGAAACAATATAAAGGTTTAGAACTACAACACCTCAAATTTTCAGAGACGAAAAAAATTTCCAGAGAGAAAAATCTAGAAAAGATGAACCGAAGAATCTTCTGCTTGATCAGCAACGAAGAGATGTTTCATAGAAATTCGAGCTAGATCAGACCAGCTCTGATACCATGAAGATTTGTGAATTCCAGATTCAAGAATTGGAGAGAATTTTTCATTTCAGTAAGAGAGAGAAAAAATTGTAATGATTAATACAACCCTAGCTAATTGTGTCTTTACTATATAAATACATGAAGGAAGAATAGAAATAACAAACTTGCTTGACTTGTAACTATCTTACAACAAACTTGTAACTAAGTCTAATAACCTCACGTGACTGAGCTAGTGTAAGTAGCTATATCTCCAATACCTTGAACTGCAATAGGGTTTTCCACCCCATCTGGATAGGAACTGCAGTAAACTTCTTCAAAGGCCTCTTCGGAAGGCTCTAACTCTGAAAAATTGCAATGGTCTTCACGTTAATCATCTCGAGCTCTGGATCATAACCAAAGAGCAAGCCAACTTCCTTATCTGCCTGAGCAACCGTCGAGAATGGCTTGAAACAGGGAGACTGGTGCCCATCAGCAAAGGCGACTATAATAGTACAATCACCTTTCAATGCAGGTAAGAGAACATGCCCACATGTTAATATGAGAAAATTTGCCCCAGACTTCCTTAAGATGGTCTCAAAACCAAAATGTTGATCTGACACTCGCATTTGAACCGTTGCTAATTCGGCTAGGTGAAGAATTTCTCCAGGTTTGTATTTTGTTTTTCAATAGCCGCCATGGATGAACGAGAGAAAAGGACGCGTTGGGAACGAACGATTAGAGGGAGCGGTTAGTCAGGGTTTTATGTCTTGGTGGATTCTTTTGTTTAACCTTCTCTATCTGTCTATCTGTCACCCGTATTATTGGTTGTTCGATATGCCTGAGTTATAGTCCAAGCAGAATACCCTGTTTGGTATTTTTGGGCCATTGGACTCATAATGTTCTAACTCATGAATCATGGTATATCTTATTGATTTTCATTGAATTAGACTAATATTTGTTGGACTAATTGAAAGATGATTTGAATTGTTTATTAATGATTGGAACTGATTATTGGTGAACTAAACATGCTTAAGAAGTTTTTTTTTTTAAAAAAAAACCTAAACATGCTTAAGAACGACAAGCATCGTTACTATGTAACAATATTAATAAGTGATTGCCAATCGGTTTAGGCACTTCTTCAATTCACCTCAAATGAAAAGTCCATAAGATTCAATAAAAATTAGTTTTTCTTCTAAATATAATTTTTGATTAGTGCTCCGTTTAATTTAATTCTAAATTTCGAATTCCAAAAACTTACACGTGTAAACTATATACGAAGTATTTTTATTGAGACTAATGACACAAATATGAATAAAATAAAGAAAAAGAGTCCGGAATAGCCAAGTTTTTAGGCTTAACACGATATGTATAGCTAAAACTTCGTATTTATGAGCCCTTTGTCTTTCTGTAATTAGCCTTCATATCTACTATACTTACAACAAAATATTACTCTTTCTGTCTCATTTTAATTGTCTATTAAAAAAATTTGACGACTTTTGTCAATATGGGAAACTTATAATTGAAAGGGAGAGAGTACGAACGCATACTTCAGCTTTAAATTGGCAACAATACTCAATAAGCATCCTTGGTTCACAACTCCATTCATACAGTTATATCCAAAATTAACACTGCCATATGAAAAATAATTCAAACCAAAGTTGGAATTTTCTTATACATTACCCAATTTTGCTCAATTTGTAGGATGGGAAAACAATTACAATTATATAGATGAAGATACTAAATGGCTAGTGCTAATTAAGTTGACTTGATTATGATGATGACAGACAACTTTAGGATTAATTGGACTTACCCCATCAAAAAAAGGACTCTCAAAATGTTTAGTTTGAAGTTGTGTATAATTTGTTGGTTTTGCTAAGCTTAAACTGCATAGATATCTTAATTCCTAGGCAAGAATATCAGTTCCTAGTTCGGAATGTAGAACTGGTTCTGTGCATTACATTTTGGTTTCAAACTGTCCGAAACCGTGAAGCCGTGTAGAGTTGCCGCCAATCATGGAAGGATGAAACATATTCCTTTTTTATTTTCAGTAAAAAGGTATTTTATCTTACAAAAGTAATTTATTTTAGGGCTAGGATTAATATAGGTAAGATTAGTGTTATCTAACGCCCCAGGGGCGCCCGTTAGCATTTGCCTAATAATAATAATAAAAAAAGCAAATACTTCCAATTTTTCCAAGGGTGAACACGTGACAAAAGAGTCCCCAAAATGTGACCGACGACAATCAACATAATGTAACAAAACTACAAGTTAAGATTGGTCTAATAAGATTATTGTTCTTGGCGAACAACTTTGAAATGATTGTAATGTAAAAAGAAACACAATAATCGGTTGGAAATTAAGAGGGTTGGTATGACCCAACTTAATATATAAAACTTCCAAAAAACTGAAATAGAGGCTGAAGGTTTTGGTAATTTCCATCACTTGGAAAGTCATCTTATGTTATGATTTATGATATGCTTTGTAGTTTGTAACACCACCATATGACCGTAGTACTTGTTTCTGTCTTTATTTCCTTAAGAAACTACTATGAAGTTGCTTCATCCTAACTTCTATGTTGATTCTTTCAACCTTTTTATAGTTTGTAATATATCTCATGCATGCACGTCCCCTATACAATACAAAAGCTAAGACACCATGCATGCAACATATCTCTCTCTTTCTTTATGTAATGTGTCCCCCACACCCACTCACAAGAAAAATTAATTACTAATTTCATATTTCCAAGGTAAGAACACCATATTTTGAACTCAATAATCATGCACAAAAGGATTGGAATATGGAATATATTAAAGCAACAAAGAAGTTAAACATGATTTTCGAAAATGTGATTTATTATGCTTATGCATTATGCACGGCAATTCAAGAAGATTCCAATCTACACTACAGTTTTTGCAATTTTACAAAAGTTTATAATTCAATAGAATATATCTTACCTACTTTTTTTTCTCCCAACTTTCTTTAATTCAAGGTTCAATGATTCACAAAAGTAGAACACATACTTGTGGTAAATGTACCAACAAAAAGATGGAATATATTCACATAATTTGTGCTTTTTTTTTTCTTTATGATGTGTGTTTAAGAGACTCATACTCTAGAAAGGGCATAATTTGAAATGTAAGATCAACTACTAAATTGGCTAAGATCAGAATTTACAGTATATGAATAAGACTCACTTCATCACCATTTCAAATGAAAGGGATAGGTCATTGCGTAGATAAATATTGTGCGAATCAGCATATCTCCATAGTCCATAGTGATCTACTCATAAAGGCGGCACTAGCATAGTAACTGCATAGATAAAGGGATGGGTCATTGCGTAGATAAATTTGAACCTTCTAAACTAATTAATTAATCAATTAAACACAGTCTATAGTATAGTTTCAACAACAATATGTAACTTGTAAAATGTGCATATAGTACCCCTTCTATGCAACAAAGGTATCGAACTAATTAGTACTCCGTCCGTTTCATATAATATGAACCATTTTTCCTTGTTGGGATACTCTCAAAAGATTTCTACGCTCATTTTTTCATGAGTCCCGCTATTGTACTCATATAAACAACATGAGGTCCTATCACTTCACTTTTTTACCAATTACACCCAACCAAGTATTAAACATTGTGTCAAAGCCACATAGAGCATACTGTATTATGAGAGCTTCAAACAATGATATGAAGTACTTCCTCAACTTCTTTTATAATGCAACATTAATTTTGACTTTCACACTTGCCAACACATAGCTTGACCATCAATATCTTTAATATGCAATTAGTAAAAGTTAGAAAAAGCTCATAATTCGAAATTATACATTGAAACTAATCTAACAAAATACTATATTAGAACATTTTTTTTACATTACAAAAAAACATTGTCAAAGTTAATATATAAATAGTGTAAGAGCTAAAAAGTTGCAATAATAAAAGAGTGAATGAAGTATATATGTCAGTTCCCAGCTTGCTAACAAAACGAATGAGGTATTTCCATTCAATTACAAACAAACTGTATCCGATAGTTTCTCAATTAGAAATCACATGTGCACTCACAAAACGCAACCTTACATAATAGAGCAATGAAATTTTATATGGAGCAATATAGTATCTTAACATTACTCCCTTAACAATGCAAATAGCATGCAATTTAGCAAGAAACTAAGAACTAGTAATCAATGTTGCTCATATCCAATAATTGCAAAAACGGAATTACAACATTGCATGACATATTAAAAAAAACTAATTAGAAACAAAGATATTAAGCTGTGTGAACACATATCATTTCTGTAAAGGGGAAACCAATTTGCAATTTAATTTACAGAAGACCTATACAGTTGCACAAATTAACAATTGCTCCAGTGACAATTTGCACAAACTGTTTCTAGCAAATTTTCCTTTTCTCAATAAAAGAAAAGAGAAAGAAAAAAAACTTGTATAGGAAAAAAAAAAACTTATACCCCTACAATAATAACAAACCACAAAGAAAATAAATAAAATAATTATGTAAGAAAAAAAATAAAAATAAAAACTGCCTTGAAAAGATGATTTTGTAATCATAATGGTGATGATTTTCATGAAGGGGTCCAGGCCAGATGTGCTTTTTGGTCTTAGATGGTTCACCTTCTAAAGTGTCAGTAGACAGCAGCCTTTCTTTCCCTTTCTTTTTCTTTGGAGGGATGGAAGGAAACTAAGGAAGGTTTCTCTTTCTTTTTTTTTTCTTTCTCTCTCCTTTTTCTTTCTATACAACATGGGACAGTTGTTCAGTTAGTTAAGTTGTTGATCTATCACAGAAATCCAACTAAAAAAAAGTAAAGAAAAAAAAGAAAGGAAAAAAAAAATACCGCGATGGTATGTGTATATATGTATTTGCTTGAAAGAACTGTAAGGGAAGCCTTGAGATTATAATGATGACGAAGATATAAATGATACTCCCTCTGTCCGAAGTTAATTGTCACGTTAATAGTGATACGTATGACAACTGTATCCGGACTAAGGTAGTATTTGTTTATGTAAAAACATAGATATTTTTTCGTTACCAAAAGCCTTATGTATTGGTATTTCCTCCTCTTTATTTTCCTTTGATTTCATCCATGATGATCTGAGTGGTCAGGATCATGCCAAAATGTGGAGTACTTGAGCCATTCTGCCTCTGATGGATTTGTCATGGAAGACTCCTGCCAAATTTAGGAGAAAAAGTGAGAGAAAGAAAAAAGATATAAGAAAAAACAAGCAAAAAAACTAGGGTTAGGGTTCTGTACATATAGTTAATGCCAGGGAAATGAAGAAGAAGCTGCCTTTTTTGTCTGTTTATTTTAGCCCAAATGACAAATAGTGACGATAAATAAACTCTTATTGTTGTTTTCTAGCTAATACTACTATAATGAAGCCAAAAGTTATTGGGTCATTGTCCAAATTATATTATGCCAAACTTCTTAGCTAGATTTGAAAAAGACAGCCTAATCTGTGTTTTAAAATAAATATTTTTACCTTATCCTTTTTTTTTTTTTTTTTTTTACCTTATTCTCATAAAAAATGTGTTTATTAATAGTTGGATGAAATGGTGCATGATTTGTTCAACATAATTATAGAATGCACAATGTTCCCAAGATCCCAAATAATTCAATACCTATTTTTTAATTTTTTGGGGTACATTCAAACTTGTATTTTGCTATACTTGAGTATATACAAAATACTTTTCTTTTATTAATCCTAATACTGCAATGTCAGGCTATAATTGGTAAATACATACTTCCTCTGTTCTTTTTAATAGTTGCAACATTTTCACTTTTACGCTTGTCAATAGACAACTTTGATCATTAATATTTGGCAAAATTAGCCTCAACACCACCAACTATGGCTTGGATGTAAGTAGCACCACCAACTTTGACTAATAGCCGGAACATCACCAACTATTGGCATGGGTGCAACACGTATCATAAATGACACTAGTGGCCAAAGATTCTGCCGGAGCAGGGGAATCTCCGACGGATTGTTTGGGCGCAGTGCCATTTGCAATATGTATTGCACCCATGTGCCAAGAGTTGGTGATGTTTTAGCTATTCGTTTAAATGCGGTGCTGCTCCTTATATCCAATTTCATAATTGGGGTTATTGAGGCCAACTTTTTGCATATATATATTGAGATACATCATACAACATCTTACATGCTAAAGTTTGTATCATATATTAGTCACAAATTTCCGGTCAAAGCAAGGTATAAATCGTGTAAAAGTCAAAACGTTGCAACTATTAAAAAAAACAGAGGAAATATTTTACATTAACCTAATGCCTTTAAATTCAAGTCTTATATATTAAACAAAAAACTAGTTGAACAAGGGTGCTACCAAATACAACTCATCCACTGATTTATCAACATCAGAAGGTTCACACTTCCACAACAGATAGGTGAAAATTTCAACTGTGATAATTCTATTTTATTTACTAGATATAGAGGAATGTAGGAAAATTCGTGTATAAATAAAGATCCTCGTCATTAAAGTTGGTTGTGGACTAAGAGGAATGAGAACTGCCCCGTCCACACTAGCTAAGAAAGTCATGAAGCAAACAAATTTAAGTAGTAAAAACGTTGATTTTATTTGTTTCAAGTAAATGCTGTTGAATAAGTTCCACAAAGCACAGTAAAAACCTACATTATGTTCCCTACACTTTAGAATAAGCCTTTACCAACAAAAAAAACATACAAAATACAAATACTATATGTATTAAAAGCGTTTGTAGGAGGGCAAAAATATCCTACAACAAGAATCAAATCCCTACACTCTCATCCATCACTTACTTTTCCATGTTACTACCATTAGTCTACAATCATACTTGGTACTTATACTTATTAATCGAAAATTATACTACCTCTTTTTTTAGATACAACATTTGATTATTTATCCACCCACCAAAAAGGCAAATGTTGCATCTAAAAAAAAGGAACTATCAGTATTTTAGATTCACTGCAATAGTTAAATCAAACCACCGTATTGTGACACAAACTATATATATGCTCCTCCCGACTTTTTTTTTTTTTAAAAATCTGTTTATATCAGTATTTTAGCTTGATTTTCATTCTTTATATGGGTTTCAACTATCAAGGTACACTCTAGAAATCCATTCTCAAAATCTAATTCCTAAACATACAAGAACACTAACAACCATAGAATTCCTAACAAATTACCTTGTATTACTTTTAACTACACGATATAAACACTCTACATTATTTTTGTCTTCTCGTGTTTAATTTTCTGATCCGTTTGGTTGCGTGTAAAACATTTTCAATGTAAAACGATTTTCATGGAAAACAATTTACAATGGAGAACACAATTCCACAATTAGTTTTCCGTTGTTTGGTTCCATGTAAGAAAAATGATGAAACGAAAGGTAAATGAAAGGGAAAGTAAGGAGGTACTGAGAGGAGTGTACAAGAGAGATAAGGAAAAGGAAGGAAAATAGTTTTCCCTTCATTTTGAAGGAAAAATGGTTGTCCGCCATCGGCAGAGCAATTTTACTCCTAAGGGAAAATGGCTTTACACTCTTTTGCAAACCAAACAATGTAAAATTGAAAATAGAGGAAAATAGTTTTCCAGGAAAACGTTTTACGCTCTACCAAACGGAGCGTTAGTATTGATTCATTTTACCTCTAGTCCTATACCATTATTAACTATAGAATTAGTGGACTTAAAACTAATGATGGATATAAACTGTGTCCAATCCCTCTTCATTATTGGACAAAAAGTACAATACAATAATATATGGTCCATACAAAGAATTGGCCAAGCAATTACCTTGCAACAGTTGATTGCAGTTGCATGATATACAAATGCCAAGGAAAAGAAATGATGAAAATATTCTTTTGAATGTACAAACATTAATTGATGACACTCCTTTCCAAAGTTTGCACCGAAAGAGGTTTGATAGAAGACGCCTATGTCCTTATCATATCTCCTTCCATTCTTTCCTTCTTCAGAAACCCCTTTTTGTACTAACGTGTAATTTTTACCACTTTGCTATATGAACTTGGTTTTTTTTATAAAGGAATTCATCTACTTCAAGTGTCCCACTGTAAAAAAAATAAAAAATAATTTTACCATCCTCATCAACATGGTAACGTCATCTTCTATTTTGAGATGAATTTTTCTTAGAAAAGAAGCAAACTATATTGATATTTCTTTATAAGAGCTTGCTCTTATATTCTTCTATCCCTAATTATTTAAATAAAGAATACTAAACTATATACATATCTAAGTCATATAGAATTTTTTTTTTGTGCATTTTGATACATGCCTTGCAAACCCTTTCTAACATTAGAATAAGACATAATAAGTACTAATATTAGGATAAATAATATTAATTTCATTTTTGACCTCGAAAGCATGCAAGTAGGCCAAAACTACCATCAAATGTCAAAAACAAAATTTTCTAAGAAATGTTTCGTAGTATTATACTTCCTCCGTTATTATTTGTTCTTCCTTTTTAGGATATTTTTAGAGGGCAAAAAGTCAAAGTAGGAAGAACAGATAGGAACTCAGGAAGTATAATTTAAAATGTTAACCAAAAGTTTAAGGCACTTATATAATCAGAACAATTTTGACTTATTTCATATACTTAATAATTTAAAATTTGTATCATACACGATATAAAATACCAGTTTTGTTTTGGGACAGAGGGAATATAACATTTAAGTTGTGTTACTACTTTGTTTGAGAAGTTACATTTTGCGTCTGTCTAATGGTTATTTAATATAACAAGAAAGGATCACTAACCATAATATTACTGGGTTTTGGCGGTCTAAGCATGTAGTCAAAAACATGATAACATATACTTATTAATCAAGTAAACCAGCTAATTAAACATGCAGATCTTTGCATGTTTTTTACTTTCTTTAAGCACCTTAAATGAGTTCATTGTCTACACAATAATGTACGTAGAGAAGAAAAACAAATCAAAAGAGAAAAAGAGATAAAGAGAAAAAGGGAAAAAAAGTTTTCTAGTTAGCTCTTTATTCTTAAACTACTTGCATAGTAAAGACGTAGGGGGGTTTTTCATCTTTTGCAACTTTTAATCCTGTTTACTTTATTATATACGTACAATTATATTTTTATTTTCTTCTTTTTCTTTTCCTTTTGCTACATATAGTATATACTCCCTCCGTCCCATAATATAGTACCCATTTCTATTTTGGGAGTCAAACTTTAAAATCTTTGACCAAATATTCTCATTAATGTATACAAAAAAACATACTCATGTGGGACCTTGTTAGATTCGTCTCAATGTCTACATTTATATTATCAACTTTTTATATTTTTTACTAATACAAAATAAAAGATATTGTAGGTCAAAGGTACGTCTTGGAGACTGTGCAAAAAGAAATGTGAACTATATTATGGGACGGAGGGAGTAGTATATACATCAAAAAAAAAAATTTTGGGGGGACATAACGTAGTGGGGTTCGAACTTGTGAGTTAAAGGACCCTACTGGACCTGCTCCTATCGTAGGTTAGTCAGCCCAGCTACACAGGTCAACGGTTGATAGTAGGGGGGACATAACGTAGTGGGGTTCGAACTTGTGAGTTCCCCACCACCCCCACCAAGCAAGCTTAGTTGTATATACATCAAATTAAATATATGTACCTCCATATATATATTATAAGTTTAATATATAGTATAGTGTTTTATAAATGAGGTGCCAAAATAATTAAAGTGACATAGAATTCAGGGTCAAAAAGGTAATAATACTTACTTCCTTGACACCACCAGCAGAAGGAGAAGCTGATGAATTGCAGCCCATGATGATTTCCTCCAAACCAGCTGCAGACCTTCCTCCTAGTTTATGATGTTGTTGTTGCTGTGTCTGCTGTTGTTGCTGCTCTTGATGTTGCTGCTGCTACTCAAAACCATTAAAATAAATCATTATATTAAAGGGCTAAAAAGCATGCCATTATCATAAATAAAAATTATCATTTTGTCCCTACATTATTATTACAATATCTCAAATAAAATATCTGAAAAGTTATATTTCAGCTGATATGTAGGAACTAGGCTTTCAACTAACTACAAAAGGTAATTAGAACTTTATATTGGATGATTATGAAATTACATCCAGAAATTTACTGTGCTTTAGTGTATACTAATCTGCTATCCTTGTCATCTAAAATTTCTCATTTTGTTCTTCTGTTTTCTTAATTAGACCTTACATAATAGTCATCTCATTTTATATTTCTGCATTTGTTAATTACTTTCTTTATTCCCTTTTATTCTATCTAGTTTAAATTTCATACTAGTTGTTACTAGTACGCATCTTTGACTATTCATATCTTTATTTACGTATTAGTAACAATTCTAAGGGAACATACATGGGATATCTTAGTTAAAAAGTTTTTTAAAAAAGCTCAACTAACTTGCAATAAAGCTCATTTAACTATCCCTAAGGACTAAGATTATAGCTTAATCTTTTTAAGTGACACATTATAAATAGTCTCTAGAACATATCTTGTGGAATTAATGAAAGTATATCCCTTCCTATATCTAGATAACTCTGCGTTATTTTTCAAATTGAAATTCAACCTAAAACTTAATAATTTATATATTGTTAAATATTATTTCCCATTTTGACCAAATTCTTTCGTACATAAATGGTCTGACCTCATCAATAACTTGTGCATTCCTTAAATGAAAATCTCTAGCAGTCAATTGAGATAGCTACTAATTCTACTTTAGATATATATCGCCTATGTCATAAAAAAAAAAGCAAAAAAAATGTTCTCAAAAGTCTTTTTTTATATATTTTTAAATACAAAAACTTCTCAAAAGTCTATGAAAGGGTGTAGAAAATGGCAAATCTACAAGTGTACCACAAAATTCTAAGGAGACATTAAAACTTTAAAGATCACTCTAGACCTCTTGACAAAAAATTAATGTGCACTCATTGTGTTTTATACAAGTGTATTAGTAAACTTTTTCATATGACGTACATTTTATAAATTACAAGAATACAAAATGACGCAATTACACTTAGCTTGTATTTACAGATGGTAGTAGATTATATTAGAAACTTAATTAGAACGAGGGTAAAGAAGATAAACTGGTCAAATTGTGTATATGAAATGTATAACAACACTAGATTATTATTGTGATTTGAATCCAAGTGAGCATGACTTATGTGAAGAATTCATGGTTCATGTGTAAGTACATGCATATATCCATCATATAAGTAAACATAGTAGGAAATAAATTACCTGATGTTGAAAACTTTCATTTTGAAACATAATCCTGGATACATGCTGGAAGGAGTCATCATCAAGAATAATGGAGGCATGATGTAGAGGAGATGGAGAGATGATTTGAGAGATAGGATGTGATGGTCTACTCATATGGAAGGCGGCCGTCGACGAAATGGCTTGATGTGTATGATGCTGATGATGATCTTGTGGAGCACTCATGGCATGAGGATGATGATGAAGAAGATGTTGATGATGTTGATGTTGTTGATGTTGATGTTGTTGATGTTGTTGTTGATGTTGTTGATGTTGTTGATGTTGTTGATGTTGTTGTTGTTGATGTTGTTGTTGTTGTTGTTGTTGTTGTTGTTGTTGCCTAGGCTCATGGTCGTCGCATGCAGCTGACATGGAGGCGGTCTCTCTTACTGTTGAAGCATCTCCAATTCCAGCCTAAACCAAAGTAAAACAAGGGCATAACATAAAGTTTAGTTAATTAGTTTTACTTTAGCTAAATTTTAGTACTAGTACTAGTACTTATGTTGGTACCATGTTTTGATTATTGCCTTTATTTTGTATCTTTGCCTGAACAAATCTGAGCTTTGATTAGATGATAATCAATATTAATGAAGTTCTTTATTATGTGCATGCAAATTAAAGTCATTAATGTGACAAATTTTTTTTTTTGAAATTAGAATAAAGAGAGAAATTGGAACTTTACTCTTTTTCTTTTTAAATTTGGGTATCTTTAATTTTTCACATGAAGGAATCCATTTTAAAGAACCAAAATACAAGATTAATTTGAGTTTTTATATGTGTTAATCACACTAATACTCGTATCAAATCATGGGGAGTATATCCCAAAGTTATATACTTCTTTGTTCCTAATGAAATGTATACTTTGATTATCACTTTTACCATTAATATACTTAATTTTATATATATAAAGAAAGTTGATAGTTTGAACATATGAATTGAGACTAATTCAACAACATTTTATATAATAATATTTGCTTTTTTATACGTATTTATAAAAAAACTTTAGTCAAAATAATTAATATATAAATACCGTAAAAACCAAAGTGTTACTTAGAAACAGAGAAGGAATTATCCAGTGCGCGTAGCTCTTTTGGTACTACTTAACTAACCATAAAATGATACACATTTTTTGAGGAAGATCATGAAAACTACTTTTACTGAATGAATAATTCACCTAATAGAGAGATTGACAAATAATTCTTATGGCTGAATTGGATTCTAGTGGCTAGGTATAGTTTTTTCCAATTTGAATAGAGATGATTGATATAGTACTGAAAATTAATTTTCACCCTTTTGGTAAGACAAACAAGCAAATAAATGTTTCTAACATTAGTTACCTTGGGAAAGGGGGCTGAAAATTTTACCTCATCAAAAGCTTTTCTACTAAATGGGACAAAGCTGAAATGTTCAGCAGTAGCTCTCAAATGCTGCAAATCCAAAGCAGTATTATAACTAGAAAGTGCAGCAGCACCACCAACAACACCAGCAGAAATTGACATCTGATCATCTCTATTATGATGAGTTATGACCTCTTTAGAAGAAGATGTACTTCCACTACCACTACCACTCTCCCTTCTACCACTAGGCTCACTACCATCTCCGGTTGTCGCGCTTCGTTCGGTGGTCCAATTGCACTGCCTAGGCTGTGTTTGGTAGAATATCTTTGACACCACAAGCTCACCTTCTTTTTCTTCTTCATGTTGTCCTAAGTGATATTGATGCATCACCCAATTCGTTTTCTCCGGTTTTCGGTTTTTGCCAAAGTTTGTGTACAAAACTAAGATCTTCTTGCACCCCTTTTGTTTACCATTAACCATTACTGGCCTTGTTTTGCCTGTTTTATGCCACCGCGTTTCGCCGCCTTGGAGATCACATTCAGTTTGGATTTTTCTCCTCTTTCTTGTTCCAGTAGTGTAAGCTTTTGATGGCCTATGAAAGAAATGTCTACTTAATCCATCTCTTGTTACTCCTAATGAAAAATATAACCAAAAACATAATATTCAAAGTTAGGTTGACTTAGGTGTAACAAACCATAAGACAAATACAAAGATACTAAATATAGATATGTTAAAGTCATAGCAAACAAACAATGTGTTGAGAAGAAAGGAGGAAAACACCCAAAAATAACTTGTAGGAGGTGGTGGTTGTGGTTAGTGTGTTTTCAGTTAAGACTTGTAGAGATTGATTAATAACAACTTTTTTTTTTTGGGTTTTTGGTTAAGCAAGAAAGCAAGGTATTTTGGATTATATCTATATGTACTTTTTTATAATAATTAATCATATGATATTATTCCCTTTTTTTTTCCTAATTAATTTCTTCAAAATTAAGATTTTTTTTTTTTTTAAAAATGATTTAATTTACCTGGGAGTTTCTCAGGATGTGTGTAACAAATCCCATCTTCACCTTCAATAGTAGGGATAAATTCATCAATTAAAGGATGAGATTTGAAAGATTTTCCTTCCACTTTTGCTTCAAGATGTTCTATCAACTCTTGGTCTGTTGGGTCAAATTTAACACCAGCTGGTAGACCTACCCAATCCTGTCCCCAAAAAAATAAATATTCATCAAACCACATTAACAAAAATGTTACTTATCAGTTATCACCTTCAAAAAAATACCTAAAAATGGAAAATAATATAAAAAAATATCCATTTTTTTCAAATCATGAATCATAATAACTTATAATCCTTATAATTTCACTCAAAAAATATTCGAATTTCGACACGTACCGGTTTCGATCCTTCGAGCTTGTGGCCACATCCAGGGCAGTGTTTGGATCCACAAAGTTGATGTTCTTCAAGTTTGGCATCTATTAGATCACTGGCACTACTAATGGTGTTTATTTGATGAGCTTTGTTAGTAATATTCATAGTAACTAACCTTATAATAAACTAATTAAGGAGTTAATTCTTCCTTAATTAATTTATACCCTCTTTTGATGTGATATATATATATACTTTTATTATTATAACAATGACCTTTGCTTCTGCTACACTTCAAATGACACTCTCCATCATCAATAGCAATATTTGTTATTGT
The DNA here is from genome assembly GCA_947646795.1 of Beta lomatogona. Lineage (NCBI taxonomy): Eukaryota > Viridiplantae > Streptophyta > Magnoliopsida > Caryophyllales > Amaranthaceae > Beta > Beta lomatogona. Next base: position 2,228,811 of record CANSNZ010001111.1, read on the forward strand.
AGTACTAGATATATCATATCACCTTCATATATAATAACACACCACCAATCATTTCTTGAATTTCCTTCATGAAAACTGCACCAAAAAAGGAGAAAAAAAAAGGGTTTTTTGTACATCAATAATATATACAACATGAACAAGAAAAAAGAAGATGAAATTGAATTCAAAAGAGGAAAATTTTGATTACCCAGATGAGAAAAATGAAAACCCAGATGGAAAAATGGTTTCTTTTTCCAAGAAAATTTTATGAGATAGAGATGGAGGAGAGAGAAAGAGATAAGAAGAAGAGAGAAGAAAAAACTGACAGTCACGGTGGAAACTCAGCTAAAAACACACCACTCCACACACTCTAGAGAGAGACACATACACCACCTTCTTTAACCACTGAAAATAATAATTAAATATAAAAAAAATAAGATTTTTTTTATAAAAAATAAAAAAAAAATACCAGAATTTGCTCACTACTTTAACTGAAGATGTAATAACATAGAATTGTTAAGATTAAAAAGGAAAAGGTGGGTTCAGACAAATAGGCATACTATAACCCACCTTTAAAGGACTTTCCCAAATTAAGTATCTCAATTCTCAAGCAGGAAGTTTAAGAGAGAGAAACACCCAGAAAGAAAGGTTAAAAAAAAGAGAGAAAATTAGATGTTTTATAAAACAAGATAAAATTTTTAGTGAAAAAAATTTGATTTTTGAAACTGGGTATTGGTTAAATTAACCGAATATTTGGTGGGGTGATGGAAATTTTAGTAAAGTGTAAGAAAGATACCCCATTTGTGAAGGGGGGAAAAAACAGAAATTAAACAGAGGAAATTAAAGGTGTAAATTCAATTTTTTTTGTGTTTTGCAGATTAAGATAAGAATTTTGTTTTTCCTAGAATCATGCTTTTTTCAGAGAGAGAAATAAAGAAGAAAAAGGAGGGAAATTAAAGGAAGAGATATGTGGGGGAAAAAATAAGGAAATTGAGAGAAGAGAAAAAAGGATAAAAAAGAGGGAAAGAAACTCACATGGGTTTTGAGCTGGAGTAGTGATCATGATTCTTTTGCCATGAATGTTTTTTTTTAAGCAGGGATAGAGGAGGAGGAGAGATGAGAGATAGAATTAGAGAGGAGAGAAAAGAGTTGCTTGATATGCAAGGCAAATGAGCAGTGTACTTGATGGACCAACAAGACAAAAATCCCATCTTATAATAAAATCCTATTGGATTTTCTTATACTTCGTCCGTTTTAAAATAAATGAAACACTTATCATTTTAGTTTATTTTAAAATAAATGAAACATTACTTTATTTGGTATTCACTTCTCTCTATCTCTCTCCTCATCACATGAGTCCCTCTTTTTCTTTTTCTCTATTTCTCTCCTCTCATAAATCCCCGTGCCAAGATCCTACGTTTCATTTAAAACAGAATGGAGGAAGTATTAGTAGTTTTAGACCCTTTACTATGTCAAAATAAGCCATTGTAACAATAGTTTGTTAAAAATTATCTAAAGTTTCACAAAAAAAAAAGGATTATCTAGAGTATAGATAAAATACTTATGTCAAAAAGAAAGAAAATGATACTATGTTTGTTTAAAGGAAAATTTGCCAAAAAAAATCTTTTAAAGGTTCAATTTTGTGAAAAAAAAAACCTTATAAAGCATTCTTTGCGAAAAGAAACCACAAACTTACTTTTTCTTGCAAGAAGAAACCTATTCTCATCTTCCGATGTATTTTTTCTCAATTCCGGCGCTGACCCTTCTATCTTTCTTTAACCCCCTATTTTCATTAACTGCAGCACCACCCCTATGCATCTCAAAAACCATACCGGAAAATGGGAATAGGTTTCATCTTGCAAGACAAATTAAGTTTGTAGTTTTTTTTCGCAAAGAATGCTTTAAAAGGTTTTTTCTCATAAAATTGAACCTTTAAAAGATTTTTTTTTGACAAATTTTCCTTGTTTAAATTGACATGAACCGTGCCAATGTTCTCTTCGGCATAAAACAACTGAACTGAACTGAACTGAATTGAACTGAACTGAATTAAATTATAACTAATTAATACTCCCTCCGTCCCAGAATACTCTTTACACTTTCCATTTTCATCTGTCCCAGAATACTCTTTACAAATCTATTTTTGGATATGACCCACTATTATTTTAATCCTTCTACCTTATAAGCATTGGCCCACATTCTCTCTCCTCCAAATAAAATAATACCACTCCTACTACCCACCAACTCTAACCATGGCCCACACTCTCTCTCCTTAAATAAAATAATACTCCCTCCGTCCCATAATATAGTGCTTATTTCTCATATTTTACGAGAATTAAGGAAAGTGGAACATGAATGATAAACAATTAATGTTGTGGGAAAAAAAGTTGATTTTAGGAGAGAGAATGGTGTATAATGGGTGAAAGAGCATTAAATATATGACTAATTCAACACTTAGGTTCAATAAACAAAGAAAAAAAATATTTCCAATGAGCAAATAAATGATGGTTGCATGGTTTTTTAGGCAAATCAAGGGGGAATTGTGGAATTAAAAATAGAAATAAGAATAACATTTTAGGACACCCAAAATAGAATGCAAGCACTATATTATGGGACGGAGGGAGTACTACTTTTACTAACTATTAACTCCTATCACATCTACTTTTCAATAAAGTAACAATTGATAACCAAACAACTTATCATCTAAAACTACGTGCAATGATAAGTGTCAAGAGTATTCTGGGACGGAAGGAGTAGTAATGATTATCATTTAGGAACTGAACTGAACTGAAAATAAGTTGGAGAGAACAGACCCTTATGAATCCTTGTTTTAAAAACGATATTAGTTTTTGGTTAACTTGGAATAGTATTAACTTTGGACCGTGTCCCAAAGCAATATGCTCAAAGTAATTAATCTAAAAGGTATTTAAAAAACAATGAGTAAAAATATATTCGAAAATTAAATTTCCCTTGTACTATTAAAGAAGTATGCATATACTATTCATGTGATCACAGTTCGATCAAATTTTAGTTCCACCTTGGATCGTTTATTAGGTCAAGCTTGAGCTCAAAGTTATAGTTTAAAAATTAAATGAGCCAAGGTCAAACTTTATGGTGTTGGGCTTGTAAGCTCATTAAATTTAGAACAAGCTAAGAATGCATATTTTATGAGATATTTACATATCAATTTATCTCTTGCTTATCAATTGAATGACAAAGATGAGGGAACTTTTAACATGACTTTGCCAAACCAAAATACTTTAATAGATCCAAGTAGCAACAACATTATTATATTTTTGTATTTAATATTGTAACATGCTTTATCAAGCCAAGTTCGAGTTTAGATCCAACTCAATAATTTATATCAAGCAAGATCTGTAACACCCCGACTCTTCCGGAGTCGAGTATATCGTCACCAATGCTCATCCAGGGTCAACAACTGTCTTTAATAACCAACACAAGTTCTTACGGCGCATTGTGTTCTCACTCATGTGCACCCCAAGAAACTTCCCAGGAGGTCACTCATCCCTGGACTACTCCCAGCCAAGCACGCTTAACTATCGAGTAACTAAGAAAATAAGCTCTCTAAAATAAACATGCATTTTGTTGGAATGAGTAGCCTGCTAAATCCCTTTAAAGCAAGCATGAGGGGGTATTACATACACCCCCACTTGAGGACAGCAACGCCCTCGTTGCGCCTGAGGACTTCGCATATTCGGCATACGGTATGTGGGTCGCCCCAGCCTGTAAACTAATCACATATTCGACACGCAACCGATGATATAGCGCCAGAATCCTCCCCCACTAGGAGGCTAACCTTGGATTAATTATTCACAAGATCAGCACGCGGTTGCAGAGTTGCTGTGATACAATTTGTAACACCCTGACTCTTCCGGAGTCGAGTATATGATCACCAATGCGCATCCAGGGCGAACCACTGTCCTCAATAACCAACAAAAGTTCTTCCGACGCATTTTGTCGTCCTCACTGATGCGCACCCCAAGAAACTTCCCAGGAGGTCACCCATCCCTGTACTACTCTCTGCCAAGCACGCTTAACTGTCGAGTAACTAAGAAAATAAGCTCCCTAAAAGAAAGATGCATCTTGTTGGAATAAGTAGCCTGCTAAATCTCTTTAAAGCGAGCATGAGGGGGTATTACAAGATCGATAGAGGATTTTAGAGTTTGAGATAAGTTTTGTTCAAGTTTGAACTCGGTAAAGTTTAATCAAATGTGAGTTGTGACTAGTTGTTAATATTTATGAAGAAGAGGAGGAAGGATGGTTGATATAAAAGACGAGTGGTTGTTACACCTATAAGCGTTTGTTTTTAGGATGAGCCAAACTAGTCTTTAGTGTAGTCAAACTTTCCTCTGACATGGACCTACTTAAGACACATTGAAGATTTGATTTGGTATTATAATATATGATTATTTTAGCCCAATTATAGTCCCATAAAATAGGAAAATTCTTTTGATTGAAGAATACAAGGTGGAAACCGAGATATGGATTACATATAAAAGGTAGACTCACGCGTAAGAGGGGATAAGAAGAAAACGCACTGTGAGTTCAGACTAGATGTCTCGCATTAAAGAAGAAAATAGAGGATAACCAATGTACAATTAAGATTAATGGGCTAGTCCACTATTATAAAATGATTTTCAAGATGGAACCTTATTGGATTTTTAGTCAAACTAGATCTCCTCTAGTATAGATTTGTGTAAATAAAAGATTTAATATATTAATACCTTCGATCTTTTCAGATTCACTTTAATATTTATGGACTAACTACTAACTTTTATAATTGTAAATGTACATAGAATCAATACTATTAACTTGTCAAAAATATTTTTTTGGATGCGATACTTGAAAATCGTTGCCAACAAGTCTAGTACTTTTTAGTCTTATAAGTATACCCTAATGCAAAAAGGACACGAGTTTATTTAAAATTTTAGCCCACGTATTGATATAGGAGCATTATGGATGTAATTTTTAGCTTAGTTGGTAAGGTTTTGTGGGGGTGATAACTGGTAATCAAGATCTAGGATCAAATCTCGTCCACATCACTACGCTTAATCGCTCATTTACACACAAAAAGAACATATAATTAAGAGCACTAATTTCATAAGTTCTTACTTTTAAAATTAGGTACTCTCAATTCCAATTATCTACTCCTTTCCTTGTTTATATGGTTAAATTGACCAAATTAGTAGCCACAAATAAACAAAGAAATTCTTGAACTCTTTTGGTGTGCTAAAAAAAATGCTCTTCTGGCCAGCTTTTTTTCATTTTGACGTGATTCGATTTTTGAGTAAGACGGAATATCTCTAATTTTCTATGTGCGACGAGATTGCGACATAAATGCAGCCAAAGCCCAAAGGTGAAAGTGGTCCCTCTATAAAAATTATCCAAATTAAAGGGGCAGGGTAAGCTGATTAGAAATTTAAACTTAGTTTATTATACAACTTTGTGACCATATTAGCAAGACATAACATTGCACCAAGCTTGAGTTGATATGGTGTCATTGTAATTAAAACAATTTTTTACTCAAACAACCTAGCTATATCTTAAACTTGATTTGAATTAAATTTTATTAATGAATTCAAGCTCATGTTTGAAATGGTAAACGATGTTCAAATGATAAACATAATAAAGTGCTTTTTGTTGCTAATCGGCCCTATCTATATATATTTTCTCCGTCTCTTAATAGACGCATCATATTGACTTTTTTGACACTATTTGGATACCAACTTTGACCATAGTTAATTACTATTTTGTAAAAATAAATTGCATTATTTTAGTCGTTGGTTTAATTTCAATGTATATTTTTCAAAATATTATTTTTTATACTTTATAATAATATATAAATATATAATTGAAGATATTGATAGTCAAAGTTGTGCATTGACAAATGTGTTCAGTCAATATTATGCATCTATTAAGAAACAAAGGAAGTATATGTTGGCATTCAACTCAAAGAAGTCATGCTAACAATTATCCATGCATATATTTGAAATTATATAAAAAGTATGCTTTGGGGTAAAATATGTAACGATCTCATTAGAATCTGAGAAAGGTCTTATTTTTCTTAAACTCACGACCCACAACGACTCAAATTCAACTTATACGAAATTAAACTACTATACTTCTTTAATCGCAATTGGCAATTGTTTTTTTAAAATAAAATTGAGGAAGATTATTTCATTATGTTTCTAATTAGCAATATGGATCAAGGTTCACATAGTATCTTGCATTTCTCTTATTTCGAAACAATAAAGAGTTCATAATGACTTTGGGAATCGGACATTGCAACACTTACCCATCGAGTAGACAACCCACTACTAATAGAGCATTAAAAAATTATGTTGAGTTGGATTCCATCACCACAACCTTCAACAAATATTTATTAATAGTGGGTAGACAAAGTTTTTTCCATATAAAGATGGGTTTATATATGACAAAGGAGGAGGGGCATTGGTGGAGGTTAGAGAACTCCCTCTCCTTCTCACTCTCTCACGCACATTCTTTATTATATCTACTACTATTTGTATAACATAAATAAACTTCGTACTTAAGTTAACTTGCTTTATGAGATACAACGTGCACCAACTGCTAATAAGAATCATATGGCTACTTGCCTACTCATATGGATGGGATCTTACAAGGTTGGGGTGCTATTAGCAGCGAGTAGACATGGCCACGGGCCGGGCTAGGCCGGTTCGTAGGTCATGTCGGTTCAGCTCATCATGACCCTAAACCGGCCTAGTTAGCTGACCGGTCCGGATCAGGTTCAGGTTCAGGATTGGATTTTCTTAAACCTGAACCGGTTCAGTCCATTTCAGGGTTAAGGTTAGGCTGGTCCGGTTCAGGTTTGGTCCATCGGTCCAAATCTTCTTCATGTAAAACCTGCTTGATTTATGCACTAGCATTTAGAATAAATAATTTCCGATACCTTCCATATACGTTAGTGTTATTGATAAGTAGGTCGAGGATGAATAGCTTTTTATGCATATTTAGAACTGGTTTAACGATTCGACTCAGGGTTGAGTACGGTTTACGGTCCGGTTCAGGGCTTGGGTCGACCGGTTTCTTCCCCCCATCAATTGGGCCCACGAGAACCCTTATGTTTGTGCGGTTTCGGGTCGGTTCGGGTCCCGGCCATCTGGCGGTCCGGGCCAGCCTTGTTTTCTTGCAAGTCGGTTCAAGGCTTGGCCCGGTTAGACCTGCCCAATGGCCACCTTTAGCCGCGAGTAACTCGAATTCGACTCAGTCAACGGTTGGTTAAAACTCGAATCGAGTTGGCTCGACTTAAATCGACTTAAAACATTAACGAGCACGAGCTTAGCAAGATCCAACTCTGGTAAGCAGCTCAATGACTTTTGTTTCATTTTCATATTTTTTTCAGTGAGATAATTTTTATATATTTTTTTCTAAGGGATTACTTTAGTATAGTATAAAAGGCATATTAAAATTGAGTTAAAAATTTTAATTAAGCAAGCCCAACATGTGTACCTCATGGTCACAAAGAGTATTAAAGGGGAAAGGTAGATTATTTTAGAATCGGGAAAAAACTCTATCACTTGAAAAAAGTAACCCAAAAAGTCGTTTTCCAATAAAAGAAACTTTATTACTTGGGAGAAGTAGTATACATTCATTTCTAATATTCGAATTTGCTACCTACGTACTTTCTACTTTATAATGTTCAAATTTACTTCTTAGGGCCAGTCGATACAAAACAATCGACTATGAATTAATTTGTTGCAATTTTATATTCACTTGCTATTGTGGGTGCTAATCGAGTTGAGCAGCTCACAAGTAACTCGAACTTAACTGGAAACCTTAACAAGCACGAGTTGAGCAAAGGCTTAATGATCTTCATGAGTCACGAGCACGAGTCGACCAGAGTTAGATTGTTTTCAAGTTGAGTCGAGCAGAGCTCTGCTCGCAATCGACTCACTCGCGCGATTAGCTCCTTTACATATATCCAACTATGCTTCCCCACCATTACTTTCCTCTATCAAATTGTAAGGATTAAGAGAACGCAAAATTGGATCCTCACCATAGGATTGACTAGTTAAATCTTCTGATATTGGTGATTAGTAAATAGAGCCGAACTTCGAAAGAGCTATTTGGGCCCAAACCTATTTTGAAAAAGCAAGTGATAGAAACTTTTTGGTGAGAAACGATTGGGGACATTTAGGTGAAATTGCAATGTGGCTAAAATATTAGGCCCACGAGAACCCTTATGTTTGTGCGGTTTCGGGCCGGTTCAGGTCCGATCATCTGGCAGTCCGGGCCAGCCAGGTTTTCTTGCATGTCGGTTCAAGGCCGGGTCCGGTTAGACCCGCTCAATAGCCACCTCCAGCCGCGAGTAACTCGAATTCGGCTCGGTCAACGGTTGGTTAAAACTCGAATCGAGTTTGCTCGACTTAAATCGAGTTAAAACATTAACAAGCACGAGCTTAGTAAGATCCAACTCTGGTAAGCAGCTCAATGACTTTTGTTTCATTTTCATATTTTTTTCAGTGATATAATTTTTATATTTTGTTTCTAAGGGATTACTTTAGTATAGTATAAAAGGCATATTAAAATTGAGTTAAAAAGTTTAATTAAGCAAGCCCAACATGTGTACCTCATGGTCACAAAATGTATTAAGGGGGAAAGGTAGATTATTTTGGAATCGGGAAGAAACTCTATCACTTGAAAAAAGTAACCCAAAAAGTCGTTTTCCATTAAAAGAAACTTTATTACTTGGGAGAAGTAGTATACATTCATTTCTAATATTCGAATTTGCTACCTACGTACTTTCTACTTTATAATATTCAAATTTACTTCTTAGGGCCAGTCGATACAAAACAATCGACTATGAATTAATTTATTGCAATTTTATATTCACTTGCTATTGTGGGTGCTAATCGAGTTGAGCAGCTCACAAGCAACTCGAACTTAACTTGAAACCTTAACAAGCACGAGTTGAGCAATGGCTTAATTATCTTCATGAGTCATGAGCACAAGTCGACCAGAGTTAGATTGTTTTCAAGTCGAGTCGAGCAGAGCTCTGCTCGCAATCGACTCACTCGCGCGATTAGCTCCCCTACATATATCCAACTATGCTTCCCCACCATTACTTTCCTCTATCAAATTGTAAGGATTAAGAGAATACAAAATTGGATCCTCACCATAGGATTGACTAGTTAAATCTTCTGATATTGGTGATTGGTAAATAGAGCCAAACTTCGAAAGAGCTATTTGGGCCCTAACCTATTTTGATAAAGCTAGTGATAGAAACTTTTTGGTGAGAAAAGATTGGAGACATTGAGGTGAAATTGCAATGTGGCTAAAATATTGGGCCCACGAGAGCCCTTATGTTTGTGCAGTTCCAGGCAGGTTCAGATCCGGTCATCTGGCGGTCCGGGTCAGCCAGGTTTTCTTGCAGGTCGGTTCAGGGTTGGGTCCAGTTAGACCCGCCCAATGGCCACCTCTAGTCGCGAATAACTCGAATTCGACTCGGTCAACGGTTGGTTAAAACTCGAATCGAGTTGGCTCGACTTAAATCGACTTAAAATATTAACGAGCACGAGCTTAGTAAGGTCCAACTCTGGTAAGCCGCTCAATGACTTTTGTTTCATTTTCATATTTTTTTCAGTGAGATAATTTTTATATTTTTTTTTTTCTAAGGGATTACTTTAGTATAGTATAAAAGGCATATTAAAATTGAGTTAAAAATTTTAATTAAGCAAGCCCAACATGTGTACCTCATGGTCACAAAAAGTATTAAGGGGGAAAGGTAGATTATTTTGGAATCGGGAAAAAACTCTATCACTTGAAAAAAGTAACCCAAAAAGTCGTTTTCCAATAAAAGAAACTTTATTACTTGGGAGAAGTAGTATACATTCATTTCTAATATTCGAATTTGCTACCTACGTACTTTCTAGTTTATAATGTTCAAATTTACTTCTTAGGGCCAGTCGATACAAAACAATCGACTATGAATTAATTTGTTGCAATTTTATATTCACTTGCTATTGTGGGTGCTAATCGAGTTGAGCAGCTCACAACTCGAACTTAACTTGAAACCTTAACAAGCACGAGTTGAGCAAAGGCTTAATGATCTTCATGAGTCACGAGCACGAGTCGACCAGAGTTAGATTGTTTTCAAGTCGAGTCGAGCAGAGCTCAGCTCGCAATCGACTCACTCGCGCGATTAGCTTCCCTACATATATCCAACTATGCTTCCCCACCATCACTTTCCTCTATCAAATTGTAAGGATTAAGAGAATACAAAATTGGATCCTCACCATAGGATTGACTAGTTAAATCTTCTGATATTGGTGATTCGTAAATAGAGCCGAACTTCGAAAGAGCTATTTGGGCCCATACCTATTTTGAATAAGCTAGTGATAGAAACTTTTTGGTGAGAAACGATTGGGGACATTGAGGTGAAATTGCAATGTGGCTAAAATACAACAAGTTATCAACAATTTACCAAAACATATTACAGAAACAGGTTATACAATTAGTTAGCTAGTCAGCTCCGCTAATACAATAAGTTAGTCAAGCGCGCTAATTACAGCTAACAACTATCCCCTAATTGTCAACTGGGCTCGATCAATCAAGTCTTTTACTTTTTGTTTTTCACGTACTGAGGTACTTTTGCTAATTGAAAAAAAGAACACTACTATGTCAATCCTATGATTGCTTGGCATTCACGTCCATATAGCATTGCATTGAGTGGTCAAGCAAAGATGATGAAGAGTCTAAAATCGGTATTACTACAACAGGTGGTCTTAATGATGGATATTTTTGCTTTAAATCTTCATTGATACCTGGCTACGTATACAGAGAACATTTGACAATGTAGAATATATACTCGAAGACAAAATATCTACATGCAGTATGATAGCAAATCAGATTAATAAGAATATTGTTTTTCATGAGATGATACATTAAGTTGACTATTTGAGGATAATAATGAATTAATATGGAGCCCACTCCCACATTAAACTCGTCTTATGGTCCTCTGATCCCTAGGTATATGGATTATTTGCATGCATTTCCCCATGCACAAAATCTTTATGCTAATTTAACTCTCATCTTACTTTTTTCCATACTTGTAGTTTTTCATTGGATGAATTATTGTAACTATTGGAACCAAATACGTATAATAGTTTTTGGATTTATCCGCGCGATAAAGATCAATACTCACTAGAAATTCTCATTTTACCTTTTTTAAAAAGTTCCATTCAATAAAATGTATCTACTCAATTTTTTTAGAAAATAATGGTTAAATAATTTTCTTCAAATTTGTAAAGTTTGAAGAACTTATAGATTGATCAAAACTTCAAAATACCGATTGATAAGTTGGTAACACATGGTTTCTGCTCCAAAGAGTGAAGCATGAGAGTAGCATAATTCCATCATTATAACGAATTGCAGAATAAGTTATTGAAGTAAAATATCATATATAGTATTCCAACCGAATATAATTAGCCACATGCATTATTCTTTTTGGGATTCACGAAATACATCATATTTTGCAGAATAGAAATAGATGACTATTGATAAAATAAGGGAGAAAAGATGGGATTATGGGAAGTAGCTAATTTATATGAATAATATCTTAAAATATAACTAGTAAATCATAATAATGAGAAGTTTACATAATGTGAAACAAAATTTGGACTGGAGAGATCAAAATCACCCCTTTATACTTAATAACTTGGACTAAAGCCATTTTTTTTATCATATGTAGTGCATGTTTGGTTCAACTCATAAATTAAAAAGGTATTATTGAAATTTAATAGAGAGAAGAAATGGTTACGATAATTGTTACTTTTAGCAGATGTTTTGATTCATTTATGAAGAGAATAAACTTAAAAGTATAGGGATTGATCCTCATAACGTAATATATAGTTATATAGGTCAAGACTACACGAGAATAATAGCTGGGTGGAAATAATTATCCTGAAGAAACGAAAACCATTACCCTACCCCTTAAACCAAACATGTGAATAACATGTAATGGAAATATAACTTTAAAATCTTATACCAAACATGTTCTTAGTGTGAATACCAATTATGTCGACTATTCCTTTTATTTACATATAAACTCTTAATTTTCTACAAGTGATTATGGCTCAATTTACTAAAAGGCATCTACTTAATCAAATGAGTTAGTACAAATTGTCAATATAAAGGTAATGCAAAATAACACCTCCATTTTTTTTTTAATTGCAAACCTTGAATTCCCATTGTTTTATAATGCACCAATTTGACCAGTATTATATTTAATACATATTGACAAATGTTATAGAAACTATCTTAAAAGGATCACTTTTAGTTTATGTTACTTTTCAAATGACATTTTTAACTAAAATAGAAAGTTAGTACGGTCTTTTTGTAAACCAAGTAATTAATATATACTATCAAAAAAAATACTTTACCTATTCCATTTTAGTCACAAATAGTTTGACTTTTGTACTATATATATGCACCATTTTAACCATCTTTGGCGACATATATGCAAGCAATATCATAATCACGATGTAGGATATTGCTAGATACGTCTTCATATGTATTTTAAAGATACAAACTTTTTATAAGTTTTATTTAAAAATAATCAAAGACTTTAAGTAACGATCAAAATATTATATCGATAAATGTAAAAGTTAAATTGTTGCAACTAAATAAGAGTCGAAAAAGTAAAAATATAACGAATAAAGCATAAATTTTGAGATCTTTAGGATCATAGTGGAAAATCTAGGAGCATATGTATTTTAGTACAACGTTGGGTATTTGAGAATCAACGTTTGACAAAAAGAGAGACTTTGGAGAAACAACATTTTTCTACTCTTGCCTCTAGTAATAAATAATAACCAACTTTTCAAGAGCCAAATGACACACGTCCAAAACAAATAGTAGAAAAAAGGGAAAAGAAAGAAGAAGAAGAATAAGAGCAAGTAATACGAGGAGGTGAAGAAACCAAATTATGCAACAAGTGGGAATAACGTTGTGGAGTAGTTTTAGTCAATATATAGATATGGCTTATACTTATTTATTAGCCTAAAAAGTCTAATATAGAAAGAAAGAAAAATGAAAGATTTTAGGGAAAAAGAGGTTAATAGGACCCCAAAAACGTGGCTAAATGTTGCACCAATGGACAAGAGTTTGTGCACCATCCTCAATAGCGTGTTGTATTGCTACCTTCCTTTAGATAGGCATGCCAACATCATCATTATTATCAACGTGGATTTCGTTTCTGTCTTCTATTTTTTCAACTCTCATGCTTCAAAAGCCCTTATGTCTCCCTCTCTTCTTCGACTTATTTACATATGGGCTCTTCACAATTGTAAATTTTGGGTATTATATAGTATACGTTACATGTCACCTTAAGCCAAATAATTGATTAAGTACTAATTGAATAAAAATCACATATCCAAACTTGTGAATATAAGAATACTTGTATAGAGATTAGAGAGTTGAGTTCATTCATCATACACTGGGGCCGAGTGTACCATGTACATGGTACACTTAAGACTAAATTTTTCTCATTTAGAACTTTCATTTTTAGTATATTTTGATCATTTGAAGTATTTCAAATGAGCAATGAGCAAAAAAAAATAGTCTTGGGTGTACCATGCTCACGGTGCACTTGGGTGTATGATAAAATTTGTACAGAGAATTTTATCCTTAATTGAGCATTTTCCGACTCCAATCAGGATTAGACTGAGTGGAGTAGGTAATATTGCTATAGATATTTGAGTGGTTTTCATCGTAACAATGTACATCCTTAGTTCTTTATTGATATTCTTACTTGGAATCTTGGCACTATTTAGAAGTACATAGAATCTGCTAGAAAATTTCCAAATATATAAGAAAAAACATAGTCATGTGGGTTCTTATTAATAGTTAAAGATGTGCATTAAGTCAAACTAGGAACATCAATAAGGAACGAAGGGAGTAATATCTATATATATATCTAAAACCCAATGCAAAAACATGTCATGCACTCATGTTGCCACGTGCATGTACTCCCCCTCCGCCACACAATTAAATGAGAAATATTAAACAATAAAAATGTGTGTTATAAGACTCGGACCTATGACCTCTCATTTGAGATACAAATGCACTAACCAACTACTCTATTATCTCATATTGGTCTTTATAGGAAAAAGAATATATCTAAAGACAATATAATTTTCTATTTTTAAGACAATTAAATACAAATGTATATATTAATACTCATTAAGCTATTGTCAATAATAGTGTGTCCTACCTTTCAACAATCTTATATTAAAGCAAAAGCTCTTCAATTTTTATAACCACCGTAATTAACATTACTACACCATTTCATTGCATCGGCTGCATTCTTACACATTAACCTACATATAAAAAAAAGATTGTATTATATTTTTTATAAGTAATTATATATTTATATATATGTACTCTCTTGAAACCGAGGTTATATTGATGAATAATTCATATTATAATTTACTATGTAGAAAATTTAATAGGAACTGGAAGATCACTTCTTAAGCACAACCCAATGCCTATAACTCTTTTTTTTTCACTTTTCTCAAGTGTTTGATTCAATACTTCAAATTCACATTGATAAATTATTAGGGGTATCGCCCGAACCAACAACTAGTTATTATTTATTTCTCATTGTTAGATTATGAGATTCTTTATCCTCCAATGACCAATATATATAGAATCAAAAAAGTCAAGGAAGTAATTTGAATTGAAAAATTAATAATAATCCTATTTGAACCCTCTAATGGGTGCTAGTCCCAAGAAAGATATTGTGCTCAGGGAGTTCAAGTTTTTCACGTCATATTTCTCTAGTACCATATATTTGCCACCTTTTCGGAAAAGAAGAATATGTCATAATCACAATGTTTATGCTAAGATTGGTCCCTGTTCTACGTGAAAAGCAAAATTAATAGAAAATAAAGAAAACTACTATGTTTTCTTCGTACGGTAACATGCAATGCTTTTATTTTATAAGAAAACAATTTGCTAATCTGCTATTGTGTGGATCATTTATTGATCAATTGTGCTAACTGCTTGCACCACTGCTGAATGCTGATGTTACACACGATGATACTTGGCGTACATATGTGGACTTTAAAAGTATATAACCACTAACAACAATATTAGAGCTTGATTTAACTTTTGGTAATGACCACATTATTGGATTTTCAAATTGGTTGAAAATATACCTTAAATTCATGGAGTATTATTTAATAACCATGGAAAATGTGGAGTTGTCAAACAATCTAATCACGGATTTAATAAATAATAATAGTAATTGACATATGGAAAAATGGTCATGATACGATATATGATTATTGTGGTATTTCAATTGATTTTAGCCGAATATTTTGTAAGATGTACAAAATTTAGTATAGTCTCCTCTTGTTATAACAAATGCAACCAAAAAACTGAAAAATGAATTAGAAATCAATAAGTAAATTAATGTGGTTCACCAACAACTGCTTTTTACACCATTTATTACATGCAATGGAGCATCTGAAAATTTCACGACAATGAAATCTCTCATATACACAGCTTATCTAGTAAGAAAGACTAACTAATGCCAAAAAAACATCTCTATTATAATACAATGTGACAAATAGAATATTAACTTCACCCCAAAAAAAAAAAAAAGACTCCTATAGTAGTCTTCACCTACTGAGGCTAATAATTATATATCTTTCTATGTCTACAGAAAGTCTTCCATCCTCGATAATTAAGTCTAGTTTTGATGGATAGATCCTACGGTGACTTCTTTTAATTTTCACCAACAGTTGATGTTTTACACTTCAACTTTCGTTGATGATGTCTTAACCTTGTAATTTTACCCTTTGAATATGTAGTTTATTTGATAAGTAATTACAACAACTGACCAATTACGTGTTATGACGAGAGCAATTAAAGAAAAATTGAAAGAACGATAAATCTAGACACAATTTATGCAAATCACCAACAAATATTCAGCTTGCTAATTCCACCGATATGAGGGACTAAACAAGTGTTGTTGGATTTTTTAGGAGACAAGTGGAGTTTTCTTCTAAAACAATGAGGCACTTTTCAAAAAAAAAATTATACATTAATCCAGAAATTCATAAGCAAGACCCCCATGTTAGTTCATTAGAAACATAATATAGTTCACATAAGTTCTAATAAATCCAAATCAATATGTATATATAAGTTCAAAGAAGTCAAATTCATTTGAACAAATTACAATATGTGAATATATAAGCATCATGGGACTTTTGAGTCTCAACTCTACAAGTCCTTTGGTAACTGATCATTTCTCCTTGTAATGAAGTAGTTGAAATGGAATTATACTTAATAAAAAAATGATGAGGTGATTACTAACAATTATTCAACTTTAACGTTAACAATATTCAGTGGTCGTTTGGTTCACATAAACAAAAAAGTTCTCGTGAATTTTAAATTCATAGGATTGAAATTCTATTGTCAAGTTCATGGGAATTTCCAAAAGTTGTTTGGTTAGCAATGGGGAAAACCACTTCCCATGGAAACCTGAATGGGATTGGTCAAGCAACTTGCGACATTTTGTGGGAAGTTGAAATTCCTAAGAAATTCCACTTCCCCCATTTAACCTATTTTTTGTTAACTAAACAAATCTCTAATTTGCACTGCCCACTTCCCATATTTTCTTATATCAACCAAACAATCACTCACATATTCCACTTTGCCTAATATTGAAATTATCTAAGTGTATAATTTCAAAATATCATAATTTTTAATAATCTTGACCAATTGTATTTTGACAAATGTATCAGTCAGAACGATACACCTATTAGAAAGAGTAATGATGATAGAAAATCATCAAGAAATTTCTAAATTGACAAGGAGATCTTACCCAATCAAACTATTAATTAGCTTCCCCCGTGAGTTTGTACCAGAACTATTTCCACTTTAGGAAAGCAATGATTAAGTTGAACGGGGAAAGTTGCTAATCTAAATCAGTCATTTGGATTTTGGACCAAATCATTTGTTATACAAGGCATAAAAGAAGATTGTCTAGATTTATTAAGTTCTTTGTCATGGTATGTTGGGTATAACTCCCATAACTATCATAAAAACGGAAAATATGTTGGTAGGTTGATCTAATATTGGCTTTTGCTTCTTTCTTACGCCATTAGGAAATTTCATATACTTGTTGAAATATTTTGTGTTCAAGTTAAGTACTAAACCCTTATTTAATGCTTCACTTCCGTGGTACGGGCACATCTTGGACATGCCAATATACATTTTATGTCTTAATTATCCAATCTTATAGTAATTACAGGAGAATTTTTATCATACACCTATAAGCATGGTACACCCAAGACTATTTTTTTTGCTCATTGTTCATTTGAAACTCCAAATACAGTTTCTAAACCCTAACCCACTAATTTCATACTCTCTGTTCTTAAAATACAGTTTTATGTTTTTTTTAGATAGAAAATACAGTTTTATGTTTAATAATGCATAATTTTGACAATAATATATATAGATATTTATAGGTCATGAAAATTATCAAAATTTAATATTTAGAATTAAATATCATAACCAATACAAAAACAAGTTGCCTACTACCATTTTTTTTATATTATTAGAAAATAGATCATTATAAGGAGCAAAAGTACACATGATCTTATAAACTTGGCGTGAGATGCACTAAATATTCACTACGTAGGCTCTGTTCTTTTGGACTGAATTGAACTGAACTGAATAAACCTGAACTGAACTGAACTGAATAAACATGAACCGAACGGCCGAATAAACCTCGAACCGAACTAAATTGAAGTGAATGAAAACTGTGAGAGGAAACTAACCGAATCGAAGCGAATAAACCTAAATTGAACCGAGCGAATAAACCCGAACTAAGACTGAATTGAATTGAATTTGTCCGAACCGAATTGAATTTTCATTAATTCAGTCCAAAAGAACAAAGCCGTAGTAACAGAGGTTTGATGTCTCTTGTGAAAAATAATATTTTGAAAGCAAAATTTGCTAATACACCATCTTTTGCTTGCAACATGATCTTCTTATACACTTGGTATATGCTAAATTCCTCCATTCCTTTTACATTACTTAGTTTATGTCAATACAAGCCCATGCTGACCACATATAAATCAAATAGGGTTCCATCCTAAAATCAATGGGTTTCATCCCAGAGTCATATGAAATATATTGGTCATCTTCTTCCTCATTCTTCAATAATGATATGTGGGATTTACTTTAACACTCTCCCTCACATGTGTGTTCGTCTTTTTCCTTACATCTTGAAGAGGTCACCATATCCTCATTGGAGTTCTTCTAGACTTCCAACATGTAGTCAAATGTCCCCTGCTTGGGGCAATCACAATTCAGTTGGGCTACTTGCTTCAAACAGATTTTAAAATTCCCTCCGTCCTACCATTTTCAAGTCATTGAGCCCTCTCTTCTTAGGTGCTGATAATGGGTCAGGATCGTCCGCTTTGATACCATATGAGATTCTATTTTTTTTTTTTTGACATTAAAAATTAATTCATTGATTCAAAGTCATACGGCATCTACAATAGAAGTCAAAACTAAACAAAAACATATCAAAATTAAATAAATACAATTCTAATATGACAAAACCACGATCGTTGAGTAGATCTAACACTTCTGAAAACCCTCGTCTTTCACATCGTCGATGCGGCCTTCGCAAGGGGGTCTATCGATCTTTTGTAGTTTTGAAGTAGAACTGGATTCAATTCAAGTGATTGTAAACGAAGTATTGACATCTGTTGCAACCCCGCACAAATTTCAATCAACAAATCAACCTCTTGAATCACATAAAAACCCAAAAACAAAGTCTCCAAACTCTCACATGGAGAGAGATAAAACCCAATATATGGGTAGATATAACCCAATAAATGGGTAGAAAAATTCTCCATTAGAGAGAGACTGAAGTTTATTAGAAACATTAACATAAAAAACTAGTAACAAAAGGAGAAAAGGGGCTTACCACCGCCCAAAAGGGTGGCGGTAGCCCCTAAGTTGAAAATTAGGGTTTTGTGGGAGATGAGAGAGAAGAGAGAAAAATATGGGAGAGGAGGCGTATAGTTCTCAGGTTTAACAGTAACTCATTTATCTTCACTCTTCGAATATCAATAGTTGTTGACGGCCCATATGAGATTCTATAATTCTTCCCCAATTAAGGTTTTCTCGATAATACAATATAGTTAGTGTATATAGATATAAATATAATGAGAATATTACATTTAGACAAATTTATAGTTTCACATAAAATTATGTATACTCTATCATACTTCCTCTGTTTTTTTCAGATGCAACATTTGCCTTTTTGGTGAATGCATTAAAATAATTAAATGTTGCATCTAAAAAAACAAAGGTAGTATATGGCTTAGCACATACTCTCTCCGTTTCTCTATAGTTTACTCACTTTAATTTCATACTTTCTCACATTTTTCCACCATATATGCTTATATGCAAATTACTTAATTGAAAAGGATGGAAAAGGGTGTAAAATAAACATCATTTGCAAGTACTACCTTAGTCCTTAGATTCACACTCCCCTAGTTAATCACTCTGCATTTATTCTTTGACTTATGGGACAAACGTGAAACAATCTTGTACGGACTTCTTGCAAGTTTGAAGTACGATACTAGGAGAGTAGGAGTTGGTGTAGCAACAAGGATGACTAATTTTCATTCTTACCCAATACTGCCTACTACATCAAACTGTTGACAGCTTATACATTCGAGAAACTTAGCAAAAGCATCAACTTTCGTCGTCAATGAAGATACAGGCTACCTAGCACAATTAGCTTTATAACCCAAACATAACAAAGGGATTCATACTCTAATACTACACATTAGTAGCCAACGCAAGTTTGAAAACGGGTTTTAAAAATTGAGCAATTAGCATATGAATTGTTCTTGTTTCTTTAGTCACGATGAAGATTTCCTACGACGATTCATGTTAGCCGACCCCAAATCATTTTGTGACTAAGGCTTTGTTGTTGTTGTTGTAGCATATGAATTCTAGTTCCATTCGAGAGATTGCACCAATTTTCATAAATTTGTTTTTGCCTACTAATGTCATCTATGATAGATAAGCGGAAGTGATGGTGCCATTCACAAAGCAGAACTTACGACGAGCCTCAAGAGCTAACTGCACGTCGCCTGCCCAATCATCGTAGTTGTCGGCGCGGAGTCTCGTCGGAGTTATAAAATCCCCAGGCCTGTCGCCAGTGCCAAGAAAGTAGGGGTTGGTTATGTCATGTTTGATAGAAGATGGCTCTGGTGTTTTTTCTTGATCACCAGCCATGGATGTTGATGGAAAAAAAAAATTGGGATCTTCAATTCACGGCTCTGGTACCATGTGAAGAGTAATATTAGGGCAAAGTTGTGTCTTCTCATTGATGCCATCATACAATATATATGGGATAACATAATTAATACTATAAAATGGAAAGAAACAGCAACTACAGTCTACAGTCCTACAGATAACTAATATCAGGATTGCAATTAACTTAGCACAGGCACATAACTACATTGACGAGGAGAACAAGAAATGTTGCTCCCAATCACAAACATCCGAAAGTTGGAAAACTTGTGGAAACGAACATTCATATTAAATCCAATTTAGACAACCTTAAACGGGACACCAACTAATTTTTATGTAAAATATAAGATATATTTGATCTTGCAAATATTTTGACATAATCATACCAAACAACTTTCCAACCACCGTTGTGACTCTAAGCTCCTCCACTTGGAAGAAATCCTTCTTCTAGAAGCTAAACTGAAACCACAAACTCGATCTCGGCTCCAGTGTCACTATGGAGATGACAAATTCCATTATTAGAGTAAGCTCATCTCATGTATTTGCTATAAGTTAACAACCAAATGCCAAAGACAAAGAATGTAACGATTTTGTATGATTAAGGTTGTCTTGAATTACAACATCAACCATAAATTGCTGAAATACGCGTCGTAGGGGCTGTGAAACAACGCTAGCACAGGATAAATACATGGAAAATTTGCTCCTCAAAACTGCGTACGCAGGATACCAAAAAATTAGAGTCTCCAATTTCCTTTTATTATCAAAAAATAACTCCTGCCTGTAAAAGCTTCTTGAAGTCATAATCCAGAAGTCTTCAGGAAACGGAAGAGAAGAGAAGGATGGCAAAGGTCCTTCGTTGGACTTCTTCACTTTGAATGGAAGATGCCACTTACAGAATCATAGTTTGGAACATAAAGAACTGCAAATGCAAGTGAACAGGATGGAAACGATCATTAAAAACATGAAAGAAAGAAAGAAAAAAAAGAGCAGAAGGCAAACAAAGCAAGTGATAATATAACTTCTATAAAGTTACCATCGCCATGAGAAGCCATTGTAAGAGGTGAGGATAAGAGCTTTTGTGCCATAGAATTAATGTCCTTTGTAGAGATCTCATCAATAGCTTTCAAAAAATGCTCTACCGGTTTCCTGTAACATTGAAATAAATTTTATCTCAGTTGAAAGTCTTAGCAAAGCATTAAACCCCCAACATGAAAGTGATGTATGATCATCAACAGTAGCTTCTTTGCTAACACCTAACTCGTTAGTAAAATTATAATGATCCTTACTCCAGACTGAAAACTCCAAACCTTTAACTATAAATATGGTTCCACACTTCCAATTTTAGCGAGAACAAAGTAAAACATGTCGAAATGGCAAATTGAGCCCCAGGCAACCATTTTTAAATCTTAGGAAGGTTTCCCAGCCAACCACCCAACTCAAAATTGGTATGAGTTGTTTTTATGACCTTTTGGGGGTAAATTAAGAGAAAAGGAGAAAAAAGAAAAGCAAAAGGATGAAGACTTGACGAAGACAACATCAGGCAGCAGCAACTATTGATCCTTTGCCGACTAAACATACACTTTATTTTCACTCTATACAGGTTACAAGTGCCATTAAAAAAACCATGGTTGCAGCTGCGTCGTGGCATCAACTTGTATTTCACGCTCTCTGGCATGCACTCCGGCATAAATAGACAGATTAAGAATATGAGAATGCATAACAGTTATACAAAATTTCTGAAACACAACTTTTTTATACTTTAGATTACGTTGTGGCCCCTTATTTAACTCTGTTACACCAGCAGAAAATACTAAATAAATCTATATGACTTTCCAGATTGCCTATATATAGATAATGAATACTTGAACAGTTGTACTATGTATGTAACCAACAAAATGATAGAAATCAATAGTATGAAGATGCATAATGCCTTTAATAATGGAACAAATACTGCGGTGACATGAGAGTGTGTCAAGTAATCATGTAATGTAGATAAACGTGTTATGAAAGTGAGACAGCATAAATATATTTCGATCAGGCTCTAACTACAACATCAAAGTTTGCACAAATGAAAATTTTTAGTAATTCCAATGGAATATAAAATTGACATCCAATATTGCAACGGCAATTGAAATTTACAAGGAATGGTGCATAGATGAAACAAGAAATTCAGTACAAGTGAAACAAATAACGAGAAATGAGGAGCAACAAGCCATTTCAATGACTAGTAATAGTCAAATCACAATAGTGTGCCGCAAACTCAAATTCATGTTTAAGGCCTTGATATAATTTGTGAAGTATTGCAGCTGTTGCCATAGCATTCCAAATACTATTGCCAAAGCCAAAATCATGTGACATTGTGGATAAGAATAACATACTCCGTCTTTTTTTTTGTAGTCCCCTCTTTTTTCCCACACATACCAAGGTAGAAGGGTTGGTGGGGTCAAAGGAGTCCGTATATTTTGTGAGAGGAAAAGTAAATGAGAGTAGAACAACAAAAATGCGCCCCAATAAGGAAAGAGGGGAGAACCAAATAAACGGAGTGGGTAATGAGAGCATTTAATAACACAAGCAGAAACATGAAGATAACAGAAGAAATAGTGCTAATATGAAACTATGTGAGATAAAATTTAAAAAGCAGAAAGTCAACGAAGAGCACCTCTCTCCATATGTCAAAATTTGTCGGCCAATATCTTCCGATGCAACCATCTGTAATATAAACATCGAGTAAGAATAATAGAAAAACTACCGAAGAAAGAATTTAAACATGCACAACCAAAGGAAACTTACTCTAGATTCCAAATTCATCAGGATAGCAGACTTTGTTGCTGCTTTAGCACGATCTAGCTGTAATTGTGTGACTGAAGAAAAGCGTAAAAGGGAATTGAGCAGCATTTCAGTTAGTAATTCAAATAGATTTAACCAAAAATATACTTCCCCCGTTTCGTTTTAAATGCAACAAAGAGTTATTTTTTGTGAGATATAAAATATTCTTTTGTTGCATTTAAAACGAAACGGAGGAAGTATATATGATCCGATATATAAGGAACCTACCTTCTCCAGGTGTTGCAACTGCAATGAGTTCTCTAGCAGCAATCTCAATTGCTTTTGTTACAAAGTCAGAACCCTAAAAAAAATAGACACCTAGAGTAAAAAGCCATTCGGGCAAAAAAAAAAATTTTTTTTTTTTTGTGGAGTGAATGCAGAAAAGTATTTCTAGAAGAGAATACACATACAGTATTCCACAATAACACACTGCATATTATTCAATGAAAACCACCATAATAACAAATCCTGTATTATGTATACCGCAAAAAGATATTTGGACCTAATAGAAACCACAACAATTTCCATATAGATTCTTGATTATTAATTAAAATACTATACTTCTAAACCCGACCATACAGGTGAATTACACAGTTCAATTAAGTACATGTACAACAAACTCATTGCTGCATCCATTAACATTAGGCAGCACAATGATCCCAAGTCTATGCATGACAGTATTACATTATGCATTCAATACAAATGCTTCTGCAAGTGCCACAATAGCATAAACGATGGTCTCTAATGCTAACCAAGCAATTAATGTGACTGAACACTAGAAATCGGACCAGATAGCATGCCCCACTCTACATCCCCCGGGTTTTTCCCCTGTAAAAAGAAATTGAAAGACAACAGGCAAAACAGTAAAAAGTGCCAACGAAATGATTATGTTTACTGTTCTACTCTTTTTCCTTCTTGTCAGACTTCCCACTAAATGGGCAGCCATATCAGAAAAGCTCGTCCAGAAGAAGGAGCTTCCGAGTACCTCATTCTGAAGCCAGACCAATCAAGAGAAAGAAACATAAAAAGGGATAATATGGCAAAGGCCACTTTCCTGAATTCTGTTTGGTTTAATATTGGAAAGATTTGCATAATACCCATAGGGTTTTCCATTTGCAGTAACCTAACAGCATTCCTTCCACCACTCAATACCACCACTTCCTATTACCACATACATCAGGGCCCTTCTCCAAAAGTCATTTCTGATTACTGAGATTTGTTAAGCTAAAAAAGGAAGAATATATTGTACTCCATCTCCTTTTTATTTGCAATCACTTGCCAGAATTTAGAGCTCCAATGTATGTCCACCAAATCTCCCTCTACTAAAACCATCCATATTCCCAGATATCTCACCAACCAAGACGCGTAATACACCACCACCATCACCACTCCTCACCAAAGCGGCCAAGCCATCTCAACTGCATGAACCCCCAACCAATAGGATGCGATGATCCCGAGGAAATAATGTAACTAATGAGATCTCAACAAAGGACATTAAATCCGAGGAAATAATGTAATTAATCACGCAAAATTAAACTTCTACTTCATATTAAACAAAAAGAGAGTAGAAAGATTGCGCTATCTTAAAGATCTGCTTACAGTGGTAGCTTGAATTCCAAAGAGGCCAGTGGTATTGTAGATGCTGTTGAAGGCAGAGAAGGAATGGATTTGTGGGTACTCATTAAGGACATTCAAATCTGCTCATATTAAAGGAAAAAGGTTGACAGAGGTCAAAAGTACTCAAATATACATGATTTCAGATATAGTCAAATCCCTATGCAAGTAAACATGGGAAAATATGTGAAACAGAAATATTAAACTCCTATCTGAAGTTCAATAATAGTAAACAGAAATATTGGAGCTGATTTTCTTTTGCTGAAGAGATGGATAAGGAGAGTACTTTCAATAACTTGTCCATTGAACAATCATGACACATACCAGTATCAGTGACTCAACACATACACTCAAAGGCACTAATCTTTTGCTTTAGTTTGTCAGTTTCAGAACAGATCAAGTTAAATATAGGGGGAAAAAAACAAAAAAAAACTATGAGCTTACACAAATTACTCACATAGTCGTGAATACATTCCTTTTCCAGGACCACCAGCAGAAAAGGATCCACCACCTCCCATTAGCATCTACAGATGTGCACAAGGACCTTTTACTTTAGTTTTTCCAACAAGCAACACAATAATGTATGAAGATGTAGATAAATCAATATAGAAAAAATGATACAACTTTTTAACTATATTCTACAACAAGAACATCAACGTCATCATTACTCATGTGCCTGTAAAGAGGCTCTTGTCCATAACAAGAAGAGGCATCAGTATTACAAAGCCATAACATTACTACTTCTATGCGATTACACAGCACAGGATAAAAAACAAACAAAACACCTATTTTTATACCTGAAGAACAGTCATAACCATTGCATCTTTATCCTTCTGCCAGCCACCAGGAAGTTCAAAAGCCAGTGCAAAATGTGTCATCTGACATCCAAGTAGATTAAGAGTTTAAACGAGTCACTAAGTACTGAATACAAATGAAAAATTAGGAAAAAGATAGCATTACAAACCCCTGACCCGGCTTGGCAACGGTAATCCCCACCAATATAAACAGATTTTGGCTCTTCTGGACGTGGTACATGAGGTAGGTCTGACAGAAGAGGCTCTGCAATAGATAACAGGTCTTCATGCTCAACCCCAGAAGCAGCAAGTACCATACGAGGAGCAGTATAATTCTCCTGAAATTCTCAAAGAAAATCCTTCATTAGAAGCAAAGTTTTTAAAAAAAAAGAAAAAAAGAAAAAAAAAAAAAAGATACCAAAGAAACAAAAGTCTGGGCAACAAACTCAAAGCGTGAGAATCATGTAGCAGTAGTACAAAGTATACAAGCAGCAAACTATACTTACAGCAACAAATTGCTCCAAAACAGAGCTATCCAATCGGAACATTGTTAATTCTTGAGCCATAAGAGAGTTTGCTAGGGCACCTGAGTAGCCAGCAGAATGGATTGCCTCCACAAGCAACGCCTGAGGGTTGTTGGAAGCATCATTTACCTCAAGCTTCAGCTTCTTGAGCTGCAAGAAGGTAGTAACATTTCAGCATGATTTCTCTCAAGTAGCACAGCACAGATAGGTAGAGACTAAAGAAATGAGATCAAGAAATTACCGTCTCATTGACCTCCCAATCCAAAAATGCAGGGTTCCTCACAGAATCTACAAGAAGTTCAACCATTTCAGGAACATAAGTCTTCAAAGCATCAAAAGTGTAACCCATCTGTTCCCGAGAAGCTGAGGCTGTCACATTTCCTCCTACAGCCTCCACTTCACGCACAATGCGCAGGTGGCTACGATTTGTTGTGCTTTTGAATGCCATGCGCTCTAAAAGGTGTGTTGCACCAAATGAAGATGGTGTCTCATAAATAGACCCAGAATCAACATACAGACCAATAGAGGCTGTAGGGCTCTGCATAAGAAGTTTCAAGAAGGATTTTCACTATAAAAAAAAAATAAAAAACTTAACACAAACCTTAGACATCTCTGAACAAGAAATAACATCAATACTTACAGGTGATGCTTCAGAGGCAATCTTGACCCCATTAGGAAGCGTAGTTACAATGGTTTTTGCCGGTTCCACATAGTCAGGCAGAGAAGGGGGCACTGTTACTCCCTCCAATGGGAAATCTAGCGGAGGGACAGAACTAGAACTTCCCCCAAAAATCCAGCTGAATAATCCCGATGAAGTGTTTGTTTTCACAGCTGCAGCACTTGAACTGGCGTACCGCGCCAAATACTTGCTGCCTCCGCGAGCCTAATTTAATAGTTTGACATCAAACAATCAGCTTCTTCCATCACCAAACCACTAAACCTTTTCAATCAAGAACCACTTCAAAAGGATGCCTCATGATATTACACTATGTCACTATCTTTCAAATTCATTCCCAAGGGAACACATTGTAGAAAATTCATCATGCTCAGTTACTTTCCAGCAAAAGTCAACATAGTCCCAAATTCATAACCAAATCGTACGCATACTGTCAATAGAACTTCAAATGCCAGGTACAACACTAATCACCCAATCCCCCCATACGAGGGCTTCCCCGCCTCTCCGGTCCACCACCCGAAAACTATAACACTTTCTAACAATATGATCAAATCAATTGTAAAAGAAACATCTTAAAGGGGAAACCTTTCGTCAACATACAACGGTAATCAAAATTAGAGTTGGAACATATCTAATAAACCTAAAATTCATAGTTAAAAAAACCTGGCATTGCATTGCATTGTACATCCACCATAAAATGGTCAAAATCACATAACATAAATCGTTCATAACAAAACGAAATTCCATCAAAAGTAAGAAACTTTACCGAATTCGTAAAATAGACAACATCCAACAAACATAGCCAATAATTTCCCAAACAAAATAATATTTCTACATACAATACATAACTAAAATTTCAACAGATCTAAAACAAAAATCAAACAAATTTGCGATTATCTAGGCTCGTAAAACTTATATCGATCAACAGATACAATATACACAATCAAACAAAAATAACAAATTAAAATCAACAACTGTAGAAATAACAAATTAGGGTTCTTAAGAGAAATAATAAATTAAAAAGTGACCTTATTAAGGGCTCTGGTACGAGAAGCTGCAACTCTATACATGATCGATTTATCGATTGATTGATGAAATTAAGAAAAAAAGTGCAGATTTAAGGTTGAGTTTAGATGATTTGAGCTTTAATGGATGGATTTTCTCTCTCCTCTTTTTCTGGGTTTGTGGGAGAGTTGAGACTGTTTGTTTGGGGCGGAAAGTAAGAGGTTTCTTCGGCGTTTCTCGAGAGGAGAGAGAAAATTGGGGGAAATGATGATGTGCACTGGGCCTTTTTTTTACTGTTGAAAAATTGGCCCAGTTTTGTTGTCATGGTATACAATTCTATAATGGACTTACTACTATAAGTTATGGAGTATATATTTATGTGGAGTAATTATAGCGTATCTAATAGTCGGTTGAGATAGTAAGAATTTTAAGTACTTTATAACTTGTTGGTTGCATGTTCGAATCTTACCATATGAAAGGAGTAACATTGTAGCTAGGGTGTGCAAAAAATGCCACCCACCCAAAAAAAAATAAACTCATCCTTCCAAAACAATACAACCATCCAAAAATCTACCAACACCACTTGAAAACCCATAACACTAATATGGATGGAATATTGGATACCTTTTCTTATAATCTAGAGATATTGTCTCAGATAAACCCGACATATGATGTATTTGGCGTCATTTAAGAAGGTGGTTGATGGTATTAAATGAGAAGAAGGTGGTTTGATGCCCTATTATTGTTCTGCTGCCAGCAATAAAACCCTTGAATTGTGCACTAAAACTAATGAATATCCTTTTGAATAGCTATCAACTACCTTCTTAATAGCGTCAAACTCATCCAAAGTCAAACCAAATTTAATTCCGTCAGGTTTAATGACAAATTACAAATTTACGGTTATTCGCGATATGGGTGACAATGTGGGGGTTATTTGGGAAAAAGGACTATATGTCAAGATCATCTTAGATAATATCCCCATAATCTATTATGGCTTTAAATGGTCAAATTTAAGATTTCAGGGCCAAATTTAACCTTTCAAATTTCTCCTTTACCAGTGGTGAAGAAGGAACATAAATATAGGGGGTGGTATGGGGCAACAAGTAAATAGTGAAGGGATGAAGTAGAGCGATCATAAGGTGGGCCGGGCCGAGCAAAAAATTGCCCATTGACCAAGGACGGGCCAAAAAAATGTGCCCAAAGCCCATTATTTTGGGCCGAGTCGAGCGGGCTTTTCGGCCAAAACGGGTAGGGCTAAAAATTAGACGAAATGTTTTTTTGGCTTGTCCAAAGCCCGCCCAAAAAAAAATTGTCCAAGCCTGCCCAAAAACCGGGCCGGGTCAGGCTGAAGTTGATCAGCTCTAGGATGAAGGTTGGGGGAACAATGAGTGGAGAGGGAGAATATGGTGGAACAATGGTGAGAAAAAGAAGAAGGGTTCTCTACCCAAACAACAATTTTAATTACATGGTTTGCTTTCCATTCGCCTTATTTCTCTTTTTTAAATCATTTCCATTTTCCCTTTATAAACCAAACCCCCCTTTAATCTATTTGATTATGCTAAACAGAAAAAAAAATAGAAAACAAAGAAAAGCTCCTCGCGTGCACGTGACGTTGAGATTGACGGAAGACGCACAACTGCTTGGCCGTGTATGGCCAGGATGGAGCCATAAGGCAATGGTGATTGGTGTGCCAATTGCCATACGACATATCATATAATGCCACAAAATAATGTTTGTATTATAATTTCAGCAGCATCATTATTAGCACTACTAGTCAACATTTTAGTTTTAAAAGATAGTTTCTTAAAACATCTATACTAATATATTAAAAGGCGTGCTTAAATAAGAAACGATGTCACGTAGTGCCTTCGCTTAGAGTGTTTTATGCCATGTAATCCACATACACTAAAAATTGGAAAATGCATTACGTAAGATTTGATCCTGTGATCACAAGTAATTAATGTCTTAACCACTAAACCAAGTGATACTTTATGTTAGTACTTCAAAGTCAAATATTAATGAATGAAAGATATAATTACCCGGGGTAGCCTGGGCCTAAAAACTAGTTATTTCTTGTTTTTATAAGGTAGTTTCTAATAATTTTTTTCCTTAACTATAAGCCAACTACTTTAAAATAAACTTATGCATTAATGTAAATACTAATTTATATAAAAAAATAGAGTTAGACGTATGCATGTGATAGTATAATATTACTTTGTATTTAATTATTAGGAACCTTGATAGTTAGTATTAAATTAACATGACCTTATTTTCTTAACCAATTAGTTAGGGCCTGTAGTACTTATTTACCATGTAAACAATAATCAAATACATATTAGATATCATAAGTTTATTCTCTTGAAATATTTCTTTACTCTAGAGTCAAATGATTAAAAAGGCACCCAATATTTTTATAATTTGGTAAGATAAATTACATTAACGCCCTCTCACGGGGCACCTAAATACAACCTACCCCAAAGCCCCCCAAAGGCCCCAAACCCTCCTAATGAAAATCGAACCCACAACATGTGAGTGGAAGATGAAAGGGCTTACCACCCTTCCACTCCCTCATTCTCAAAAGGCACCCAATATTGACACCTCCAAAAGCAAGTTAAGCTATGGTATATTTTTGACTTTGAAGTTGGAAAGTCAGACAAAAACATC
The DNA here is from genome assembly GCA_947646795.1 of Beta lomatogona. Taxonomy (NCBI): domain Eukaryota; kingdom Viridiplantae; phylum Streptophyta; class Magnoliopsida; order Caryophyllales; family Amaranthaceae; genus Beta; species Beta lomatogona. The sequence continues at coordinate 2,259,242 of CANSNZ010001111.1, forward strand.
CAAACATGGCTGCATGGGAAAGGGGCCATTAGAAAGCCACCTTCATTGCTAATTGTTTTCCTCTTCTCTATGTTTCTAAATTTTTTAAGTAATCATGCCTAATGACATACTAATACAGTAATACAACTGTAATTAGACCGACCACCTAGATCTTAAACAAAATAGCGATATCAATAACATCATCCCGATAATTAAGTTCCTAATAATTAAAGCACTACTTATGCTGATACCAGTCTTATACAGTTATATGTCACATTCATATACTAGTCTTTATTCCCCTTTTTTATTCAACGAATTATTTCATGGGAAAAACTAAATGATTATATATAAATTTATACTTCTATACAAATATATTAGAGGTGATCAACTCCAGCCCGGCCCGGTTTTTGGGCGGGTTAAAATTTTTTTTTTTTGGGCGGGCTTTGGACAAGCCAAAAAATACTTGTTAGTCTAAAAATTAGGCCCGGCCCGTTTGGCCCGCAAAAGCCCGCTCAGCACGGCCAAAATACCGGGCTTTGGGCACAAAATTTTTTGCCCGGATTTGGGCCCGGTCCGGCCCGCACAATGGGAATTTTTTTTTACCCGGCCCATGATCACCTCTAAAATATATTATACACGTCACGTGACACCTCTGTTACAGTGTTACTATACTAGAATTCTCGAATGTGTTCATATATCATGTTAATTAACAAAAGTAAAATTGGCTTGCAACAAGATTTGAACACGTGACCTCTTGCTATTATACATAGCGCAATTACCATCTCAACCAACTTCTAATCATGCTTTAAGTGTCCATAGTATTATATTTGTACCTTTTAAATGTTGAGTTTTCTTTAATATATTTTAATGCGAATGGAAAAAAAAAATGCATATCAAATTCGGAAAACAATACCACCCGGGGCAATGCCCGGCCCAAATACTAGTTTATAATTTATACAATGCACTGCAATCTTTACAAAAATTTCCAATATTGTTTCATGCTGTCTATAGTCTATACATCTACTAGTCAAATGAAAAAAAGTGCATGATGCTTGCAGGCCAGGTGACATTGCATCACTGATAATAATTGGAGTATTAAATATTACTACTATTTTCCTATATTATACTACTAGAAGTATTTGATTCTTCTAATGTAATTATCAATGTTTTGTTTGGAAAATGTAATACAGTAATTGGAGTCCAATATAAGATAATTAGAGGCTGTCAAAAATGCAAATTGGATGATCTTTAAGAAATGAAAAAATTCCCCCTTTCTTCCCCTTACTTCCATTTAAAGTTCTCTTCCTTTTACAATCATCAATCCAAATTTTTATAATTAAAATAACCTGAAAATAAGGAAATTATTACTACTAATGATATACATGCAAATATTTGAGTGGTAAAGAAAAAGATTTTATTGGACCAGTAAGACAACGCCTCTCACATGTTAACCAGGTTTAACTTAGTAAATCAGATGCATTAGTACAAAAATGATTGATATGGATAATCTTCACTCCAAAAAAGTTCTAGTGAAATTTTATATTATAATTACATTATTGTAAGGAACATTGATTATCATTAAGCCAAGTATTAGTTAAACAGAGAAAAAGTTTCCTTGGGGTGAAAGGAATACATGCAAAACATAAGTAGGCTCTTACGTTCTACTAATTGCTTGGGCAAGAGGAAATCACATACAATGAGGAAAGCCTGCCAAGAGAGAAGATCCAATTCATCCAATATAAGCAGATAACACTCTTTAGGAACACTCAATTGCTATAGTAGCTTTAGACTTTTAAAGTTTCTAGAATGAAAGGATATAGAAAATTTTGAAATTCCCATAATATTCTTCTTTTACTTTTATTTGGCCTTTCTCGATTCCCATGTTTATTTTTGCAAAGGCATTCTAGTTGTGTCAAAGAGCAGATACATTAGTCGTTGATTAATAGAGAGGACGCAATAGTGGTTTAGAATTTAGGCACATAGATAGATATCTACCTTTTTTTTTCTGACAATGGGGAAAAGGAAGACACAATTTTAGCCTAAGTTAGTAGTGACTTGTAAACAAATTCAAGCACAGACTTTTGCCATGTCATGAGCTTGTTGAACTTGTTGACGATGCACCTTTAACAAAAAAACACCAATCTAAATTGAAAGCAGCAGTCTTGATTTGTTGGAGAGTCCATGATATTGTAACGGGAGCTTAAGCACATCCCTGCAAGGAGGTGACAATAATGTTAGCACAATTTGTAAGGAAAATAACTCGCTTGAAGTTGTGAGAGTAAACCCAGGTGATTGCTTGAAGGAAGACTTGTGCTTTAGCATTAAGAGCAAAAGTGGCTAGCCCATAACATCCTCCTCCTTGACGACTTCCTTGTGGATTGCCAAAGTGGTTTGGCTAAGTATGTAAGACCCATGCTAGGCCGCCACACGAGTTGCTTTACTCCAAGCCGCATCCATTTGAATCTTGTGCTGATGAAACCCAGCATGGGATTGTCCCAAGTGAACGACAAGAAAACCTGGATGTAAGAACCGCAAATTGTTGAGGATAGGAAGCCTCATAAGCTTAGAATCCATAGCTTCAAACTCAACTACTTGTTGAATAATACGTGACACCCTGGGAGGAACATTGCGGAAAATCCTCTCGTTCCTATGTAGCCATAGACTCCAAAGAGTCCAAACAATTTTTTTAAAATCTTGGACTGTGGAGTTCATCCTCGCTCTAAAAGAGCAGGATATGTTTGATAATCCATTCTGAACAAGACAGATGGTTACCTTGTTGAAGTTGAATAGAGAAAGGAAAGAGTTGCCAAGTAACAAGAACAAAAAAAATATGATGCTATGTTTCCAAAGCTTGATGACAAATATCACAATGAGGCTGTATAGGAATTTGACGTTTGTGGAGCTGATCTTTGGAAGGTAAACAATAGATTTAATTTTGTTGTTCTCTGCATTTAATTTTTGCTTGTTTTCAGAAAAATAAGAAAAGTTATATTTTGAAAAGATCAAAGTTTGGAAAAAAATAAGAAAAATTTAGAAAAAATAAGAAAAGTTTAGTAAAAATAAGAAAAAAATAAGAAAATTTAGTAAACATAAGGTAAAGATAACATGTCTTTAATAATTATAATGCATGTATCAAAAACAATTTTTAAAAATATTATCCAAAAAAAAAAGTTAAAATTAATCTCGTAATGTTCTACCTAGTACATCCTCATTTTTATTTATTTGATACTGATACTGAGCGAAAATGCACATTTACCCAATAAGGGGACCATAAGAAGAATGGTTAAATTCCAATTTCCCATCTTAAGACCAAAGTACATGTACATTCTCATTTTCATTTACTTGATATTGAGCGAAAATCCACATGTACCCAATAAGGGGACCATAAGAAAAATGGTTAAATCCCAATTTCTCATCTTAAGAGTTAAGACCAAAGTACATGGTTCTTACTTCTGGATTTTTTTTATTTACTGAGTAGGTAATTTACCCAATAGGTATAGACAACAATACTGTTATATCTATCTTTAATGGATAGTTAACCTGTATGGAAGATGTAAGAAACTCCTTATTACATACTTTAACATTAAACAAACCTAGATTTGTAATTTCTAGGTATGCAAAAGTGTTCAAATGTAGCAGTACCATATAGCAAATATTACGGCATTTTTATTGTTAAAAAAGTATAATAAGTATTTCTATTACAGATGAAGTATACCTCCAAATTCGGAGGTCAAAGAGTTTTAAAAAACATTATTGGTGGAAAAAAATGTGAATGAAAGATCCCACTAAATTGAATTGGGCCCATGCATCTAATAATCCTCCATTTTAAAATACTTGACACGGTTTGACTTTTTCACTGCTTACACAATCTTTTTCAATTGTATTTTGTGAATTATATGTAAGGAAAAATATAGTCACGTGGCATCTTGTTAGACTCGTCTCGACATATACTTTCAAAATATCGACTTTTTTAAAAATAAATTTACTCAAGCATGTTGAGAGAAGAGTGTCAAATATTTTGAAACAAATGAAGTATAATTCACATAAGAATATTCCATAATATTAGGTGTCCACAAAGCATATATTGAATTCCAAATTTGTTTGACTCAACCCAAAAAAGTGAGTACAAGTTTGCAACTAGTAAAATCCAACCATTTCTCCAACGATGTATCTAAACGAGTAATCAGGAAAGAAGAAAACAATATAGAAAGAAAATAAGAAAAACAAAAAAAAACCAATGAAATCTCATTATTAGGTCCCACAACAGTTTCTCTTTCCTCGGTCTCATCCTCATTTATATTCCAAAGCCCCTTCAAAACTCATAAGTTAGAATCTAGAGGCTGGGAAAAAAGATCAAAAACTTTGGGATTTTCTAATACCATCAAATTTTACTATCTAAAACCAACCACATATATATAATACATACTAGTTCTTCATATCCATCAACTATTTGGTATAAGTCAGCCACACGACGAGTTGTTGCAACATAATGCGCAGGAAGGAGTAGCACAACAAGCCAAAGAGGCAACTGCCACTCCCACCCCCGCACCAGCTTCCTTTGCTGTCTCCTAATAGATAGGGATTATTTGGTTATTTTGGATTGTTTAATGGAGTTATCTCCTAATTAACAATGTTGCTATAAAGAGAAAACTTGTTTGAATTCCTACATATATATAAAAAATATTGTTTGAATTAGTCCTTGGTTTTCTTTTGGTTGCTATGAATTAATCTTTTTGTGAGTTTTTCTTCGGTTTTGATTTATTGTAGTCTCCAACAAGGTTTGCATATCTTTCTAAAAGACTCGCTGATGACTCCCTAATCCTTATTAATTTTTACGGTTGTTCCTTTCTTAGCAACTATATATAAACCACATACATGCAATGCATATACGTTATATGAGGACTCTTAATTGACTCACTATTTCTATCAATCAGTTTTATTTATTAGATTATGTTTTGGCAAATCAGCTTTTTTTATTGTTACTTGTACACTGTCTACCTAAAAAGCAATATTGTTCTTCTAACTCTCTGAATAGTTAATATGCACCACAAAAGATAAAAAAACTCTCTTAGTATGTGAACCTATTGTCACTTGCAAATTTATTTCTTTGTCGCTGCACGCTGCCTACTAGCGTCATACTCCCGTTGGATCGATTAATCAAGGCATCCAATATGCTTGCTAGGCTATGTGGGTTATGAATTTTGGCTATGTGTAGGAAAGATGGCTACAAAAAAAGTTTCTAAGGAATGCTCTTCGATTGCTTGAGAGAGATTACAAGTGTTGGATGATTTGTACAAGTGAATGGGAAATGCCTATTTATAGGCTTTTATCATAACTTCCACTAAATCTAGAAAGTTTCAAACCTTCTCAAATGTAGATTTCTACACAAGGCTATCCTAGAACAATCTAGACACTTTTCTGTATTTATGTACAACAAGGAATCTCCTAGAAATATTCTAGAAGCACTCTAGCCTAGAAGCTTACTTATTAGATCATGCTAGGCACTTCTACAGTGGCGGAACTTCAAGGGGGCAGGTGAGAGCCTCGGCCCCGGCCAACTTATGAATTTTCCTAAAAATTAAGGTTGAAAATGTAAATTTTATAAATAAAATAGGTTAATTTTTATATTTGGCCCCTTTAAAAATACAAATTATATTTTTGGCCCCCTCTAAAATATATATTTATGGTTCCGCCCTGCACTTCTAGAACCTTAATGCAATAACTCATATTTTTGGTGATTCGACCATTATCTTTATTGGCCCAAAATATGATGGACCCCAAGTTTGAGCCCATTTGAAGCCTGTTTGGGACACTAAATGGCCCTTCTTGTGTATACGAGGCTTCTTCCAAGTATGCCTAGCGACGCTTGTGGGAGTGTCAGACGTTATCCATGACAATATGCCAACTAACATAACAACCTTTTTTTCGAGAGGTACTAAGATGGAGATTACATCGGTACGTTCCAAAATAATCTGAACAATTTTCTTTTATATCTACCTCGTATTAATTTAAACACTTCGTTGTCAATTTTTTTAGGAAAAATTGGCGCAAACAACACCAACTATTGGTTTGGTGCACAAAACAGCACGAACTAGACGAGGTGTGATGCACAACACAAACTTTATGGCATAGGTGCGTGAATCAACATACATGACGATTTTGGCCTGAGATTTGTTTACCAAGCCTTAAAGTTTGTGTTGTGGAACCATGTCAAAATCGTTGTTTATGTTGATCCATGCACTCATGCCAAAAAGTTCATGTTGTGCATCACACCTTGTTTAGTTCGTGCTGTTTTGTACACCAAACCACTAGTTGGTGCTATTCGGGCCAATTTTTCCATTTTTTTTTATAAAAAATCTATTTTTGGCATTGGTTCACCTATTATTAATTTATTATATTAGTTTTCTTACTCCCTTTGATCCACATTCTACCTCTATCAATAGAAAAAGCTCAACTTTCTCTCTCCTTTTCCATTAAAAAATCCTCATCAACTCTTATCAAAACTACTTTTTAACAAAATAACATTTGACAATTACACTACAACTTATCACTTTAAACTACTTGTCCCAATAAGTATTCAGATTTTTGTGGAACGGAGGATGTAATTAGGGATGGCAGTGGGGTGGGTCAATTAGGAAAGCCGCCCATCTCCGCCCAACTTGGGCGGGGATGGGTTTAGGTTCGGCGGGGATGGGGGCGGAGATGGGGATGAAAATCGTACCCGCAATGGGTGGTGGAGCGGGTGTAGATTTATGTTATACTGGCCCGCACCTACCTATCCCCACTCGCCCCGCCCTATCCCCACCCGCCTCGCTTCTCCTTCATCTCATACCGTACTCTCTATTAAAAAACATATTATATATTAGAATATTTATTATTAAAATTCAATTTATATATATCTTATTAATAATTTTATTTTGCAACTGTAGTACTGGAGATTGTATGGGATTATTGGGAGAATAGTTACGGGTATGAAGTAGGTACGACGCATGTACGAAGCAGGCGCGGGTACCCATACGGGTGGTGGGGCGGGATGAGTCTTGAATTTTTGCCCCGTAATGGGTGGTGGGGCGGGGATGGGAATTTAATATGGGTGCGGATGTGGAGGGACCATCCTCCACACCAGCGCCGCCAAATTGGCATCCCTAGATGTAATTGAGTATGGAGAGTTTTTTTTTTTTAACAAAGAATAGTGTCAATTTATATCTAGAAAATTTAAGGATTTAGATATTTGGGTGTCTCATATAATAGATTAAAGAGAGCGTCCGATTTTATAGAAAAATTCCCTCTTGCTTCCCCTTACTTCCATTTAAAGTTCTCTTCCTTTTACAATAATCAATCCAATATTTTGTGATTGACATAACATCAAGATAAGGAAATTATTACTACTTCGTACCCGTCGAACCGACCCGAAATACACGAGATCTGTTTTCACCCGAAATAGAACCAAAATGTGAAGTAACCCCACCCAAAATAGAACCAAAACGTGAAGTATCGACCTTAAAATAATGACCCGAATCCAAACCGCCCCGAAATAATAATGAATTACTTTTCACAAACATTAATTTATGCGTTTTATATAGTTGCTAGAAAAGAAAGTCGACCTTACTTCAATTGATCAGACCAGAACCAACCCGAACCGATCTGATGTAGACCCGACTAATCAAACCCGCACCAGTCCCGAACACATTGCTGACCTGAATATGACCCCACTCGTACCAGACCCGTATGATCCGTTTGCCAACTCTAGATTCAACTTAGTTGATCAGATGAATTAGTATAAAAATGATCAACAAAGATAATCTTCAACCCCGAAAAACTTCTAGAAGAATTTGATATTATAACCACATTGTTGTAAGGAACATTCCTTATCATTAAGCCAAATATTAATTGAAGACAGAAAAAGTTTACTTTATTGAAAGGAAATACATGCAAAACATAAGTATGCTCTTACGTTCTACTAATTGCTTGGGCAAGAGGAAATCTGTCAATCACATACAATTAGGAAAGCTTGCCAAGTGAGAAAATCCGATTTATCAAATATAAGCAGATAACATTTTTTAGGAACATTCAATTGCTATAGTAGCTTTAGACTTTAATAGTTTCTAGAATGAAATGATATAGAAAATTTTGAAATTCCCATGATAGTCTTCTTTGACCTTTTTTTTTTTTGCCTTCCTCAATTCCCATGTTTAATTTTGCAAAGGCATTTTAGTTGTGTCAAAGAGCGGATACATTAGTTGTTGATCATATGAGAGGACACATTAGTGGTTTAGACTTTAGGCACATAGATGATAGATAGTCAGATATTCAGGGACATATTCTCTTCCTTTAATTTTTGCTTGTTTTTAGAAAAAAAAATAAAAAATAGTTATGCTTTGAAAAAATCAAAGTTTTGAAAAAATAAGAGTAATTCTGACAAGTTGAGTAAAAATAAGAAAAAATCAGAAAAGTTGAGTAAATAATAAGATAAAGAGAACATTCCCTTCCCTTCAAAAAAAAAAAAAAAAAAAAAAGAGAACATTCCCTTAATAATTATTAATTTATTATGCATGTATCAATAACAATATTTAAAAATATTATCTAAAAGAAAAAAAGTTAAAATTAATCTGGTAATGTTCTACCTAGTACATCCTCATTTTCATTTACTTGCTATCGAGCGAAAATGCACATTTAAAAAGAAAAAGTTAGAGATAATTAAAGAGGGGGATCATAAGAAGAATGGTTAAATCCCAATTTTCCATCTTAAGACCAAAGTACATGGTTCTCACTAGGAATTTTTTTCGATCACTGAGGAGGTAATTTACTCAATAGATATAGACAACGACAACTAGTATAGAGTCCAACTCAACAGTGATAATAATATTATAATTATCTATCTTTAGTGGATAGTTAACCTGAATGGATAAATGTAAGAAACTCCTTACTACGTACTTTAACATTAAACAAACCTAGATTTGTAATTTCTAAGTATGCAAAAGCGTTCAAATGTAGTTGTACCATATAGCAAATATTGCGACATTTTTATTCTTTAAAAAATTATAATAAATATTTTTGAAATAGTTGAAGTATACTTCCTTCATCTCAAAAATACTTGACATAGTTTGACTTTTCTAATCTCCTTCTACTGCATTTTCTGAATTATATGTAAAGAAAAATATAGTCACGTGGAATCTTGTTAGACTCGTCACGACTCACAACATATACTTTCAAACTATCAATTTTTTATAATTTTTACATATAGGGAATTAGAGAGTTATTAAGGATTAAAAGTATGTATTGACAGATGTGTCGAGGGAAGTGTGTCAAGTATATTAAGACAAGTGAAGTAATTCACTAAGAATATTCCATAATATTAGGTGTGCACGAAGCATAGATTGAATTCCAAATTCGTTTGACTCAACCCAAAAAAAAATGGGTACAAGTTAGCAACTAGTAAAATCCAACTATTTCTCCAACAACCTATCTAACGAGTAATCAGCGAGGAAGAAAACAATATAGGAAGAAAATAACAACAGTGAAAAACCCCAATGAAATCTCATAATAAGTCCCACAACATCTTCTCTCTCCTCTCATTCTCTTCTTTAAAGCCCTTTCAAAACTCAGAAATTAGAATCTAGAGGCTAGGAAAAAAAATCAAAAACTTTGGGCTTTCTAATACCATCAAATTTTACCGTCTAAAAATCCACCACATATATAATATACTACTTCATATCCTAAGATCCATAACTCTTCCATGTGATCTTCAATATTCACATAGATAAATTCATTTGTGATTTATATTAGTATATAGTATTATTTCCTAAAACCCTCTTGATAGGGTAACTCAAGTTGATCAATGGAGCCCAAAATTGTTACTGGAGAAGGTGGTTATGTTCTTGATGATGTTCCACACTTGTCTGATTATCTCACTAATCTCCCTGTAATTACTTCTTTCTCTCCTGATTTTTTGGTTTTACTTTTATTTTTTTGAGGTGGGTTTTTTTTGTTGATCTTAAAGTTGTTAACTTTTAGTATTTATATAGAAGTTTGAGCTTGATCTTCTTTGTTTCAAGGTGATTGTGATTCTGGGTTTTTTTCATTTGTTGATGGGTATTTTTCTTATGTACCAGAAGATTCTATTGATTCCAGAAATTTGGAGAATTAATATTCAAATCTTTAGCAAAACCCTGTTGAGTGTTGACCAATCATTAAATTTTGCTAATATATGATTTTTTTTTTTATATTTGCAGACATATCCGAATCCATTACAAGACAATCCTTCATATTCAGTAGTCAAGTAAGCAACAATAATCATCTGATCATTCATCAAAGTTTTCAATTTTTCAGTATTTTTTTTGACTTGGAGAAATGCTTTTTTGTTTTGTTACAATAATAGAAATATTATCAACTAACATGTGCATATATTATTTGACTCATCACATTTTCTTTATTATAATTGATTTATTTCAATTTCCTGTCTTTTAATCAGGCAATATTTTGTGGACTTTGATGACACTGTTGTTCAAAAGGTTAGTCATTTTACTTCTAATGTATTGACTTTCTATAAAAGGTTGTTATCCATGTTACTTGGAGTCTTCAAAAGTTTCAGTTTTTATAGAAGTATTGGATATGCATATATTGAACATTTTTTTACTTGCTCAAATTAGTACATATATGTTGGTAATTAGTAGTTTGTGATCATAGGAAACTGAGATTGAGATGGGTATGTCTATTGTCTTCTGATTTTATAGGCTGTTCAACATAAAAATGGTCCTAGGGGTATACATTTTCGACGACAAGGTCCTCGGCAAAAGGTACTAAACTCATACTATATGTGTAGTTTGTGAAGATTAAAATGGAAGTTATATTTAGTCTATGATTGTGGTTGCTAACTGCATTTCATGAATCATGATTTAGGTGTATTATAAGTCAGATGAAGTTACAGCATGTATTGTTACTTGTGGAGGTCTATGTCCTGGGCTTAACACTGTGATCAGGGAATTGGTTTGTGGCTTGGATTACATGTATGGCGTCAAAAATATCCTGGGAATTGAAGTGAGTTCTCATGTTATCACAATCTGATATTTTTCTGACAGGAAATCTGTGTTTCTTTGCTTATAAGCTTATTTGTCTATGATGGATTGAATAATTGATGGAATTCGGGGTAAATTTTGTATATGTAGTGTGGCTACAAAGGATTCTATGCTCGAAACACAATTCCGTTGACACCTAAGGCTGTTGACAGCATCCACAAACGGGGTGGAACTATTCTCGGCACATCAAGAGGTGGCTATGTCACTTCCAAAATTGTTGACAGCATTAAGGACAGAGGAATTAATCAGGTATTCCCCCACTTTCTCTATGTTTCACTTATTGAGAAACGGAGGAAGTATTATATAGTGTTCTTGATGTTCAGTCACAATTTCATCTACGCATATAACATTCTCGATTTCATGTGATTAGGTATACATAATTGGAGGAGACGGAACTCAAAAGGGTGCATCAGTTATTTATCAGGTACTTAGTTTAGGAATCTGATTTCAGGCTTTGAACTCATGTATGGTAACTGGGAAAGCATCCCTTACTAATAATTTTCCCATTGTTGCATATCAGGAAGTAAGAAAACGAGGTCTTAAGGTCTCAGTTGTGGGGATTCCCAAAACGATTGATAATGACATTCCGGTATTATTTCTTCACTCTCGATTTTTTCATATTTGTTATCATTTCTGAACAATAGTCAATAAACTTACTGTTGTTTTGACATTGCTTGTTGTTCTGATGGTTTCTTATACTTCCACTAGATCATCGACAAATCTTTTGGATTTGACACAGCAGTGGAGGAGGCACAACGTGCTATCCATGCAGCACACACAGAAGCTGAAAGTGTTGAAAATGGGATTGGTCTTGTCAAGTTAATGGGTCGTGACAGTGGTAAGGTCACAAGTTTTTAAGCATACATTAAACTATTAAAGAGTTCGAACTTGTTATCCCTGATATTAGAGTAGCATAGAAAAAATTGATTGATTGCGTAAGATTTATGCTGCAGGATTCATTGCGATGTTTGCAACCCTTGCTAGCCGAGATGTTGACTGTTGCTTGATTCCGGAATCACCCTTCTTTCTCGAAGGGCCCGGTGGACTCTATGAGTTCATTGGGAAGCGGCTCAGAGACAACGGCCACATGGTCATTGTCATAGCTGAAGGAGCAGGCGAGAAGTTAGAAGAACGAGATCCTTCAGGAAACAAGGTTTTTAAGGACGTTGGTCTGTGGTTGTCTCACATGATCAAGGTATGATTTTCAACTTATACCCTGTCAAGTCAATAATGGAAACATCTACACATGCTAACCAGATTCTGCTGTATTGTAACAGGAGCATTTTGCTAAAACACAGTTGAACATAACTCTTAAATACATAGGTAGGCTTTATTTTTTTCTTTCCATGATTTTATGATCTATTTACCAAGTGCTGGGTTATAAAAGTGAAGTTTTATGCTTCTTAATATCTGTTATCAGATCCTACATATATGATCCGAGCTGTTCCTGCTAACGCATCAGACAACGTTTACTGTACCATTCTTGCTCAAAGTGCAATTCATGGGGCTATGGCTGGCTACACTGGTTATACTGTCGGGCCAGTCAATGGTAGACAATGCTACATACCTTTCTATGTAAGTTGTTCTCGTTTGAAAGTTGTCTCTCTGAATTATCCTTGTCTCTTCCATATCTATATTAGTTAACATTTTTTTCATTGTTCTAATGCTTGCAGCGCGTCATCGAGAAACCAAACAAGGTTGTGATAACAGATAGAATGTGGGCTAGGCTCCTGTCTTCAACAAATCAGCCTAGCTTTATGACGCCGCTCAACAGTGCTGTTGTGGGAGGAAAGCAGGATGAGATAGTGGTATCCAAGTCCTCTGCTGAAGAGACAATTGAGAATGAGAAGTGTACACCATCATCAACCTCATCACCTATCCTTATTAATCACGTCGATGATCAGCATTTGACGAGCAACGGATCTGCCTAGAATAAAAACGGTTTCAATTTTTTCACGATTCTGGAAACTTCTGCTGTTTTGAGGGAACAGAGGAGAAGAATAATGATCAGCTACTTTGAATTTGTCCTATGTTAGTGGTTGTCTAATAGTAGGAGATACCACTAAATTGTTATTAAGGAAACTCTTGAGTAACTAGTAGTATTTGTGCCTTTTGTAAAAATTGAAGAGTGAATTGATCTATGTAATCATGTTTGAAAGGTTTTCTATGCCAAAATAATTTGTTTTGTAGATGTAGATGATGAAAATTGTTCATCATCTATTCAACCTTTTTGTTGCCAATATCAAGATGGCCAATGAAAATTGACAAAATCCTTGATGTTGTTCTTTTACCTTTTGTTTATCAGTACTGTCTACTCTCCTCCAAATAGAGAGAGACTATTTTCCCATTTTCTTGCCATTTCAGGCTAAAGTAACTAAGGGTGCGTTTTCTTCACCTAAATTTATTAGGCTTGAACTTATTAGACCTGATCATCCCTGATTTTTAGTTACTTTTTAGCCCTGACTGAACCTGATTAAACCTTGAAACTTATTTTTTAAGGTGAAGAGAACACACTTTTAGTAAGATATTGCATACATTAATCATTCAGGCAATATGCTCCAAGAAGCAAGTACTTGTTCCAAACAAGTCATGGTCATTAGGTTCCACAAAGCCAATGACAAGTTTGATGAGTAATCCAGTGAAAATAAAATGGTCTGACATAACTAAACTAAAGCCTTGACATTTTCAAAGGAAGTTTTGTTTTGTTAAAGAAGGAAAAAGTCAAGTAAATTGCGTTAGATTAGAGGCTAGAGGTGTGATAATTTTAGGCTTAGGAGATGGGTGTAGCCTATTTTTCGTGCGGATAATTATCTCCAAACTGCCAAACCTGCTAGATTTAAGTTGTGTAGGGTTGAGTTCTTTTTGGGCTTTAAATCATCCTCCGGAATGCTGAAAATTTCACATTGGGATTGAATTTTTTTTTGCATAAATTGCACATATAGAGTATTGTAGAAGTCTAGATAATTGCATGAAATCTCCCCCCCATTTATTTTCTAGACAACTATAATTCTGATTGTAATAACTTATTTAATATATTAATGTAATTGCTCTTCTTTTTAACCAAAAAATGAATTGATATCGTGGAAGAAAATCTCAAGTTTGGATTCAATTGAGGTAAATATTCATCTGTTTAATTAATATCTAAACCGAATTTCAACAAATTTTAAATCTTGTTCCAATAATTGTGCTAATAAACATAATATGTGGAGTGTCGGTACTCGGTTGTTTGATTATTTCTCATGAATATTTGTTTATTCATACCCATTAAGCAACTTATTACTCATCTTCAAAGTTATTTAATCTCTATTATATAAGGGAAGGGGGAGCTATGGTGGTGTCCCTTATAATTTACTTAACTGCCCATTAGTAAATCAACTACTACTACTAAAAAAGGAAAAAACAAAGTCAAACTCAAATATAGTATTAAAAAGAAATATTGACTATAAGATTTAGTACTTTCATGCTGAAAAAAAAGTAAAAAGGAATATTACATTTAGTAAATATTATATCAATCGATTTACAAACACAATCAAGTATTATATCAAAACAGAAAATTCAATCAATTAACAAAGTGAAATGATTTAATTTAACACAAAATACTATGTTAATACAACATAAGAAATCCTAAAAAAATTCACTTAACATTCTTTTATCGTTTATCAAGTTTAATTTAAAAAACCTAAAAGAAAGAACAAGTAAAAAATTTAATAAAAGAAGGGTTAAGTGGTAGATGCTTAACCTACGAAATTTAGCCAAAAAAATGTCTAATGTTTTAATTTTTACACATGTTTATCCCAAAGAAGTTAGAATTTATGATTGAAAAAATTTTAAAACAAAAAAATCAGGCACGCATCACGTGCATGATTTGCTAGTATCTACTAGACCAACTTCCCGATATCAATACATATCAAATAAAGATGACTGACTTGCTATTAAATACCCATTTTTTTTGTCCAAATAATCCGAAATCGATTTCGAATAGGATATTCTACCAAATCAGATCGGATTATCAAATAATTTTCCAAATCCTATATTTAACCCACCCCTATATGCACCCACAAAAAAGAAAAAGCACATCAAGGTCTTAAAATTCCTTATTTCCTTATATCATTGCCTATTAGTCATTAGACTATATACTCTACAACTATATAATATAATTCACCAAAGTTCAATTTCTCATTTTCTCTCATAGTTCTTAGCTAAGACATAACATAATTCTGTGTCTTCTTCACCTTTTTTCACACTCCAAGAAAATCAATCATCAAAAGATGACGATTAGATTCGTGTTGATGGTGAACAAACAAGGCCAAACTCGTCTAGCCCAGTACTACGAATACCTCACTATCGAACAACGCCGTGCACTTGAGGGTGAGATTGTGCGCAAATGTCTCGCTCGTAATGAGCAGCAGGTGGTTTTTTTTTTCTTTGATCTCTATTTTTACAACTTTTAAATTCTGGGTTTTGTTTTTAGCAATCAAAATTGATCTGGGTACCATCCAATTTGGGATCTTTTTGTATGTTTTTGGGGGAAATTAGATCAAATCTGGAATTTTTCTGTTATGGGTATTGAAATTGGTTATTTATTTGAATAATGTAAGTTGAATCTGATTGTTGGTTGTTGTGAATTTGAGGTGTAGGTGTTTTGGGTGCTTAGGGTTTTGATTTATTCTTCCAAAGAATTGTATTTGTTCAATTTTTGATTTGACTTTTTGGGAAGGTGTATAGTGGAGTAATGCCTAAATCAGAACTTGTTCAGAATAATTTTTGGTGGTGTATTCAGCAAAAACAATAGTATTTTTATTATAAAAGGTAGTATATTTATACAAAAAAAAGTAGTACATAAAAACCCAACATATGACCTGATTATAGGTATATTATCAAAGTGATAATTTTTGGTTCCAATGTAGTACTTTATTGATTAAATGTACTATTTTTTTTACTAGATATACTACTTTTCTTGATGATGTGAACAAAAAATGTGTAGAATGGTTATGAATTGGGCAAAGCTCGTGCATAGTGTGAGGTGAATTTTGAGTATGATCTTAGCTTACTCTTAGATACCAACAAGAAGCTATCTTTGTAATTTTGTGGAAAAATTTGTGTTTATGTTATTTCAAATTTCTTTGATGTTTTATGTCCCTTATCTCAAATTGTTGTGTAGCTTTAAAGGTGTTTGGCCTGTTTTATTGCAATTATTACTAGGTCATTAGATTGTGCTGCATTCTGATTCGAGTCTCGGGATATGAAAACTGCATCTACTCAGCTGCTAATTTTAGTCTGGCTTTATAAGTTGTTTGTACTTTGTATTGATTGTACTTTTGCACTGACAAATTACTGAAAAGAAGTCCTCTCTTTGACATGACAGTGTTCGTTTGTGGAGCATCGCAACTACAAGATTGTGTATAGGCGTTATGCATCACTGTTTTTCTTGGTTGGAGTTGACAACGATGAGGTGAGTAACTTCAAAGTTGTGTTTCTGAACTGTTTTTTACTGTGTTTGGTTTAAAACTGCTTAAAGCAGTTCTCTATGTAAGTGAACAAGCATGAATGCAAGTTTTTGCGCACATTTTCACTTTTATGACCATCCTTTTGGGTGTTGGTGTGCTTATAAGCTCAACACCTCTTAAGAGTATGGTATCTATGTTATGTGGGGAGGTTGAACATCTGTGACTTCCAAAGAAAAAGTTGCTGAAACGAACACTCTCCATTCATATGTCCCTCAGCTTATGGGCCTATATGGGGATATGTTGTGCACTTTATAACAAGAATTCATGTTTAAAAGATCTTGGGTCTCACTATATGATGATGCTGTGCTAGTATATTATGTTAGGAGCAAACACTACCACTTAAAATTGTAACTATGATGTTTTCTCCACTAAAAAGATTGAGAATTGCAGGTATTCTCTGATTGGTTATGTGATTCATGTTGTGCTGTAAGTTGTAAATGTGCTCTATGCTGAAAGCATTCCTGCATCAGTTATGACAGATAGGCAGTTGGTGTTTCATCCCATTTTTTGTTTTGTACACAATCGTCATTCTGATATTTTCTTATGATCTTCATTTTACTTACCTTTTCATTTCCTTAATTTCAATAGTAGATGAGTAATGGGTTTCTGAAGTGTGGAACATCTGCTTCATAACATGATATCATAAATGAAAGACGCACCCCTCAAACAGTAACCCATTATATTGGTATTTTGGATATCGTTTTCTGCTGGTATGTTTTGACGATTCCTCCTCTGGAGGGTTTGAAGATAGCAGGGACTGTGTGTATCAGTATTAAGCAGTGATCATATGCTCTATGCTGAAAGAATTCCCTGCAACATTAATTGGGGAAGATGGGCAGTTGAGATCTCATCTATTGGTATCTCAACAATCATCTTCCCTACATTCTTTTCAATCCTATATTCCTATCTCCCCCCCTTCCCCCCTTTTTTTCTCTTCTTTTCCAAAAAAATGAGCTTTGCTTGCCTGTCAAAGTTACGTTTCTTTCCTTAAGTCTCAAAGGAGTACATCTGGTTTTTAAGGTGTCAAGTAACAATAGAATACTTAAGTGAAAATAGAATACTTTACATTATGATGCGCTTGGTAGACAAACCTATGAAGAATTTTTGATTATTACCTGTAAATTTAGTTGTTTGAGTATGTTTAGTTTATGAGCGCGACTTTGCTTGTTTATACAGGAATGTGCCCTGTGACAGGCTGACTACATGGCTTCATGTAAGAAAGTTGTGCGTTTCTTTAGGGTAAGAGGTGGTTAAGCTCTGGAAATTCAAATTTCAGAAGTTTTAATCTTTTCTGGCATCTGTCAATAGCTGGTGCTAAGTCGTACTTATCTTTTATCTTAGTTCCATTAAAAGCTTGACTGTTGAGTTGTATATGAGTATTGTATCAAGGAAGACCATGTTTAACACTGTTAACTTGACACTTAGGTAATTTATATGAGTATTGTGTGATCTTCTGCTACATGTGACACAAATTATATGTTTATGGTACACTTATGTACTCTAGCAGTTTAGCTTGTTGTGTACCTTTACAATAGTTGTACTTGGTTTTTGTTATCCCTATTAATGTAATATATTAAGTATTGGTCGATCTATCGTGAAGTTAGATATAGGTTTGTCGTAGAGGGAATTGCTTTGACACAAGGGAAGTGTTCTTGAGAATCACATGTATCTTGTAGTGTCTAATGCAAGGGTGCTTCTGAAGTTGTAATGCTCAATTTCTCAGATTCTTATATAGTTATATGTTCATTACTCTCTTTCCCTCTCTTCTAAAAGGGTCTGTAGGGGCTGAAAGAAAAGGTTTGACTGCTCTATTTGTATCTTTCATCCCTGCAGTGCCTTTCAGCTTCAGAAATATTGTGGTGCAAATAAATGAATAATAGCATCACGCTGATTCTTGAATCAAATGGTCTGACTCATTCAGATGATCCTATTAGTTGAACTAATACAGTAAAAGTTGCAAAAAAAGGTAAAAAGTTAGTTTTTTAAACTCATACAAAGACCTTGAAAGTATGAAAGTTATACAAGAGTCCTTCAAGGTTGAGCAACACCCACAGAGAGTTTGTGGTCTGTCTAAGTCAGAGATCCGACTTAAAGAGTATTATTATCTTTTTCTAGCCTCTTGTATGTGCTTTTTTTTATCGGCAATGCACTGTTGGAAATGTTCTGTGTTTTAAATTCTTATTATATGTTGCATAAATTAATTCCTACCTTGGCATTATTGAGTAAAAGAATCTTTTACAATTTCAATTTAACGGCCTTTCATGTTTCGCAGAATGAGCTAGCAATTTTGGAGTTCATACATCTATTGGTTGAAACCATGGATCGCCACTTTGGCAATGTGGTGAGTATTATCAACCCCTGCACATCTTTCTTTCTCCTATTCATCATATGGTCTCTGTTCCTGATCTTAATCATGATAATGCAGTGTGAGCTAGATATCATGTTCCATCTAGAGAAAGCACATTTCATGTTAGAAGAGATGGTGATGAATGGATGTATCATCGAGACCAACAAGTCGAACATTTTGGCCCCTATACAATTGATGGATAAAGCATCTTGATTAATGTACCTATTTAGGCATACTGTATATGTTAATATTCTTGTTAATCAAGGGCACTGCCCCTTTTTCTTTTATAAAATTTCTATTGTATGTTTGGATTCGAATCAAGAATTGCTGTTAATTGTCACTTATTTTGTTACCGAGACTCTGAGAGCCCGTTTGATTCAAGAATGTGCGAGGAAAATGTTTCTTTATGCGGAATATATGAGATATAATGTGAACTTCTGAAGCTTGCAGTTCATTTCTGAGACTCACTGGCAGCAATAGTCCTGGGAAAATTGTGCATCTCTTTATTAGTAAAGGTCTTCACTATTTTGATGGAACCCTTGAGTGTTTTACTCCATAGGAAGAGAATTTGACAAAAAACATACGGAAAAGAGAAGTCAATTGTCGGAATATTGACTATTTGGCCGAAAAATGGCATGAGGTGCTATTAAAAAAACTTATTAGGTAGTTTTTGACAAACAAATAATAATGAAAAGTGCTATCTCAAATAACAAAAACAAGTAAATGTTGTGTCAGGCAATTCTGACAGAAAAGTCCTTTAGAAAATGAGAATAAAAAACCAATGTCATAATACATAATCAAAGCTCATCTTGATTGAAGTACTTTGAAGTCTGAAGTCAATTAGCACTAGATCAGCTAACAAAAGCTTAAGGGTTCACTTACAGAAAACATAAACCATTTGAAGATATTGTAAGAAAACAACAATGCTAATCTCCAAATAAAAACCACTAAAAAGGCTAATCCTAGATCCTCTATTGCTCCAAACAGACAACTTTGGCCTTTGTGGATGCTCTTGGTAACTGCAACAGCTCCCGCGACACCTTTAGCTCCGAACTAGGGTCAAGATTAGCACACTTGAAGAGCAATTTTTCAAGAACAACTGAGTTAGCGAGCACATATTCAATCAGTTTGAACTCTTCACTTGACCCTGTAATACCTGTAATTTCAACCTTAAGGAGATGTCCTAACTTATAATCCTTACTGTAGTCAAGTTTGTGCTTAACAACGCTTTTGTTCGGAGAGAGCTGCACAAAATCACACACATACTTTCATAAACACAGTGATAATTCAACCAAAATCTTTGGAAATGTAGGAACTTTTTATTTTTCTGGCAACCAAAAAAAAAAGATTGAACAGGGGTTGCAGTCGCTCGTTGGTTTTGATAATAAGTACTCGATTGTTTGCAATGCTTCATGCTGTAGAAATATGGCTAAACATGCATGTACACATTCGGTGCATTACATATATACTTAATTTACTCACTGATATACGAAGATCCTTGATGAAGGGACAACTTCGAAGCATGCTAAAAGTGACACAAAATACACCAAAATCACTCCAGTCAAGTTCTGTCAGACAAAGCCTATGCAGGTGGTTGAATGCCAGAGTAAAGGGTTCTGCGATGTAACCTGCAGCAAAGAGCTTGCACAGCAAGGAGAAAACAGATCAATTAGAGGGACCCAAAACGTAAAATTATATGATAAACAGAATGATTGCACACACGCGCACGCGCACGTGCACACAAACATATCATAAAATTATATGATAAACAAATGATTGCACACACGCACACGCGCACGTGCACACACACATATGCCTTCTTCAGAATCAAGATAATTTTAGTTTTGAGTTATACACTTTTACCTTAAACATCTTGCCTCCAACTTGAAGGCATTGAAGTTCAGATGAACAAGCAAGAATCTTGATGCCATCAACTGCTTGTTTTTGAAGAATCCAATTGAGCTTGCGAGCAAGCTGTGTTCGTTGGAGACTTAACGGGTCAAGCCATATAACTACATTATTCATGGCAGTCCACTTCTCAAGAATTAACCCAGTAAGCCGAGGACAACTTGCAATCAAACTCTTGAATGTATCATACTTAAAGTTGATCCCCACAAGCTCAAGATTGCGAAGATGAGCAAAGCCCTTAAACTCACACGGTAGATGTACAAGGACATAATCCTCAATCCTCAATTTTACCAACTCTTTGCATGCGTATATATGAGAAGGGATAGTTAGACGACGACCACTCCTGTTAGAAATACAGATCTTTTTAAGCCCAACTTTCGAAAGAAAAGAAAGCCATTGACTGATATTAAGGCTCATATCATTATACCCACCAACTTTTTCAGGAATATAAAGATGAAATACTTGCACTGGACCATTGTGAAAAAAGAGTATATTGCTGATGATCTTGCTGATCTTATGCCAATCAAATTTTCCATTTTTACGGTGATCTTCCCAGAAAGCTTTATCGAAGACAAGGTACCTATGAGACAGCCAATTACGTCTCCATTTTCTCGAAAGCACGCTCATCTTAGCTGCCGTTTTCAGTGGCAAGCGCTTCATGATTTTGTCAGTCACTTCAGTTGGCATACTGCATTACTGCTGATCATATCTAGAGTAGTTTCAGGAATCTTGGGTTGTTTAGGAGATTTGGAAGATGAATCCATTGTTAATGTTGGAAGATTATTGAATTTGAACCTGAAAATTTTCAAGAGGACTAAGATAACAAAGAAAGGTTATGGCAGCGTTTAGCAACTCAGTTTATATATCATATATATAAGCTATGCAGTGAGTCCATATGAATTCCATCAGTAAGTTGTTTCACTTCCCAAGTGATCAGTGCTCATAATTACTCTGGAAGGTGTAAAGCTGATTGTTACTCTACTCATGCTGAGCAAAAGTTCAAGATTATTCAATTTATCTCAGTATACAATTAATCTTGCCTGGTTGGAAAAATAAACTATAATTCATAATCTTTTTGCATAGTTATCCTCATGAAATGTATTGAGATAAATTTAAAATATTACTTTGATTCAAGAGTAGTATTTTTTAAATTGTTCCTTGACTGAACTTGTTTGAACTATCATGCTTATCCTTGACTGAACATAATAAGTCATCTCTGCTCTTGATATGAATAATTTTTTTCCTTCTCTAATCTCGCTTAATTTTTATAATGACATATCATACTTCCTCCGCTTCATAAAATATGAATAACTTAAATGAACAAAAATAACCAATAGGATTACAAAAAAGTAATAACTCAAGTAGAAAGATCTGAAGTAGAAATAGTTTTCTGGCAAACAAATGAAAATTAAAAGTGCTATCTCAAATAACAAAGAACAAGAAAATGTTGTGTAAGGCAATTTCTGACTGAAAAGTCCTTTAGAAAATGAGAAAATAAAAAACAATATCATAACACATAATCAAAGTTCATCTTGATTGAAGTACTCTGAAGTCTGAAGTCTGAAGTCAGAAGTCAATTAGCTCTAGATCAGCTAACAAAAGCTTAAGGATTCAATTATAGAAAACATAAACCATTTCAAGATATTGTAAGAAAATAGCAACGCTAATCTCCCAAAAACACCACTAGAAAGGCCATTCCTAGATCCTCTATTGTTCCACACAGACAAGTTTGGCCTTTGGCGATGCTCTTGGCAACTGCAACAGCTCCCGCGACACCTTTAGTTCTGAACTAGGGTCAAGATTAGCACACTTGAAGAACAATTTCTCAAGGACAACTGAGGTAGCGAGCACATATTCAATCAGTTTGAACTCTGCACTTGACCCTGTAATACCTGTAATTTTAACCTTAAGGAGATGCCCTAGCTTATAATCCTCATTGTAGTCAAATTTGTGCTTAAGAACGCTTTTGATTGAATCGAGCTGCACAAAATCCCACACATGATTGCATAAACACAGTGATAATTCAACAAAAATCTTTGGAAATTCAGTAACTTTTTTTTTATGTTTTGCAAGTTTCTCGGATTAATTCTGATTTTACTTCATCTTAAAATACTTAGATTTCACATGTGAGAAAAAAGGTTGAACAGGGGTTGCATTGGTGTGATTATTTGCAATACTTCATGCTGTAAAACTATGGCTAAACATGCATGTACACATTTACATATATATACTTAATTTACTCACTGATATATGAAGATCCTTGATGAAGGGACAACTTTGAAGCATGCTAAAAGTGAAACTAAATATACCAAAGTCCCTCAAGTCAAGTTCTGTCAGACAAAGCCTATGCAGGTAGTTGAATGCCAGAGTAAAGGGTTGTGCGATGTAAGCTGCAGCCAAGAGCTTGCATAACAAGGAGAAAACAGATCAGATAAAGGGACAAAAAAACATACAATTATATGATAAGGAGATGATTCTATACACACACACATACACGAGCGCGCACACACATATATATTTTTCCTTCTTCAGTATTAAGATAATTTGGTTGATTTTTTAGCTAGTTGTGAGTTTTACACTTTTACCTTACACATCTGGCCTTCAAATTGAAGGCATTGAAGCTCAGTTGAACTCGCAAGAACCTTGATGGCATCAACTGTTTCTATGTTCGAAGAGTCCTCTTCTGTTTCTATGTTCGAAGAGTCCTCTTCTGTTTCTATGTTTGAAAATTCCTCTTCTGTTTGGTGTAAACATACTATAACGCTCTTAACACAAGGGACATTTTCCAAAGCAAGAGACTTGAATGCGCATCGGATAGTTAACGCTTCAAGCCTCGGCGCATCTATAACGACATTATTCATGCCAGTCGAAATCTCCTCAAGAACTAACACTTTAAGCTGGGGACAACTTGCAATCAAACTCTTCAATGTTTCATGCTTAAATTCAACGTCGACTAGCTCAAGATTGCGAAGATGAGCAAAGCCCTTAAACTCACACGGTGGGATTTTTACTACATAATACTCAATCCTCAATTTTACCAACTCTTTGCATGCATAAATATGAGAAGGGATAGTTAGACGATTACTCCAGTTAGGAATACAGATCTTCTTGACCCCGACTATCGAAAGAAAAAAAAGCCATGGACTGAGATTAAGGCTTATATTATTTTCTGAATCTTGTGGAATATAAAGATGGAATACTTGCACAGGACCATTGTGCAGAAAGAGTATATTGCTGATGATGTTGTTGATCTTATGCCAATCAACTTTTCCATTTTTACGTTGTTCTTCGCAGAATGCTTTATCGAAGACAAGGTACCTATGAGACAGCCAATTACGTCTCCATCTTCTCGAAAGTACGCTCATCTTAGCTGCCATTTTTAGTGGCAAGCGCTTCATGATTTTGTCAGTCACTTCAGTTGGCATACTGCTGATCATATCTTCGGTAGTTTTAGGGATCTTGGGTTGTTTAGGAAACTTGGAAGACGAAGCCGTTGAAAGATTATTGAACTTGAACCTGAAATTTGGTTAAAATTTTCAAAGATAACAGAGAAAGGTTTATGTAGGCCGTTTATATAGTATATGCAGTTCACATCCACATGAATTCCATCAGTAAGTTGTTTGACTTCCCTAGTGATCAGTGCGCATAATTACTCTGCTAGGTGAAAAGCTGACCATTACTCTACTCTTGCCTTGATGGAAAACTAAAATATACTATAATTCAAAATCTTTTTGCATAGTTATCCTCATCAAAGGTTGTATTTTTTTACCATCCCTCCTAATTTCGACATAGTAATGCTGAGGTTTGAACGAAGAGTCAAGAATACATTAAATTGTTCCTTGACTGAACTGGTTTGATATTAATCATGCTTATCCTTGACTGATTGACTGAACATAATAAGTCATCTCTGCTCTTGATACGAATCATTTTCATCCATCTCTAATCTCGCTTAATTTTTATGACGACATATCATACTCCCTCTGCTTCATAATATAAGAATAACTTAATGAACAAAAATAACCAATAGGATTACAAAAAAAAGTAATAATTAAAGTAGAAAGATTTGAAGTAGGAACAATTTTTAGGACACCTAAAAAACAAATAGGAACAATTTTATGGAATGGAGGGGGTGTATGTGTGACAGTGTGAGGTTGGCTTAGAGTAACTTATGTTCTCCTGAAACATGGTTTTCTACCCTGCTAAACATAGCGCAACTTGTTTTCCTTAAGGCCATCTGATATGGCCCCAAGAATAGGAACTACTAATCACATATCACAGCTAAACCCCCAAAATTGTAACAATCAGTAATTCAGTATATTCAATTTATTTTCGATTTTCTTAAAGCTATTTTAAAAGAAGTTGTTTAGCAAATAAAAAAATCGAACTTATCTCATAACTCTTTAACACAGATTACAGAAATGATTATTCTTTGAACATCAAACACATTCTTATAACTGATCCTAGCTGAAGCACTATAACAGCTAACAAAAAATTTGCATGTCCTTGGACATTAATTGTTACTAAAAGGACTTTCCTAGATCCTCCATTGCTCCAAAGAAACTAGTTATGCCTTTGATGATGCTCTCCTGAAATTGTTTTCTGAAACAACAGGTCTTCAGATAAGCCAAGAGAAATCAGAAGTGTTCTTGACAGGAATGAATTCAGAGCAGAAGACCAAAATTGGTGAGTTATCTGGATTTAGGCTTGGGACTCTTCCTTTCGAATACCTGGGAGTGCCAATCACTTCCAAGAAGCTGAAAAAGGTGGAATGTGAGATGCTAGTGGAGAAGATGTGTCAAAGAACAAAGATATGGAGCAGCAGACACTTATCTTACAGTGGAAGATTGCAATTCATAAATGTTGTGCTTATGTCTATTAGTGTGTATTGGTGTCAAATTTTCATACTCCCAAAAGCTATTTTGAAGCAAATCAATGTTGTTTGTAGACACTACTTGTGGCATGGAACTTGGGACAGCCATAAGCCTGGGTATATGTCTTGGGAAGAGACATGTTTTACAAAGTCTGCATGAGGTTTAGGGATCAGGAACATAAATCTCTGGAATCAGGCTGCTGTGGGAAGGCAAGTCCGGGCTATTTCTCACAAGAAGGATAATCTCGGGGTAAAATGGGTCCATAACTCCAATACTCCATACAGTATACATTAAGGAACAGAATTGGGTGCAGTACAAGTGCTCTCGAGGGCAAGTTGGGTTTGGAAGTGTATTTGCAAAGCAAAGGAGAAAGTTATGCCTTATGTGCAGAATGCTAGTGATCAGATCTATAGCATCAAGAAGGTGTATAGTAACTTATGTCCTGCAGTGGATATGGATTAAACGTGTGTGGAATAGATTTTCTATTCCTAAACACAGATTTATCTTATGGCTGATAATGAAGCAAAGGCTGCTTACTAGAAGTAGATTGGCTCAATGGGGTGTAGCTAACTCTAATGTGTGCTGCTTATGTGACTCAGAGGAAGAAACTCACACACATTTATTTATTGAGTGCAGCTTCAGTACTCACTGCATAAGAGAAGTAATAAGGTGGCTGGACATTCAAAAACCTGTGCAGGATGTTTACAGGTTAATGAAGTGGATTCACAGGGACTGCAAGAAGAGAGCATTTAGAAAGAAAGTGTACTTTGCTGCTGTAGCTGCGAGTTAGTACCACATATGGAAGAGCAGGAATGATGTGCTTTGGCGTAATCAGAAGCCTCGTGTAGATAATGTCATTACTCACATTATACACTGTTAAAAATAGAATTGTACAGGTTCATGGAAAGAAAACCAAGGCTAGTGACCTTGATAGGTTACTAGCTTTATAAGTTTTGTTCAGTTTTTTGGCTAGCATGTTAGCCTGTTAATTGTTGAGCTACTGGTTTAGGGGAGTCCTTCCTAGAAGGTTTGCCCATTTCTGGTGTTAGCTCTAGGTTGTATAACGTTTCTTGTGAGCGATAAATTCTTTCTTACTTCTCAGGAAAAAAAAACCAAATGAGCAAAAATTAATCTTGGGTGTACCATGCACATGGTACACCGGGTGTATGATGAATGAACTCGTCAATAACAATGACCTTTCATATAGAGGACTCATTAGAGTTTTCATTTGTCTCCTTCAATTTTCACAGTTTACTACAATTTGGTCTATTTATCTTTTTATAGTCTTCCTTCCAAAATCAATGATAAAACCGTGTAAATTTAAGTGTACATGTTACAGTACTTTAACAGAAAAATATATTAGATTTCTTCATAAGATAGACCAAAATCTGAGCATGTTAAATAACGGGACTCTTTTCACGAATGGGGTTCTCTCCACTACTTTTTCTAAAATCTTCAAGTTACCATCTTAAGATTACAACACCAAAGCAAGTAAAAGAAAACCAAATTAATGAACTTTTTCAAGGTAACTCCTGATGTTTGATTCAATACAACTTTTTATATGTAGTTGTATAGTCAGTTAGGGGTGGCATTGATGTGAGTCCAGCTCGAGTTTGGCTAAACTCCACTCAAACTCGAAAACTTGCAAGCTCGAACTTGATTCAAGCTCAAACTCAAACTCCTTTATTAATGCTTGAAAATGCATTGCATTCTTTGTGGATTTTTTTTGTCAAATTCATTAAATTACTTCAAAGTTCAAGACTTTAAGTACAACTGCAGAAAGCAAAAACATAAACCCACTAAAAGTTAAGGGTGGCAGTGATGCGAGTCCAGCTCGAGTTTGGCTAAATTCCACTCGAACTCGAAAACTTGCAAGCTCGAACTTGATTCAAGCTCAAATTCAAACTCCTTTATTAATGCTTGAAAATGCATTGCATTCTTTGTGGATTATTTTTTTCAAATTCATTAAATTACTTCAAAGTTTAAGACTTTAAGTACAACTGCAGAAAGCAACAACATAAACCCACTAAAAGTAATTACCCATACATCAGCAACAAAGTTTGCCCCCCTTAAAAAATCACAATTTTTGGTAATCAATTCTCAATATCTACATAATTACTAATTAGGCAGTAACAAAATGAGCAGATACAAATATTATTATACACATTACCATATTAAAATAAAAAAAGTCGTATAAAACACAAAAATCCACCCTTTAGAATAAACTAAGATAAGCATATAACAATCAAATTAAAGCTGATTAAGAAAAAAATAACCGAGAGGAGAAATCAAGTATTACAGTTCACCTTTGGGCTTTGATTGTGAAGAAAACAGATTTTGACTGTGTTCTTCGAGAATTGAGGGCTTGCTATTCTTTTTGATTTTTGTAATTGCTCTTAAACGGACGGTTAAGATCCATTGGTTGGGTTTCTTCATATACCATCTATTGGCCTTGTTTGATAAGGGGAGGTTTGGGGTAAAATTAGAGATTTGAGGCTTTGAGGTTATATTACAGGATTTGACTAGTTAATTCTCTAACTTTAATGTTTGGTAAAAAGAGGTTTCAATTAGCTTATTGAGTACAAAAAGCTCTTTATGAAATAATTGGGGGAGGAGCTTTTTGACATTAGAGGTTTGAGAATGAGTGGACTAATTACATTTATGTTCTAAAGTTGTTGAAAATTACATTAATAAATAATAAAAGGTACAACAATAGATTGTGCACATGTTTTTATTGGTCATTTTACACAATAATGCAGCAATCAGCTATGAACTACTTACCAAACACCTTTATTCAAACAACTAATACAATCAGCTAACAACTATCAGCTAATACAATCAACTAACAGTTATCCGCTAATTGCTAAACAGGGCCATAGTTTTATTAAATTTCTTTTCTTTGCCTCTTAGGTAGTTAGGCTTTGATTTTTTTTTAGCTGAAATAAACTTAAGCAAGCTTATTAAACTGAACCGAATATAGGTGGGCTAAATTGAACCGAACTTAAGTAAAGTGAACTGAACTTCAGTAAGATGAACAAAATTGAACTAAAGTGAAAATAATAGTAATATTTTGTAACAACAACAATAATAATAATAATGTCCTCAAGAGCCCTATATATATTTTTTTTTGTTCAGGAAAGATAATTGGTCCGAAGACCAACCCCTGCTAGGCTACTAGCCTGCAGGGCACACCAGCTCATTGGCCGGGTAGAGGGGATTTATACCCACAAGCAAACATTTTTTTATACAAACTCCCCAAATTGGGGAGTGATGAGAGTCGGAACACCCGACCTTGCGGTTGGGAGGTGGGAGCACCAACCATTGGGCTCCCACGAGGACCTCCCTCAAGAGCCCTATATAGCATAGAGCCTTCATTACAGAGGGTTCCACGTTCCTTAATACTTATGTTTTAGGTAATTTTTTGGGTGAAAGATAATATTATACGATATCTAATAAATAGAAATATTTATACTATTAGAATATTTCATTTTTTGGAACTAATGTCAACAATTTATATGGGCCAAACCTTTTCAAGACGAGCTTAAGTATATAGTATTCATGTAACATAATATGGTTTTTAAACATGTAAAGAAATTGTGAAGAAAACAAGAATGCTTCATGGTTAGTAGCCAACACAAAGTGAATGTCATCTAGCTTAATTGGTAAAGTTAAGTTAATATTATGGTTCGTTTTTCCCCTAATAACAAAAAGCTTAGTTGGTAAAGTCATGTAAAGTTGGTATCCAAGACCTAGGATCGAATCCCGTCTACATCACTATGCTTAGTCGCTCTCTAACACAAATAAAGGAGCAAACGAGAGAAGCTAATTGAGGACCTTCATAAATCTTCTATCGTGTGCCTTATTTGTGGAAGCTCTTCTTCTATCTATCTAAACAAATAACCAAAAACAGAGAAGCTCTTCCTTTAGAAAATGAGAAAATAAAAAACAGTATCATAACACATAATCAAAGCTGATCTTGATTGAAGTACTCTGAAGTCTGAAGTCAATTAACTCTAGATCAGCTAACAAAAGCTTAAGGATTCAAGAATAGAAAACATAAACCATTTGAAGATATTGTAAGAAAACAACAATGCTAATCTCCAAATAAACACCACTAAAAAGGCCAATCCTAGATCCTCTATTGCTCCCAACAGACAAGTTTGGCCATTGGCGATGCTCTTGGTAACTGCAACAGCTCCCGCGAAACCTTTAGCTCTGAACTACGGTCAAGATTAGCACACTTGAAGAGCAATTTTTCAAGAACAACTGAAGTAGCGAGCACATATTCAATCAGTTTGAACTCTGTACTTGACCCTGTAATACCCATAATTACAACCTTAAGGAGTTGTCCTAACTTATAATCCTCAGTGTAGTCATACTTGTGCTCAACAATGCTTTTGTTTGGGGAGAGCTGCATACAATCACACACATAATTGCATAAACACAGTGATAATGCAACAAAAAATCTTCAGAAATGCAGCAACTTTTTCTTTTTCTTAGCAAGTTTCTTGATGTAATTCTGATTTTACTCCATCTTAACATAAAATGTGAAAAAAAATGTTTGAACAGGGGTATAATGTGAAAAAAAATGTTTGAACAGGGGTATAATTGCATCTTAAAATCCATCTCTCTAGACTTAAAATGTGAAAAAAAATGTTTGAACAGGGGTATAATTGCTCGTTGGTGTTGATGATAAGTACTCGATTATTTGCAGTGTTTTATGCTGTAAAAATATGGCTAAACATGCATTTATACATTCACTACATCACATATATATGTAATTTACTCACTGCTATACGAAGATCATCGATGAAAGGGACAACTTTGAAGCATGCTAAAAGTGAAACAAAATACACCAAAATCACTCAAGTACAATGTAACCTGCAGCCAAGAACTTGCATGACAAGGAGAAAACAGATCAGATAAAAAGACCAAAATACATATAAAATTATATGATTAACAGATGATTGCACTCATACATGTAGTATTTTCCTTCTTCAGTATTAAGATAATTTGGTTAAATGTTTAGCTAGTTGTAAGTTTTACACTTTTACCTTACACATCTGGCCTCCAAAATGAAGGCATTGAAGTGACGAGCACGCAAGCGTCTTGATGCCATCAACTGTTACTACGTCTGAAGGGTCCTTGTATATTAGGTTTAAACATACTCTAATGCTCTTAATACAAGGGACATTTTCGAAAGCAAGAGACTCGAATACACCTTGGATAGTAAAATTTTCAAGACTTGGCGCATTTATAACCTTATTACTTATGCCAGAACAGCTCATAAGAACTAACACTGTAAGCCGGGGACAATTTGCAATCAAATTCTTTAATGAGTCATGCTTAATTTTCACTCCAACTAGCTCAAGATTGCGAAGATGAGCAAAGCCCTTGAACTCACAAGGTGGCGGTACAAGTGCATTGTACTCGATCTTCAATTTTACCAACTCTTTGCATGCGTAAATATGAGAACAGACAGTTAAACCACTCCAATTACAAATATTGATCTTCTTGACTCCAACCCTTGAAAGAAAAGAAAGCCATGGACTGTGATTAAAGATATCATGAGCTTCAAAAAGTTTTACTGGAAAATGAAAATGGAATAGTTGCACAGGACCATTGTGATAAAAGAGTATATTGCTGATGATGTTGTTGATATTATGCCAATCAAATTCTCCATTTTTACATTGTCCATCCCAGAAATCTGTATCGAAGACAAGATACCTATGAGACAGCCAATTATGTCTCCATTTTCTCGAAAGCATGCTCATCTTAGCTGCCATTTTTAGTGGCAAACGCTTCATGATTTTGTCAGTCACTTCAGTTGGCATACTGCTGATCATATCTTGGGTAGTTTCAGAGATCTTGGGTTGTTTAGGAGATTCGGAAGGCGAAGCCATTGCAAATGTTGAAAGATAATTGAATTTGAACCTGAAATTTGGCTATGTTTTTCAAAAGATAACAAAGAAAGGTTTATGTAGGCAGGTTATATAGTATATGCAGACTGCAGTCCACATTCATATGAATTCCATAAGTAAGTTGTTTCACTTCCCAAGTGATCAGTGCGCATAATTACTCTGGA
The DNA here is from genome assembly GCA_947646795.1 of Beta lomatogona. Lineage (NCBI taxonomy): Eukaryota > Viridiplantae > Streptophyta > Magnoliopsida > Caryophyllales > Amaranthaceae > Beta > Beta lomatogona. The sequence goes on from CANSNZ010001111.1 coordinate 2,291,014, forward strand.
AGGTGAAAAGCTGACCATTACTATATTCAATTTATCTCAAGATACAATTGATCTTGCCTGTTGGAAAAATAAACTGTACTATGATTCATAATCTGTTTGCTGAGTTTGAACTAGGAGTCAAATTAACATTCAATTGTTCCTTAACTGAACTTGTTTGAAATATTTTGTTTATCCTCGACTGAACATAATAAGTCATCCCTGCTCTTGATATGAATCGTTTTTTTTCTCTCTAATCTCGCTTAATTTTTATGATGATATATCATATCCCCTCCGCTTCAAAATATAAGAATAATCTAAATGAACAAAAATAATCAATAGTATTACAATAGAAAGATAGGAAGTAGGAACAATTTTTTGGAAGACCTAAAAAAGAACATAGGAACAATTTTATGGGACAGAGGAATATGTGTGAGGTTGGTTTTAGGTAACTTATGTTTTCCTGAGTTTTCTACCCAGCCAAACACAGCCCAACTTGTTTTCCTTAAGGTCATCTTATATTGATGTAAGTCTAAAAACAGCCATCAAAGTATGATGATGATTTCAAACTCAAGAGAATGAGAACACTCATGATAGCACTCTAAAACACTCGAAACCAAGGATAGTACCAAAATACAAAAACACACCCAATGTTTTGGGGTTTTAGGCCAAATAAAAGACCCACTCAACCTCTTCCCCCTCAGCTTATTGCTCAAGAAACACATAGCAACAATAGTACACTTGAACTTGAGACACACTTAAAGTTAAAGTGCATAAAATACAAAAGGTTTTTAAATCTTATACACAAAACTGATTTTCTCATATTATTAGCTCTCTATATATAATGAATGAGAGCAGCAAGAAAATGAAAAGACTACGGGTCTGTTCTCCCCAGCTTATTTTCAGTTCAGTTCAGTTCCTAAATGATAATCATTAGTATTAATTAGTTATAATTTAATTCAGTTCAGTTCAGTAGTTTTATGCCGAAGAGAACAGGCCCTACAAGCAAAACTCGAGGGAACATATTGTAACGGTTTAGGAGTTGCACAATCTCCTTAATTCAATCCCTCTAATAAATGCATCATCAAGGAGCTGTTATGTGCAGCAAATGATGAGCAAAAGATGAGCTTAAAACTCTCCTAATCACACGCAAAACACACAACCATCTTGAGGAGGTTACTAACTCCTCTAAGCCTTATTACAAAAGATTAACAAACACACTTACGAAAATAAAAGAGGCACAAACAGAACTTGGGCTCAACAAGCACACACGCCATCTTCTTCATGCTTCACACGTCCATCTTCTTAAGGTAGCAGCAAGAAAGCATCTCCAAATGAGCTTCAATCATACTCCCATGTAATATAAGTGATAAACTCAAGCTTGAGCAACCTTGAATCGTAAGATGATCCATATCTAATAATTGAAAATATCTTCTAATTTTAATATTTTGAGTCGCCTTGACGCACATGTATCATATATGGTCCCAAGAATAAGAACTACTTATCACCTATCACATCTAAACCCCAAAAATAATAAGAATCAGTATATTCAGTTTATTTTCGTTTTTCTCAAAGCTATTCTTAAAGTAGGTGTTCAGCAAATACCAAAGTCGAAATTATTTCACAACTCTAACACAGATCACAGAGATGATTCTGCTTTGAACATCAAACACATTCTTATAACTGATCATAGCTGAAGCTAACGAAAAATTTGCATGTCCTTCGACACTAATTGTTACTAAAAGTACTTTCATCGATCCTCCGTTGCTACAAAGAATAGTCGTGCCTTTGATGATGCTCTCCGTAACCTCAACAACTCTTGAAACAACCTCAGCTTCGAACTGGGGTCGAGCTTATAACAGTAGAATGTCAATTCCTCAAGCACGACCGACACTGTGAGAATATATTCAATCAATTTGAGCTCCGCGCTTGATCCTGTAATGAAATTAATTTCCACCTTAAGGAGATGTGGGAAGGTATAATTCTCATCATACTCAAATTTATGCTCAACACCGCTTCTGTCCGAAGTAACCTGTGCATAATCATACATAAGCTAATTGCATAAACACATTAATTATACATCAAACATAACTCTTAATAAAGGAATTTTTAGATTTTATCCTAATATACTCCATCTTGAGATAAATTTCTTGCTTTATATGTTCAATGTTTGCTAAGTATACAACTAGTTACCAGATTTTGTGATGACAGCCATTATCAGCCAAAGAGTTCGTTCAAAACATGCATAGGAGCTTCTAAGTGATCTCTGACTTTGAATAATCTTCAAAAAGTTGCATATATATTAGAGTTACGCACTGATATTTGAAGATCCTTGATGAAAGAGCAACTTTGAAGCAAGCGAGAAGTGAAACAAGCTACACCAAAATCACCCAAATCAAGTCCTGTCAGAGAAAGCTTATGCAGGTGGTTAAATGCCAGAGTGTCCAATTTTGTGATACAACCTGCAGCGAAGAGCTTTTACAACAAAGACAAAACAGATCAGATAGAAGAGCCAAAATATAATCCCTAGTGTCTCTGTCCCAAAGGGAAAAAAAAAAAGTTTTCGAACTATTGTTAGATTGTAGGACAGATGAAAGATGGAAGTGCTCAAACTATTCCAGAAGGGAGAGTAATAATTTTAAGAAATTGAAACAGATAGTGGCATCTAATTTTTCTATAGCTATGAACTTTACCTTATTATAAAACTGGCCTCCAAAGTGAAGGTCTTGAAGCTCACATGAACTTGCAAGAGTCTTGAGAGTGTCAACAATATCTATGTTCGATTCGTGTAGACATAGTGAAATGCTTGTAAGATGGGGGATATTTTTGAAAGCAAGAGACATAGATACACCTCGAATAGTTAATTCCTCAAGACTTGTTGCATTTATAACCGCATTATTCATGCCAGTACATCTCTCCAGCCTTAACCAAGTAAGTTGGGGACAACTTGCTATCAAACGGCTGAATATATCATGCTTGAATTTGATATCATGTAATTCAAGACTCTGAAGATGAGCAAAGCCCTTAAACTCACATGGCAGGTGCATCAGTATAAACTGCCGGAGTACCAAATTTACCAACTCTTTGCACGCGTAAATATGAGAAGGGAGAGGTAGATGATTATTCTCGTTAAACATATAGATCTTCATGACCCCAATTCTTGAAATAAAAGAAAGCCATTGACTGAGTTTAAGGCTTACATCTTCAAACAATACATCAGGAATATAAATATGGAATGTGTGCACAGGACCATTGTGAAGAAAGAGTATGTTGCTGATAATGTTGCTGATCTCACGCCAATCATATTTTTCAATTTTACCTGGATATCTGCAGCAGAAAGCTATATCGAAGATAAGATACCTATGAGACAACCAATTATGTCTCCATTTTCTTGATAGCACGCTCATTTTAGCTGCCATTGTTATTGGCAACCCCTTCATAATTCTGTCAGTCACTAGACTTGGCATACTGCTGATTATATCTGGGGCAGTTTCGGTAATTTCAAGAGATATGGGTTTTGCAGAAGATTCTGAGGAAGCCATTAGAAAATGTTGAAAGATTATTGAACTCTTGTGAATTCCCAAGTGATCAGTATGCTTGATTACTCTGGAAAGTGAAAAGCCGCACGTTAATCTATTCATGAATATATGGGAAAAATCATGTTGACGAGGTGTTTAGGATTCAACTCACTTAAGAATACAACCAATCTTGACTCGCTGGAAAAAGAAACTGTAATTAATAATTTTCATGTGAATAACTACATATTTTATCATACTTCCAGGTGTGCCGTGAGCATGGTACACCCAAAGCTATTTTTTTTGCTCATTGCTCATTGCTCATTTGAATTATACTAAAAAGGAGAGTTTCAAGTGAGCAAATGAGCAAAAATTAGTCTTGGGTGTACCATGCACATGGTACACCGGGTGTATGATGAATGAACTCGTCAATAACAATGAACTTTCATATAGACTATAGAGGAGTCATTAAACTTTTCATTTGTCTCCCTCAATTTTCACAGTTTACTACAATTTGGTGTATTTATCTTTTTATAGTGTTCCTTTCAATATCAATGATAAAACCGTGTAAATTTAAGTGTACATGTTACTGTACTTTAACAGAAATCTGAGCATGTTAAATAACAGCACTCTTTTCACGAATGGGATTCTCTCCACTACTTTTTCTAAATTTTTCAAGTTCCCATCTTAAGATCACAACACCAAAGCAACCAAAAGAAACCCAAATTAATGAGCTTTTTCAAGGTAACTCCTGATGTTTGATTCAATACAACTTTTTATATGTAGTTGTATGCATTGCATTCTGTGTTTTTTTTTTTTCAAATTCATTAAATTACTTCAAAGTTCAAGACTTTAAGTACAACTACAGAAAGCAAAACAGAAACCCCCTAAAAGTAACTTACCCATACATCAGAAACAAAGTTTTGCCCCCCTAAAAGAATCACCAATTTTTAGTAATCACTTCTCAATTTCTACATAATTAGGCAGTAGCAAAATGAGCAGTAGCAATACAAAAATTATACACATTTCCATATTTACAAAATAAATAAATTCGTGCAAAACACAAAACCATATGAGATAACAAAACATTTGACAGGTACATAGCAGTAACAAAAATATAAAAGACAAAATTCACCCTTTAGAATATACAAACTGAAGCATACAACAATTAAATAGATCAGAATACCCCCAACGTTGGCCCGTCCGCTTTTAATACCCCCAATTATGAGTTATTTTTAAATACCCTCAACTATTGGGAAGGTCCGCTAAAAATGCACCCAAATGACTTGTAACCTCTTAACAAGGTAATTTTTTTATTTTTTATTTCTCTTTTATTTTTATTTTCAATTTCTACTCCCACCCACCACCCTTTCACCATCCTCTCCCCCACCCCCTCCCCTCTACCGCCGACCCTCCCCGCCAGCCCAGCCCCTCCCCCACTTCCCCCACCCCCCGCAGCCCACCCCCACCCTCCGTAACACTCGGATCAAGTAACATAATATACTCAAATACCAAATACTAAGTGTTCAACTTCATATCAACAACACTAAAAGGAGCTCGATTTAATATATAACATGCAGTTAAAATTGCATCACCCCAAAAACCGTCATTAAGACCCGAATTAGAAAGCATAGTGTTAACCATTTCTTTTAGAACCCTATTTTTCCTTTCCGACGCTATACCATTACTTTGAGGTGAGTATGGGGCGGTTGTTTCATGAATTACACCAATGGAACTAAAATAGCTAGGATTATAGTATTCACCACCCCTATCCGTCCGAAGTCTTTTAACTTTTTCATTAAGTTGAAGTTCCACTTCGGTCTTAAAAATCTTAAACTTTTCTAGTGCCTCATCTTTAGTAAATAATAAATATATGTAACAAACCCTTGAATAATCATCAATAAAAGTCACTATATATTTTTTATTTTCCAAAGAAGGTGAACGATGAAAGTCACACAAGTCACTATGCACCAATTCTAGCAATACCATTTGTCTAGTCACACTAGGATAAGGATTCTTTGTAATCTTATTTAGCATGCATGTCTTACACTTCTCTAACTTTAAATCGAAAGAAGGTATTAAAATATAATGAAGAAATTTCATAAACATAAAGATGAAATTTTTAAACAAACAAAACTCAGATCAGCAGCAAGAAGTTTCTCTACACCAACTAAAACAAGATCAAATTTAGACTTGAATAACTGAGATCAAATTCAAACAGCTTCACTAAAAATCTGATCTTTTTTTTTTGGGTTTCTTTTATCTCATCAATTCAATGTAAATACATAATACTGAATTTCATGCTCAAATATACTAAAGATCAAAGAGCTTAAAAAATTAGTCTTAAACAAACCTTCGAATTGATTGAATTTTTTCCGATCTAAGAAATTGGTGCAATCGTTGGGCAGGAGTATGATGATTAATGAATGAGGAGAGAGAAAGAGAGTTGCAAATTGCAATGTGGATTTAATGGCTGGCGTTCTTCTCTTTATATTGAACGACAGTGCGAAGTTCGAAGTTGGTTCGGAGTAGAAGTGGTGAAGAAATTTAGGCTATGTTATTGTTTAGTTCACCTTAAGTTTACTGATCTGAACTTATCTGATCTGATCTGAATTGGACTTATTTTTTCTGAGGTGATCTGATCTGATCTGAACTTATTTTTACAAAACATATTACTACTAATATTATTATTACTTTGTATTTCATTACTAGTATTACTATTACTATCATTTTATTACTATGCACAACTTTCAATAATAATAATAATAATAATAATAATAATAATAAATAATAATAATAATAATTTTATAATAATAATAATGTAATAATAATAATATAATTAATATTATTATAATAATAATAACAATAATAATATAATAAAAATAATATAGGTAACATAATAATAATAATAATAATAAGTTTTTTTTTTTTTAAAAAGAACACATTAGTATATGAACATACAATTAAAAATAAAAGACCAAGGACTCTTGGGTCCAATGGTATGGCTTCCTATCTCCCAAATGGGAGACCAATGTTCAAATCTTGGTGAAAGCATATATTTCAATATTGTTGTGGGTGAGGGAGGGGGGTTGGGGTTTGTTGGGTCTCTAGATGAGTGACCTGTGCGAGGCGCAACCGGAGGAAATTCAACTTACCACGGGGTTGGGGCCCAAAAAAAAATTAAAAATAAAATAACACACATTTTAGGTAAAAAAAAAACATATTGTTCATGGTAAAGAGAACATATTGTTCATGTTCAAAGTCCGTTAATAATAAGAATTTATGTAGTAATGAAAAGAACATATAATGATATTAAAAAAAGAACATATAGTGAAAGAGCATACAAAATCTATTTAAAGAAATTCAAAGGGCAGCCCAGAGGAAATTCAACTTACCACTGGGTTGGGGCCCAAAAAAATTAAAAATAAAAGAACACACATTTTAGGTAAAAAAAACATATTGTTCATGGTAAAAAGAACATATTGCTCATGTTCAAGGTCCGTTAATAATAAGAATTTAGGTAGTAATGAAAAGAACATATAATGATATTAAAAAAAGAACATATACTGAAATAGCATACAAAATCTATTTAAAGAACACATTCTAAAAATAAAAGATAGATGTTATTTTTATATTGATGACATGTTTGGATTTAACTAACAACATGTTCTTTGTTATATCAATAAAGTGTCCTTTTTTATTATAAATAAACCTATAAATATATATAATCATATGATCTTGAACAAAATGGTTAAATATTCTTCTTATATTGTTGTCTTGTTCTATATAAACTTGTTTTTAAAGATAAATTGAAATCCTTTGTAGGGAAAATTTTAAACGTGATGATAGCACCATTAGGTTATCCCATGCTACTCATGTTTTATATAAACTAGTAACATATAATTTATATTATTCTACCAAAAAAAATTTAAAAAAATAAACATCATATTACTATTATCATGTTCGTTACATGTACAACATCAAAAAAAACATCGCATATCAAAATTATTAATTTAAACAAATATAAAAAAGAACACGTACAAATGCCAAAAGAATATTTTTCTTCTTGAACACAAATAGCTTCAAATAGTGATATCAATGACATTTATAATAATAGCAACGACATTAATAATAATTACCAATGTTAATAATTAATAAGTACAACAACGACAATAATAATAATCTTTTTGAACAAATGTACTAGTACATAGTAATATTAACAATAATAGTAATCGTATAAAGTAACATTAATAATAATAGTAATAATAATAATAATAATGATGATGATAATAATAATAATAACAACAACAACAACAACAACAACAATAATAATAATAATTACTACAATAATAGCATTAGTAATACTAATAATCATAATAATCATGATAATAATAATAATAATAATAATAATAATAATAATAATAATAACAATAATAATAATAATAATAATAATAAGTTTTTAAATATAAGCATAATCTGAACTTATCTGATCTGATCTGAACTTATTTTTTTTGATCTGATCTGATCTGAAATAAGCAAAAATAAGGTGAACTGAACATAGCCTAATCAACACTTACAAAAGCTTTGTAGGAGTAGGAGTAGGACTCCGATTTGGACTTCTTTTTTTATGGGAATGGTGGTAGTGGGGGTGAGGGAAGGTGGCAGTGTGGGTGGGGGGGAGGGGGGCGGTAGATTGAAGTAGGAACAATTTTTAGGACACCTAAAAAACAGATAGGAATAATTTTATGGAACGGAGGGAGTGTATGTGTGACGAGTGTGAGGTTGGCTTAGAGTAACTTATGTTCTCCTGAAACATGGTTTTCTACCCTGCTAAACATAGCGCAACTTGTTTTCCTTAAGGCCATCTTATATGGTCCCAAGAATAGGAACTACTAATCACATATCACAGCTAAACCCCAAAAATTATAACAATCAGTATATTCAATTTATTTTCGATTTTCTTAAAGCTATTTTAAAAGAAGTTGTTTAGCAAATAAAAAAGTCGAACTTATCTCATAACTCTTAACACAGATTACAGAAATGATTATTCTTTGAACACCAAACACATTCTTATAACTGATCCTAGCTGAAGCACTATAACAGCTAACAAAAAATTTGCATGTCCTTGGACATGAATTGTTACTAAAAGGACTTTCCTAGATCCTCCATTGCTCCAAAGAAACTAGTTATGCCTTTGATGATGCTCTCCTGAAATTGTTTTCTGAAACAACAGGTCTTCAGATAAGCCAAGAGAAATCAGAAGTGTTCTTGACAGGAATGAATTCAGAGCAGAAGACCAGAATTGGTGAGTTATCTGGATTTAGGCTTGGGACTCTTCCTTTCGAATACCTGGGAGTGCCAATCACTTCCAAGAAGCTGAAAAAGGTGGAATGTGAGATGCTAGTGGAGAAGATGTGTCAAAGAATAAAGACATGGAGCAGCAGACACTTATCTTACAGTGGAAGATTGCAATTAATAAATGTTGTGCTTATGTCTATTAGTGTGTATTGGTGTCAGATTTTCATACTTCCAAAAGCTATTTTGAAGCAAATCAATGCTGTTTGTAGACACTACTTGTGGCATTGAACTTGGGACAGCCATAAGCCTGGATATGTGTCTTGGAAAGAGACATGTTTTACAAAGTCTGCATGAGGTTTAGGGATCAGGAACATAAATCTCTGGAATCAGGCTGCTGTGGGAAGGCAAGTCCGGGCTATTTCTCACAAGAAGGATAATCTCGGGGTAAAATGGGTCCATAACTCCAATACTCCATACAGTATACATTAAGGAGCAGAATTGGGTGCAGTACAAGTGCTCTCAGGGGGCAAGTTGGGTTTGGAAGTGTATTTGCAAAGCAAAGGAGAAAGTTATGCCTTATGTGCAGAATGCTAGTGATCAGATCTATAGCGTCAAGAAGGTGTATAGTAACTTATGTCCTGCAGTGGATATGGAGTAAACGTGTGTCGAATAGATTTTCTATTCCTAAACACAGATTTATCTTATGGCTGATAATGAAGCAAAGGCTGCTTACTAGAAGTAGATTGGCTCAATGGGGTGTAGCTAACTCTTATGTGTGCTGCTTATGTGACTCAGAGGAAGAAACTCACACACATTTATTTATTGAGTGCAGCTTCAGTACTCACTGCATAAGAGAAGTAGTAAGGTGGCTGGACATTCAAAAACCTGTGCAGGATGTTTACAGGTTAATGAAGTGGATTCACAGGGACTGCAAGAAGAGAGCATTTAGAAAGAAAGTGTACTTTGCTGCTGTAGCTGCGAGTTAGTACCACATATGGAAGAGCAGGAATGATGTGCTTTGGAGTAATCAGAAGCCTCATGTAGATAATGTCATTACTCACATTAAATACACTGTTAAAAATAGAATTGTACAGGTTCATGGAAAGAAAATCAAGGCTAGTGACCTTGATAGGTTACTAGCTTTATAAGTTTTGTTCAGTTTTTTGGCTAGCATGTTAGCCTGTTAATTGTTGAGCTACTGGTTTAGGGGAGTCCTTCCTAGAAGGTTTGCCCATTTATGGTGTTAGCTCTAGGTTGTATAACGTTTCTTGTGAGCAATATATTCTTTCTTACTTCTCAAAAAAAAAAAAATATATCCAAATGAGCAAAAATTAATCTTGGGTGTAACATGCACATGGTACACCGGGTGTATGATGAATGAACTCGTCAATAACAATGAACTTTCATATAGAGGACTCATTAAAGTTTTCATTTGTCTCCTTCAATTTTCACAGTTTACTACAATTTGGTCTATTTATCTTTTTATAGTCTTCCTTCCAAAATCAATGATAAAACCGTGTAAATTTAAGTGTACATGTTACTGTACTTTAACAGAAAAATTTATTAGATTTCTTCATTAGATAGACCAAAATCTGAGCATGTTAAATAACGGGACTCTTTTCACGAATGGGGTTCTCTCCACTACTTTTTCTAAAATCTTCAAGTTACCATCTTAAGATTACAACACCAATGCAAGCAAAAGAAAACCAAATTAATGAACTTTTTGAAGGTAACTCCTGATGTTTGATTCAATACAACTTATTATATGTAGTTGTATAGTAAGTTAAGGGTGGCAGTGATGCGAGTCCAGCTCGAGTTTGGCTAAACTCCATTCAAACTCGAAAACTTGCAAGCTCGAACTTGATTCAAGCTTAAACTCAAACTCCTTTATTAATGCTTGAAAATGCATTGCATTCTTTGTGGATTTTTTTTTTCAAATTCATCAAATTACTTCAAAGTTCAAGACTTTAGGTACAACTGCAGAAAGCAAAAACATAAACCCACTAAAAGTACTTACCCATACATCAGCAACAAAGTTCCCCCCCCCTTACAAAATCACAATTTTTTGGTAATCAATTTTCAATATCTACATAATTACTAATTAGGCAGTAACAAAATGAGCAGATACAAATATTATTATACACATTACCATATTAAAATAAAAAAAATCGTATAAAACACAAAATCCACCCTTTAGAATAAACTAACATAAGCATAAAACAATCAAATTAAAGCTGATTAAGAAAAAACTAACCGAGAGGAGAAATCAAGTATTACAGTTCACCTTTGGGCTTTGATTGTGAAGAAAACAGATTTTGACTGTGCTCTTCGAGAATTGAGGGCTTGCTATTCTTTTTGATTTTTGTAATTGCTCTTAAACGGACGGTTAAGATCCATTGGTTGGGTTTCTACATATACCATCTAATCATCTATTGGCCTTGTTTGATAAGGGGAGGTTTGGGGCAAAATTAGAGGTTTGAGCTTATATTAGAGGATTTAACTGAGTTAACCATAAAACACACCCCTCAACTTTGACAAAAATTGGAGTTTACTCACCCAACTTTCAAAAGTTGGAGTTTGTTCACTCAAAGTACAACTCTGTTAAGATGGCCCACTAAGTTTCTGTTTTTTAAATAAAAAAATGGAACTGACGCAAGAATCGAGGAGAAGCAATGAAGGGGCGGTTTTTTTGGCGCCCACTCCACTTAATATATTCTCTGAACTGGAAAAGAAGCTTCTTCCTCAAAGGTTTCATTTATTTCGCTTTATTTAGTTGAAGACAAAAATGGCGTGGGAAAGCTCATTAAGAAGGAAAATTCCAAATCTTTCTCCTCCCCAAGGTACATATTTATCTACTTTTATGCATTCCTTAGATTCCTTTCTTTTTTCGGAAAGTGTTGTTGTTGTAAAGTGTGGTTTGTTTTGTTGTTCTTTTTTGTATGAGATCATCAAAAGGATGAGTAAGCATCTTTTGTTTTTGTCTGATTATGTTTGAAACATGTGAGCATTGTGTAATTGTAGTTCAATTTTTGCTATTTGCTGAGTAACTTATAATTTGAAGCTTTTAGGGATTAGGGTTTAAATATTTTATAATTATGTTAACTGCTTTATTTACTCCATTAAAATAAAGCTCTAATTATTTTAAAACTTGTTTAAATGGAAAGTAGGATTTTTTCAAAAACTAGGAATTGTTTAAACCAATTGGTTTTTATTATTGTGCATAGGACTGAGAATGAATTCACTGCTCAAATTGAAGTGATGAGGCAAATTTCTGCTGCAGCAGCAGAAGATTTACTAAACAGAAACTATAGGAAGTGGTGTAGAGCTTTCTATAGTTCTATGTCATGTTGTGATAGTGTTGACAACAACATGTCAGAAGTTTTCAATGCTTACATCCTGAACAGTAGACATAAGCCAATCATAACCATGCTAGAAGATATTAGAGAGGGTTTGATGGAAAGATTGCATAAAAAAAGAGATGCAATTGGGAAGAAAGAATTGTTGTTATGCCCTAGAATTCATCAACTTGTTGAGAAGCACAAGATTTGGGGTAGAGGGTGGAATGCTTTCTGGGATGGTGGCTTCTGTTATGGAGTCAGAAAAGGAGCAACTCAGGTTAAATATGTTGTTAAGTGCACCCAGATTTTGCTCAGATTTTGAAGGAGATCAAACTGTTTACTCATTCAATCAAGATTACAGTTGGTCACAAAATGATGTTGGGTCTAATAATAACCCACAAACAATCACAAGCCAAGCACTACAAGATCTAGCTAGGGCTAAAAGAAGGCAGAACAACTTAAACTAAGTAAGTTCATTGCAACTCAAGTAGTGTTTATAAAGTTGCATATAGTTTAATTCATTACAAAACATTCCATGTCATAACTACATAAGAACATAAGCAACAACAATTAAAGTGAACAGTGCTAGAAAAAACCATCTAAGAATATTTTTGGACCCTCCATTTTGTTGCATCCTCAACATCACCTTCTCTGCTGCCATCTTTCTTGCAATTTGAAGTCTGCCACCATGAATTTTCCTTAATTTCCTCACCTCACTCTTCAGTTCTGTGTTCTCCTCCATTAATGTCAAAATTACATCCCTCTGCCACTCTGTAGGGTCATCAACATCTACCCATCTGAAAAACTTGCAGCCCCTGGTATTGGCTTCAGGATCATAATCTGGGCATGCTAGAAATCTTCTGCCAGGATTGTCTGCAGTCCATGACCTAGTCTTGGACAAAGTGAATCCACAGTAACAATGCTTTGGGGTTGGGAGAATCCTTTTCCTTTACATTTTTCTGCAAAAAAACGTAAAATAATTTTTGCTGGATAATAAACATTAACAAGGTTGAATTTTTATCTCTGCAGTTCATACCTGGAACTACTTGTAACGCCCCGGAAATTCATAACCTTAATTAAACACAATTGCTCGTACTTAGCAGCGGAAATGGAACTTAAGCCTGTGGGTTAGGGCCCACTAATAAAATAATAGCCTAAAACGACCTATTAAACATACAAATGATCGTCTTTAAGCTATAATTATTACCCATAAATACAGAGTATTCTAAATATCCCAAATATATATACAGAGTCGCTTCAACTCAACCTTTCCGAAGCATTACTGACATAACCGATCCTGAGTCATCTTCGTAATACCTGAATAATTTCATGAAATAGAGAAAAGAGAAAACACAGAAAATAACCTAAAATGAGTTGAAAACTCAGTAACTTCACTCCAGCCCGTAAAAACGGTTTTAGTTCGTAAACATTTTCATGCACAGGCATATATAGTAACACTTTAGTAATCATTACATAGAACGTTACCATTAGCCTTGAATAGTCTGCTGGCAAGGACCATTTACGTGACTTTAGTTCATTGGCAAGTACAGGTTTTGGACATATCGTAACTTTCGTAATTCGTAACATTAACATCATCATATGACCTTTTTGGTCCGTATCGTTCATCGTAACATAATTCCTCCACCTGTGACTTGCCCATTTACCGGATCATTTCATGACTCCAAACCCAGTGAGAACCATCCACTTTTATAATCATCACTTATCATACATCATATATTCTTAATTCGGAATCATCCATAAATCGTAAATAGAATCATAACAGGACATTTTATAACATACATCAGTATCGTCACATCATAACGTGTCTTATCATGCTACATAACAGATTATAACAAATAATCATATCATCATAATCAGCATCATATACTTGTATTCACGCATTTGAGTACATGTAAAACATCACATATAACACATACGGGCAATCACATAGGGTGCTGGACATGAACATTACATATAACATATACGGGCAAGCATAGATGCTGGACATAAAGGTTACACATAACATTTACGGGCAATCACATAGATGCTGGACATGAAAGGTTACACATAACATATACGGGCAAGCATAGATGCTGGACATGAACATTACATATAACATATACGGGCAAGCATAGATGCTGGACATAAAGGTTACACATAACATTTACGGGCAATCACATAGATGCTGGACATGAAAGGTTACCTCATACGCTTAACCATTCTTTACTCCTTAAGTATCGTCATAATTCATCCTCCAAGAATCATCATACGTAATCTCCATAAGGTCATAACTCGGAAATAAATAAAATCCATAATTAGAAACTACCCACTAATAAATATTTATCGCTTAATCGCCCCTAATTTCTATAGGCTTTAGGAATTCAATCAAACGTCTTTTACTATTACTAAAAATTCAGATTAAGGACCAAATGAATCTAGCATGACTTGATGGAATCCAAATCAGTTTCTGGCTTAATTTCAAATTAACTAACATGGGTATAATAAAATCACTAAATCAGATTTTAGAGCCCAAACTTAACCTTAGCTAATAATGGGTATTTAGGCTTAAATTACTAATTCCACAATTCTGAAATTCAAAGAAAAATAGACAAGAGGTGCTATACCTCTGCTCTACTGAGCAGGGACGGACAACAGGAGCAGAGCTCCGGCGAGAAGGAAGGAGCGAAGAGAGAGAAACTGAAATGGGTTTGGGTCTTTGGGGTTTTTCCACCGGGAGAGGAGGGAAAATATAAGGGGTTTGGGGGATTTGGGATGACAGAAAATGACAGAGAGAGAGGAGAAGAAATTTGGGGTTTGGGGCTTTGGTTCTCACGGGTAGGAGGAGAGAGAAAAACATGGGTTGGGGTTTTGGGGTGAGTGAAAATAACAGAGAGAAAGAGATTTGGGGGTTTTTATTTCCCAACTTAAACCGACAAACATAAATGGATACCAACTTTGCTTATTTAAAATCCAAAAATATAATTCATAATAATAGTTTCATAAAACAAAATATATTACAAATACTATAAATATTCCAAACTCAAATAAAATAAGAATTTTCAAAACATAATTAACTTTATAATTACAATTAATGCTAATTAAAACGTTCTTAAAAATCGGGGTATTACACTACTGGATTTTTTTGGGAAGCTTCAGAGCACAGCAAGAAGAAGAAGTGGGAGTTTTTGAAGAAATATCACATTTTTGGGAGCCTTAAATAGCCAGCTTAAGTTACCGTTGGGAATTTATTTTTTTCCCTGTAAAACATAACTGCCATTATAGTTTTTTGTGCCAAACAGGTTTTTTTGTATATTAAATTCGAAGTTAACAGAAAAGTTAACACCGTTGTACTTTGGGTGAGTAAACTCCAACTTTTGAAAGTTGGGTGAGTGAACTCCAATTTTTGTCAAAGTTGAGGGGTGTGTTTTATGGTTAACTCGGATTTAACTAGTTAATTCTCTAACTTTAATGTTTGGTAAAAAGAGATTTCAATTAGCTTATTGAGTACAAAAAGCTCTTTATGAAAAAATTGAGGGAGGAGCTTTTTGACATTAGAGGTTTGAGAATGAGTGGACTAATTACATTTATGTCCTAAAGTTGTTGAAAATTACATTAATAAATAATAAAAGGTACAACAATAGATTATGCACATGTCTTTTGATACTCCATGGAACACGTACAAGAGGGGGGGGTGAATTGTACTTTGGAACTTTTAGCAAAGTTTCTTGCGGAATTAAGGCTTTAAAGAAACAGAGATACGAGAGATAGACATATATAAAATTGAGGAAACTTCTTGAACCTTATCAAGAAGGGAAAACCCCAAAAACTATATTATTGCAATAACTCTATTACAATCACTCTCTACAACTTTAGTTCCTTTCGAACTCAAGTTCCCACAAGTTCCTTTCGAACTCAAGTTCCCACAATAATCCCCTTTGATTATTGGAACTCTACTCTCTATCGCTTCTACTCCGAAGCCTACACTTACTGACTTAACTCTAAGTCTTTACAAGAGTTACTCAACCCTTGAACCCCAAATTACAACTCAATTTGTGAAACAACACTAGCATATATATTGAACTTAGATATTAAGGAACTTAGGAACTCACTTAATAATGCAACTGACCTTTTAGAAAACACTTAAGATTTAGCAATAGAAATATGTTTTCAGTTGGTGGTTTGTAATGAGAAAGACTTCTCCCGCTGATTCTTCAACATCAGTCGGTTCAGACCTCCACTTAGTTTCACCCAAGCTTCATCCTGGTCATGGATAGATCACCCAGGTTCGGGTCCATAAGCAGTGACAATTGCCCTATGAAGACTCGCTTTCGCTACAGCTCCGGTGGGTTCCCTTAACCAAGCCACTGCCTATGAGTCGCCGGCTCATTCTTCAACGAGCACGCGGTCGAGGCACACCCCTCCCACCGCTGAGAGCGTACGGTTTCATGTTCTATTTCACTCCCCGATGGGGGTTCATAGTAAAGTTTTCCTTGTTTAGTTCCACTTATTCCTCCACTAAGTGTGAAGCAGTAACCCACGTAGAATTATTTTCCCACGTTCACACTACTTGAGGAACAAGCAAAGACATTTTCAAACCCACTAATAGTAAGTGGTTTAGCAGTTGAGATCACCGTGTTGTTCTTTTTGTTAAGTTAGTAACTGCTGAGCAGTTGTTAAGGGTTTCGTTCCCCCCCCTTTTCTTATTTCACTTTCCATTTTAAATTTAAATTGTGATAGATTTTGTAATTTTGTCTTGTTGTGAGGGGTAAAATAGGTGTTTTTATATTTTGGTGTCCCCCCTCTCTTCCCATATAGAATAGAGATGAAAAACAATAACAAACACGATTCCTTAAAATTACAAAAACTCATGAATAACGAAGAACAATTCGGCTCATAAAAAGCATAATCAACCCGTAAAAAAGTACACATATGTCATAATATATAAAGACAATCAAACTATAAATGACAACGATAATAAGCTTACTATTAGTTACCTAAGAAAAGTACGTTAAAATGTCAATATCATTGCTTAAACATAGATTGTCGAAGAAATAAAAATCTGGATTTATTGACCCACATAAAATGTCAATATCCTTGGTTAAACACCAAGAGAAATGGGCCGTAGTGGAAGACGAAGTGAATAGTAATGAAACTAAGGCCTCGTTTGGTTCACATGGGAAGTAATTACCCATAGGAATTTACATTTCATGGGAAATTTTCCCCCTTGTTAATTTCCTAGGAATTAGACAAAATTGTTTGGTTGACACCATAGGAAATTGTATTTCCTAGGAAAATACTCACCAGGGGGGGGGGCTTGGTGAGTGATTTCCCATGGTCCATAGGAATTTATATTTCCCTTGGAATTTGTATTTCCTATATTTCTCTCATTTCCCTCCAACCAAACACAACACCCATATTGTATTTCCTAGGAACTTGTATTTCCAAGGAAAATAGCTTCCAACCAAACAACACCTAATATCATTGCGCATCCTATATTTGCCAGCTGCGTTCATAATTTCAACTTATTTCATCTATCATTTTATTACTCATTTGCTAAATGCCGTCATTTTTTTTTTCTTACTAACGCCATATATACATGTATAAATACGTATACATGTATATCACTATTGAGATACTCTCCCTCTCTATCACTCTCCTACTCTCCCACTCTCCTAACTCCGGTGAGGCAAAGTTGGGCTCCGGTGAGGCGTAATTTTCTCCGGCGACACCATGAACTCCGGTGAGGCGTAATTACTCCGGCGACAAAGTTGGGGCCTGCTCTCCTGCCAACATAACTCCGGCAACACCTCGGCCTAACAACGAACTCCGGCGCAAGGTTATTGTACAAATTCTAAAAACATATGCGGGCGCCTATTTTAGGCGGTTGCACCACTTGGTGGGCGCCTAATTTAGGTGCCTTCACCACGAGGTTGGGCGCCTAAAGTGGTGAAGGCACCTAAATTAGGCGCCCCACCGGTGGTGCAACCGCCTAAAATAGGCGCCCGACCAGCTTTTTTTTAAAAAAAAACTTACATTGTTTGCCATGAAGCCGGAGTTTATTTTTCTTCTTGGTCAATGCTCGGTCAAAGTTGGTCAACACGGAAATAATGAGAGAGAATGAAAGTGAATAAAGAAATTAAGATGGTGGGGTTGTGTGGAAATAAACAAAAGGAAATAGGAAAGGAATACAACTCATGTACTTCCTCCGTTTCATTTTACTTGCTACACTTCTCAATTCACGGACTCCTAGGCAATTTTTGGAGAAGAGAGAGGTAGAGAGTAAAAAGAATAGAGACTCGTGTGAGAGGAGAGAGATAGAGAGAGTTTATTGCCCAAAAAGGAAGTGTAGTAAGTAATGTGAAACTTCCCACAATGGAAAGTGTAGCGAGTATTATGAAACGGAGGAAGTATTTTTGTACAAAAATACATGGTGTTAGTAGGAAAAAAAAATGGCGGCATTAGCAAAACCCTTTTATTAACATCATGTTGTATAACATCATATTTTATTAATATCATATTATATAGTAGTATTACTAACTTAGGCAGGGGAATATCCATGAATGTGTTATGGGAGGCTAGAATGGTGAGGCGGGCCGCTGCGCGTTTCGGTGTTATGATAGCTCGACGATATGGTTACACCAATGTATGCCTGGAAGGTGATGCTCTAACTGTTGTGTCGGCCCTCTATCAGCGACAAGTGGGATATGCTCCTATTTCTTCTCTACTTTCTGATGTAATTTCTTTAAGCGAAGGTTTTGTTGCTTTTTCTTGTAGTCATGTAAGGAGAGCGGGAAACACCATTGCTCATCTTGTGGCAAGGTGGAATGTTGAGTTTAACTCTGAAATAGTTTGTACGCACTCTTTTCCCCAAAGCATATTAGCTTTGGCGGAACTTAATTTAACTTAATAAAACGGTTTCTCGCGTTTCCTCTAAAAAAAAAAACTTAGGCTATTCGGGATATTCGTAGCGCAATCCTATAAGGCTATAATACCAAACTTTGTTGTCTCTCACTACGTCTTTGGCTTCCCTATTATTTTTCCAAAAAAAGCCTCTACAGCCTCACAAATTCAATCTGCCCCTCTGTCCGTCCTTATGGATTATCCTCGCCGGCAACTTCGTCAGCGCCAGTTCCAGTGCTAGTGCCGCCTGCTCCTTCCTTTCACTGGGTTCTCGCGATTTCAAATTCCTCTCCGCTCGGTAATTTAGATGTTGTTTTGCTTTAGTAACTCGAAATCCCTAATTGCATTTTTTCAACTCTTTTATTGAACAGATCGAACATGATAATTACATTAGGAATGGTGTTTTTGAAATCTTTGATTTTGTTCAAACTGAAATTTAAAAGTTTTAATATGAAATCATAATTATCTATTATACTTCTTTTAGATGAACAGTTCGAAATTCAACAAAATATGAGGCGATGAGTTAGTCCCTCAACTCTTAATTTTGAGTTTCATATTCACTAAATTATGTGATTACTTTCACTTGGACTGAATTACATTGTCAAAAATAAATAAATTAATAAATAAATCAAATGCCTTATAGAGGAAGGAAAGGAATTCCCACATTTAATGTAATGGTTGCCTGTGATTTTGATATGTGTTTTACATTTGTATCAGTAGGTTGGGATTTGGGAAGGTTCAGCACGTGATATTCGTGTTTTTCTTCATGCGATTGAAACTCCATAATGTAAAATCCTTAAGCCACCTGAAGGTATTTCAATCTACGAAGCATTTTTATGTTTTTAAGATAATTTTATAAATTTGGGAATATAGTATATGTTACTTGATAATAAATGAATTATTTGTTTTTATCAAATCTTCATGTAGGTTACTAGGTTAGTACTACTTGGCTGATAAAGGGTATCCAGATCATAAGGGTGATTTAGTACCATACTCCCAAAATAGGCTCGTACCCGTTGATATGTTCCGAAATACACGAAAAGAGACCCGTTTTCATTCGAAAGTAATGTCTCGAAATAGAACTGAAACACAAAATAACCCGACCCAAACCCGAAAGCAGATAAACCTGAATATGCTCTGAACTCGGAAGTGACCCGACCCGGAATTGACTCAATAACGTTGATCCGAAAAGTTGTCAAATTAGTTACTTTTTAAACAAATTTAAAGAAAAAATTGTCATGAAATACTATATATGAGTTAGCCACTGCCCATTAATTATTTCACTTACTCTTATTAGTCTTATATGTGTTTTACTTATTTGCTAGATCAGAAAGTCGATCCAGTCTAATCCAACGTGACTCGAAATTTCATGGACCTGAATCGAATGCAACCCTAACACAAAGGTGACCCAATTATTACCCAATCCATATAACCCGTTTATCACCTCTAAATTTATGGTGCTCTTATATGCGTTTTTTTTCCCATAGGCCTTCAAAATGTTAGAAATGGCATGATTGGCTTGTTACATGCAAATTAGATCCTACCCCCATGGGCCATGGCCATGGGCCATGAGTATGATGTGCACTATTAGAGTGGGGGCACAGGTCAAGCCAAGAAAAAGTCGTGTCGAGCTCTTATCAAATTTCAATTCCAATTTCAATTTCTCTCTTCTCCCTGCCTCCTCTGTCTCTCTGTCGTTGCTGATAAATGGTATGTGGAGTGACAATTTGAGTTTTTCAACTTCATCTTCTCCTTTTCTACCTTCACTCTTACCGGTTATTAGCTTTCTCTCTCCTCTCTTTACTTCATTATAAATCTTGAAACTTTAATTGTTTTTATCATGTCTTATTGAATATTATGACATTTGTTTTTACCCATTTTTTGAGTGATCAATAAATCATAGTCTTCATCAATTTTTATCTCTTTTTTTGCAGTTTGTGAAAGAGTTTTTTTTAAAAAAAAAAATGTAGTAAGTACCATCAAAAAATATGACGAAAAACTCATATTAATGATGGACCAAGAACACGGAGATGAGCACTTGAAGGAGATAGAAGCTTTCTTCTTTATTTTAAAATTAACCTTCTTGCATTCAAAAAGAAATAGACATAATCAGTGTTATATTTCAACAAATTTTCTTCCATTCTTGTTGATTCAAAATCAACT
The DNA here is from genome assembly GCA_947646795.1 of Beta lomatogona. Taxonomy (NCBI): domain Eukaryota; kingdom Viridiplantae; phylum Streptophyta; class Magnoliopsida; order Caryophyllales; family Amaranthaceae; genus Beta; species Beta lomatogona. The sequence continues at coordinate 2,312,204 of CANSNZ010001111.1, forward strand.
CAATGTGATTCTCGTAATATCTCAATGTGGAAGTATGTCTGGAGGATTTTTTATAGCTTTTCAGAGAGTTTTACCAATTAATAGAGATGTAGAAGATGATAAGATAGATTTTTTTTTTTATGAGCTAAACTAATAAATAGGACTAATAGTTCAGGATGATGACACTAATTTGATCAGATTCCCATTTTGCTTAATGACACATAAATTGAGGATAGATTGAAAATCAAGTTGATTCAAATCCAAATCTTCCTCCAACTCAACCAAGCAAAAAAAATTCTTCTCCATCAAGTAGTATGTGATTGTATATAGGCGCCAAAATTTGAGATATTGTTGTGAACAATTGTAATTTTCTTTTATTAATGTAATTTGAGGTTGTATATGGATTTTGAAACATTGGGATTTAGTAGTTATGGATTTATTTTTGGTATTTGATAGTATTGCAAAATTACGCTACCCCTGAATTCCTGGATTCTCCACCGCCCACATTGATTGAAGAAAATCAAGAAATATGAGCGAAATCGTATCTTCTGATGTCAAACATCGACCTCAACAACATAATGATGATGTTGATGATGATCAAATGCAGAAATATGAAGCAGATGAAGATGTGCTCAAGTTTATGGATTCCTTGGACTCTTACCTTTTCTTACTCGATTCCCTGTCCTCCACACTTCGTCAGGTAATCAGGTTCTACTTTGTCCCCCCACCTCTTTTCTTCCTGATCCCTAAATTTTACTTACTTTGCATTAACTCTTTTACTGTGTTTAGAATTTAGATTGATTGTGAATTGGGATATACTACCTGTCTACCTCCATTCCATTTTACTTGTAATAACGGGGGAGGCACAAATAATTTAGGTCTGGAGAGAGAGAAAAAGGTGACCCACGTGATGAGGAGAGATATAGATAAAAAAGAATATCCCAAAAAGGTAGTATTGCAAGGAATATGAAACAACATAAATGGTAAGTGTTGCAACTTGCAAGTAAAATGGAGAAGTACTTCCTTCGTTTATTAATACTCGCAATATTGAAATCTGCACAAGGACCAAGGGAGGTGAGAGATACAAAAGAACCCCTATGTACCAGGAGTCCAGGAGGAGAGGGGAAGAGAGACAAAAATTACGGTGCGAATAATAGAAAACTTCCTAAGATGGAAAATGTTGCAAGTATTAATAATGGAGGTAGTATTACCCATATATTTTGATGACACAAGGCTTACGAGATCTGATATCTTTTACGCTCCTTTTCTCAATTGTCAATATGTTCATTTTCTACTGTAATGTAAACTTCAAACTGTTATGTTTATCCTGAGAAGAAGAAAATTTCTTGCTTGTAATATTCTCTAGATAGTAATTTCGAGAACTATTTGATTATTCTGGAAGCTTAGGAATTTAAAATCTGACCAAATTTTTTGTTGCACACTAATATTACTAATTCGTTTGGTCTTTTAGCTACTGCAGCAGTTGTATTATACATGCTTATTTTCCTCTTGTTTCTTTTATTAGGGAAGCATTCTTTTTTCATGTATAGTGCTATTGAAGTTTGATTGACTACTATGTACATTGGTTTGTTAAAGTTTTCGCCTTAACTACTGTGTCCGTTGGTTTGATGCTGTGCTATGGTGGCGTGGCTAGCTTCTCGACGAGAGCATGAAAAGATGTGACAATTATATATCGAGTTTTTTTCAATAATGGGTTCTTTAGAAAATGGGCATAGAAGGAGCAACTAACAGAGGAAGTGTTATCATATGCTTATGCTTTCTTAATCTAGTAGTGTCTTGAATTTTGTATCACGTCGTTACTGCTTTTAATGCTAGTGCTTTCTGGGACACATGTTTTTCAGGGTTGGTTCGATTTTTCTAGTGCTCGCTATTCTATGGGAGCTTCACGTGTCAATAGTGTGTTATTGGACCTAAAAGAGCACTCAGCTGCTACTCATCTTGAAGTAGCAAAAGGTGATGGTGAGTATTCAAATTCTTTTGCTTGCCAATTTTGTTGATACAATTAGAAATTTCGAGTTCGTGGAGATGATATTGAAATTGTTTAGGAACAGGAACATGTTACAAAATAGGGGGGTTGGGATGCAATGCACATTCATTCTATTGTATTGGAAAAAGTAGACATGAGGCTTCCAGTGCCAAATGAATTGCTAGTTACACTCAGTCAAAGGTTTAGTATTTCTCTTGGATACAAACTTGCTCAGCAGTTTCATTCAATATTATGTCAATTGGGGCTGAGCTCGCAACACCTTTTAGATAGGAGTGGATGGATGAGTTTGTGTCCTTTTTTCTTTTTCATTTCTTTCTTGTATTTTATTTCTTTCTAAGCAAGTGAGGGGGATGCGGCTTTTGAACATCAAGCTTGTTTGAACTTCTAATAATTTTTCTGAACAACAGTCGAGCTCATTATTTTGTAATTCTTAGCCTAAGAATGCATATTTATCTTTTATAGATAATGCTTATAGATCTCACATGCATGTCTTTGATGTTAGAAGTATGTACTTAGACTAATAAAGATATCTTTCTGGTATTTGACTATTGTTATACTTCAAATTATTGCAGAGCCACATTTCACTCTTTGTAAGTGGGTATCCGATGATGCTGCAGATTCAACAGAAATGAAAGAGGGTAATAGTGAGCTACTGCAGAACTTAAACAGTATACAACCGCAACACAAAGACGTATCTCAACAAACTGGTAACAAAAGTGGGTATCTTTATATGAACTGTTGATGTTGCTTGAGCAATCTGTTGTGTTCAATCTGAATTTTATATTCTATAACCAATTAAATTAGTTGGATCTAGGATAAGCAATGCTCGCATAACGATTGGCTGGATTCTCATTTCTGAATTAGAAATTCAACTGCGTGCTATATTTCGTATCCTTAAGAGTATATGTCTTGTGTCCTTTTCTGACTCTCTCCTTTTTGTGTGTCCGAAAAAGCTGAGGAGGATAGCTCGCCAAGTAAATTCTCAATCAGTGATGATCAAGTAAGTGACAGAGACTGGAAATTGACACGAATACAAGTGCAAACACACACACACACACAAACATTATCTTTATCATATAGTAAATGAGGTGCATCCTTATTTTAACATTTTAGCAAGAAGTATCTTCAAGGAAAAGGTGTCCCGTGTTATAAATGACCAAAGATATGATTTCTTCAGAAGTACAATGAGGTATTGAGATTTTTTTCGTTCATGCAGCCGATGCAGGGATAATAATTAGTAAACTATCAAAATTAAATTGAGACCTTAAGGGGTTCTCCGGAAGGAGAATCAAGGTTCTTTTTTTTCACATACTCTCAACTTGCTAGCGCACATACATCTTCAACAATTCTGAATTTGGAGCTTTCTTTATTTTTGAAATTGAATATCCTTTCATGCCATTGGGGTGCACGAGCATATGCTAAAATTTCCCCTCGCAATTATTAAGCTTTTGTAGTTTGTGGACGCAAATTACAACGTAGCACTTTTTCTTTTTCTTTTTCAACTTTTTTCTCTAGGGTTTTATAGATGATAAGTATTTGGTGAACCAACTTATACTTTGGAATATTGTGGTTCATAAGATCTTTCTCCCAGGTAAAAAAGGAACGATCAAAATCACTTGCTGTTTTTGGCACGTTAGTGTCTCCCAAATTGCGAGATGCTCAGCTTTCATTTGAGACAGGTTTGAAAGTTCTGTTATCTTCTTTTTGCTGGTCATGTACTCTCAGAACTTTTTGTATATATGAAGATAATTATTTTGCTTTCTCAATGAACAAATTGCCATCTTATTTTTTGACGTGCAGCCTTGGAAAAACTGGTAGAGATAGCAAATGTGCGGTCATCAATGCTATATGCATTTGAGCAAGTACGGAAACACATAAATGGCATTGGGAAGTAATGGAAGTCTCATAGTTTCGCCTTTGGTACTCATATGGTTGGTCCTTTTTAGTAGTCTTTTGCGTCCTTTTCCATATTATTCGATTTGACAAATTTCCAGATACACATTGCTCATTTTTCTTTACGTTGTTTATGCTCCATCAATTCTTTGTTTCTTTTTGCAAAGTTGTATGAACATGTTTCTATATTCTGTCTTCCAGATAATTTTTTTTATTTCTTCTATTTTAGACTAGGCCATGGATTAAACTTTTAGTGTCATCTTAATTAGATCAGCTGAAGTGAAGCTGAAAATAATCTTGATGGAATTTTGTTCATTACCCCGATCATGATCAAGTAACTAATGTTTTAGTTTTTGGTGCCTAACTTCTTTTCGAACAATTCCCTGCCCCACAATTAATCATAGTAGCTTCAGTGGCAAGCTATAGTAGCTTGATGCCTCTGCCCCATGAATTCCTGTTATTTATTTGGAGAAATCCGGCTTAGAAGATATAGCTCATTTTGCATTTGTGCAAATGTACTACTCATTCTGATGCTCTCCAATTGCCTCTTGCCAAGTTGGGAGCCGTTAACTCAAGGGGAATTCTTCTGCCAAGTAACTTTCTTTAGCGTGTGTGCATCATAGACAGATTAGACACCCTTCTTCTATGCTGTAAGCTCTGGTTTACCAATGGAGAGCTGGAAACTGGAATGTTTTAACCCAAAGGTCCAATATGGTTAATTACTCGGTTACACCTAGCTTGAGGTTGGGAGCTCTACTGCATTAGCTCCCATCTCTGGCTCGTAATCACTCTTTTGTTAGTAGTGTGGGTGACATACTAAGAAATAGGCATAAAAAAAGTGTGCGGAGTGATTATGAACTTGTTAGACACCTTCATCATTTCCTAAGTTGTCAGAGTAACTGTAAATTCTAATCCTCCACTTCTGTTGGTCCTTTAGGACTTGCATTAATTATGCTGCCTGAATGCTTTGGCTGGTAAGCTGCAAGTCTAGAAAAAAGTTTGACTGTCCATTTTAATATCTTAGAGGTATCCTCTTTAAAATCGTCTCGACTAAAAGTGTATTTTAGAAAAGGTGGTCTGAGTGTCTCGTAAGATACCAAATTGATTATATTTGCCTTTAGGAAATGGTGGTAAACTCTGGTAAAGGTAATGAATGTATATGTAATTTTGTAGTGACCATCAAATATCAATACACCAAGGACCCTTGGGTCCAATGATATGGCTTCCTATCTCCGACATGGGAGACCAAGGTTCAAATCTTGGTGGAAGCAAAATTTCAATATTGTTGGGGGGAGGGGGGTTTGGGGCTTGTTGGGCCTCTGGGTGAGTGGCCCTATGCGAGGGCAGCCCACAGGAAATTCATCTTACCACGGGTTCCTGAAAGGGGGCCCAAAAAAAAACAATACCTATACCAAGCTAATCTTCACCTAATAGTAAGGATTGTATCTTCCAACCTCAAGGAATCAAGGTACCTATGAGACAACCAATTACATCTCCATCTTCTCGAGAGCATGTTCATCTTAGCTGCCATTGTTAGTGGCAAGCGCTTCATGATTTTATCGGTCACTAGAGTTGGCATACTGCTGATTATGTCTTGGGTAGTTATAGGGATCTTGGTTTTTTCAAGAAATTTGGAAGACGAAGCCATTGCAAATGTTGTGAAAGATTATTGAATTTGAACCTGAAATTTGGCTATTCAAATGTAGGGCGTTTATATCGTATATGCAGTCCACATCCACATAAATTCCATAAGTAAGTTTCACTTCCCAAGTGATCAGTGCGCCTAATCACTCTGGAAGGTGAAAAGCTGACCATTACTCTACTCAGATTGAACATAAGTTTTAAGATTCAAATCATCTCAGGATACAATTAACCTTGCCTTGTTGGAAAAATAAACTATACTATAATTCATAATCTTTTTGCACAGTTATCCTCATCAAATGTAGTATTTCTTTTACCCTCCATCCTAATTTTGACATAGTTATGCTGAGGTTTGAACGAAGAGTCAAATTAACATAAATTGTTCCTTGACTGAACTTGGTTGATTATCCTTGACTGAACATAATAAGCCATCTCTGCTCTTGATATTTTAGGAAGATGTATGTAAAATATATGTTTTATAATCTATTAGATCTATGGTTGTTACTACATGTGAACTCAAGTGGCTTAAATACTTGTTATATTCGCTTGGTATTACTCATTCTGCTCCTATGCGGCTCTTTTGTGATAGTCAAGCAGCTTTACACATCGCTGAATATCCTATGTTTCAGGATCGTACTAAGCATATTGAGGCAGATTGTCACTTTGTGCGTGATGAATTGAAAAAGAACATTGCCACTTCCTATGTTCGTACAGGGAACCAGTTGGCCGACATTTTGACAAAAGCTCTTGGGAAACAACAATTCTTACTTCGCAAGTTGGGCGTTTGTGATTTGTATGCTCCAACTTGAGGGGGTATTAGATATATATATGTAAAAGATATATTTCTTTGTTTATTATCTATTAGGTAGTTAGGATTCCTATATAGCTACATGTTAGGACTCTATTTATGTTATATTTTAGGATTTCAATTGACAAATCCGTGTCCCATTGGAGACACTAAATCGATCTTTAAGATGAGTCCAAAGTTGATGTGCGTTCTCAAAGAAAGAGACTGAGGAACGGAGTTGTGGTGAGATGGTGTTCCACAACCACGAAACGAGCATCGAATGAATCGTGCTCCGATCCGCCAACTTTTCGACAGTCGTAGGTTTAGGAATCGTGCCATCCAGGAATCCAAGTTTGTGTTTAGCATTCAAAGACATGCGAATTGTGCGTGCCCAATCATCAAAGTTGTCTTCTTTCAACTGAATGTGAGTGATTAAGTTGCCCGGATTGTCATTAGAGCCTAAAAAATAGACCGGGTCAGGTTTTGTGTTGTTCGTTTCATTGCTTTCAGTCATGATTACTCGTCTTGGACCACGAGAATAAGTTTGAAGGATCTATGATGAACACTCAAGGAGAGGTTCGAAAAAATCGAATCTTTAGATCTAAGAAGGTTTCAGCGAATTTTAGCCTAAGTTTCGGTTTTTCTGTGTTTCGGGAAGAGAGGATTATTAAGCTTTGGCTCTTGATACCATGATAAATTTGGTTTAATTTTCAGTCACCCTTCTCATTCATCAATCAAGTATATTTATATACATCCTAAGTAGAGTCCTACTTCATTCCAAACTAGGATAATAAACCTATTTCTAAAATATAACATAAATAGAGTCCTAACACTACATTTTCTTACTTAGCTTAGGTGATCTCTTGTACTATATATTTCTATGTTGCTTTGCATAATACTTAATACACATAATATCTTTTCCCAAATACCCAATATCTTAACATGATATGAATTATTTTTTCCTTCTCTAATCTCGCTTAATTTTTATAATGCCATATCATACTCCTTCCGTTTCATAATATAAGAATAACTTTAATGAACAAAAATAATCAATAGGTTTATAAAAAATAGAAATTAAAGTAGAAAGATTTGAACTAGGAATAATTTTTTAAGACACCTAAAAAGGAAAATAAAAACAATATTATGGGACAGAAGGAGTACATCTGTATATGTATAAAGTTGGTTTTGAGTAACTACTTATGCTTTCCTGAAAACATGGATTTCTACCCAGCCCAACTTGTTTTCCTTAAGGCCATCTTATATGATCCCTAGAATAAGAACCACTTATCACATATCACAGCTAAACCCAAAATATTATAAGAATCAGTATATTCAATTTATTTCATTTTTCTTAAAGCTATTTTAAAGTAGTTGTTTAGCAAATACAAAAGTCGGAATTAATTCATAACTCTTAAGTCTCTAACACAGATTACAGAAATGATTCTTCTTCGAACATCAAACACATTCTTATAACTGAAGACTGAACCTAGCTGAAGTACTATAACAGCAAACAAAAATTTTGCATGTATAGATCCTCAAAGGACTTTCCTAGATCCTCTACTGCTCCAAACAAACTAGTTGTGCCTTTGATGATGCTCTTCGTAACCTCAACAACTTTCGTGACACATATAGCTCTGCACTCGCGTCAAGATTATAACACTTGAATTTCAATTCCTCAAGCACCACGGACACTGTGAGAATATATTCAATCAATTTGAGCTCCGCGCTTGATCCTATAATGCCTTTAATTTCCACCTTAAGGAGATGTTGGAAGGTATAATTCTCATCATACTCAAATTTACGCTCAACATAGCTTCTGTCTGGAGTAACCCGTGCATAATTAACCTGTGCATAATCATACATAAGCTAATTGCATAAACACGTTAATTATACATTAAACATAACTCTTAATAAAGAAATTTTCAGATTTTATCCTAATCTACTCCATCTTGAGATAAATTTCTTGCTTTATATGTTCAATGATTGCTGAGTATACAACTATTTAACAGATTACATGATGACAGCCATTATCAGCCAAAGAGTTAGTTCAGAACATGCATAAAACTTTTATAAGCTTCTAAGTGATCTATAACAATGACTTCGAATTATTTCCAAAAAACTGCATATATATTAGAGTTACTCACTGATATTTGAAGATCCTTGATGAAAGGGAAACTTTGAAGCAAACGAAAAGTGAAACAAGCTACATTAAAATCACCCAAATCAATTTCTGTCAGAGAAAGCTTATGCAGGTGGTTAAATGCCAGAGTATCCAATTTTGTGATACAACCTGCAGTGAAGAGCTTGTACAACAAGGACAAAATAGATCAGATTAGAAGAGCCAAAATATAATCCCTAGCCTCCCTGTCAAAGTAATATGAACACTTATCAACGTATTAGAGCACAAATAATTTGGCAAAAAGAAAAAAAGTTTTCAAACTATTGTTAGATTGTAGGACAGATGAAAGCGCTCAAACTATTCCAGAAGGGAGAGTAATAATTTTAAGAAATTGAAATAGATAGTGGCATCTAATTTTTCTACAGCTATTAATATTACCTCATTATAAAACCGGCCTCCAAAGTGAAGGTCTTGAAGCTCACATGAACTTGCAAGAGTCTTGAGAGTGTCAACAATATCTATGTTCGATTTTCCTAGACATAGTGAAATGCTTGTAAGACGGGGGATACATTTGAAAGCAAGAGACATAGATGCACCTCGAATAGTTAATTTTTCAAGACTTGTCGCATTTATAACCACCGCATTAATCATACCAGTTTCACAGTTCTTAAGCTCTAACCGAGTAAGTCGGGGGCAACTTGCAATCAAATGGCTGAATATATCATGCTTGCATTTGATATTAGCTAGTTCAAGACTCTGAAGATGAGCAAAGCCCTTAAACTCACTTGGCAGGGGCATCAGTATACAGTGATGAAGTACCAATTTTACCAACTCTTTGCACGTGTAAATATGAGAAGGGATAGGTAGATGATCATTGAAGTAGTTAGAAATAAATATCTTCTTGACCCCAATTCTTAAAATAAAAGAAAGCCATTGAGTAACTTTATGGCTTACATCTTCTTCAACTATAAGTACTTCTGGAACATCAAATTGGAATATTTGCACAGGACCATTGTGAAGAAAGAGTATGTTGCTGATAATGTTGCTGATCTTAAGCCAATCACACATTCCATTTTCACGTTGATATCTGTAGCAGAAAACTGTATCGAAGATAAGATACCTATGAGACAACCAATTATGTCTCCATTTTCTTGATAGCATGCTCATTTTAGCTGCCATTGTTATTGGCAAGGCCTTCATGATTCTGTCAGTCACTAGACTTGGCATACTGCTGATTATATCTGGGGCAGTTTCAAAAAATATGGGTTTTGGCCGTTTTGCAGAAGATCGGGAAGAAGCCATTAGAAAATGTTGAAAGATTATTAAACTCTTGTGAATTCCCAAGTGATCAGTATGCTTGATTACTCTGGAAATAGAAAAGGCGCACATTAATCTATTCATGAATATATGGGCAAAATCATGTTGAAGAGGTGTTTAGGATTCAACTCACTTAAGAATACAACCAATCTTGACTCGTTGGAAAAAGAAACTGTAATTAATAATTTTCATGTCAATAACTAAAATTTTTATCATACATCCGCGTGTACCGCAAGCATGGTACACCCAAAGCTATTTTTTGCTCATTGCTCATTTGAAATAATCCAAATGAACAAAATATACTAAAAAAGAGAGTTTCAAGTGAGCAAATGAGCAAAAATTAGTCTTAGGTGTACCATGCACATGGTACACCCGACTCCCGAGTGTATGATGAATGAACTCGTCAATAACAATGAACTTTCATATAGAGTACTTATTAAACTTTTCATTTGTCTCCTTCAATTTTCATAGTTTACTACAATTTGGTCGATTTATCTTTTTATAGTCTTCCCTCCAATATCAATGATAAAACTGTGTAGATTTAAGTGTACTGTTAGTCTGTTACTGTACTTTCACAGAAAAATTTATTAGATTTCTTCATTAGATACACCAAACTCTAAGCATGTTAAATAACGGCACTCTTTTCACGAATGGGATTTTCTCCAGTACTTTTCTTAATTCTTCAAGTTCCCATCTTAAGATTACAACACCAAAGCAAGCAAAAGAAAACCAAATTAATGAGCTTTTTCAAGGGAACTCCTGATGTTTGATTCAATACAACATTTTATATGTAGTTTTACCAAAAGTTAGGGGTGGCAGTGATGCGAGTCCAGCTCAAGTTTGGCTAAACTCAACCCAAACTCTAAAATTTGTGAGCTCAAACTTGATTCGAGCTCAAACTCTAAAACTTGCGAGCTCAAACTAGATTCAAGCTCAAACTCAAACTCAAACTCCTTTATTAATGCTTGAAAATACATTGCATTCTTTGTGGATTTTTTTTTCAAATTCATTAAATTACTTCAAAGTTCAAGACTTTTAAGTACAACTCCTTTATTAATGCTTGAGTTCGTCTAACTTTATGTTATTATTAGATCGTTTATTCTAATAATTTGTATAGTTGTAGTGTAATTATCAGATGTTATTTTATTTAAAAAGGATAGTTGTAGTGTGATTATCAGATGTTATTTTAGTTAAAAGGGAATGTGATAGGAATTGATGGGTTTATAGGAGAAAAGAGAAAAATGAAAATGTTTAGACTAATCTGTGACAAATAAAAAACGAAAGTGTTAAGATTATTATAGGACAGAGGGAGTAGTAATATTGGTTAGGTTTTCTCATATTCCATCTATTGCTATAGTTTTATTAAACTAGTAGAGGAAGCATAGAGAAGAGAAAGCGGTCTAAAAGAAGCATAAGATTGTGAAACAGCTAAAGAAACCTAAACAAACAAGGAAAAACAAAATCAAGAACCACAACTGAAAATATGACAAACGCGAGTATGAAATTAGCATCAAAGGAAAAACAAAGCAAAACACAAGACAAATTGAAGAGAAGAGAGAGAATTGGACCTCCATGATTGAATTTAATGGCATCATCGATGATGTTTACGATGATGGTTCTTATGCTGAAACTGCACCCAAAAAAAAAATCTTGTAATCTCAAATTTTTTCATTTCTAAAATTTAGAATATATCAAACTAAATTCACTGATTTGGGTATTAAAACAAATTATTGAGTAAAAATTAGTGAGTAGTGAAAATCTGGGCATAAAAAAATAAATTGGGACAAGAAAAAACGAAATAAGGGAAGAGATGAGGAGCACAAACCAGAATTTTAGTGCAGGAGGCACCGAGATGAATGTTGTGTTGAAAGAGGTGAAAAGAAAATGGAAGAAATCAGGTTAGAAGACAGAGATGAATGTTGGAGAGGAAAAACAGTCCACACACTGTTCTTAAGCTACAGTAGCCAAAGTTATCACTTTTTAATGGGTATGGATATGGATTTATCTTCTTTGCCTCTTAGCCCTGTTTTTTTTAGCTAAATTGAACTTAATTGAACTCAACATAACTTAAATTAAGTAAGCTCAATGGAAATTAACTTAAATGAGCCGAACTTAAGTGAGACGAACTAGATTTAAAACAACTGGACATAGAGCCTAGAGGTGGGCATGGGCTAGGCCAGCACGCGGGCCGGCCCGGCCCAGTACGAGCCAACTCAAGGCCTGGCCCGGTCCGTTGTCCGCTCCATGGGCCGTGGGCCTGCCACGGTCAAGAAATTTTATTTTAGGCTCGCATTGACACGAGCCCGCCTATATGGCCCGTGGGCCGAATGCCCCCTTTTCTTTATCTTTTTTAGCTTAAAACTGCCAAGAATCCTAAAAAACAACATAAAACACGGGTCAGGCCCGCAGGCAAAATCTGAAAATTTCAGGCCCGGTACGGCACGGCCCAGTACTCACGGGCTCAGGCCCGGCCCGCCATTTCCTCAAGCCCGCGGGGCGAGCCCATGAACAGGCCCGGCCCATGCCCAGGTTTAACTGGACATTACAAAATAATAGTAATAATATTTGTAACAACACCAACACCAACGATATTAATAATGTCCCTTATAAAAATATATATATATATATATATATCTGTAAAACTCAAGAGTATATATATAAGGTCATCCATGAGGGTGTGCAAAACTGCAAATTAACCTTTAATGTAAGGTCCTCATTGTAGAGGGCTTTAAAATTTGAAAAATATTTCTTCAGAGAAAACAGAACATTTGAAATTTATTGTTTGGTTTAGAATTTAGTCAAATTATCCTAATATTCATGCATAGAAATATTTGTAGATTTTTTAGGGAAATAGAAATATTTATATTATAGTATTTCAATTTTTGGAACTAATGTCAACAATTTATAGTGGCCTTGAACCTTTTTAAGACAGCCTTGACCCTTGAGATATAATATTTACAAAAAATAACTAAATAATATAGCTTTTGAACATGTCAAGAAATTGCGAAGGACACAAGAATGGTTCATATTTAGTAACCAACACAAATTAAATGCCATTTAACTTAGTTGGTAAAGTCATGTGAAGTTGTACCCACGACCTAGAATCGAATCTCGTGTACATTCTGTAAGGTTATGAGTTTGTATTGCGTAAGTAACAAGATTACATAGAGTTATATAGTACAAGCTAACTAATACAAAAGGAAGCTAAAGATAATACAAGATATACAGTAGAGGAAACTAATCACAAAGATTATATAATATCCCTAAGGATAAGTAGAGATTGAAGAAGAGAATAAGAGAGAGATTAGGAAAGATATCAAGTATCTTTATCATGCCCCCGCAAGAGTGGCTGGCGGTTAGTCATGCCGATCTTGAGAATCAACGTATCGAGGCGTGGCCGAGTTAATGGCTTGGTAAGAAAGTCAGCGAGTTGGTCGCCAGTGGGAACATGAACAACACGAAGGAGACCATCTTGAACGTGTTCTCTAATGAAGTTGAAAGCAAGAGCTAGATGCTTCATTTTTGAATCAAACACCGGGTTGGAGCTAAGAAAAGTTGCACCTAAATTGTCACAATAAAGAACAGGTTGTTGAGTAATAGGTAACTTGAGTTCATAAAACAAATTCTTGAGCCAGAGAAGTTCTCCAGTAGTGTGAGCAATGGCGCGGTACTCGGCCTCCGTAGAGGATCGAGCTACGCGTTTTTGTTTCTTAGAGCACCATGTAAGTGGGTTGCGGCCTAGGAATATGACATGACCCATGGTAGAAGTGTAGTCATCTTTGTTACCCGCCCAATCGGCGTCCGTAAACGCATGCAAATGTGATGGAGAATCACGTATGATGGAAATGCCATAATCAATAGTACCACTAAGATAGCGTAGGAGACGCTTTAAGGCAACCCAATGATCAGTCATGGGACAATGCATATATTGAGACAAGCGGTTTACGGCGAATGCAACATCGGGCCGGGTAAGAGTTAAATATTGGAGACTACCAAGAGCAGCCCTATAGTCCTTGGGAGCTTCCAATGGTCAACCCGAAGTAGCCATGAGAGGATCCGAAACAAGGAAGGGAGTGGTGGCCGGTTTTGCGTCAAGCATACCCATGGATTCAAGCAAATCATTGATATACTTACGTTGACTTAAAAAAAGTCCAGTGGAGGTAGGAATAACTTCAACCCCTAGAAAATAGGAGAGAGACCCCAAATCCTTTAATGCAAACCGAGTGGCTAGAAGCTTAACAATATGAGCTAAATGATGATGATCGGGGCCGGTAATAATGATGTCATCAACGTAAACAATGAGATAAATGGGTGTGGGTTGATGAAGAATAAATAAAGAAGAGTCGGAAGCGGTGCGAGTAAAACCAAGACTAATAAGAAAATTCATTAGCTCGGTGTACCATGCACGGGGGGCTTGCTTGAGCCCATATATAGCTTTATTGAGTTTACAAACTGCATGAGGTGAAGAAGAGTCAACAAAACCTTGGGGTTGAACCGTATAAACCTCTTCATTGAGAGTGCCTTGAAGAAAGGCATTATTAATATCCAATTGCCGAAGGGACCAACCATGAGTAGTAGCAAGAGTAAGGATGGTGCGCACGGTAGCGGCTTTGACTACGGGGCTAAAGGTTTCAAGTATAGTCTATGCCGGGACGTTGTTGAAACCCTTTAGCAACGAGACGAGCTTTATAGCGTTCAACATCACCATTGGGTTTGTATTTAACCCGAAAAACCCATTTGCTTTTAATGACATTCTTAGCCAAGTGTGGTTCAACAAGAGTCCAAGTACCCATAGTAAGAAGAGAGTTAAACTCATCTTGCATTGCTTGGTTCCATGAAGGGTCTTGAAGAGCTTGTGAAACTTTGGTGGGGACAAGGGTTTTGGGTGAGGTGGTTGTAAGGTGAGCATACTTGGGGTTAGGCTTATAGACATTATTTTTTGAGCGAGTGATAATCTTGAAGGTAGGAGGTAGAGGGTTGGCTAGAGTAGTAGGGGATGGAGAGGAGGAATGATGAGGTGGAGAAGGGGCATAGCTACTTGTGGAGAGGGGAGTGATGGAATCAGCATTGGAGGAAGGGGATGCGTGAGATGATGAGCTAGGCAGGGAGGAGGTAGGCGTGAGATGGAGAGTGGGGCGAGCAGATGGTGAAGTAGGCTCGGGTGGGAAAGCGGCATTGAGGTAGATGGTGGGGAAGGTGAGCGACGAGGAGAAGGAGGTGAGTTGGGGCGTGGGGCAGCGGTATAAGAGGAAGAAACATGGTGCACCAAGGAGTAGGTGAAGAGGAAGAAGAGGGTGGCGTGGAGTGAGTTAGAGTAGGATACGGGAATTCGGTTTCAAGGAACCGAACATGACGTGAAGTGTATAGTTTGTGAGTGGTAGGATCCAAACAATGGTATGCACTTTGAGATTTTGAATACCCAATAAAGATGCAAGGGAGTGATTTAGGTTGAAGTTTGTGAGATGTATAGGGACGTAACCATGGATAACAAAGGCACCCGAAGCTACGAAGTTTTGAGTAATTAGGAGGACTTTGAAAAAGACACTCATAGGGAGATTTGTGAGAGAGGGAGGGAGTAGTCATTCTATTTATGAGATAAGTGGCGGTGGAGAAAGCAAAGCTCCATAGCTCCATAGGAAGAGAAGCATGAGCAAGTAGGGAGAGTCCTGTTTCAACAATATGTCGATGTCTTCTCTCAAAGAAACCCATTGTGCTCGGGAGTGTGAGGTGGAGAGGTGAGGTGGGAAACACCATCAATGGTGAGAAGAGTGGTGAGACAGTCATATTCGCCACCATTATCAGAATATATAGTTTTAATAGGTTTCTCAAAATATTTTTCAACTAAGGCTTTGAATCTAATAAAAATGGGCTTAGTATCAGATTTGCGCTTGAGAGGATAAAACCATATATATTTTGTGAAATGGTCAACAAATATTATGTAATACTTGAAACCATCAATGGAGTGAACAGGAGAAGTCCATACATCTGTGTAAATAATATCAAGAGGGGAGGAAGAAATCAAAGTAGATTTATTGAAAGGGAGCTTATGACTTTTATTACAATGACAAGCATCACAATGAAGAGTACTAAACCGAGATACATTAAGATTAAAACGAGAAGCTAAGGACTTTAGAATGGAAATAGAGGGATGTCCTAATTTATGATGCCAATCAAGCGCGGAAGTGGTGGTGGTAGAGAAAACAAATGCCGATGTTAAGGATGGCCATTCATAAACTCCTTGAGTTGTGGGTCCTTTAAAAAGTTGTGCCCCACGTGAGACGATCCTTCATAAGAAAGGAATCACAAGAAAATTCAATTAGGAGATTATTTTGAGCACATAATTGAGAGATAGAAATTATATTACGAGACATGGAAGGAGCACACAAAACATTGGATAAGAGTAGAGTTTTAGATGAAGGAAGAGACAAAGATAATGAACCAATATGAGTTATAGGAAGACCCTTACCATCTCCAATAATTATTTCTTCGGTTCCATCATATGGATGATGAAGAGAAAGAGTGGAAATATCATTAGTAACATGATGGGAAGCACCGGAGTCAAGGAGCCATGGGGATGAGTGACTAGGAGTGAGTGTGGTGAGATTGGCTTGAGGCCCGGTATGACCGTGATTGAGAGTAGAGGGCGGGGGTGCTGTAGGTTTAGCCGAAGGAAATTTCTCAAGGAAGAGAGTGCAACGATGAAGTGAATGACCAACTGTGTGGCACCATTGGCACTTGCCTTGGTAGCCTTTTGTGGGCTTCTTTGAGTTGGAGGGGTAGGATTTGGTAGAGGGAAAGTGGCGTGGGGTGTAAGTAGGTTGGGCAGCAGGGGGAGGGGATGGAGTATAGGCACGAGAATGGGTTGGATGGGCAGTGATAGGCAAGGAGATGGGTGATTTCTCTTGGCTAATATTGTCCTCACACACTAGAAGCTTTTCATGAAGCTCATCAAATGAGATGAGCGTATCACGAGCTTGAACAACACTAATAATATTAGCATAGTTAGGGTCCTTGATACCATCACATACTTGTTCAATAACATCTTCGGGAAGAACGGTATCGCCAAGTATAAGGCGTTGATCGACACAAACGCGAACTGCATTTATGTACTCAGAAATAGAGAGGGAACCTTTGGAAAGGTTTTTGAATTTGGTTTTAAGGAGTTTGAGATGACCACGAGAATGGCGAGCATAGGTGTTGGAAAGTATATCCCAAGCTTCTTGAGCAGTAGAAGCACGGGAAACAAGTGGTACAATGGTGGGTTCTAAAGTGCCAATAATAGCACCAAAAAGAAGTTGATCTTGACGCATCCAAGTAGTGTATTGTGGATTGGGTTTTTCGGTGGGAGTAGTGGTGGTTGAAGTGGCAGGAGTAGTGAGGATAGGAGAGGGTTTTGGATGAGTTCCATCAAGAAACTTGAAGAGGCCGTAACCGTTAAGGATGGCTTGAAGTTGCAACTTCCATGAAAGATAGTTGGAAGAGTTGAGTTTAAGGATGCTGGTCAGGTTAACAGCCACTAAAGGATGATCGGGCTCGGTGTCATTGGTTATGGTGGGTGAAGTCATGACGGTGGCCGGAAAAAAAAAAAAAAATTCACAGGTGGTGGAAGGCTTGCTTTGATACCATGTAAGGTTATGAGTTTGTATTGCGTAAGTAACAAGATTACATAGAGTTATATAGTACAAGCTAACTAATACAAAAGGAAGCTAAAGATAATACAAGATATACAGTAGAGGAAACTAATCACAAAGATTATATAATATCCCTAAGGATAAGTAGAGATTGAAGAAGAGAATAAGAGAGAGATTAGGAAAGATATCAAGTATCTTTATCACATTCATTGCACATAATCGCTCACTAACACTAAAATAAAGTAAAATAACCAACACAGAGAAGCTAATTGAGGACATTTATAGATCCTCTATTGTTCCAAAAAGATAAGTTGTGCTTATTTGTGGAAGTTCTTCGTAAGCGATGCAACTGTTGCGACAACTTAAGCTGTGAATTTTAGTCAATTTTATCAAACTGGAGCAACAATTCTTCAAGCGCAACTGAGACAGAGAGCACATATTCAATCAATTTGAGCTCCGCACTTATCCTATAATAACTTCAATTTCCATTTTAACAAGATTTTCCAATTTATAGTTGACATCGTACTCAAATTCTGAACTGTGCTCAACGGTGCTATTGCTAGGCATAACCTGCATAAAATTGCCCATAAACGAGAAATTTAGACCATATTGTCAAAGAACGACCAATAACTAAATAAAAAGTTTAAGATAGCCCTTTGGGTTTGAAGTATGGATGCAACATAGACATTCCTCATACTTGGCGCTAGGTATTCCACTAAGAAAAAACAGGGGGATGAGATTTGAACCCGTGACCTTTATGTTAAGTTGCCTTTGGTACCATGTCAAAGAACCAACTCAAGCAAAAGTTAAAGCTGATGATTGAGCCCCCATAAATACTTTTATACTCATGTGAATAATTGCTTGCATTTAAATATGAATAGGGAACAATGGGGGTTTACCCATTATTCTTTATGTTCTTCCTATATTATCAACAAGAATAAATCAACGACTTAGAATTGTACTTCTTCTGTTTCTTTTTAAGAGTAACACTTTGACTTTTGCACTATTCACCCACTTTAAGCGTATTTTCTTTTTACTAATACATAGGAACAAATTTAATACTACTATGATTCATAATCTGTTTGCTGATGTTTGAACGAAGAGTCAAATTGACATTAAATTGTTCCTTGAGTGAACTTGCTTGAAACTGTTTATCCTTGACTGAAACATAATAACTCATCTCTGCTCTTGATATGAATCCCGTTTTTTCTTCTCTAATCTCGCTTAATTCTTATGATGATAATACTCCCTCCGCTCCGTAATATAAGAATAACTTAAATGAACAAAAATAACCAATAGGATTATAAAAAAAAAAAGTAATAATTAAAGTAGAAAGATTTGAAGTAGGAACAACTTTCGAACACATAAAAAACTTGGAACAACTACTATAGGACGGAGGGAGTGTATGCGTGAGGTTGGTTTAGAGTAACTTATGTTCTCCTGAAACATGATTTTATACATTCTTATAAGTTATAACTGATCCTAGCTGAAGCACTATAACAGCTAACAAAAAATTTGCATGTCCTTGGATATTAATTGTTACTCAAAGGACTTTCGTAGATCCTTCATTGTTCCAAAGAAACTAGTTGTGCCTTTGATGATGCTCTTCGTAATGCCTTTGATTTCCACCTCAAGGAGATGTCCTAAGGTATAATTCTTATCGTACTCGAATTTATGCTCAACATTGCTTCTGTCTGGAGTAACCTGTGAATAATCATACACAAGCTAATTGCATAAACACAGTAATTATACATTATATATAACTCTTAACAAAGGATTTTCAGATTGTATCCTAATCTACTCCATCTTGAGATAAATTCTTGCTTTATATGTTCAATGTTTGCTGAGTATACAACTAGTTACCAGATTTTGTGATGACAGCCATTATCAGCCAAAGAGTTAGTTCAAAACATGAAAAGTCAATCTACATCGGAGAAGGTTGGTTTATTATTTAGAGTTTTATTCCAAAAATAAAATGTATGTGTTGGTGAAGGCCTCCTTTTGAAAAAGATGTTGCGTCAGTTCATACTTGCATTTTATTAGGATAGTTTTAGGAGTATTTCCTAGATCTATCTATTTAGAAGTGTTTATCTAGGCATATCAAAAAGTATTTATTTCGAGATAATATTTTTAGTATTGTATTTAGTTTAGGATATGTTTTCCTGGTTACCGTCTAAATTAGAATTTATATGATGTCTTATAAATACCTTTTGGCTGGCCCGAAATTAAATAATTCGGGCCGGGCCCGGTACGTAAACTCGATCTTCAAAAAAACTCATAAACTCATACTTTGGACTGCAAGTAAAGACCGACTTAGCTAGCACTTGAATTTAGACCACTTGTAAACCCAAAAGAGATTACATCCGAAAACTCATTGGTCTGGCTAAAAATGCACTGCGTTTGCGAAAGCAACATTGCAAATCCTCTTCTGACACCTTGCCACTTGAAGTGTGATAAAAGTACAATATAGAACATGTTTTTAAGTTAAACAAACTACTAAACTACAACTGATCTACACCTTTAATCAACATAATTGAAGATGTGAAAGTCATGGCTGGTCTCCGTATCCGGATTTACGACACTTTCACTAGACTTGTGTTATACAAAACTGTGACAATTTATAGCATCGGAGCAATCTGGCCAACCTTGTAGACCTTTATATTGTCTTGTACATCTGATGGAGGATTAATCAGTAGCACTATGGGGGCCAGAAGTTTATTGACTTGTAATTACAATTTCGATATCTTTCTCTGGTCCCTCCATCTATAAGACATCATCGAAGTCGTCTGGTACATGCAACTTCTCAATGGCAGCCTGGAACCACATCCAAAGGTATTAAGTAACTACAACCCACTAAATGATGGACCAGCATAACTTTCTTACAAGAAAAAACCATCTCAAAACATTAATCATATTATTCTGTACATCTTATAAATAACACCGAAGTATATCAAAGGAAAAAAAGTCCTAATATGAACATATACCAATTATCTAATCGCAATGAAGTGGTATTATTTGGACAACAAGTGATGATGAAAATAACACTATCAAGAAGTGATGGGATCCTACAAACTCTAGCCATCTGGGTTTAACAGACCAAGAGGCAAATCCTACTTTATATAATATTTAAGCTGCTCGTTTTCTACCCAAAAAAAAAAAAAAAAAAGTGTTGAAATCCTCTCCAGTTGTTAAAATAACAGGAGGATCAAGGTTCTAACTGCTAACACACAAATCAGGTAAAATTACAGGGTTCAAATTTGTTTTTTCTTTTGGCCTTTTCACTCTGTCCTACTCTCACAGTCTCACCAAACCGGCAAGCGTCAGTTTTAGTAAGCAGAGGCGGACTCAGCAAGCAGTGACAGCCTCTTGCCAGACCATCAATGCTATTGTTTCACAACTTCCTCTTTTTTATTTTTTATTTGCAGTTTGTATTAAGATTCTAGACATTGACTTGTAAACCACTTTGGGGAATTGTTTAGAGGGATAAAAGATGGAGATAGAGATTGATTATGAATCCTAAAAAGCAATTTCCCTTCTTAAATTAGGGATCGGCACAGGGATTGTAAGTTGTAACACCTTCAATCCCACCAAAATAATACAAGCGATGAAGGGAGTAGGTAATAGGGTGAGAATTCTTCCAATTTTAACAGCCGATAAACCAAACTTATTCTCGTCTACTTGTTTGTCATCCACATCACACCCTTTAATCAACAATAATCTCAATCTCGCTATACAAACACCATAATGGAATTACAAATGTCAGAGAAAAAATTCAATTTCAAAGTACTTCATGTAAATGCTACCATACACCAAACAAACATAATTGGGAGGACCCTAGAGTTCATAAAGCATTGAATAACAGAGGTATTCTGTCTGAGCCTACCTACCTCCAAAATTCTAATATCCACTAGTTTAAATCATAAATTCATAATTACCATCAATTCTACCACAGCGCCTCACCATCAATGTTAACCAAATGCCTCGAGATAGGCCTCCCTTATGGCAGCTTTAAGGGGAAAGTGGTTTCAAATATAAGCAGCCTTGTTCCTCTTTACTTTACCCTTGAAAGCAATTGACTTACCTAATCACAACAAGAAAAATATGCACAGAATGTACTGCGTACTCCAATTCTTTATAATCCAAAATAGTACACTCTACACGCAAGAAACACAAACCCCTTTGACACTCCCTCAGCTGCTTCACCTCCCTTCACAATACAAATTGTTATTACAAATTGGCCAAACATTGTGGGATCTAATAAGTTGTCCTACTTTCAAGAAGCAAAAACATATCAAAGGTTAATCCAAGGGAACAATGCCAAGGTGATCCCTTTCATATAGGGTTTGAAAGAGGGATGCTTTCGACACGTATTCCTGGTAAAACCAGCAAAGTTTCAGACAATAATACTCCTACCATTTGAAAATGACTCACTTTCCCATTTACTAACAATTAGTTCCGATCAGGTTTTACAAAAGGTGTTTGTCATATTCAAAACCCTTCCGATTAGCTCCCCAACGTTAGATTCAAATGTTTAATAATGTTTGCTTTTTATAGTTGGAAAACAGTTCAAGAAGTAACTAAACTATTTCCTTGACAACTGCCCTTTGAAATGATGGGCAGCTTGCAACCTTGTACCCAAGACTAATCACGAGTTCTTGTGTGGATTAAAAAAAATATTAGGAGTATATACCATCAGTAAAGTATCTAAGCAAAGCCCAATGTTCTTACTGGACATCAATGGATGAGATAAGCAAATCCAACACACAGTCCATAGATGCAAGGAGTTACCTTTATGGTGGCAACATCTGTTGCTGATGGCTTCAAGTCTAAGGCAAGTCCAAAATGCAACATTGCCTTATCATACATGTTCTTTCGCTCATAGATCTTACCCATCAATGCATAGATACTGCATTCACGAGGTGCATATTCCTTGAGCTCTTCCAGGACCCTTAGAGCTTCATCACAGTTATCCATACTTAACAATACATTAGCCTTCTGATAAATGGGAAGAGGATTCCTTTTATCAGATAAAATGGCATACTCCATCATAGTCAATGCATCCTCATTTCTCTATTCAGCAAAATAAAACAATGGGATAAGGACGATGAAAAAAAAACTTGTCACACAGGAAACAATTGCCCGCAGCATAAGCATCATACCTTTAGAGCATGCAGAGCTGTTCCAAGATATGACATGATCACAGAAGAATGCGGGTTAATGCTAAATGCAACTCGAAAATGATGTTCAGCAAACACAAAATTCTCTTTGCGAAGGTAGACCATTACAAGACCGTAAGATGCATTGTAATGTCGTGAATCAACATGAAAAGCTGTTTGATAGCTTTTGATTCCACTCTCAAAGTCCTCCAAAGCAACATGCTCATGACCACACAGAGTATGAGCATACGCAAACCATGAGTTAAGCTGCACAGCCCGTTGAAAATTTTTCAAAGCTGTTTCATGATCTTTTTGCAAGCTGTAGCAATTTCCCATCGCACACCTGCAGAACCAAGTAATAAGAAAGCAGTGCCGGGGGTCCAAAGATATGCAAAAAAGAAGCATGCTCAAACAAAAGGATGGCAGTTCATACTTCAAACTCAAAAGATATGATAATGGAGATACAATACAATGATAAAACAAGAGTCAAATTTGTTAACCAAATAGGGAAACAGGGGGAAAAAGAGGGGGCCGGAATGGCAAATCTGAAAGAATGAACGTTAAAATCAGTCTTTTATGTTTTCTCATATTTCTCCATTAGTTCCAGTATAAATTCCACACATCTTTTCTGGAATGTCCCATTTGAACAGCAGATATATCTCTCACACAAAAATGTAATTTTCTCTCGCTTCATCCACAAGGGTACTATGTGATAGATGGAATACTAAATAAAGTATGCCATATGCAATTACTTTTTCGTGAAATGAACTAAACATCTCATTTTCACTGCCCCCCCTCTCTTTGTTAGAACACATTTTTTGGAAACTATGACTGTCGCAAACGGAGAGATCTGAGGCTGTTGAGTGTCGAGTGACAAGAACTCAAAATCTCATATCGCAAGCTATCAGCTGCATATAATAACATTCGCCGAGTGGGGCTGTTATAGTGGTGGTGCATTGGAGAGATTTAAGGGCCAGAAAGTAGCAAGTCAAGGTTCTTCAATCCCCATCGACTATCAGGAGTCAGGACGGATCTTTAGCTATAATTATTTTCTATCATTGCTTTCTTCTAAGGGAATGTCAGAAGTTTGTGTGCCACACACCGTTTTTGGGTCTCTTATTCCAATTTTTATTCACGCCTTTTGAGAGATTAAAATGTTTTATCAGCATTTCGACATTATTTATGCATGTCATCTGATATTTTTGTTTTTCAAAGATGACATGTTTCAGTCTTTTAAACAGCACCTTCCAAGCACAAGGCACCTGAACCCACAGACCAAAACCATGGGGAAGTAGTTATCTACTTAACCTCAAAAAGTCATATATATATATATATATATACAGACAAGGTGGAAAAAAAAAAAAAGACAAACTTAAGTTTCATTTCAGCGTTAACACTTCAAAAGGTAAACCAGCTTTCGCCTGGATTCTTCTTGAAAAAAGTATTAGAAACAAAACAATTGTCACAAAACTTACATAAAAAACACAAAAAGCAGCAAATTTTCAGTTATAGGTTCTATCAGAAAGTACCATGTTTGAGGAGCCAAACGGTCAATTGATAGCAGGTCCAGAGCCAGGTGACTTAGTCTCTTATCGTCCTTTAGATGCTGCAACAAACATTTTATAATTCCATATCACACTCAAAAATATAACCACTCCGACCCCTCTTCATATCTTGAAGGGTAAGAACAGATAGTTTCATAGTGACACTATAAATAATTGGCCGTTGGCGATGCATAAGCTGATAATTTGCAATATTATTGGGTGAAGTTGAGATAGAAAGCAGAGTAGGTACAATATTAAATTTTTGGTTTTGAATTTCTATGAAAGACACAGGAACGTATAAAAGAAACTCACATAGAGAACAGTGGAGTAGACATCCATTCCATCTAAGCTGCAAGGGCACTGGCGTCGAGCAGAACTGAAGAAAAAATCAGCTTTTACATAATCAACTAATTCAAAATATGCTCTCCCAACCTAAGTAAACAAGTAAAAGAAACAACCAGTATTAGCCAGTAACGCTGTTAAATGCTGTCGCAAAAGGGTCTGTTTAAAATGCTCTACAAGCATGAAAAGACCAAATTCAAAAGAACTACAAGTCTGTCATTGAGTAGTCTAAAAAATACTATAACTGCAAGATATGCTGTGCCACATACCCAGCAACAAAAAAAAAAAGAACACAGGAAATTTATAATAGCTGTAAGAAAATGACTTTGAAGTAACAGAGAAAAGGATAGAGAAGACAGATAATGCACGTGTAAAGTAGATGATAGCAGCTTAAGAATTAGTAACAGAATAATTTGTAGCTTTATATATTCATTGCATTTAGATGAGTAAAGTGTTATGCATTGAGTATAGGGAGGGGTAACAGTGTAAATACATTTACGTAGTCTAGCTTGGAGAGAAAGCAAGTGAGTTAGCTCCATAAATATAGGGGATTAGTGAGAGGAAGAGAAATGAAGAAAATTATTGAGCGTTTATTTAGTAGTTAGCTTGGGGGTGTGTCAACTGTCAAGTCACTCAAAAACTTGATAATCTATCTTTATTTTCTGTAATTTCCATTTGAAGTAATCAAAATCATCTCCATCTTCTTTTATGTAATTGTCCAAATATCCAGTTCATTACATAAAGAAAAATAGAACTTTTATGCTACAACTCTACAAAGGATTAATCAGCAAGCCCTTTACCACCATAGATCTGGCCTGATTGCACACCACCAAATGGCTTGAGATCTACTGAGACAAAGGTATAAGAATGTTTGGTTCATATGATGACAAAATGTTATTTCTAATCTCCATGGCGTTTATTAATGTGCATGGCAAATCCACAATGTAAGCAGAAGTTGTGTGACGTACCTAAACATTAGAATGCAGTGCCAAAGATTGTTAAGTTGATAAACCAATTAACATTATTTGTTTTTTAAGGAGGAACCACTTATCAAACAATTCCTTCATCGGCTAATTATTCCTTGATAAGCTTTATATCTTAGCAGGCGCATACACAGATTCTTGTCTTGTCTATCTGGTAATCCCCGAGTAACATGTGGCAGCCAAACAGGCTGATACAATAGGAAATATGATACTGAAAGTTTATCTTGTTATCTGTTGCTGCTATTCGCACTTCTCAGTCTTATTTTTTTTCAACTAATTTCTATGTAATTATTGATCAAGACGACAGATGTTTTCAACCATGCTACTGCGAATCAGAAGTCTTCTTTAAATGTTGTAATACAACATCAATGGGTCTTTCAATCATGCAACTTAAAGATTTTGGTTGATAAGATTTTGCAGCATTTTACCTTCAAAGAAGCTGACAAGAAGCGCATGCTTATCACTGAGTCCACAAATTCTAGGGATTTCATTATTAATGCTATAACAGCATCAACGACGAGAGCCTCCACAAGACTACAAACAGACACGACTTTTAGTGCTTATTATCAGGAGGATACAGAAAGAGTATTTCCCTTGTGCATAGCCACAAAGGAAGATAAGTGGTTCAGTAGGGAAGGTGTGAAGAAAAAATGGAGCATACATATTCGCAGCAAAATGTTGCGGAAGCAATTACCTGGGAAAGCACCCAGCCAGTATTATAATGTCTGGAAGGGAGTTCCGTGTAGATCTCCAATGCATCCTGCAAAACAAAAATGAGAAGAGAAGATTAACGGCCCATAACAGGAATCGGGCAGCATAGTTCACTAGATAACACTATGAATGTCCTCAAGAAAACATCTAGAGCAGCAGACTTCAGCTGCTTAAGCAAAGAGAGATTACTACCTGGCACTCGTACATGCAAGAAAGCCTATAGCCATCCCCCAAGAGTCTCCAAAGGCCTAAAATTTCTAGAGCACCCTTTTGGACTTCAAAATCATGATGAGTATTCCTACATAAACCCATAGATTCCATATCTTGCTCAGTAGATCCAATATCAGAAGAGGACGATGTGCTAATACTTGCTTGTGTATTTACTCGAGAGTCATCAAAGACCTCATGGCCAATTCCTGGAGGAGACTATAGTTGTAACTTGTAAGGAAATCCATAGCTTAAACCAAAGATAATCATATAAAAGCAAAATCTATGTAGACAAAAATGCAAGATTTAGATTCAGACAAACAAAAAAATCATCAAAAATTAATTACGTGGAAAAAGCAATTTTGTGCACAGATTCAGCAATCGAGCTAAATTGTTATTGCTACTAGCATCACTAATTGGTAATATAACTTTTAGGTTAGAACTGAGTTCCACAGTTAAAAAAAGAAAAAGAAAAAAAGAAGTGATATAATGACACATGAATATTGACCAGATTTTAGTAAGCTGAAATTTATGAAGATATTGCAGAGCTAATGCACTTCAACAAGAAGTACCAGCAAATAGAATTTTATGTTCAATGATTGGCATAAGGGAGAGTCTGTGCCAGAAACGAGCAATTCACAGCAAGAAATTAACAGAGAAATCAAGAAAGAACCAAGGGATAGCAGCTGTCTTGATAAAACCAGGGTAGAAATACCAATTACAACTCCTTATTTTTCGAGAGGTAAGGTCTCTCCAAGGGATATTTCTCTCTCTATTACAAAATCAAGATATCTTTCTTCTCGCTATTCTGCTCTTATTTATAACCCTTTTCTCAGATATTTACAATAACTAACTGTCAGAGATGGCAGCAAAACTCAGCAAAATATTCCCTGCCCTTAACTGTGAGGTAGCAAATTATGATGTGGCAAATTGTTGATCATTCCCCTTTTACCCCTCCTGACATAGGTAATTAGAGGCCTAGCAGTAGTCCCATTTTAATTCCTTGCAGTCCACTAAGGGAATACATGGGAAAACAATGGCCAATTTCGAGTACTTTCGAAAGGATTTTCATACAAATACAAGGGCCTGTTTCTAAAATGAGTCAAACCTCACTTTCCACACAACTTTATGTATCAACTAAAAGCATCAATTAGTAAATGAGAACTCATGGTAATGTCTTTGCATAATTAAAAATATAAAATGCAAAACAACCATACAGTGACCTGCAACATGAGAAGTAGAAATCAATAGCAAATCAATAAAATATGATTATATACAATAATCATTCAGGGGTACATGCAAAATTCATTCAGACAGAAACGACAATGACTCAAGTTCAGTTTTCTACAACTCCAAAGATTATCACCTTCTTCAAAACTTTCACTTTCCTGTGAGGTCCTTTTACGAAGTGTCACAGAGCGTAATCCTGCATTGCTCAAACTAAAATTTCCACTATTTTTAAAGGAATGATTGGTTTCATTCCCAGTTGAAGGTGTTGTCGTATTGTTGGTGCTTCCTCCTGCTATCCCCACAAGTTGCATACTTCGTCTGGGATCAGAATCAGTGAATAACCTTCCAGATATCTGAAGGTGAACACAAATGAAAAGGATGATAATACATAAAACCACAACAGATATGCTCCTCTATCCGGGATTGGACTTCCTCAGTGCATTTTTAAACCGTAGAACTTTTCCCAAATAAAAGCAGGCTGGCCGCTATGTATATACTTCTTCTGTTTCCTTAAATTTGCAACACATAAAAAGGCACATTATAAAGTAAAGAGAAGACTAGAAGAGAGAAGGTTTTAATCCTATTACCCATTTACCCTTATTTAACCCACTGGCCCACTCCCACCCACTTTATAAAAGACATCTTCTTGTTGATTGTTCAGTAATACTTAACAAATGTAAAAGCGTTGCAATTTTGTGAAAAAATCTCTTACAAGTGTTGCAATGTTTAAACGGAGGAAGTGTACAGGTAAGAATTACGAACCATTAAATAGGATCACAACAGTCACAATCTTATAAAATAACAGGAGACTGAAGCTGCATGTTTCAATACTAGGTTTTACTTGATTATAGAATTATTTAGCAGAAACAACAGAATCAGTTCTCCGTTCTTCGAGATTCAAAATGAAGATAGCAAATAAATCACCAACTACCTTTTTCATCTCAGCAGTCATAGTGAAGTAAATCAGAAATCATAACAAAAGTTAAAAGATGATGCTTTACATAGATATTTATAGATAAAATTTGAAATAGTGCCTCTTTTTTTATATGCAGTTAACTGCAGAATAATAACAACTGTGATGTTACTAACAGATAAGTCTATCTATAATATATTCTTCAATTACTTCAAAGACGAATCTCATCCATAAACTTATTAAGAATCCTAATCTCTTCAGCAAACTCATTGAAAAGCTATGGACCTTATCTCAATTTATATACTCATCAGGAAAATTACTGAACATACAACAAAGTTTCGGAGGATTAGAACAGAACCTTTCTCAACTTCACATCCTTCACTGACTTCCTTTGAGAAGCTTGAAGAGTCGTTACGTTTGACCTTGGGGAGCTTCCACTGCTTGCTGAGGCATCATTTTTCTGTACATTTCTACAAACTGGTGGAGGAGCAATACCAGACAGCTGCAGTAGAAAGAAAAAGTTAAGAGGCCACAACACTCACAGAACATACCCAAAGAAGATTGAGTATCCTTTCATACTTCTGCATCGGTTAATCATCACTAAATGTTGTTCCTCCAGAAAAAAAAGAATTTAGATGTATGTCGCTGATTAATAAATAATAAAGCACAAATTATTCGATTACTTACCCAGTTAACTCATGCAAAGAAGGTAAAGGATAAACAAAGAAAGTGTTAAAACCATTCCACAAACCAAAAGAATAAAAAAAATCATCTCTAACAAGATTTCAGCTATTAGTTTCATGTCAAAAAAATCTTCTCAACAATTAATGCTAAATACTGAAAGCAATCCACCAGGGTTTAAACATGCATTGCTTATCATAATCAGGATCAAGAAGTGATGTGATCATTATATAACCTGTCAGACCTATATAGGCGACTTAATTTTTACTTACTGAGAGTTGGAAGTTGACATTACTCACAAAATATGGGGGAGAATGTGGCAACCCAGTCCTCAGAATCATTAATTCTACAGATATTGTGAATGGTTTATTGACTCATTAAAAAAAGGCTTTTCAGCACCTTAGAGACACATAATTTCACAAAAATCCAAAGAGGAAATTTCCAAAACCAAATTAATAACTTATTTTCACTTATCTTTTTGATTTGGTGAGGGAAAGCATGTTAAAATGTCCTAGATGACATGCATTCGGAACGGAAACCCAACTAAGCACCACTTTACACCTGCTAGGCTGCTCCTCAGAATATCAAAAACCAATCAAATGCTTTCCCAAATTTAACACAATGGATTCAACCGCAAACAAAAGAAAAGATGGAATACGAGGGGTCAATGATCTATATTCAATAGAAGTGACAGATCAAAATGAAATCTGAGTTGAGTTTTATTTTTTCTGGTTTAATCGCTAATGCATAGTGAGTAGTGACAGACTACAGACGAGGAAGGTGACTCGAGACAAATAATGTTACATGTGCTTAGAAGCAAAAGGACAGCAGGGGGAAGGTGTTGCTGTAGAAGATCCAGGTCAGTCGGAAACGCGCAGCAAGGGTGGTAATGGACAATTTCCTACCAGAAAACCTAATCCAAGACAGCTCATGTATACAAGAATTTTCTTGCTGAAGTTCCATGGATAGAGAAGAACAACATATATTTCTTAAGGAATGTGAATCAAAGAAGAATATTGCAAAAGTTATCCTATTGAAAACTTCATTTGAGTTCATTTAGCTGCAATACTAACGTAATGAGGGAATTACTTATTGGCAAGAGGTGTAGTTTCTAAGTTTTTTTTTTCCATTAAAGTGATATATTGATGAGTTCCCTTCTCTGGTGCTTCTAAGAAGGTGCCCCAGAGAAAGGATCTTGATGCAGTGAACGGGGGAAACACTTAGGGGCAATTAACTGATTAAGAACTGTCTCTTCTGAAAACCACAAATGCAATTCTTCTTTTGGCAATAAAAATGAAGAAATTATTTTAAAAATTAAAATTGGCCCTGACCAAACAAGCAAAGTAACACACAACTTAAAGAGCATTTGTCTTTTGAGATTCATGATGGAAAAGGACTGCTTGAGTGTCCAACTCATCACTCTCACGGAAAAATAAAGACCCTAAAATGGCAAAAGGAGGGACAATTATACGCTACCTGTGAGGCCATTGGAGAAGGAGTATTGTAAAAGGACAAACGTAAGTGATTCAGGGGTTCGTTGAAAGCTGACGAAGATGCAGTTGCTCCTTGACAACTTTCAGAAGCATCCTTTGCATTAATACCATGAATGTTTTGTAGCTGGCCCACGCATGCATTGCCCCAGCTCTTCGCAGAAACTTGATTGTGGTCCACAGTGGAAGTTGTGAGGGCATGCTGCTGCTTCTCCAAGGTAAGAACAGCAGAATCACTGAACACTGCAGATGCTTCTTTAGCCGAACCTGAAAATAGCAAAACAGTCACTTTAAATGAAAAGAGCACGACTGGTGCTATTAAACAATGTGTACCTAAACGCATACTAACATTTATTACACAACCACCACCCAGCGAGCATCCTACATCTACCAGTAAGCAGCCCCATCCCTGACCACTTTTACAGTTGTACACAAATTCAAAAAAAAAAATTGAATACAACCATATCCTAAATGACCAACCAAAATTTCAATCAAACACAAAGTAGAACAGATGTTCACTAAAGTTGAAAAGAATACAGCAATACAGCTAGCTAATAGTCAAAACTCAAAAAATACTTGGCTCTTCATGTAATAAGAGGGAAATCATAGAAAGAGGGGCTGATTAGATTAGTCTGACATGAGATCGGAGTTTACTCAAGGATTTATTAACTAAAAATGCAACATCAGCTAGGCATAGCCATCTAAAGTATTATATACTCCCTCTGCTTTTTTTATTTACTACATTTGACTTGCACGGTTTTCAAAGCATTATTTAACTCTTAATATCTCTTATTTCGCTTAAGTAAAAATTATAAAATTTGATATTATGAATCTACACGTCGAGACGAATCTAACAAGATCACACATGACTATATTTTTACCTATAAAATAATCAAAATAATTGGTCAAAGTAGTGGCTTCATTTCCAAGGAAACAAATGTAGCAAATAAAAAAAAGCGGAGGGAGTATCTTAGACATACGTACAACAAAACATATTGAAGAGCCAGAGTAAAAGAGGACTATGATACTAGGTCAGTTCTCTAACTACCTACATTATTACAAAGAATTTCAGATTCACAACTAACAACAACAAGTACAGTAGTTGATACTTGACAGAAAGGAATCTTTATCCAACCATAACTTGAAAGTTGAAACTAGATAGCAGAACACTTGAAATCTCCACATGAAAATACGAGTCTTGTTGCCTTACAAGCATCCATAATCCAACATTACTTTAGGTAACATAGCCAACATGTAGCGAGTGGCATGAAGATTCAGTAAATCACAGCAAAAAATTAAATAGTGGAAACTGGAAAATTAAGAGTAAGAACAATGGAAATACCCAAGATACAAAGTTCCTCAAACGCAGCCCAGAACAATGGATCAACGGACAATGCTAGATCAAAGTGATAAACAGCTCTCTCTTTTAAACCAGTATACCTGACAACAAACATGTCCAGTTGTTAGATATAATCATCGAGGATGCTCTTAGAAACTAGAAAATATTGACAGAATGCAAATGTAAATGCTAACAGATTATTGAGGAACAGGTAGCTAATAATGAAAAAGGACTTAGCTCTGAACTTTCTACTTTCTATTGACTGTTGAGCAGAAGTAGGAATAGATAATCCTTAATCAAATGCTTGCACATGTTCTAAGTCGGTGTCCTAGGATCTAAAAGCATTGTCAAATGACACACCAGAATGAACCATATAATGTCAAGATAGAAAGCCGTGATTCTAAATAGTAAATACCAACAAATGAAATGATCAGTATCCCAAGTTTACAACTCACACATGTACTAAATCCAGATGAGACATTTCTATACTGCTCTTTATTGAGCACAGCACAAATGCCTTTCTCCCCGCCAGAACATTGTCTATCCAATACAAACCATCCTCATTTTGGAAAGATAAAGACTCGTCTAAAAGTATAAAAGAGCTTTCCTTTCTTATCTCTGTTCCTATATTTCCTGACATTTTGCATGTCTAGAAGTCATACATAAGACATCAATTGATGCTTTTCAAAGAACGAGGTTACTTTCCTCTGGTATTGGTTATTTTCAAAGAGCCAGGGGTTATGTAAAGTTTGCAGAAAATTAAATTTCAATAATCATCAACCACCAAGTAGCAAAGCTGGTTTCATTATTCGAAATACACAAGATTTCTAGCATGAAATTAAAGAGTTTGACGACACAGTGGACTCTACATGTGAAATACATAGCAGCAAATTCTATAATATATCCGGCACGGTGCTAAACATAAAGAAAATACACTTGGCGGTGTCAAAGACAGCACGTACACGGTACAATACACGCACATGACACAGGCCACCTGTGTTACATTAGAGGCACTAAATTTAAAAAATTATTAATGCACCCATTTTTCTCTACTAGCGACATCCTTGAAGATAGTTACACAAATTGCGGAAGGGAAAAAACCTGTAGATACGTCCAAGAAGATACTGGCCAGCTGCACCATTTGGCACCTGCAACGAGAAAATAAGCAAATAAGTTAAAAAAATCTTGCGGATACAGTTCTGTTTAGGTAGTAAAGCAAGAATATAATGCCAGGAGGCCCAAGACAAACAAGGGAATCAATGAAAAAAGTATGAGAAACAACTTTGTCAAACAGTCACAACCTTGTGAATTATAATCCATAAGTTTAGTATTATCCTTTGTAGCAGAATACAGCCATTTAAAAAGTAATAGTAGTATATACTAAAGTATATAAATACTCCCATACTTTATTGGAGCATTAAAGCAAGAATTACCTCTATACCAGAATCGTTACCAGGGGACAATGCATCTCCTGCTTCTTTCAAAAGCTTATCCGTCTTCATTTCGTGCAAGTCCCCGGACAAGGCCATAAGAAAACACGACAAAGCAAACAAGTAGCGGGATTGAGCCATTTGTGTGCCTTGACAGAGTATAAACAAGAAAACCATAAGCCAAAAGAGTTGTCATAAAAGATAGTAACAACATAACTGAATCCAGCTAAAAGAAGGCAATGTAGAACTGCATGGCCAATACTCAATTGTGTTAAAAGCATGTGAAACTTTTCATCCAGCTCAACGTTTAATCTCAAACAAAAAAGTTCCAACAAACCTTTTAATATATGATATGCCATGTAAGCTTGATTGTTCCGCAAGTAACAAGTAGCCAACAATTGCAAGTTCACCTACATCCAAAAATAATATAGTATGTTGTATGAAACATTCAATGATGATTCACATTGCTTAAACTCATGTAAATTGTCAAGTTCAAGTCACTCGTCCAGCCCCAAGTAACCACTCACAGACTCCTAGTCATTCCTTTCGGAAGACAAAAATTGTTATAACAAGAGCTCACACATTAATCATACTTCTTCCGTTCTTCAATAATCACTACATTTAGATTTTCACTATTCACACATTCCTCTTTGACCATCTATCAATTATCATGATCAAGACGTAAGAATAAACACACGTGGGATCTTGTTAGAGAGGTCTCGGTATATAATTACAAAATATCAACATGTGAATTCTCAAGTTCAAGTCACCCGTCTAGCCCCAAGTAACCACTCACAAAGACCAGTCATTCCTTTTGGAACACAAAAAATCTTATAACAAGAGCTCACACATTAATCATACTTCCTCCATTCTTCAATAATCGCTACATTTGGATTTTTACACTATACACACATTCTTCTTTGACCATCTATCATGATCTAGACGTAAAAATAAACACACATGGGATCTTGTTAAATAGGTATCCGTATAAAATTGCAATATATCAACATTTTATAATTTTCACTTATAGATAAATGACCGTATCGATGGACGATGGTCAATCATACTCAATGTATAGTGATTAATAAAGATCGGAGGAAGTACAAGAAAAGACTCCTCATCAAACCAAGGTATAATTCTGGCATTTTACGCATTACGCTGAATATCAAATCATATATAAATTAGTGTAATTGGAAGCACAAACCTCGGAAGGAGACTCGGCACAAAGACGTTCACAGATGAAAATAGCATTGGAGTACATGAAATTCTGCAAACTATTTTGGACCGAATTAACAAGTATGGCTTCCATTTCCTGCTCCACGAAAAAACAAAAAATCGAATTAAACTATTGAATTTCAAACATGAATACCTAACAAATTATACGACATTGTTGACGTAAATTAAATGCAAGGAAATAGTATAAAAGAAAATTCTGAAATTGTGACGGAAAATGTTGTGATCATAAAACCAAAAACGCAAATGAAAAAGCGAATTCTTGGAATTTTGATGTCGCAAAAAATGATAGAGGAGAGAGAAAGAGATTACCAGTGGAATTGAAAGCGACGGAAGAGAGAGAAAGAGGCGGAGGTTACGGCGGCGATTAGACGATTGTAAGTGTACAGAGAAGCGGGGAAGAGTGAGACAGGGGTTTTTGTGAGAGAAACGGGAAATGACGGTTTTGATTTTGAATTGCTTCCTCTATTTTTTTAATCTAAACAAATAAGGGCGTGTTCGGCACAAACTTTTGGATAAGCTTTTGATGTTTTGACTGAGTCAAAATACTAATTAAGATATATAGGGCGTGTTCGGTGCAAGCTTTTGAGATAGCTTTAGTATTTTGAAATAGGAGTGTTTGGTTAAGTAGTGGTATAAATAGCTTTTAGTGGTAGAAGTAGTGTTTTGGTCGTGTTTGTGAAAAGTTATAATTTGTAGCTTTTGGAGTAGCGTTTAGTGGTGTATACACTTTATATTAAAGTTTCATTTGAGTTTTTGACTAATTATTTGTAAACAGCTACTGTGATATATAGCTTCTTTTACCAAACATCAACATATTATACCACTGCTTTGACAGTTAGCAACTAAATGCTACACACCAACCATTAACAGCTACCAGCACAGCTAACAGCTAAAAGCTACCACCGCAGCTACTGTGTTGGGTATTGATGTGGAGATGGTAAATGGAGTGGCGTGTGTTTGTGCGGAGTGTAGCTTGGTGTGTTGTGCCATGGGGTGTGTGCGTGTGTTGTTGATGAGTGTTGACGACGAGCTAGCGTCAAGCTAAGTACAAAAACAAGGCAGCAACGAGCATAGCACGAGCTAGCACGAACATTGTGTTGGATAGCAGTAGCCTGCGGGATTTCTCCCTGCGCCCGCAGGGATTGGCGCATCAAAACTACAGACATGCTGCCAGCCCGCGGGATTTCACCCCGCGCCCGCAGGTTTTTCCGCTTGGAATTTTTTTTCTTTTCCTCGGTTTTTCCTAGGTCTTTTAGGATTATGTTTGCTACCTTATTATAAATATGTTTGAGGCCATTATTGTTTACTTAATGTGATGCCATATGTGAAGAGAGATTATTCTTAAATCTAGAGAGACTAGAGAACCTAGAGAAAGGTTAGAGAGTCTAGAGAGATTAAAGATTTCTCCTTGTATCATCATCTCATATTAAAAGTCCTAGTGCAGTGTTCGTGGTTTTCTCCCTATTCAAGGGTTTCCACGTTAAATCTTCGTGCGTTCTTTAATGCTTTGTTTCTTAATTCCTCCATATATTATACTTTATTGGTCGATTTGTTAGCGCCTGCGATACATATTCCTAACATAATGTTGCCGAACACGCCCATAGTAGTGTTTGGTTAGGTAGTGGTATAAGTAGTGTTTGTCAAAAGTTACAATTTGTAGCTTTTGCGTAGCTTTTAGTGGTGTATAAATTATACATTAAAGTTTCGTTTGAATTGTTAACTAGTTATTTGTAAACAACTACTTTGACAGCTTCTTTTACCGAACATCAATATCTTATACAACTATTTGGATAGCTAACAGCTAACAGCTGCACACCAACCACTAATAGCTACTCTCACAGCTAAAAGCTATTACCACATCTACTGTTGCCGAACACGCCCTACATCTCAAAAGTCCGGGTCTGGGTCCAAGTAAATTTTTTACGGTCCGGGTCTTGATATTTTGGACCCGGACTTAACCCTTATACCCTAAAAATATTTAATATATAAGTTTTAACATTTTTTAGTCTTTTTTTTCCCCTTGTTTTTGGATATTAGTCTTCCAAGACATTATTTGTATTGTCCTAAATAGTATAAATTGCTCTAGACATAATTATTATTCTAGTTTATATTTTTCTTATTTATGGGTCTTTTTTTTAGATGATCATTTTCGGTCATGAAATATTGATTAATAATGCTGAAAATTTGACAAAAATAAAGAAATAGGCTTGGATCCTAGACCCGGATCCTATACCCAACAGACCCTAAGGGTCTGGGTGCGGGTCCAATTTTTCCAGACCCTCAGGGTCCGGATCCACAAAAAAATTAGAGTTCGGGCCTAGGGTCCGGCTGGATCCGGCCCTTGCCCATCCCTAGCTATGTCCAATCTCAAACGAATATACCAAGTAGTACTTGGTAATTGGTATAGTGGTAAAGTTGTATTTGTGGGATCAAATCCAAGTAGAGGCACTTGGGGGGTGGGATTGTGTAGTTGGGTAGGTCAGATTATCCTATGCTAGGTTTCAATCCAGTATGACACTTCTCATCAATTAAAAAAACTCAAACGGATATGTATTAGTCGCAAGGATATACTTGTAATTTATTATGTATCTAAGTAGAACATTAGTAAATTAAAACTCAATACATTAATTGTCTTATTAGGTTTGGACATGCATATTAAGACATGAGACTGAATGTCAAATATTTCATCAATCTAAAGTTTGTTATTCTTCTTGTCCGAAATGTCTCGATGATAGATTGAGCCAAAACTTTGATCAAATTGTCACTTACATATGTGAGATCCTATTAAATTCGTACCAATATGCACTTTTTAAATACTAATTTTCATAATATTTACTTATACGTGATTTGATATGTTGGAAAGTAATATATACAATATTGAAATTTGTGCAAAAAGCAACTTGAAGAACATTTTGAAACACAAGAATTAGTTTAGAGTATAAGTCTTATCAATAGATAAGTAAAGTACGAATAAAATAATTATTTGAGAATTCCACATCATATGAATTGGATAGGTCGTATAGGGTAAAAATTTCATTTCAGATAACATGACAATATATATATATATATATATATATATATATATATATTGATCAAAATAATATACTTCCTCCGTTCTTTAGTTAGTGTAACGTTTTGACTTTCACGCTTGCCAATACATTACTTTGACCATTAGTTACTCTAATATTATATTAGTAAAGTTTATAAAAAATATGAAAATATATAATCAAACTAATCTAACAACATATTACACAATAACATTTAATGTATACATGTTATTAATAAATATGGTCAATGCTAGGTATAAGAATAGTGTAAAAGTCAAAACATTGCAATTATTAAAGAACGGAGGAATTAGTATAAGTTAATTATTGAAGGGCAGATGGAATATAAATAAGGGTCTGCATATAGCTTTTTCCTATAAATAATTACATGGTGAAAGTTAATTTAAAACTATAAAAAAGTCAAAAAAAGTTGCAATATTTGGTTGTAGGGTTGTCATGAAGGATATAAGAACAAATATGTAATATTTGTACGGAGCATTTAAATATATATATATATATATATATATATATATATATATATATATATATATATATGTGTGTGTGTGTGTGTGTGTGTGTGTGTGTGTGTGTGTGTTATTTGTAACTTGAAATCTTGTGAAATTGGCATAAGGCTAACTTTAAATGCACATATCTTTCAATCTATAAATGCTTTTGATGTGATTCAAATTGGAGGTGAAATCTTGTTCCAAGAGCTTTCCAACGACGGGTTATATATGGCTGTTTTACGAAGCACCGTCGAACCGGAATTTCGCCCGACCGGGTCGGGCGGATGTCGCCCGATCTGTAACGCCCGGAAATACATAACCTTAATTGTCAGCGGAAGCACAACTTAAGCCTGTGGGTTATGGCCCACTAATAAAATAATAGCCTAAAACGGCCTATTAAACGTACAAATCATCCTTAAATACAGAGTATTCTAAATATCCCAAATTATCAGAGTCGCTTCAACTTAACCTTAGGAGCATTGCGACATAACCGATCCCGCATCTATCTCGGAAAAGATGCTCCCGGAACTTCAACCCGAAACTATTGTAACACTCGCCACCCACCAAGTGACGGGCCACAATAGTGACAAAACAAAACATTGACATACACATCGACAACGGCGAGTACTAACCCATAAATCATTCTTAAAACATGCTTTGGTGTCTACGACCCTCACGTAATCAACATGTTCACATTGTTCATAACCATATCACAACATAGCAATATTCGCATAATCCATTATCGTTCATCATGTTTCAAGACCTTTAAGTACTTTCAGAAATCATAGCAGAGTAGTAACATCATCATAGTTCTCTCATATCAAAGTAGAATGCATACTTTCATATCATAGGACAATAAACATTCATAAACATATACTTTAAGTCATGCAAAGTATCATAGTTCATCATCATCTTTCATTTACTTAACTAGTAACGATCGTACCATCTTAATAACATAATTATTTCATAGCATTCGTTCATAAACATCACCAATCATCATATTCATAAAACATTGCATATCTCCTAATCCAATCATCGATAACATAATGTGTGAAATCATAAAACATAGTCGCAATCATAATCATACTTTTCAAATATCAAAGTCATTTATACTTCATGGCATTAAATCACTCAATAGCATCATCTACATGGCCAATATTTCATATCATATCATAAGCCTCATCATTATCTTTTCATTTGACTTAATCATTTTGGTTACTTGGCTAGTATCATTGATCCGTCGGGTGGCCACATCATAGGTGACACTTGCGGTACCCGTATATATCATTAATCCGTCGGGTGGCCACATCATAGGTGACACTTGCGGTACCCGTATATATATCATTAATCCGTCGGGTGGCCACATCATAGGTGACACTTGCGGTACCCGTATATATATATCATAAATCCGTCGGGTGGCCACATCATAGGTGACACTTGCGGTACCCGTATATATATCATAAATCCGTCGGGTGGCCACATCATAGGTGACACTTGCGGTACCCGTAAAATACTGCCAAGAACCATCTTTCGCTGTACTTTATCATGTTTCATTGCTTTTATGAATCACATTACATAATCGTAATCATGATCCGTAATCATCATCATAACGTAATCATAATTACATCACATCATCGTAATCATAATCATGAAACATATCTTAATCATAACATAACCATGATTACATTACATCATCGTAATCATAATCATGAAACATATCTTAATCATAACATAACCATGATTACATTACATCATCGTAATCATAATCATGAAAAGCTGTCAGATGCATGACATATTCATAATCATGTTCATATACCTTTGCATAATCAGGTATTCAGAAGCATATCTCATAACACCATCATCATCATCATCTCATAGCATCGAGTCATCATAATCATCATAAAACATTTCATTTCCCGCAATCCATATATAAAACACGACATTAATCATGATCATAACCGAACCATGAGCATATAATTCAATTTAATACTCATACACTAACATATTTCATCAACTTAAGTCAAGAGTCTCGCAATAACGTAACCTTTCAACCCTTATCAAAACATTAACAACCTCAATTATCAATTTACACATGCTACTACTTCTACGTTTTACAGAGGCCATCTACATCATATTCACAGCATCAACATCCATCACAATCCAATTAATCATGATTTCATAAACCAATTATAAATTTATATATATCCAAAGTTAGAGGGAACAAAATCAAGGAAAGAGAGGGGGTGTAGTACCTCTGCTCACTTGGAGCGGGGATGAAACAAAGGAGGCGGGGAAAAGGGAGGCGTGCTCCCGCGAACAGCCGCAGAGATCGGCGGCGGAGAACCGCCTGGCTTCGGCCGTCGTCCCTCGGAACTCGGCGGCGGCGAAAGACAGAGCAAAGCGGCGCAAAGACAAAGCACGCAGGCAACACAACGACAACAAGCAACAACAACGACGCCCAGAGCGCAGGCGTCGCACGACGTAGGAGAGAGAAAGCTCCGACGAGCTTCGGGATCTCCGGCGAGGAGAGAGGAAGAGGGGTGCGAGAGATTGATCGGGGGAGAGGAGAGAGAAAAGCGGGGTTTGGGTCTTTGGGGTTTTTCCACCGGGAGAGAGGAATGGGGTGAGTGAAAATGGGTTTTGGGTGTTGCTTTGATGAGAGAAAAATGACAGAGAGAGAGAGTTTGGGAGGAAGAAGTTTGGTTATCTTTTTGGTGAGGAAAAACATGAGAGAGAATTACTAATTCAAATTGGGTTATTTAAAATCCAAAATACATTATTCTTAATAATAATTTCATAAAACAAAATATATTACAAGTACTACAAATAATCCAAACTCAAATAAAATAAGGATTTACAAAACATAATTAACTTTATAATTATAATTAACGCTAATTAAAAAGCTCTTAAAAAATCGGGGTATTACATCCTACCACCCTTATAAAAAAGTTTCGTCCTCGAAACTTGCAATAAGTTGATCGAGGAAACAATAAACTAAATTCATTTAGGCAAAAACCAAGATCTCAAGCTTTCATGGCTTCGTTAAGAATTCAGCCTCCATTCCGCCATCATCTTTTGTATCTCTACTTCAACTCGACTCGCGAAATCGAGGAGCAAAGAAAACAAAAGGGGCAAACTTGTTGGCAATGAATTCTAACTAACTCATTCAGTGAGATCTCGTTTGAAAACCTTTTGATTACTCAAACCATATAAGTTAAAATTAATCGAAAAACTATTAAAATTCACATAACGTCACGTACATCACAACAATCATATAATCAGGTGTAATACCCTGACTTATATCAAGTTAACATATTAGCATCATATAACTTAAGACCAACTAGGTCCAGGATAAGCCACTTAAACTCCACGAGGGAATCCATAATCCTATTTCTCATGTCTTAAATTCTATCAACCCAAATAGTCATGAAAATTAACCTCAAACTTTTTCGACATCTTAATTCCCAAAGGATCATACCTAGGCGATGCAAAGTCTAAGACTCCGCACTTCCGGCTAGGTTTCGGCTCTGATACCAACTCTGTAACGCCCCGGAAATACATAACCTTAATTGTCAGCGGAAGCACAACTTAAGCCTGTGGGTTATGGCCCACTAATAAAATAATAGCCTAAAACGGCCTATTAAACGTACAAATCATCCTTAAATACAGAGTATTCTAAATATCCCAAATTATCAGAGTCGCTTCAACTTAACCTTCCGGAGCATTACTGACATAACCGATCCTGCATCTATCTCGGAAAAGATGCTCCAGAACTTCAACCTGAAACTATTGTAACACTGCCACCCACCAAGTGACAGGCCACAATAGTGACAAAACAAAACATTGACATACACATCAGCACAACGCTGAGTACTAACCCATAAATCATTCTTAAAACATGCTTTGGTGTCTACGACTCTCACGTAATCAACATGTTCACATTGTTCATAACCATATCACAACATAGCAATATTCGCATAATCCATTATCGTTCATCATGTTTCAAGACCTTTAAGTACTTTCAGAAATCATAGCAGAGTAGTAACATCATCATAGTTCTCTCATATCAAAGTAGAATGCATACTTTCATATCATAGGACAATAAACATTCATAAACATATACTTTAAGTCATGCAAAGTATCATAGTTCATCATCATCTTTCATTTACTTAACTAGTAACGATCGTACCATCTTAATAACATAATTATTTCATAGCATTCGTTCATAAACATCACCAATCATCATATTCATAAAACATTGCATATCTCCTAATCCAATCATCGATAACATAATGTGTGAAATCATAAAACATAGTCGCAATCATAATCATACTTTTCAAATATCAAAGTCATTTATACTTCATGGCATTAAATCACTCAATAGCATCATCTACATGGCCAATATTTCATATCATATCATAAGCCTCATCATTATCTTTTCATTTGACTTAATCATTTTGGTTACTTGGCTAGTATCATTGATCCGTCGGGTGGCCACATCATAGGTGACACTTGCGGTACCCGTATATATCATTAATCCGTCGGGTGGCCACATCATAGGTGACACTTGCGGTACCCGTATATATATCATTAATCCGTCGGGTGGCCACATCATAGGTGACACTTGCGGTACCCGTATATATATATCATAAATCCGTCGGGTGGCCACATCATAGGTGACACTTGCGGTACCCGTATATATATCATAAATCCGTCGGGTGGCCACATCATAGGTGACACTTGCGGTACCCGTATATATATCATAAATCCGTCGGGTGGCCACATCATAGGTGACACTTGCGGTACCCGTAAAATACTGCCAAGAACCATCTTTCGCTGTACTTTATCATGTTTCATTGCTTTTATGAATCACATTACATAATCGTAATCATGATCCGTAATCATCATCATAACGTAATCATAATTACATCACATCATCGTAATCATAATCATGAAACATATCTTAATCATAACATAACCATGATTACATTACATCATCGTAATCATAATCATGAAACATATCTTAATCATAACATAACCATGATTACATTACATCATCGTAATCATAATCATGAAAAGCTGTCAGATGCATGACATATTCATAATCATGTTCATATACCTTTGCATAATCAGGTATTCAGAAGCATATCTCATAACACCATCATCATCATCATCTCATAGCATCGAGTCATCATAATCATCATAAAACATTTCATTTCCCGCAATCCATATATAAAACACGACATTAATCATGATCATAACTGAACCATGAGCATATAATTCAATTTAATACTCATACACTAACATATTTCATCAACTTAAGTCAAGAGTCTGCAATAACAGAACCTTTCAACCCTTATCAAAACATTAACAACCTCAATTATCAATTTACACATGCTACTACTTCTACGTTTTACAGAGGCCATCTACATCATATTCACAGCATCAACATCCATCACAATCCAATTAATCATGATTTCATAAACCAATTATAAATTTATATATATCCAAAGTTAGAGGGAACAAAATCAAGGAAAGAGAGGGGGTGTAGTACCTCTGCTCACTTGGAGCAGGGATGAAACAAAGGAGGCAGGGAAAAGGGAGCTGTGCTCCGGCGAACAGCGCAGGAGATCGGCGGCGGAGAACCGCCTAGCTTCGGCCGTCGTCCCTCGGAACTCCGGCAGCGGCGAAAGACAGGAGCAGCAGCGCAGCACAGGACGCAGCAACACAACGACAACAAGCAACAACAACGACGCCCAGCAGCAGCGTCGCACGACAGAGGAGAGAGAAAGCTCCGACGAGCTTCGGGATCTCCGGCG
The DNA here is from genome assembly GCA_947646795.1 of Beta lomatogona. NCBI lineage: Eukaryota > Viridiplantae > Streptophyta > Magnoliopsida > Caryophyllales > Amaranthaceae > Beta > Beta lomatogona. The sequence continues at coordinate 2,356,210 of CANSNZ010001111.1, forward strand.
AGGAGAGAGGAAGAGGGGTGCGAGAGATTGATCAGGGAGAGGAGAGAGAAAAACTGGGGTTTGGGTCTTTGGGGTTTTTCCACCGGGAGAGAGGAATGGGGTGAGTGAAAATGGGTTTTGGGTGTTGCTTTGATGAGAGAAAAATGACAGAGAGAGAGAGTTTGGGAGGAAGAAGTTTGGTTATCTTTTTGGTGAGGAAAAACATGAGAGAGAATTACTAATTCAAATTGGGTTATTTAAAATCCAAAATACATTATTCTTAATAATAATTTCATAAAACAAAATATATTACAAGTACTACAAATAATCCAAACTCAAATAAAATAAGGATTTACAAAACATAATTAACTTTATAATTATAATTAACGCTAATTAAAAAGCTCTTAAAAAATCGGGGTATTACACGATCGGGCTCGAAACGCCAGGCAGCTTGAATTTGATGATCGCCCGATCGTGCGGATGTCGCCCGACCTGATCGGGCGGCTGGGTTTTTTACGCGGCTTTGCAATTTCCGAATTGGATTATCTTTTAGGGTTTTGTGTGGGTTCTATGTTATAAAAGGCCCTCTTTGGTGTTCATTATTAATTACACATGCAACTTATGAAACACTTTTAGCCTCTAGAATTTAGGACTCCTTGTATTATTCTCTCTGGTTTTTTCTCCATCATAGTGAATAAGCTCGAATCCCCCATCTGTGGACATAGGTCTATTTTGACCGAACCACATAAATCCTTGTGTTCTTTTGTTTTTCTTCTTTATTGCTTTTCTCATCCTTATTATTTCATTGATTTTGTTCCGCATTAATCAAATTACAACACCCCGTTTCCTCATAAACTAGTATCAAGAGTTTGGTTGTTTAAGATCTTAGGTGTTTATAGAACGAGTTTGATTCTATTATGTCAATGAAATTCGATATTGAGAAATTTGATAGGCAAGTAAATTTTGGACTATGGCAATTGAAGATGAAAGCCATCTTGGTTCAAAGTGGTTGTCACAAGGCTCTTGAAGGTGCATCCAAAAAGCCTTCGGGTATGACGAATGACAAGTGGGAGGAGATCGATTTGAAGGCACTCTCGGCGATTCATTTATGTCTATCTAATGAAGTTTTGAGAGAGGTTGCCAAGGAGACAACTGCTGTGGGTTTGTGGTTGAAGTTGGAGTCACTTTATATGACAAAGAGCGTGACCAACCGTCTACTACTCAAATCTAGACTTCATGATCTCGGTCTAGAAGAAGGTAAACCGATATTATTATGGATTTGCAAAACATCGATGTTGAAATCGATGATGAGGATATGGCTATTAGGTTGTTGTGTTCTTTACCGCCTTCGTATAAGCACTTTTGAGATACTTTATTGTATGATAGAGATGATTTGAGTTTGCAGGATGTTAAGGATGCCTTAACTCAGAGAGATTTATTTGTCAATAAGTTGGTTAATAAATCTAATAATTCAACTCAAACTAATGCTTTGGTTTCTCATGGTGGAAAGAATTATGGCAAGAATAAAATATGTAACTATTGTCACGTGAAGGGCCATATTAAAGCTGAGTGTTAGAAATTAAAGAAGAAGAATGGGGAAAAGTCCAATGAGGACCAATCCACAAATATTTCCAATGATGTCTTTGATGATGGTGTTGCACTTTAGGGTTACAGGATTTGGGGTTGCGGTTTCTATGATCTCTTCATGTTTGGTGCCCTTTGAGATCTCTTAGTGAAACGAGAAACCGTGTGGATTTTGCTATGGAGTCTATGATAGATTGTTTTTGAGTTTGTAATAAAGTAGCAATCTTGGTTATGCATTAGATTTTGTTCTAGTTATGCTATTTCTTATCTCAAATTTGGTACTTTTATGTTTGATTAAGTACAATTGCAATTTAGAAATTATTGTTGTCATTTAATTTTCTAGAATTGCTTGAGTTTGTTGTTGAGATGAAGAAGTGTTTGAAGAGAGTTTGATCAATTTGAATAAGCGTGCTTGGCTTTGGTGACTTTATACTCTCAATTTAGGCCATGTGATGGTTTCGTATACAGAGTTTTGTGTTCGAAGACGCATCGGTACACAATTATAGAAGATGTCCGTTTTCTGGATTGCCTAAAGTGAGTAGGCTTATGGAATTTTGTTTAAGGTGGAGGTTTTATGGTTTTTTGGGTGAGCATCACTTTTGGTTCAAGGTGGAGGTATCTTGATTGATTGGTTTCAAGTCAAGGTGGAGATTTGTTATTTGTGACTTGAAATCTTGTGAAATTGGCATAAGGCTAATTTGAATGCACATATCTCTCAATCTATAAATGATTTTGATGTGATTCAAATTGGAGGTGAAATCTTGTTCCAAAAGCTTTCCAACGACAGGTCAGATGCCCAATTCCGCTGAGAAAAGAGAAAGTTATGGCTGTTTTACGAAGCACTGTCGAACTGGAATTTCGTCCGACCGGGTCGGACGGATGCCACCCGATCGGACACCCTGAGAGAATCACGACCGGGCGGATGTTGCCCGATCGGGCTCGAAACGTCAGCCAACTTGAATTTGATGACCGCCCAATCGGGCGGCTGGGTTTTTTACGCGGCTTTGCGATTTCCGAACTAAATTCTCTTTTAGGGTTTTGTGCGGGGTTCATTATGTTATAAAAGGCCCCTTTTGGTGTTCATTATTAGTTACACAACTTATGAAACACTTTTAGTCTCTATGATTTAGGACTCCTTGTATTATTCTCTCTGGTTTTTTCTCCATCATAGTGAAGAAGCTCGAATCCCCCATCTGTGGACGTAGGTCTATTTTGACCGAACCACGTAAATCTTTGTGTTCTTTTGTTTCTCTTCTTTATTGCTTTTCTCATCCTTATTATTTCATTGATTTTGTTCCGCATTAATTAAACTACAACACCCCGTTTCCTAACAATATGAATACCAACTATCACTAGAAAGGGTAATTAAGTTGGTTATATCCTAATGAAAATACTTTATCCATTATACTTACCAACTAAAAATTGATATAAAAAATTAATCTGTTAATAATTTTTTATTTGCGATCTATTTCTAGTGAATAACTTACCCAATACTGCATTTTTCCCTCTTAAAAGTTGAGGAAAAATATTAACATAAATTTTATATTCGAATATCTTTTCCCATACCAATCTTAAGTTCAATTTTATCTATAATAATCCCAAATTTTTGTGACACCCTTCTCATATCCGATTATCCGTCCTTGCTAACCTTATACAACTTATACTTACTTAGGGCCTGTTCAACTGTTCTCCCCAACTTATTTTCAGTTCAGTTCTGTTATGTTCAGTTCCTAAATTATTATCATTACTACTAATTTGTTATAATTCAGTTCAGTTCAGTTCAATTCAATTCAGTTGTTTTATGCCGAACATAAGAGACCCTTACCTACTCTACTACTACTTCACGGAGGTCACTCCTATAATTATAATTTGTTTCTCATCTTTCTTCTTTCCACCCATTAACATGTCATGACTAATTAAAGCGAAGCAGGTTACTCGTGGACAACAAGTCACCAACTAATTAACATTTAGTTTAGCAGTTATCAAATAAAATTAGAACTCCAAAAATCTACTTCCTCCGTTTCAAATTACTCACTACACTTTCCATATAGGGAAGTTTCATATTACTTGCTACACTTCCTTTTTGGGCAATAAACTCTCTCTATCTCTCTCCTCTCACATGGGTCCCTTTTCTTTTTACTCTATACCTCTCTCTTCTCCAAAAATTGCCTAGGAGTCCGTGAATTGAGAAATGTAGCGAGTAATTTGAAACGGAGGAAGTACATACTTCCATCAACATTACGAAACTACGCAGCAAAACTCTGCAGTCAAAGTGATGACCATAAAAATACTTCTGCTCCAAGAAAACATAAAAAAGAAATGAACAGCACCAATTGTTTGAATTTAATAGTCACATTGTAATCTAAAGTCGTAAAGTGGCACAAGAATATCATGAAAAGTAGTCCTTTTTAATAGTTTTTTCTCCCACTCTATAGTGGAATAAGAATAGTATATATCATGTGATTGATAATTAACATATCATATTCTAAATTCCGTGGTATAAATTAAAATTGTTGAAGTTGAAGTCATCAATTTACCAAGATAAGTAACAAATAAAGCGGCATCCATTTTTTCCGATATTAAAACTAAGTTTGATCAAACAAAGAATTTTCAGCTTTTTATTTTGGTAAGCTTTATACTTTCCTTTTTTTATATTCTAATATACATAATATAATTTTATGTGTGTCACTTTATACATTTTTACATGTTAATATATATTATGATCGATCATTTTCTTGATCTGCTTGTTTTTGATATGAAATTGTTATTAATGTTTAATTTAATTCTATCATGAATTCATGATCATCTTTTAGATTCTATCTTATTTTCATGGATGGATTATTCGTTATTTCCAGTTTATACAGTCTGTAAATGGCTTTGGCTTTCCACTTTGAGCTCTACTGTTGGTCTTGTACAATTCTGTTGCCTGTTAGCTAATAAGTTATGATTTTCGCATTTTCGTTGTTTGGTTTGTAAAGGGTGGATTTTGGGCGTGTTCGGCAATATCTTTTTGAGGTAGCTTTTAGTGTTTGGACTAAGTTAAAACTCTGATAATGGTGAAAGGAAGCTACATTTTCGGTATTTACTTGACTTTCATTTAATTAGCGAGAAAACTACCCAAATTAGTACTTACACATGTCCGTTAGGAAGAACCATAGTCACGATGAACATGAATGAGTAGATTATGTACACAAATATCAATACCAATGAACATGCACCAACTACAGATGTATATATGTTCATTTGGCTTATTATCCATGTACATGTGGCTTGTTATCCATGTACATACGTGCACCATGCTCTATGTACTAGCTAGCGTGTGCACCATCTAAGCTTTGAGAAAACTATGTTCTACTTTTAGAAAGCAAACAAAAAGAAGATAGGAAAGAATTTTGAATTTTCAAAATTTTCTACATCTTTAAACCTTTTACTTCACATAATTTATAACTCACCAACCAAGAAGGTAATGACTAATGAGTATGTTTTTTTTCTTCCTCCCCCACCCCTTTGATTTTTCGATATTGCCTCCATCACATAAAGTGTGTGACCATAATTGGTTTCTAGCAAAACATTCTAAGCACCTAGCTAAAATAACCGCGTTGGTGACCTCCATTATTAATCTTGGATTATTATTCGTAATTGCTTACTTGATCGAAGAACAATTCCTCCAGTCGGTCCCTCAAGACTTTTGTGAGAATTGTATTAACTATTAAGTGGGTATGTATTTTTGTCCTTTTCCATGCGGGTAAGAAACAAAATAGTGGGAAATATTGAGGATCATATTATCTTGTGGTGATCTTGTTTAAATAATTGACATGGAAAATGGGGGAATTACTAAAGTGCTTATTTGATCCATAATTTTTAAAATTCATAACATACATTTTTTTTAGTCAACATGATATACCATTTAAGGTCGTACTTTGCTCATTTGAAACTCTCCCTTACGAGTATATAAGGTAAAATAGTATTGTTGTACAGCACAATTGATTGTAGAACAGAAATTGCTAGATTCCGACTAGGCATAAAATTCATCGTATTAGCTTGATTATTTTCCTTGTCTTCCAAAGCCAATTCTAAGTTGCTTAGAAATAAAATTATTGGGTGTTGCAGTCTGTTATGTCTGTGGAGCATGGACTAAATGCAGTTAAATTTATTGAATATGTCTGTATAAGTTAGTTTAGTTAGTTATGGTAGTATTTATTTATATCACTCCATTATAATTCTTCTTGTTGTTCACTCACATTGTCCACGAACATAGAAAGGTTCTTTTAGTTCAGCTGATCTTCAATTATCTGTAATAATACTAGTGTCAATTGCTTATTATCTGTCATCCTCTTGTTAGCTTCTACTGTACTTCTCAGCTGAGATATGCTATCAACCTATTAATTCATGCTTTTCCGGCAATCTGCTGTATTGTTTTCTGCTTATTTGCATTAAATTACATACACACGCACGCACTCTCCCGCCCCTCACAAACGAACACACACACACACACACAAATGTAATAAGGCTTAACTAGTTTCCTTATAGTCTTGCAGAGGTGACTTCAATTTGTAGAGTAAAGCAAGTACTGTCCTCCAGACCCAAAGGTGGGTTTGTGAGACTATGGGCAAGGAGAATGGGATTGAAGAGGCAACAACCTCCAACGCTCTTGCTGCTGAACAAAATCAACACATGGAGAACCAACAGAATAATGTTACTCCTGGCACAGTCCCATTCTATAAGCTCTTCTCATTTGCAGATTCTACCGACAAGGCATTGATGATCATTGGCTCCATTGGTGCTGTCGGAAATGGTGTATGTATGCCCTTGATGGCCATCATTTTCGGTGAATTGGTTGATTCGTTTGGCGAGAATCAGAACACGAAACACATAATTCATGTCGTCTCCCAGGTGAATGCTGCTCTAATGTCTATATTCCTGAAGATTATACTCATTCAATGTATTTAGCACTCTCTTCGTTTTGCTTCTGTGCTATACTTGAAATGTCTTCAAATATGCTCAATTTTTGCACTATTATTGGCTTCTTGCAGGTGTCTCTAAAATTTGTCTACTTGGCCATAGGTGTGGCAATTGCTGCATTTCTTCGTAAGCACTCTAAATCTCATATCTTATGCTCTAATTTAATTGAGTAGATGTACTCAAAAGAGTCTCTTATGTTTGAAACCAATCTTAGCTGAAGATGCATAATTTTTTTTTTGTACTGGCAGAGGTGGCTTGCTGGATGGTTACTGGAGAAAGACAGGCAGCAAGAATAAGGAAGTTGTACCTGAAAGCTATACTCAGACAAGATATTGCTTTTTTCGACAAAGAAACAAGCACTGGAGAGGTCATTGGAAGAATGTCAGGGGATACAGTTCTCATACAAGATGCTATGGGGGAGAAGGTAATGCATTAGCACTCTTGATTGTTATACTCTCGAATCATGATCGTCTTTTCTCTATTTTGTTTATATGTTACTCTTCCTTGTCAGGTTGGAAAATTTCTACAAATGATATCAACTTTTATTGGAGGCTTTATCATTGCATTTATTAAAGGATGGCTTCTTACTCTTGTCATGCTGTCCTCCATACCCCTTCTCGCGATTTCTGGTGCAGCTATGACCATTATCGTTTCAAAGATGGCAACAAGGGGGCAAACTGCTTATGGAAAGGCAGCAACTGTCGTACAACAGACTATAAGTTCAATCAGAACTGTGAGTTTCCCTATGGAAATATTGGGCACATTAGTATCTTCTTTGTTGTATACAATATAAAATGACCTTCAATCATCTTCTCTTTAGGTGGCTTCATTTACAGGAGAGAAAAGTGCTATTGCAAACTACAAAAAAGCTATTGAGAGCGCCTATAATTCTGGTGTTCATGAAGGACTGGCGGCTGGGATGGGGCTGGGGGCATTAATGTTTGTTATCTTTAGCAGCTATGCTTTAGCCATATGGTTCGGCTCTAAGATGATACTTGAAAAAAATTACACTGGCGGTGCTGTTCTTAATGTCATTGTGGCTGTCTTGGTTGGATCCATGTGAGTCCATTCTTTCAACTCCTTACAGTTAAATCTTAGATAGGAGAAATTATTTCTTTGTGGATATGTAATTATATATTCTTTAATTTACATAGGTCATTGGGGCAGGCATCCCCTTCCCTGAGTGCATTCGCTGCGGGGCAAGCAGCAGCCTACAAGATGTTTGAAACCATCAACAGAAAACCAGCAATTGATCCTTATGACCCAAGTGGAAAAGTATTAGATGATATTCATGGGGAAATTGAATTGAGGGATGTTCATTTCAGTTATCCCCCTAGACCTGATGAGCAAATTTTCAGTGGATTTTCTCTTTCAATCTCAAGTGGCACAACTGCAGCATTGGTTGGACAAAGTGGGAGTGGGAAATCAACAGTGATTAGTCTTATAGAGAGATTTTATGATCCACATGCTGGGCAGATTCTAATTGATGGAATCAATCTCAAAGAATTTCAGCTAAGATGGATCAGGCAAAAAATTGGTTTAGTGAGTCAAGAGCCTATTTTGTTTGCTTCCTCAATTAGAGATAATATTGCATATGGGAAGGATGGAGCAACAAATGAAGAGATTAGAGCTGCAGCTGAGCTTGCAAATGCCGCGAAGTTTATTGATAAATTGCCACAGGTTTGAACTTTTTCTCCCATGTGTTTTAGACTTTTAGTGAAATCTATTGGAAGTTGAAATTTGTAAAACAAATTAAGTTTTGAGCATCATTTTTCTATCTCTACAGGGGCTAGATACATTAGTTGGTGAGCATGGAACTCAGCTATCGGGAGGACAAAAGCAGAGAGTGGCCATAGCAAGGGCCATCTTGAAAGATCCAAGAATTTTACTTCTTGATGAAGCTACAAGTGCACTGGATGCTGAATCTGAGAGGGTTGTACAGGAAGCATTGGATAGGATAATGGTAAATCGGACTACTATTATCGTTGCCCATCGCTTGAGCACCGTTCGGAATTCTGATATGATTGCAGTCATTCATCAAGGAAAGGTGGTTGAGAAAGGTAATCTTGCAATATGAATGTATCCCTCTGACATGTCTTTTCCCCCACATCCCGACTCCCATACAAAATATTGACTATAATCTTCTCCTAGAAGAATGTAAAATTATTCATGGAAAATAGCTTATGTTGATTAGTCCCAGAGATGTTGAGTATTAAAGAATAACTACCAGTTTCCAAGTAAAGCTATGTATATCTTATCCCTATATTCTGTAGTAGGTGGGATCAATCGAGGTGATGGTTGTTAGATCAGCCGTGGGAGATACTTTGATAGTTTGTTGGTGGATAATTTTGCTTGGCTTATCATGAAATGTTGTAATTTGGTTTTGTTTTTGCCGATGAATCAGGACCACACTCTGAACTACTCAAGGATCCTGAAGGGGCATACTCTCAACTAACTCGTCTACAGGAAATTAAAAAAGAGCCTGAACCAGTTGAAGATGGTAGAGAGGTCTCAAAAGAGTTAAGTCGGAGGGTATCATCCTTGCGGTCATTGAGTCGTGGATCCTCTGGGAGGCTAAGCAGCAATCGTCACTCATTCTCAATAATGTCTGGAGTAGGAGTAGACCTCCCAGAGAGTTCCCTCCCAGAGCTTGAGGGTGCTGTTTCACCACCTTCAGAAGAACATCCTAAAATTTCTATTTGGCGTCTTGTGTCTCTCAATAAACCAGAAATGCCAGCACTTCTGCTTGGAGCTGTATCTGCAAGCGCAAATGGTGTCATTTTTCCTATTTTCAGCATACTTTTATCTAGTGTGATCAAAATGTTTTATGAGCCACCTCATCTGTTGAGAAAAGATTCAAGATTCTGGGCCATAATGTTTTTGGTCCTTGGTTTGGCATCGCTAGTGACAAACCCTGCTCGAGCCTACTTCTTTGCTGTCGCCGGTTGTAAATTAATACAACGGATCAGATCGATGTGTTTTGCCAAAGTAGTTCACATGGAGGTTAGTTGGTTTGATGAATCAGAGAATTCAAGCGGTGCAATTGGTGCAAGGTTGTCTACTGATGCAGCAGCTGTACGTGCTTTGGTTGGAGATGCTCTGGGCTTGCTTGTTCAAAATATTGCAACTGCAATTGCTGGTTTGCTGATAGCTTTCCTTGCGAATTGGATTTTGGCGTTTATTGTCCTGGCATTAATACCCTTAATAGGCCTTAATGGATATATCCAAATGAAATTTATGAAGGGTTTCAGTGCAGATGCTAAGGTTTGTTCTCTATCTCAAAGTAACATAATTTAAACTTCTATAAATCTAGAGGTATGTTTCTAATCTTTCTTATTTTTGGTTTCTTGTAGAAGAAGTATGAAGAGGCAAGCCAAGTTGCTAATGATGCAGTTGGTAGTGTAAGAACAGTTGCTTCTTTTTGTGCTGAGGAGAAGGTAATGCAGTTGTACGAAAAGAAATGTGAAGCCCCTATGGAAGCTGGTATGAAGCAAGGATTGATTAGCGGGGCAGGTTTTGGAGTGTCCTTTGCTTTACTTTTTTGTGTCTATGCCATCAGTTTCTATGCAGGAGCTCAACTCGTTGGTCATGGAAAAACTACGTTTACCCAGGTCTTCCGTGTAAGTATCTATACTCAAGAGATAAACATTGTCATGCAAAATCTTTTAGAACCCGTCTCTACCACCTGTTCTCCATTTGGATTAAATTTCCACTATTGCAGGTCTTTTTCGCACTTACCATGGCAGCAATAGGAATATCACAATCTAGCTCCTTTGCCCCCGATAGCAGCAAGGCCGAGAGTGCTGCTGCATCTGTATTTGCAATCCTTGATCGCAAGTCTAAGATAGACCCAAGTGATGAATCTGGGATGACCTTGGATGATGTAAAGGGTGAAATTGAGCTTCAGCATGTGAGCTTTACATATCCCACTAGACCTGATATTCAGATTTTCCGAGATCTAAGTTTGACTATCCATGCTGGGAAGGTAATCTTGGGACCGATAATACTCATAAATTTCTTGCCTATAAGCAATACTATATGCCATATTAATTTTGAGTTCTCTGTTTTTCTACATCCCTATCAGACATTGGCTCTTGTAGGTGAAAGTGGAAGTGGAAAATCAACTGTCATCTCACTCTTGCAAAGATTTTATGATCCAGCTTCTGGTTGTATTACCCTTGATGGAATTGAAATTCAAAAATTCCAGTTGAAGTGGTTGAGGCAACAAATGGGCCTTGTAAGCCAAGAACCTGTTCTTTTTAACGACTCGATACGTGCCAACATTGCTTATGGAAAAGGAGGCAATGCCACTGAGGCTGAAATCATAGCAGCTGCAGAGCTCGCAAATGCTCACAAGTTCATATCCAGCTTGCAACAGGTACATAATCTTTATTCTCTTGAAACGATTGGAACTGACCTCCTTAAGCTTTTGTTTTATTTCCATTCCTTAGCATCCTTGGCAATACACAACACTTGTGTTTTTATGTCAATCTAGAGCTTCAGCCAATTCGAGGTACTATATGCATAAACAAAAACTTAATCTATGTGCAATCTCAAAAAAACACCTACTGGTAAACTAGAGTATGGAGGAGGATTATGTTTATCTATCATCTTAAGTAATCTCTAACCAAATGCACAACATTCCAGGGCTATGATACAGTTGTTGGTGAACGCGGAGTTCAGCTATCAGGAGGGCAGAAACAACGGGTTGCCATTGCCCGTGCAATAGTAAAGAATCCAAGAATCCTACTATTAGATGAAGCTACTAGTGCACTAGATGCTGAATCTGAAAAAGTTGTACAGGATGCACTGGATCGAGTGATGGTAAATCGGACTACAGTAGTGGTTGCACATCGATTATCTACAATCAAGAATGCTGGTGTAATTGCAGTTGTGAAAAATGGGGTCATTGTAGAGAAGGGTAAGCATGAAACTCTAATTCGTAACAAAGATGGAGTATATGCATCCTTGGTTGCTCTCCACATGAGCGCATCTACTTGACCTCTTCACTTATCTTGTAGGCCCAATTTTGATACCATGTCTTAGTCTTACTAAATTTAGGACCCTAGTAACACGAGGAATTTTGATACGTAAAGTAATATTTATATGTATTTTTTCTTGATTTGTTTTAAGTAGCATGAATTGTGGTTGTAAGACTTGTATCATGATTCATGAGCATGTGGAGGAAATTATAGGAGGATGTAAATGAGTAAATCAATCCATTTGTACCATGGACCCATTGACTTTGTGAGTTGTGTGACAAAATCTTCAGTGAAGAGTTTAGTATAGAGATCAATGATGTATGTAAAGTTTTAACCAGTGTGTAGAAGTGTTGTATTGCCTTGCAAACTAGAGCTATAATTAATAAAAACAGTCTCTGTTATGGTTAGCAAGACCAATGAACATAATGGTTCGTCTATTGTAAATTTAATTGACTGATACAGATGTCGTTGAAACTAAGTAGAAAGTTTTTCAATAGCTGTGACTCCATATTCTAGTTTTGTTGAGGCTTTCTCCTGGGGCTTAATAAGGAGCAATTGCCCATTCATCTCGGAGATGTACGAACTTTGTACATCAAGTGGCATTTTCGTAAATCAAAAGTAATTCATATTAAATCATAAGAGTCAAATATTAAGTTGTGATTTTTTCTTATTTGAAAAAAAGTTGAAAATCACGCCTTAATATTTAACCCATATGATTAAGTAGCATTTATTTACGAATATGCCACTTAATGTACAAAGTTTATACATCTCCGAGATGAACTGACGCTCCCTCCTAAATAAAATCCAAATTCATGTATTTGTAAATCAACACTTCCTAATAAAAATCGACATATTGCAAATCCGAATTTCTAAAAGTGATCCGTATCCGATCCGATTTTTTAAAATCTCTCCCCCCTTATTTCGAGTCGTTACCACTCAGTTCTTTCTCTCTCTGTGTTTCTCTCAACAGTATCAGTTCTTCCTCAAGAATTCGAGTGAACCAAAAATGTCGCCTCTACAAACTTCGGAATCGCACTCTTTTGACATTCATTGTCTATTAAGAAGGTAAGATTCTCCATTCTTGTTGTCGTAAATTTGTTTCCGCAATCAAGGATAAATAACTTCGTTTTTAGGGTTTATGAATTTGTTAAATTCTGGAGCTTTTGATTAATTATTGCAATTGGGGCTAATATTTTGAATTAAATATTGATAATTGCTAATGAATTGACAAATTTGCGCCTGTTTTTGAATTGTTCATGCAATAGTGCTAAAACTTAAATGAATTAGAGAAAATTACATAAGAACTCACAAAATTTTCACCTTTTAAACTGATTTTCTGCAATTCGTGCTTAAATTTGTACCATTATTGGATAATTATTACTTTCATTGTTTGTGATTATGTTGCTAATTTTGTGTGATTTGTGATTGAGGTGATCATATTCTAATTGTTAAGTTTGTATAAATGAAGCTCATGAATTATTAACAATCTTGATCCTGTTATAAGTGCTGCTGCTATCATGTTAATACTAATGATTGTTTTGTAGAAGAGCTTTAAATTGGAAAACTTTGTAAGACATAGTGTAGATAGTAATTTACAAACTCGATTGATGATTTATAGAAGGGGTTTGTTTTTCTAAGTTAATACTTATTCTAGTACTTCTGTGAACAATACAAGTCTAGTACTTCGATTGAGTTTCTTCGACATGCATCACAAGGTGGTCCGTTCTTTTCTTAATGATGGCTTATGTGAACATAAAGAAGGAAAAAGTTGTAGTGTAGGTGCTTTTCTTGCCATAATTTGGTTTTTGTTGCAAGTTTTGAGTTTCTGAGAATGAGAGGACACTCTCGGCAGCAAATCTTAACTCAGAGTCACAACTTTGAGTGGAATCAGGTAAGGTCTCGCAATAATACCAAATCGATTTGAGTGTTCTTTGAACTGGTGTCCCCCTATGTTGGGAACAAACCTATTAGCTCAATTGGTCGAGCACTGTGCAAGTGATTGCACAGAGGATGTAGGTTCGAATCCTATGTAGGCTAATTGGGAAATTAGTCACAAGCTTGTAGTTATAAGATTGCTATGGGTTATTGTTTCGATTCTACACCAAGTTTGTTGTTGGATCATTTGTGGGCTACAAAGGAAAAAATTTAACAGGGACTTGACTCTGAGGAGGTGTTTTTCATGATGAACATATAGTATGTGGGCTGTTGTTGTCATAGGTTTCAACTTTGATAGGAAATATCACTTTATTGGAAAAAAAAAATTATCTCAATGAGATCATATTTATACAGGAATGTTGTTTTAATAGCCTAATGCAATTATGCAAAAGCACATTGCTCAATCAACTGAGCTAATGGGTTGCTAGTCAATTAAGGACATTCAGAGATCCTCTATTTCTTCAACACAAAGAATTTTTGCCTTTGTCGATGCTCTTGGTAAGCGCAACAGATGCCGCGACACCTTAATCTCTGTTTCGAGTTTATCAAACCGGAGTAACATATCTTGAAGTACAACTGAGATCGATAGCACATATTCAATCAATTTAAGCTCCGCACTTGATCCTTTAATACCTTCAATTTCCACTTTAATGAGATGTCCCAGTTCATAATTGTCATCACTCTCAAATATTGAACTGTGCTCAACAGTGCTAGAGCTAGACTCTGAAACCTGCACATGATCACATGAAAATTGCTTAAACACAGTAATCGAACAAAGTTCTTCAGGAAATCCTTTTGGATTAGACGTAATCATTCTTTGAACTCTTCATAAATTATTTAGAAGGCTGAGTAAATTACTTTAATTTTACAAAATTGCCTAGTCTTGATTATTTACTTACTGATATTTTAAGATTCTTGATGAAGCGACAACTTTGAAGCATGCGAAAAGCTGAACAATAAACGTCGAAATCACGCAAGTCAAGTTCTGTAAGACAAAGCTCTTGTAGGTGGCGAAATGTCAGGGTACGCGGTGCTGTGTCTGTGGTAGAACCTGCACCCAAAAGCTTGCGTAACAAGAGAAGGAAAATCAGATTGAGGGTCTGAAATAATATAGTTAGATATCTAACAGTAAAAATTACCTTACACATCTGGCCATTAGATTCAAGGTAATGAAGCTCACGCAAACTTGCAAGTCTGTTGATGGCGTCAAATGTTGTGGTGCACTGAATGTTCTTTGTTTTGTCTAAACATAGTGAAATTCTCCCAAGTCGACGAACTTTGTTGAAAGACAACGATCTAAATGCACCATGAATAGTCAGGTTTTCAAGACTCAGCTCATCTATTTTCACCTTTTTGATGCCAGTACAATTCTTGAGCGTTAACTCAGCAAGTTGTGGACAACTTGAAATCAAACTTGTGAACTTACGATCATGCTTGAATTTAACCCAGAGTAACTCAAGACTTCTAAGGTAAGCAAAGCCCTTAAAGTCAGGTGGTGCAGGGATGAGTTCATAGAAATCGATACTCAACTCCAACAAATTTTCGCATGCGAAAATATAAGAAGGCAATGGTACACGGTCATAAAAATTTGAAAGAATGATCTTTCTGACACCAATTTTCGAAAGAAAAGATAGCCATTGACTGACATTAAGGTTCATCCCTCGAGGATCGCCTGGAATGTAAAGATGGAATTCATATAAAGGACCATTGTGATGCAAGATTATATTGCTGATGATGTTGCTCATTTCTTGCCATTTACAACCTCCACAAACACCATGACGGCTTTCCCAGAAAGCTTTATCAAAGATAAGGGAACTATGAGACAGCCAAATAAGCCTCCAGTTTCTTGACACCGCACTCGTCTTAGCTACCGTTGCTAAAGGCAAGTGCTTCATAATTTCCTGAGTCAGTTCAATTGGCAGATTGCTGACTATATCGCGTTTAGCTTCCTGGATGCTACGTCTTTTAGAATACTTGGAAGAAGCCATTGGCAACTACTGAGTGATTGAACCTGAAATATAGCTAAAGTTTCTGAGGGACAAATGCTATACAAGATTAAAAGGTGTACGTTTAGAGCACATATACAAGAATAGTTAAACGGAGATGTATTTCTTAATGTAAAACTAAACTATACACCAGTTGTAATTAATGATATTTGATATCATAATAATGAATATTCGATGATAGAATGCAATGTAACTAGGATGTTTCCCTATCCTCCTAGCTATTGTATGAACTATTATGACAATGTTGTTGTAAACGATCTTTAAGTCTTTTATTTAAGATCCTTTTCACCAAAAAAAATAATGAGCATTCGAGATTTGCGACTTTATATCATGTCTTACAATCCCCAAATTTAATAGAGTCAATATAGTAGTCATTGAATTTCGAAAGTTGCCAATATAGTAAAATTTCTTTTTTTACTTAACTTTGCTTCTAAAAGAAATCTTTCGTAAAGATATCTAAAGAAATTTTATGTAAAGAAATCATATGTAAAGATATCCTCGCTGGAAAATCTAGAAAAAGTAAATGGATAGAACATAACCCTTGAATAAGCTAGCTTAGTAAATTATGCTAACCAAAGTCGAATCCTGACTTATGGCAATCAAGAATGAACAACAATGAACAACAATGGGTGGAAATTCAGCAAAACAAAACTAATTAAGAATAAAAGAATTAAAGAACGCAAAAGACTAACATGAGAAAACCAAAGCATTGGGAGAAAAATTCGCCAATCATACACTAATGAAGAATAAAAGAACACACAAAAGACTAACATGGGAAAACCAAAGAACCGACAGAAAAAACTCCCCAATCAAGTACCTTTTTATTAATGAAGACGATGGATGAAATATACAAACATAAAAATGTATCTAACAAGCTCTCTATATCAAGATACCCAAAAAGAAAAAGAGAAACATAACTATAAAAACCCACAACATGTACACATCTGCCAAAAAGACTAAACATCAAATTCTTCAGAAACAAATTAACAACATCAACTTAATTTTTAGTCATACGTTACGTACCTTTGTTGTTATAGATGTTCAGTAGGATAGCATGCAGTTCTATTGTAACAAATCTCTTGCTATCTTTATCTTTTTGACACCTTCTTTATCTCTTTGATAATTTCTTAATATTATTGAAGATCAAACAATGGAGAAACAGAAGAAAACAATAGCTTAAACTGTAAGATAAGAAAGAGAAGAGAGAACTTTCATTTGTGATCTTAGAGAGAGAAAGAAAATGAATTATCTTTGTCTGACTACATTTATACTACTTGAGATAAGAGAGGGAATGAAAGATGATAATTAAGTCGTTATTACAAAGAATATCTAATAACTGAATTTAACTAACTCCCTGAAAATCAGGAGCTAAACTAATAACTGCATATTCTTCAGATGCTTCTAGATCTTTTGTGAGCTGAGGTTTAGTAACTAATAATAATGTAGGAATTAACTGAGTTAGTTCCAAGAACACTATCTTATGATATAAATATGTAAAATTTGTGTATATTATGATATATGTGCACCTTTGCCATGAAATATCTCAAGTCATGATAAGAAGAATAGTGTACAAAATTAGAAACTGACCAAAATGCATAGTATATAATACTACTAGCAACATAAAACATGCATATCATGAGCAGCAATGAAGGACCTTGTATACACAGTTTTCCTCCTCTGAATCCTTTTTTTTCCTGAACCATAATTTCTTGTAACAAAATCAAACTCTATTTCAAAATGCAGTAAGTTAGAAATTAGTAACAATATCTAAAATTTGCAAAAAAGAAGGTCGAATATATTTAACTATCTCTAACACAGTATTTACTCCAACTCGAAACTTAAATAGTACTCAGAAAACATAGTGGAGTTTCTTTACCATCTCTAGAAATAAGGAAGAAAACAAGAATGCTTAATGCTTAGTAACCAACACAGAGAAGCTAGTTAAAGACATTCATAGATTAATTCCCTACTGTTACAAACATATAAGTTCAGCCTCCGGTGATGCTCTTCTTAAGCGCAGTAGCTGTCGCGACACCTTAGCCTCTGAAGTGGGGTCAGTAAAGTTGAGTAACATTTCTTTGAGTACAACTGCCATTGAGAGGACATATTCAATCAAACTAAGCTCCAACCTTGATCCTCTAATACCTTCAATTTTCACTTTAACAAGATATGCCAATATACAATAACCGCAATTATAATTAGAACTGGACTTGTGCTCAGCAGTGCTAGGAGTAAACTGCACACAAATCACACACAGGTTGTATAAACACAGTAATTAAACAGAATTGTTTACGAAATTCTTAAGGGTTCACCATTCTTGTTCTTTGTACTCTTCCCCATATTGTATAATAAGGCTGAATTTAAGGGGTTTGAGTTACTTTTTTTTAAAGAAAGTTGCATATATATTCTTGATTTACTTACTGATAATTTGAGACTCTTGATGAAGGGACACTTTTGAAGCATGACATAAGCCAAAGATGATACATCCAGATCACCCAAGTCAAGTTCTGTAACACAAAGCTCTTGCAGGTGGTTAAATGTCAGACTTTCCAATATCCTGGTAGAATATGCACCCAAAAACTTGCACAAGAAACAGAAAACAGATCAGATAATCAGTAACAAAATATTTATTTAGACAAAAAAGTGATAGTAAAAATAAGATTGTCAAATAAACTTTTAGGTGTGGATTTTACCCTACACATCTGGCCTCCAAAGTGAAGGTATTGAAGCTCAGATGAACTTGCCAGAATCTTAATGACGTCAAATGCTTTTTCGCTTGAAGTGTCGGACACTTCCTCAAAATACAGTGAAATTCTCTTAAGACAAGGAAGACGTATTTTGAAAGATAGCGATACAGATACGTTATGAATAGTTAAGTTTTCAAGACTCGGCACATCTATAAACAAATTATCCATGCCATCGCACTGAAAAAGCATTAACTCAGTAAGCCGAGGGCAATTTGCAATCAAACTCTTGAATATGTCAGGGTTTAACAATATATTGTTTAATTCAAGACATTGAAGGTAAGCAAATCCCTTAAAGTTACTTGGTGGTGGAAGGAGTACATAGTAGTCAATACTCAGCTTTACCAACTCTTTGCATGCAAAAATGTAAGAAGGCATGTTTTCACGTTTGTACCAATCATCAAGAATGATCTCTTTTACCCCAATTCTTGAAAGAAAAGAAAGCCATTGACTGAGATTAAGATTCTTCCCTTGAAGATCCTTTGGAACATAAAGATGGAACTTATGTAGAGGACCAATGTGATGCAATAGTACATTGCTGATGATGTTGCTGATTTCTTGCTTATCATGGTTCCCATTTATACGTTGTCCATCCCAGAAAGCTATATCAAAGATAAGGTACTTATGGGACAACCAATTAAGCCTCCATTTTCTTGATAACACGCTCGTCTTAGCTGCCTCTTTAAGTGGCAAGCACTTCATGATTTTGTCAGTCACATCATTTGGCAGACTGCTGATTATATCTTGCTCAGATTTTTCAGGAGATTTGGAAGAAGCCATTGACAACAACTGAGGAATTGAACCCGAAAATCAGCTAAAAGTTACTAAACAGCTAAGAAAGGAAGGTAATATACTACTCCCTCCGTCCCAAAATATAGTTCTCATTTCCATTTTGGGTGTCCCAAAATATAGTCCCATTTCCATATTTAGTTCCATATTTTTCCATAATTTGTCTAGAAAAACCGTGTTCTATCATTTATTTGCTTCTTAAATTTTGTTTTTTTTTGCTTTGTTTATTCAAACTAAGGGTTACAATTAATGCTCTTTCACCAATTATTCTCCGATCTCTCTCCTAAAATCATCTTTTCCCATACAACATTTATTTAAATAAACAAAAAATCTTTACTATCTCTCTTAGATTCTACTTGTATAAATTACCGTGAAAAAAGGGAAATGAAAACTATATATTAGGACGGAGGGAGTAATATACATAGTCCAGATGAAATACTATGTTAGGAGATAGAAATTATATTAGGATATTATGTATCCTGTTATATTCAGATTAAGACTATGTCAAGAACACAACTTGACCAAATCTTAACATGGTATCTAGAGCTAGAACCTAGATTTTAATTTCGAAAAAAAAAAAAAAAAAAAAGAAAGAACAGAGAACTTAGAAAAGCCGAAAACATAAACTGAACCTTTTCCCTTCAAACAACCACAAGATGTTCTGGGCAGAAGAAACCGGAGCTGTAAAGCGGTGGCTAACACCAGTGGATGCCGAAGCTGCCGGCCTTGCGGGTATAATTTCTTAATGATTGAAGATTAAACAATGGATAAACAGAAGAAAACAATAGCTTAAAAGGTAAGATAAGAAAGAGAAGAGGGAACTTACTTTTGTGATATGAGAGAGAGAAAGAAAATGAATTTTCTCTTACTACATTTATACTATTTGAGAGAAGAGAAGGAATGAAAGATGATATACTAACTTCTGTTTCTAAATAAGTGTAATATTTCCCATTTTAGAAATTGTAATAATAAGTGTGGCGTAGCTTAAAATGGAAAGATTTCATTTTATTTGCAGAAATGTCATTACTTAATTCCCTTAACAACTTAAGTAATTTATCATCTAACAACCTAAACAATACTCCCTCCGTTTCTTTTTAATCTACACACTTTCCTTTTTGGTCTATTTCTTTTTAATCTACACACTGTTGCTTTTTCTATTTTAGGTAACATGTTACATCTACTTTCTCCTCTTTTTCCACCCATGTTATCCACTTTTTAATATTTTAACCCACTTTTTACTTTCTCTCTCCACCTTTTCAGTTTCTCTCTCATACTTTTGTACTTCCTCCTTGGTTCTCCCCTAAAGTGAAGTGATTAAATTAAAATGAAACGGATGGAGTATTAATTAATCAATCCACCCAATGACCCAACCCCCTCTCTCATCTCAACCACCTCTCCCTCGTCAACTAAACCCATCCCCACTCTCTCTCCCCTCAACTCAACCCCCCAACCCCCTCCTCCCAACCTGACACCACTACCAACCCGACACCACAAGCACCACCGCCAACCCAACACCATTATCAACCCAATACCACCACTAGCCCAACCCCACCATGCCTCAAGTACCGGTCCTTAGAAAACCTAAAATATCTAATTCCCGATCAAATTAACCCTACAAAAACCTAGATCCGCAATTTATCGACGTCGGAGGTCCACCCCCTCTCTCCCCTTCAATCCACCCCCTCTCTCCCCTTCAATCCACCCCCTCTCTCCTTCAACCGAAACCCTAATTATTCACCGACGCGATATGCAATTCTCACGTCCTAGAAGTTACGAGAGCGGGAAATCGATTGAGATGAGTGCGATAATGGGGGATTGTGATTGCACTTATGAATTTCGATTCTGGATTTGTTATTTGTGGTGTGATTTTTCGGCAACTTACGAGTAATCGGACAAGGTGTTGTGGATTTGTTGCCGACATTGGGTTGGGTTGGGTCGGAGACACCGATTTCCTTCAACCGAAACCCTAATTTATCGGGTTGTTGGTTTTGGGGGTGGTTTCTCGGGGGAATTGTTGGTTTTGGGGTTGGTTTTGAGGGGGAGGTTGTTGGTTTCGAGGGTGGGGAGGGAAAATGGGGTGTTTTCCAGTGGGCAGGGGTGGGGGAGGAGGAAAATATTTTCTGGTGGTGGTGGCGGTGGTCGGCAGTGGCGTTGTTGTGGTGGATGGCAGGTGGTGGGGTATTAAGTTGTTGGTAGTTAGTTTTGTGTTTTATTTATTTAATTAAGTTGCCTAATCTCTCTTTTAAGTGTGGTCCCCAACTTTCTCTCTCTAGATGTCTTGGTTTGTGTGTCACTTCTTATTAAGAAACGGAGGAAGTATAAGGTATTACAAAGAATATCTAATACTCCCTCCGTCTCAAAAAGATATGAACACTTGTTAAGACACGTACGGCTCTGTTCATTTGAATTGAATTAATGAAAATTCAGTTCAGATTAGACAAATTCAATTCAGTTCAATTCAGGTTTATTCAGTTCAGTTCAGTTAGTTTCCTCTCACAGTTTTCATTCACTTCAGTTCAGACAAATTAAGTCCAGTTCAGACAAATTCAGTTCAGTTCAGTTTAATTCAGTTCAAAAGAACAGAGCCGTAGTTTAAGGTGATAAGTTGGATTATGGTTATCAAATGTTTTGTTTAAAAAGTAGATGTGATAGGAGTTGGTGGGGTATTTTTTATTAGAGGAAAGAGAAAGTCTGTTTCATAATATTTGCAACACTTTTCAAATTGCGGACTCCGAGTCAATTTTTCTTAGTGCACAATTAGATGGAAAGGGGTATGTAATTAGACTAACTAATAATACAATGGTTCGTTTCGTAGATGCGATGAATTCATTGCTTGGCTTTAGTTCACCGCTGCATCCTTCTTTGGCGTGGCCTTTTGTTTATTTTTTTGCCTCTCATTTTATGAAAGATTGGTTTGATGTCTGCTGCTTGTAAGGTTGTATAACCTATATTGGGCTCTTGCCTATTAATCAATAAAGCTCCTTAAATTATAAAAAAAAACTAATAATACAATAAATACATCATATCAACACTTAGGATCCACCATCACCACCCTACCACTGCCAGCCACCGCCACCTCGCCAACACCACTGCCAACACCACCACCACAACCATCCCGCCACCACCATTAGAACCACCACCACAACCACTCCGCCACCACCATCTTCCATTTTACTAAAATTCACAAAAATTCACCACGATCTTCATCTTCTTCATCTTCTATGTGAGCAAATTTAAAAAAAACAAAAAAACAGATCAGACCTAACCAAATTATAGACAGATCTAACCAAAAACAAATCAAAGACGAAGGAGAGATAAAGAAGGAGATCTACAAAGAAGATGAAGACGAAGGAGAACAAAGGAGATCGATGAAGACGAAGGAGAACAAAGAAGATGAAGACTTCGCAGTCAAATGCTTCGTCTTCGCTCGACTTCGCAGCGGTGGTGGATTGGTTCTTCGTCGTTCGTTCGTCTTCACAGCGGTGGTGGATTTAGCGGAGAGAGAGGGTGTGAGGAAGGAGAGAGAGAGAGAGAGAGAGAGAGTGGAGGTGGTGGGGAATGTGTTGGATTTTTGTGGTGGGGTGGGGTGGTGGGGTGAATGAATGGTTGTGGGTGGAAGATCATGGAGTAGTTAGGGGAAATATTAGGTAGTTTAATTGTTTTAGATTAGAGTATGTAATCAATACTTATTTCATAAAGTAAGGGTATTTAAGTAATTCCCCCCCCCAAAAAAAACTTACTAAATAAGGAAACAAAAAAAGTGTTGCATTTATTTTGATATACCCCTAAATGGAAAGTGTTGCAATAAATATTATGAAAGGGAGGAAGTAATATATTTATAGTGGGACCATGCCAGGGAGAGGTGGTAGCTCAGTGGAGTATCACCCCAAATTCCAGGGCATTACCCAGGGTTCGAATCCTCATCCCAACAATATGTTGGGGCATTTACTTCTGGGCTGTTTAGTCTTGTACCCAGCCTCTGAGCTGGTGTGCCCTGCAGGCTAGTAGCCTAGCAGGGGTTGGTCTTCGGGCCAATTACCTTTCCTAATAAAAAAAGAAAAAGTAGCGGGACCATGCCAAAAATATAAGTGTTCAAACTAACTTGGGACAAACATAAAATGAAAATGTTCAGACTATTCTGGGACAGAGGGAGTAACTGAATTTAACTAAGGCTATGTTCAGTTCTACCTAGTTTATTTTCAGTTCAGTTCAGTTGCAATCAATTCAGTTCAGTTCCTAATTTATTATTATTATTATTTAATAACTTATTATTATTATCTTATTAATAACTTATTATTATGAATCTATTATTAATTAAATAATAATATTATTATTATTATTATAATTATTAGTAAATATTAACATATTATATTATTAAAAACTATTATTATCATCAATTAATGTCTATTATATTATATTATATTAATATTTTTATTACTATTATTTATTAATTAATTAATGATAGCTAAATAATTATCATTACTATTAGTTATAATTTAATTCAGTTCAGTTCAGTTCAATTGTTTTATGTCGAAGAGATTAGTCCCTTATTTCAGATCAGATCAGATCAGAAAAAATAAGTTCAGATCAGATCAGATCAGTTCATATTATGCTTATATTTAAAAACTTATTATTATTATTATTGTTATTATTATCATGATTATTATGACGATTAGTATTACTAATGCTATTATTGTTATTGTAATTATTATTATTATTATTATTATTATTATTATTATCATTATTATTATTATTATTATTATTATTATTATTATTATTATTACTATTTACTAGTACATTTGTTCAAAAGGATTATTATTATTGCCGTTGTTTATACTTATTAATTATTAATAATGTCGTTGATATCACTATTTGAAGCTATTTGTGTTCAAGAAGAAGAATGTTATTGTAACACTCCGTATTTTTATACCTGTTTAGTAAGTATTTATATTATTTTAGTTTATAAAAAAAATAATTTAAATACTCTTTTATTAAATACTCTCTCTGTTTCATTTTAATTTGTTGTGACATGTTACCAAAAATAGAAAAAGCAACAGTGTGTAGATTAAAAAGAAACGGACCAAAAAGGAAAGTGTGTAGATTAAAAGGAAACGGAGGGAGTATATTTTATTTCCCTTATGTTGACTTTACCTTAAAAGGGGTCAAAAACTAATTCCTAGATTTCCTAGGTTTAAGTATCCAACTACCTATTATATAATATTATAAAGAGAGAGGGGAAAAAAAAAGGAAAGAAAGGGAAGTAAAAGAAAAGGAGGAGTATTACTGTTACCTAATCTTAGTTGCCAAACATGAAAACCCACGACCCCTTTTTCCTCTGTGCTCCATCTTCCTTTCTTTTTCTTCAATCTTGACGTCCTTGTAACAAGTATCATTAAAACTACAAAGTTTCCATCAACCATCATCATACTCCAACCATCATTCGTCCATCTTCACCATCTCGCGGGTTGTGGATTTGTTTTTTTCAAAGAGGATAAATTGTTCTTGAACTTGTGGTTTTCGGGTCGTAAATTAAATCGGATCGAAGTGGAGATGTTCGGGTTATTTTACAGTGTAATTTCGCTCTCATTACTTTTCCTAATCAAGTAAGATTCTTTGTCATGTTTTAATTTCAGTTTTGGCTTAATTTCAAATTGGGGTTTTGTTAGTTTAGGGTTTTTGAGATAAATTGAATTGGGGTTTTTCTATTATGCGTATTGGGGTGTAGCCTGATTGAAAGGAATTTTGCTTATTAATAATAAGTTTATCAACAAGACTGTAACTCGTAGGAATTACAGGTCAGATTCGTAATTTGTGTTTTTTGTCAGTTTATGGGCGTTTTTAGCCAAAATACTATTTCACAGAAGTTGTTCGTAGCGAAATTTCACCCAAGATAGGCTCAAGAAACGTTTCATTTGGACTTCATAGGAGAAAATTATCCATATTTTAAGTTTCTGCTGAAATTAAGTATAATGCATGTTATTTTCATGTAGTTAGTAGTATTTACAGTTTGACTTTTGTTGACCAGTTTGACTTTGTTGTATTCTTGTTGGATTAAATTTAAAGTGAGTTGTTTGTAAAGGTAGTCAAGGCTCATTAACTAGGTTATGTCGTTTATGTGTAAACTATGTAAAGTATAGTCAAGTGATTTATACTATATTATATTATATTGTAGATCACGGGTTCGTAGAAGAACCTTTTTGACTTGTAATTGAGATTGGTTGACTGTGGTTTGCTAATAAGGTAAGATTTCATACTAAACTTGTACATATTATTTCAAAAAGTATTTCATATTGATTTGTGATTTATATTGAGTTTGGAATCGTTTTTACGATGCTATTATGGGGCTTTTAATTGTTTTGACGATGTATATATCAAAATAATTTATGAGATTATTAAAAGGAGGAAGTTCCTCGTGAGACAAGTTTGAGATTATGAAAAGTAGGAAGTTCCTCATTGTTACCAAGTTTTAATTAAATTGTGGGGTTGCCGGTAAGCGGTATTCCTCGAGTATGGAAGTATGTTGAGTTAACAATGTCTCAACAATTTATTTTAGTAGTTGGGAGTATATTGATCAATACTCTTGCCATTCGTCTTCCTTCTTGATACGTTATCAAGTTAGGGGTATGCATACTAGGGACTTTGGTGTTTACCTTATCTAGTAAGCTTAGCTAGCTCATTGGATTTTTATTACTTCCTACTCACATATTTCAAATGAGTTATATTTGAAAGTTGTAAATAATGGTTTAGAAAGAAAGTAAAGTGGATTTGAATTATTGAAGATTGTCTATTATATTCAAGTTGAATGTTGTACAAGTGAAATGATATTGTGGAGTACTATGTATATATTCCACCTGCACATTGGATAGTTCAAAGTTGTTATTGGTATGAAATCTTGCTCAGCCTTTTGGCTAATATTACATGTCTTCAATGTGCAGGGCTTGATGGTAACTAGCTTATATTGGGTGAGAGCTTTGACTTTACCTAGATGTAGATTTATTAAAGTTAAGACTTCCGCTGCAATAGTTTTGAATTATGGTTTGTTATATGAGTGTATTAATTAATTAATTACATTTTCTTTTAGTTGTAATAATTAATAATTAATTTATGTATTAGTAGTAGTGTCTTTCGCCTTGCTGTTATTAAATGTTTAATAACCACTACATAACATCTCTTGAATTGTCCATGCTTTGTACTCTGATATGTTTTCTAAAGAAAGTGGAAATTCAGGGTTGTTGCAGTTCTTTTGGCATTTGTACGTGTTCTTTTTTATGTTTGTTCTAATTAACAATTTTGATTTGCGATGTTCTTTTTGATGTTGTACATGTAGCGAACATGACAATAGTATATAATGTATATTTTTTTTAACAATTTTGGCGAGAATAATATAAAGTACTCCCTTTTTTTTTTTTTATCTTTCTCACTTGAAATCTTGTCACTATTCATACTTAGATAGAATCTTCTCAATTTTTTTCAATTTATAAGAAAAAATATTGTCATGTGGGGTCTTGTTTGATTCGTCTTAATTAGTACATTATTAATATTCAATCGTTGTAATTTTTACTAATATATAATGAAAGATATTTAAGTTCAAAGAGGTGCATTGGGAGGCGCGCACATGAAAGTGAGAATGATAAAAAAAACAAAGGGAGTATATGTTACTAGTTTATACAAAGCATGAGTATATCATGGGATAACTTAATGGTGTTGGCATCACGTTCAAAATTTTCCCTACAAGGGATTTCTACTTATCTTTAAAACAAAGTTTATGTAGAACAAGACAACGATATAAGAAGAATATTTAACAATTTTGTTCAAAATCATATAATTATATATATTTATAGGTTTATATATAATAAAAAAGAACAATTTATTGATATAACAAAGAACATATTAAATCCAAAAATGTCATCAAATAAAAATATCATTTATCTTTTATTTTTAGAATGCGTTCTTTAAACAGATTTTGTTTGTTCTTTTAGTAGATGTTCTTTTTTTTTTAATATCATTATATGTTCTTTTCATTACTACCTAAATTCTTATTATAAACGGACCTTGGACATGAACAATATGTTCTCTTTACCATGAACAATATGTTTTTTTTTACCTAAAGTATGTGTTCTTTTATTTTTAATTGTATGTTCATATACTAATGTATTCTTTTAAAAAAAACTAATTATGCTATTATTATTATTATTATTATTATTATTATTATTATTATTATTAATGTTATTATTAAAAGTTGTGCATAGTAATAAAATGAGAGTAATAGTAATACTAGTAATGAAATACAAAGTAATACTCCCTCTGTTTTCTTTTGTTGTTCCTGTATTTTCCATGGGAAAATTTCAATATGTTGTTCCTATTTTGAATCTTTCCATAAATAATTTAATTTATGAATTAAATTTCCTATTAGTTTTATGTTGTAATAAATGTGTTCGCACTACTCCCTCTGTATTTTTTTATCTTTCTCACTTAGAATCTTGACACTATTCACAACTAGAGAGAATCTTTTAAATTTTTCTCAATATATAAGACAAAATATAGTTATGTGGGGTCTTGTTTGATTCGTCTAAATGAGTAGTTTATTAATATTCAATTATTATAATTTTTACTAATATGTAATAGAAGATATTTAAGATAGAATAAGTGCATTGGCAAACGTGCAAAGTCAAAGTAGGAAAGATAAAAAAATACAGAGGGAGTAGTCAGAGTAGTCATTTTGTACCTTTTAACTACTCAAACTTTTGCCTAATTGGTTGTCTAACATAGAGTAATTCAAAGAGCAATAAATGTGTTCACACTAGTTTGTAGTTACTTTACTCTTTTACCCCTCAAACTTTTTGTATAATTGGTTGCCTAACCTAGAATAACTCAAAAAGCCAAGAATCTTTATTTTTAGTTCATTTAATTTTATTTAAAATAGTAGAATCTTGCTCATTTTTTTATTTGCATTAGTTTCTTCCCCGATTCCAAATAGGAACAACAAAGGAAAACGGAGGGAGTATAATAATTATATTAGTAATAATATGTTTTGTAAAAGATCGGATCAAATCAGATCAGAAAAAATTATTTCAGATCAGATAAGTTCAAATCAGTAAAAATAAGGTGAACTAAACATAGCCTAAGTCCATGAAAATCAGGAGCTTACTAATAACTGCATATTATCAAGATGTTTCTAGTATTTTTTGTGAGCTGAGGTTTAGTAGCTAATAATGTAGTAACCGAGTTAGTTCCGACACTATCTTATACTCCCTCTGTCCCATAATATAGTGCTTACTTCTTTCTTTTCACAAGAATTAAGAAGAATGGAGGGAGTAGTAGGATTTTAAAAAAAAAATTTAATGAAGTACTTTTGTCTTGGAACTATTTTTATATATCCTTTTTCCTTCAAAAAAAATAAAAAAGGGAAAAAAATTTCTCGAAATGGTGCAAACCAATAAATAGGAGCACAAATTTTGAAAGAAATGTAGGAATATTTTGAAAAGTTTATGTAAACATTGAGGTTAATATAGTCCAAAAAAATTAATAAAAAAATGAAGTAGGCACAATATTTTGAGATACTCAAATTGGAATATAAGCGCTATATTATGGGGCGGACGGATTACTAGGAGTATTCGCTAGAGCTATAAATATGTAAATATATTTTATCTTATGTATACTATCCTAGCTAGATTATAAGAAAGTCACTCAATTGGGATTTATCCCTTGAGTCAACACTAAGGGTCTGTTCTACCCAACTTATTTTCAGTTCGGTTCAATTGATCAGTAAAATCAGTTTAATTAGTAAAAATAGGTAAATTGTATAGGAAAAAAACAGTAGAGATTATGTGATAAGAATTTTCAATTAGAAAGTATAAGCTAGTATAAATCAGTTATACTTTGGAATATCTTAGTGTTGGAGTTAGTTATATTAGAGTATATGTAGATATTATTGTATATGTGTAAATATTCATATTTTAATGTAGGAATTAACTGAGTTAGTTCCAACACTATCCTATAGTATTTGCTAGAGATATAAATATGTAAATATGTGTAAATTATGATATATATATATGCACCTTTGCGATGAAATAATTCAAGTCATTACAAGAAGAGTGGTGTACAAAATTAGAAACTAACCAAAATGCATAGTATATAATACTACTAGCAACATAAAACATGCATATCATGAGCAGCAATGACCTTATATACACAGTTTTCTTCCTCTGAATCCTTTTTTTCCTGAACCATAATTTCTTGTAACAAAATCAGACTCTATTACAAAATGCAGTAAGTTAGAAATTGGTAACAATATCCAAAATTTGCAAAAAAGAAGAAGGTCGAATATATTTTACTATCTCTAACACAAAATCCAGTCCAATTCGAAAACTTAAATAGTACTCAGAAAACATAGTGGAGTTTTTTTTTACCATCTCCAAGAATGCTTAATGCTTAGTAACCAACACAGAGAAGCTAGTTAAGGACATTCATAGATTAATTCCCTATTACTCCCTCCGGTCTTTATTAGCTTATCCCTTTCTTTTGCACAGAGTTTTAGGAGGAATAGTATTGTGGGGCATACTAAGAGAGAAAAGATTAATTTATACTAAAGTTGAATGTATGTGTGATGGAAAATTAGTGGGTCCATTCCAAAAATAGCAAAAAAAGAAAGGGGTAAACTAATAAGGGACACCCTTAAAAGGAATAGGGGTAAACTAATAAAGACCGGAACTAATAAAGACCGGAGGGAGTATATTGTTACAACTTACAAACATATAAGTTCGGCCTCTGGTGATGCTCTTCTTAAGTGCAGTAGCTGTCGCGACACCTTAGCCTCTGAAGTGGTGTCGGTAAACTTGAGTAACATTTCTTTGAGTACAACTGAGATTGAGAGGACATATTCAATCAAACTAAGCTCCAATGTTGATCCTCTAATACCTTCAATTTCCACCTTAACAATATATCCCAATTTACAATCACCGCGATTATTATAACTGGACTTGTGCTCAAAAGTGCTAGGAGTAAACTGCACACAAATCACACACAAGTTGTATAAACACAGTAATTAAACAAAATTGTTTAGAAAATTCTTATGGGTTCGCCATGATCTTATTCTTTGTACTCTTCCCATATTGTATAATAATAAGGCTGAATTATGGAGTTTGAGTTACATATAAAGAAAGTTGCACATATATTCTTGAATTAACTTACTGATAATTTGAGACTCTTGATGAAGGGACACTTTTGAAGCATGATATAAGCGAAACTAGATACTTCTAGATCACCCAAGTCAAGTTCTGTCAGACAAAGCTCTTGCAGGTGGTTAAATGCCGGATTTTCCAATACCCTGATAGAATATGCAAGTGAGAGCTTGCATAAGAAACAGAAAACAGATCAGATAATCAGAACAAAATATTTATTTAGACAAAAAAGTGATAGTAAAAATAAGATTGTCAAATAAACTTTTAGGTGTGGATTTTACCTTACACATCTGGCCTCCAAAGTGAAGGTATTGAAGCTCATATGAACTTGCTAGAATCTTAATGACATCAACTGCTTTTTCGTTTGAAGTGTCGTACTCGTACACTTCGTCTATAATCAAATTATCCATGCCATTGCAGTTCTTAAGCGTTAACTCAGTAAGTCGAGGGCAATTTGCAATCAAACTCTTGAATATGTCAGGGTTTAACACTACATTGAGTAATTTAAGACATTGAAGGTAAGCAAATCCCTTAAAGTTACTTGGTGGGGGAAGGAGTACATAGTAGTCAATACTCAGCTTTACCAACTCTTTGCATGCAAAAATGTAAGAAGTTATCTTTTCACGTTTGTACCAATCATCAAGAATGATCTTTTTTACCCCAATTCTTGAAAGAAAAGAAAGCCATTGACTGAGATTAAGATTCTTCCCTTGAAAATTCTTTGGATTATAAAGATGGAATTTATGTACAGGACCAATGTGATGCAATAGTACATTGCTAATGATGTTGCTGATTTCTTGCTTATCATACTTCCCATTTACTACCCAGAAAGCTGAATCAAAGATAAGGTACTTATGGGACAACCAATTAAGCCTCCATTTTCTTGATAACACGCTCGTCTTAGCTGCCACATTCAGTGGCAAGCACTTCATGATTTTGTCAGTCACATCATTTGGCAGACTGCTGATTATATCTTGGTTAGATTTTTCAGGAGATATGGAAGAAGCCATTGACAACAACTGAGGAATTGAACCCGAAAATCGGCTATAGTTTTCTAAGCAGCTAAGAAAGGAAGGTAATATACATAGTCTAGATGAAATACTTGCATATATATATGGTGTGACAATGACATGGCTTACTAACTCCTAAGTCCTAAATGATGAGTAAATCAGCATGCTTGACTTTGGATTTTGGAACGTCAAAGATCACTAAGTTGAGAAGTTTTGGGAGTCAAACGCACCCGGTACAAGTATACAACCAATCAAGACTCGTTGGATAAAACAACTAACAAGTGTAGCTAGTGATTTTCATATCAGAATATTGATCATTTTGTTCACTTGGTAAAGGATTTGCAATTTAATGGAGTACTCTAGTACTCCC
Organism: Beta lomatogona; assembly: GCA_947646795.1. Lineage (NCBI taxonomy): Eukaryota > Viridiplantae > Streptophyta > Magnoliopsida > Caryophyllales > Amaranthaceae > Beta > Beta lomatogona. The sequence continues at coordinate 2,387,751 of CANSNZ010001111.1, forward strand.
TCCATCCCATAATATAAGTCCTGATTCTGTTTTTATAGGGAATTAAGGTAAAGTGGAATCTTGTTATTTGAATAAAAAAATTCATTTTTATTGGGAAACACCTACATTGTTTTGTTTCTTTTTAACAAAAAATAAAAACTGAACATTAATGTTGTATGTTTTAATGTGTAGAAGAGTACATTGGGGTATAAGATTCCATTTTATCAGTAATAATGATGCATTGGAAGCTGAAATTATAAGGACTTTTTGAGAATTAAATTATTTTCATGAGGGCATTTTGGGCATAATTATTTATTGAAAATAGAAACAGGACTTATATTTTGGGACACATTAAAAGGAAAGGGGACTTATATTATGGGACGGAGGGAGTAGTAGTTTATTTTTATAAGTCCCAATTTAAGGGATTAATAGTAGTTATTGGGTACTAAACTTTGATCAATTTAGTCCTAGTTAAATGTTTCGGTGTATGCATGAATTGGCAACCTCATGAGAGAGATAGGGAGAAAGTAATACTACCTCCGTTTCATATTAATAGTTACACTTACACTTTTTACGCATGTCGATGCACTACTTTGAGCCTTTATATCTCTAATTTTGTATTTGTAAAAAATATAAAAAGTCGATACTCTAAAACTACATATCGAAACGAATCAAACAAGATCCCACATGACTATATTTTCTCTTAACCATAATTCACAAATGATAGTCAAAGGGAAATTTGTAAATAGTGTCAAAAGTAAAAGTGTAACTATTAATATGAAACAGAGATAGTATTAAATTTATATTTTGAAGAGAGAATATGTTCCTATCTCTCTATCTCTCTCACAAGGGTTGTCAACTATTTCGTGAGTGTGTCAAACCTTATTTTTGCTGAACTGAACTTATCTGAACTTAGTAGTCCTTATTAAACCATATCTAAACTTTTTTTTCTTGTAAGGACTGCAATAAGGTGAACATAATTAACTACTCCGTCCCAAAATATAGTTCTCATTTCCCTTTTTTCGCGGTAATTTATGCAAGTAGAATCTAAGAGTGATAGTAAAGATTTTTTGTTTATTTAAATAAATGTTGTATGGGAAAAAATGATTTTAAGAGAGAGAATGTAGAATAATTGGTGAAAGACAGAAAGAGCATTAATTGTAACACTTGGGTTGAATAAACAAAGCAAAAAACAAAATTGAAGAAGCAAATAAATGATGAGACACGGTTTTTCTAGACAAATTACGGAAAAATGTGGAACTAAATATGAAAATGGAAACTATATTTTGGGACACCCAAAATGGAAATGGAAACTATATTTTGGGACGGAGGGAGTACAATGTTTGTGCTAAACTTTCCATTTTCACGTTTGGAATGCTCCTAAAACAATAACTAGGAATAAATTGGTCAATGACTAGTATTAACTAGGGGTGTCAAAACAGGTTCTCAAACAGGTTCTGGGTATACCCACGGTGAACCGGGTCAGACCCGGACAGGTCAGGATTCTGATTGTCAGTGCCCCAGGTCATGATTGGTCAGGTTTTGTTCAAGCTGGGTCGAACACATTTGAATCATTGGATTCCCGGTCTTAGGACGGGTTTGAACGTTCCATTTACAAGTCGATTCATTCCCGGATATGATCGCCCCTTGACTTTTTTTTTGTCGGGTTTGCGCAAGTCGTATTTAGGTTTCATATACGGTTGAGTTAAACCAAATGTACTCCGGGTTGAATTAGTAATGACCTTAGTTCGATCATTGTAAAACATCGGGTCCATTCGCTATTGAACGTCAACTCAACTTCGGGTAACTCCTGATCGGGCCATTTTGATTTTGTTATGGATTTTGTAAACGAAACATATTAATAAAAGTATTAAGATCGACATATATATACATATGTGTGTGTACGATAAATATATGGATGACAACGAAAAACCAATAAAAACACTATATTGATTACCGTGATGTTTAGTGTATTCTCTTACTCAACTCTTATTTCGAATAATCAACTGCGTAAAACCACTCTAATGAGTAAAGGAGTATAACGACTCTTCATATGTTTTAATATTATATATTATAACCAACGACAATAATAACGAGTAGACGATCAATTCCAAACTTTATATAAATGATTTATTATTATAAGCATTATGATTGATATATAAGTTTGCAAATAGTTATGATGGTAATGAGAATAATAATACTAATAAACATAAAGCGACAATGATAATAGGTAAAAATACAAATAATAACAGTAATAGTAACAAGGCTAACAATAGCAATAGTAATACAAATAAGAACAGGAGTACTAACAATAACAATATAAATATTAATATGTTGAATCATTTTAATATAAGGTTGATATCAAAATAATTGTAAAACCAATCTAATACTCTATTGATTATAAATTAGTATAACGACTCTTAATATATTATAATATTATAACAAATGACAATCATACAATCATATGTTTACAACGACGGTTCATATGAGGCCTAAGTTGATTATAACGAGGGTTCATATGTTCCAAGCTTTATATAAATGATTTATTATTATAAGCATTATGATTGATATATAAGTTTGTAAATAACTATGACGATAATGAGAATAATAATTGTAAAACGAACCTAATACTCTATTGATTATAAATTAGTAAAATGACTCTTGATATGTTATATATAATACTATAACAAATGACAATCATACATTTATATGTTTACAATGATGGTTCATATGAGGTTTAAGTGATTATAACAAGTACTTGCTAGTTACTATATAGTTGGATTAAAATAAGTTGTTATTATTAGATAAGATCAATATAATGAATGTATGAATGTAAGTCGATAGTTCAAGATAACAATACTCCATTTAAGTTCATCACCTTTATGATGATAATATAACAAACAATCACTATCAACTCAATGAAGTTCATATATATAAGTTATATCGTTACACTATAAGTTCACTAAATAGATATTATAAACAAACAATTACATAATTGAGTGATATTTGCATACGTAACGTAACACTATAAGAATACTAGCTTAAGAAGTAAATCACTAATAGTTGTATAAGTTATATCGTTACACTATAAGTTCATATATATAAGTTCATATGAAGTTCATATATATAAGTTATATCGTTACACTATAAGTTCACTAAATAGGGAGGTTTGTTAAATTACTATATCTTATTGCAATACTATGTCTATAGTTCACGTAAATGACTATAATCAAGACATTAATTGAGCAACTAATAGTTGTATAAGTAATTTTCCAAGAAGTTTAGTTCCATAAGTAATGACCTTAGAGCAATATAACTAGCATAACTATAAGTCTATAACCGATTAATGCTTACGCTCTTTGTTATTCCCTAATCAATTCACCGACAAATGAGATAATTGACACGAGTAAATTTCGGTTAAACAAATAATATAAATTATGAAAATTTTAATTATTACTTTAGATAATTATGATTATTATTTAAAAATGGGATTATAGAGCATGAGATTTGGATTTTGGGGTTTAGTTGTTTTGAATAATAATTTTTTTGCCATAATCCATAATCCATAAACATTATCATTCTCAAATCTCATTGGTCAAAAAACAAACACATGGATCCTAATTTTTAGCCTTTGATTTGTAAAAGAGCAAAATGCCAAAACATTGATCCAATGGCCCAAAATAAACCAATTTTCCCTTCTTTTTCAGAAATTCTCATATATCCTTTATTTCTATCCTAAATTCCTAACCATTAGATCTAATCTAACGGTTGAAACAACCCCAAATAACCCCCCTATAAAAACTAACCCTAAAATGAAACCCTAAATTTCTCTCATTTCTCAATTCTCTCTCATCAACTAATTCTCTCGGCGCCTCTCCCTCTCACGACTCTCACAGTCTCACACTCTCACTTCTCGAGTTCTCGTCTTCTCAGTCTTCTTCACTTCTTCATTCCGTCACTATCTCGCCGGAAAATACATAGATCTTGTCGAAAAACAATTTATTTTCTCGAGTTCTCACCGGTTCCGTCTATATCTCGGCGAAAAACGAAAAGATCTCGCCGGAAAACGTAAAGATCTCGCCGAAAAGCGTAAAAATTTGACCGGAAAACAAAAATCCTTGCCGGAAATCACAAAATCTCTCCTCGATCGACTGTTTTTCCGAGGTTTGTTTAATTTCCTTTTTTTTTTATCTTTTTTATTTTATGTAAGATGCCTCATTTTCTTTGTTTGAGTTTCGAATGTGATGATTAACTTTGGTTGGTTTTTTTAATTTCGAGTTTCGATTCATGTGAAGTTGTTTAATAGTAAGATGCCTGATTTTATGCCTAATTTCGAGTTTTTGATTTTTTTAATTTCGAGATTCGATTAACTTTGGTTGGTTTTTTTTTTAATTTCGAGTTTCGAATGTAAGATGCCTGATTTTATGTAAGATGCCTGATTTTCTTTGTTTGAGTTTCGAGTTTCGATTTTTTTAATATGTTTTAGGGTTAGGTTTTAGGGTTTCTGGTTAGGGATTTTGATTAGGGATTTTGATTAGGGTTTAGGGTTAGGGTTTCTGTATTTTTGTACTTTGTTGTTGTGGTTGTCGTGGTGCTGTTGCTTGTTGGATGCTGCTGCTTGAGCCTTGAAGCTTGCCGTTGCTTGTTGGATGCCGCCTTTCCTCCCTCGCTGCGCTTTGCTTGTGGCGTGCTCTTGCTGCGTGGCTCGCCGCTTCCTCGCTGCTTGTGGCTCGCTCCTCGCTCCCGCTTGCTTGTGGCTCGCTTGTGACCTACTGCCGCTGCCGCTTGCTTGTGGCTGCTTGTGGCCCCTCGCCGCCGTCGCTTGCTTGTGGCCTACTCCTCCTGCTGCTTGCTTGTGGCCTCGCTTGTGGCCTACTCCTCCTCTGCCGTTGCCTTGTGGCCTCGCTCTTGCCGCGTGGCCTCTTGCTTCCCCGCTTGTGGTGCGCTCTGCTCTGCTCCCGCCGCTGCCGCCGCTTGCTTGTGGCCTCGCTTGTGGCCTACTGCTGCTGCCGCCGCTTGTTTGTGGCTTTCGTATGCTGAATTTCTTATGGTTTCTTTGCTGGTTTTTGTCTTGGAAATTCTAGATGGTGGTTGTTGCTGTTGTTGGCTTCCTAGTTCCTACATATAATAAATTCAGCAATTTGATTTTTGTAATTTCGTTTGACATTGACACATGTATTATTATATTAACTCGACCCAATTACCAAACTTTGTTCTTCACTCAAACAAGTTACGATCTTAATTATATGTTGTGGAAAAATTAAAGTATAGTATTTTACGGAAGCATTTGCATTATACAAAGCAACTGAAAAATTAATAAGAAGACATTCTATAATATGCACTAAGAAACTAGCAGTTAAAAAGTGACTATTATAATCTCATTAATAGTTAAAACACTATGACATGATCCAAAATTACATCAAAAATAATTTAATTGAGAATGTAATTTATTTTTTTATTAAATTATTATTAAATGTAAGTAATTTTATAAATTACCATATTGAAATGATTTTGTAGATATAGAAAAATAATTGAATTTTAGTAATTTTGTTGAGTTTAGTCGTCAAAATAAGTTGGTTTGAAAAATTGCGTAAAATTAGGTAGATTTTATTTTCAAATCAATTAGAATTCGAGTTGAACCAGGTATTTATTGGGCCTAATTGAGTTTTGGGTTAATATCTGGTTTAGTTCGGTCGGGTTCGGGTTTGAATGCAGGTCTGTGTGGTCAGGTCAGAATATAATCTAGCCGGGTGCCGGTCAGGTCTGGGTAATCCCAGGTCAGGTTTCGGTCAGGTCTGGGGATTGACCCTCACAGGTCGAACCAGGTTCAAGTTAGGTCAGTATCAGGTTGACCCAGCGGTCAGGTCTGTTTCTGACACCCCTAGTATTAACTCCCTTAAATTGGGACTCATAAAAAATAATGCTACTAGAGTCTAGAGTACACCATTAAGTTGCAAATCCCTTCCCAAGTGAACAAAATGTTTTATCCAACGAGTCTTGATTGATTGTATCGGATGACTTTGACTCCTAAAACTTCTAAACGTTCCAAAATCCCAAGCCAAGCACGCTGATGAGCTGGTAAGCCATGCTACACCATATATATTAATGAGGGATTAGGGTAATTAAAGGGGGTATTTTAGTAATCTTATACTAGAAGGATAATTAGAGGGAATAGTTAATCATGGTTAGTAAATTCTGAATTTGGTAGTACTTTTTAAAGTTTTTCCACTTATAAGGTAGTTTATAAACATGATATAAGGTAGTTTTTTTTTAAAAAAAGTGTCTTTAATAGGTAGTTTCTGATAATTTTTTCCATATATATCTCTATTATATATGGGAACTCCTCACCTTTTGGTGTCCACCCTTTTTACCCAAAATAACCCTAATAACTAAACAAAACTACTAATCGCTTTCTCTCATTTTTTAAAAAAACACAAAAAAATCCCTACAATTGCAAAGCAGTTACATCTTATATCTGCACAAGTAAAAAACAAAAATAGAACAATATTACTTGAATGACGATTAAATTAAAACTTCCACAAAATCACTTACACACGATGTCACGCACGCATCGCGTGCAACATATACTAGTATATATATATGTAAGCAAGTATTTCATCTGGACTAGATTCCTCTGCTTAGAAATTTTTAGCCGATTTTCGGGCTCGATTCCTCAGTTGTTGTCAAATGTCTTCTTCCAAATCTCCTGAAAAATCTCAGCAAGATATAATCAGCAGTCTGCCAACTGAAGTGACTGACAAAATCATGAAGCGCTTGCCAATGAAAGTGGCAGCTAAGACGAGTGTTTTATCAAGAAAATGGAGGCTTAATTGGTTGTCCCATAGGTATCTTATCTTTGATAAAGATTTCTGGAAAACTCAACGTAAAAATGGCACGTATGATAAGCAAGAAATAAGCAACATCATCAGCAATGTACTATTGCATCACATTGGTCCTCTACATAAGTTCCATCTTTATGTTCCAGAGGATCTTCAAGGGATAAATGATAATCCGGATATTCAATTGGAAAATCTTAATCTCAGTCAATGGCTTTCTTTACTTTCAAGAATTGGGATAAAAAAGATCATTGTTGTTAATTGTTACAATACTTGCGAATTTGAAAATGAAAAGATCCCTTCTTATATTTTTGCATGCAAAGAGTTGGTAAAGCTGAGTATTTACAATTATATACTCCTTCCTCCACCAAGTAACTTTAAGGGATTTGCTTACCTTCAAAGTCTTGAATTACTCGAGTTAGATTTCGACCATGATAAAGATGACATATTCAATAGTTTGATTCAAAATTGTCCTCGACTTACTGAGTTAACGCTTATGAGGTGATTTAACATGGGTTGTTTAATTATAGATGTGCCGAGTCTTGAACACTTAAGTCTTCATTGCAATTATGTAAGGCTAGTTTTCAAGAAACTTCATCCTTATCTTAGGAGAGTTTCAGTGTATTCAGATTACGAGTGTTCGCACGAAACTGTAAGCGAAGAAACATATGACGCCATTAAGATTATGGCAAGTTCATCTAAGCTTCAATACCTTAGCTTTGGAGGCGAGATGTGTAAGGTAAAATACACACTTAATAATTTATTTGACCATCTTATTTTTACATTATTGGAGTAAAAAACACAATGCATCATGCTGCTACCACTTCTTTACTTTGTTTTGTTAGCTGATCTAGAGCTGTATAGCTTCAAGTAACTTCAGTTAAGACGAGTTCTGTTTTATGTGTTTACAGAATGTATTTACGATCTTCTGGGTTAGTAATCTTCATGTTCCTTAATTAATCGTAACAGTTTAACTTTAATGACCCTTTAGCTAAAAAATAGTGTAGTATCCCTGTTTCAAACTAAACTTAAGCTTCCATCACAATCACTTTTTTAACCAACTTATATATGCACAAGTCAGAATGTTTCTTCCTAAGGAGTACCTCTGAGTAATCATTGAGCATGAATCTATATTCTATATATACTATAGAAAGAAAAGTCGCGTACTTCGCTTCCATAATTCAGTCCAGTTATGTGCAGCTCAATCACCATGGATTTGCTTACAAGTAAATTATGATGGTCTTAGCAAAGGCAGAGAAGGTAAAAGTTGTAATGTTGATGCTTTTCTTGCCAATTTTTGGTTTATATTGAAAATTTCCAAGCTTATGAAGTTATGAGAATAAGGGCATACTCTATCCAGTACATCTTCACTATGGTAAACATATCTCAATTGATAGTATTGAGAATCACGGGAAGCTTCGTCATGTTGCAAGTTGTTACAACTTCCTCACAACAAAATGCCACATCATCAACCCATGTAATAAAGTAGTATAAATATACTTAGTTTAGATCAGCTGTAGCATCATTCATTCTTACACAATAATAAACACATGTTATAGTTTTTCTCTCTCTACACTTTTCAGAAATAAAGTCTACTGTGTTTACTACTATCTTCTTCATCTTTGATTCTCTTCTACAATTCATAGAATTGTAACACACTAAGAGTCATAAATTTGAGTAGAATCAGGTAAGGTCTCTCAATATGCTGTGAAATAGGTTAATTAGTAGTAAATAGAGAAAGTCAATAACTAATTTGGTAGGGGATAATTGTATTGAGAGGATAACAACCACTCTCACACAGGCTCTCAAGCACTAATCCGCTAAGAAAAAAGACTAGTATGTTGATGAACAAGTGTGAAATACTTTGTTCCAATCAGTTCAGTTGATAGCTAAATTATTATCATTACTATTAGTTATAATTTAATTCAGTTCAGTTGTTTTATGCCGAAGAGAACATGCCCTAAGTAATATGACAACCTTTTCACTAAAAAAAATTATACTAATTCTCATGCAATTCGCAAGATAATCAGTATGAAACCATTAACTAGGGAAATAGAAAATACTCGTAGCCTGAATCTCGGTATGAATATTAATACAATGACCAAAATTTATATGAATTTTTTTTTTTGCTTATCTGAATTTAACTTAACTTATTTGAACTTGTTAGTCCTCAATATATTTTAACTGAACTTATTTGAACTTATTAGACCCTATTTCGTCAGTGTATCAAACCTCATTTTTGCTAAAGTGAACTTATTTTTCCTTGTAAAGACCAAAATAAGGTGAACATAATTAAGTAATACCATATTTATGCTCAATTTTCCATTTTTAAGTTTGGAATGCTTCTAAATCAGTAACTACGATTAGATTGGTCAAAATTCAGTACCCAATGACAACTATTAACTCCCTTAGATTGGGACTCATAAAAAATAATGCTACTAGAGTACATCATTAAATTGCAAAATCCCTTCCCAAGTTAACAACATGTTTTATCCGAAGAGTCTTGATTGGTTGTATCGGGTGAGTTTGACTTCTAAACTTCTCAACATAGGTAACGTTTGACTTTCCAAAATCCCAAACCAAGCATGTTGATGAGCTGATCACTTAGGACTTGGTAAGCCATGCTACACCATATATATGTGCAAGTATTTCATCTAAACTATGTACATTACCTTCCTTTTTTTTTTTTGTGTTTGCACCCGGTTCACCCTTCGGGCTACATCCGGATCGAGGCCAAGTTCGGGGTGGTTAGGTTCCATTCCTCTCCCAAGGGTGTTGCGGGGATTCGAACACTGGTCCGTCCTACCAAAGCCAGTCCCCATCACCACTGGACCAACACTTACTTGGTCATGTACATTACCTTCCTTTCTTAGCTTTTTTTTTTTTTTTTTTTTTTTTTGGTGAAATGCGGAAACTTAAATTAAAAATTAAGCGTTAGTGGCTACAAGCCTTAGTACAAATTCGTCCCATAGGTTCAAAATGTAACTAGGGGGGGTGGGGATAAGCCTAGTTACATTAACATCTACATTTTCTTTTCTTCCTTCCTTTGCCATTTTATCCGCAACTTGATTGAGCGTCCTTGGGCACAATTGGACCTTCATCCCTTGGAAGCATTGGCTTCGAACCCTGCATAGAGTAGTTATGTTATCAATTGTAGGATTTACATTGGTTTGATGTTGAAGAAGAGCTGCCGCTTTTTTGCAGTCCGTGAAGACGTTTGCATGAGTAATGCCAAGTTCTTTAGCAACAATGAGACCCCATAGAATCCCTAGTAACTCCGCATGGAGACTACTATCTGCATAGACCCGACGTTGGACCTTCCTTTCTTAGCTGCTTAGAAACTTTTAGCCGATTTTCGGGTTCAATTCCTCAGTACTTGTCAAATGGCTCCTCCCAAATCTCCTGAAAAATCTAACCAAGACATAATCAGTAGTCTCCCAAATGATGTGACTGACAAAATCATCAAGTGCTTGCCACTGAAAGAGGTCGCTAAGACGAGCGTGTTATCAAAAAATTGGAGGCTTAATTGGTTGTCCCATAAGTACCTTATCTTCGATGAAGCTTTTTGGGAAGAACAACGTAAAAATGGCAAGTATGATAAGCAAGAAATCAGCATAATCATCAGCAATATACTACTATTGGTCCTCTGCATAAATTCCATCTATTTAGTCCACATGATATTAAAGAGGAGAATCTTAGTCTCAGTCAATGGCTTTCTTTTCTTTCAAGAATTGGGGTAAAAAAGATCATTCTTGGTAACTTTTACAATACTGACGGATATGAAAAGATTCCTTCGTATATTTTTGAATGCAAAGAGTTGATAAAGCTGAGTATTAACTGTTATGTACTCCTTCCTCCACCAAGTAACTTTAAGGGATTTGCTTACCTTCAATGTCTTGAAATAATCAACTCAGATTTAGACCCTGATTGTTATAATGACATATTCGAGAGTTTAACTGCAAATTGCCCTCGACTTACTGAGTTAACGATTATGTGGTGCTTTAGCTTGGCTTATTTGATTATAGATTTGCCGAGTCTTGAAAACTTAACTCTTCATAGCCTTCATGTATCGGTAACTTTCAAGAAACTTCATCCTTATCTTAGGAGAATTTCACTGTATTCAGATGAAGTGTGCGACACTTCAAGCGATGAAACATATGACGCCATTATGATTATTGCAAGTTCATCTAAGCTTCAATACCTTCGCTTTGGAGGCTAGATGTGTAAGGTAAAATCTGCACCTAATAATTTATTTGACCACCTTATTTTTACTTTGGGTTGGTTATCTGATGTGGTTTATGTTCCTTATGCAAGGTCTTGATTGAATATTCTAACAGAATATTGAAAAGTAGTCTGGCATTTAACTACCTGCAAGAGCTTTGTCTGACAGAACTTGACTTGGGTGATTCAGAAGTATCTTGTTTCGCTTATGTCATGCTTCAAAAGTGTCCCTTCATCAAGAGTCTCAAATTATCAGTAAGTTAATTCAAGAATATATGTGCAACTTTCTTTATATGTAACTCAAACTCCTTGATTCAGCCTTATTATGCAATATGGGAAGAGTACAAAGAACAAGAATGGCGAATCCATAAGAATTTTCTGAACAATTTTGTTTAATTACTGTGTTTATACAACTTGTGTGTGATCTGTGTGCAGTTTACTCCTAGCACTGTTGAGCACACATCCGGTTTTAATTATCACGGTGATTGTAAATTGGGATATCTTTTTTTTTTTTTGGTTAACATGGCATATTTAGCATAGAAAAATAAACTTAGTTATGGCTCGAAGGCCTACAGCAGTCTGCCAATATCAAATTCATACAATCATTAGGGGGAAGGGGAAGGTCCCTAACGACATTAAGACTCATACTACTTCGCCGACAATCCTTTGCTAAACAATCCGCTAGCTTGTTTCCTTCACGCCTCACGAATACGAACTTCGTTTCCTTGAACTGTATCTTGCATTCCCTGCATTTTTTCAAAACATTGCAATATATGTCGTTATGTATCTGGGAGTTATTTAGCATGGCCACCGCTTGTAGACTATCTGTGAGCACAACCACATTGTCAAAAAATTCCTGTTTTGCAATAGTCAGTCCTTCAATGATTCCCAATAACTCAGCCATTACTGATAGAGTTATGAGAAGAGAGTGAGAGAAAGCTTGAGTTTGTATATTAATCATGCTGTGTATTTATACAACTTAGGAAGCTAATGAGATAAAGCTACGTACACTATAATAGCAAATAGTTACAAGTGATAATCACAGAGAGAATAAAGGAGGAGAATTACAGAGAGAAGAAAAGATAAAACTTTGACTAACAAACTCATCTAAGATAATAGTAAGTGCCTAACATATAGCTTAGGTACAGCTCCTACGAGATAATGTTAGACTTGGTCTAACTCTTATCTCTAATATTCCCCCGCAAGACGGACGA